>CM066035.1:434601408-435280362 GCA_033557465.1 Ichthyophis bannanicus
TCTCTGAAATGTATTGGTTTAATATTTGCAGTGTTGCCTTTTGATTGGTAGAGTATGGTGCTTTGTGAGTCCTGGTAGTGCTGTTAGGATACGGCGGGTTTGCTATGGGTTCTAAATGGGCAGTGTTTGTAGTAGTTCCTAATGTGTCTGGCAGTTGGCACTGGATTATAGTAATGTAGAAATCTTTTAGTCTTTCTTTATCCATACACTCATTAAGAGGCACGTTTACTAAAAGTTAGTATATGGTAACATTATGCAAATATTTATGCAAATGAGGCACATTATGCAAATGAGCCCCCCCCCCCTTGGGCCGCCCCTGCTGGGGGCCCACAATTTTTGTTGGTGTAGGGCCTCACTCAAGGTAAATCCGGCCCTGGGGGGCGCGCTCGCACTCGCAGCTCTCTGCAGTGCTGGCTGTGCGAATCCGATCCGAGCCGCCGGGTCGCCGCCCACTGTGGAGGGGGGGGGGTGCCAGGCGTGCGGTGCGGTGGGTGCGAAGAGAGAGTGAGGGACTATCTGGGGGAGGGACAGTGCAGCGCTGATCGCGGGAGAGAACCACACCAGACCAGGGGGGCGCAAATTACTTGCCTTGCCCCGGGTGCTGACAACTCACGCTACGCCACTGCCTAGACCTAAAAGATCTGAACAAATATCTGGTCAGAGAAAAGTTCAGAATGATTTCTCTAGGCACCCTGCTATTTTATCTTCAAAAAGGAGACTGGTTGTGCTCTCTAGATCTAAAGGCTACTTATACCCATATCGCTCAGATTTGTCATAGACAACGGCACTTCCAATATTTGGTTCTGCCTTTTGGTCTCTCATCAGATCCTCATGTCTTTACCATATGGCTTGCCATGATTGCAGCTTTTCTATGCAGCCTAGGAGAGCACATGTTACCCTACCTGGACGATTGGTTGATAGAGTACCATTCCAGAAGAAGTTTCGGAATCAACATGAATAACCATTCGGGTGCTGAAACTACTACTACTACTACTAGTTTTAGTTTTTTCTTAACTATTTGTTAAGATCCCTTTATAGTGACAGGATAAAATCAAAATAAACTTAACTGTCTAATTTCTCAACAAACAGGGATGCCCTACACGGAGCAGTGAGTTCACCCCTAAACAAAGACATGGGGAGGGGTGACCTGCATGGAGCGTCAGGTGCACCTATTCTTGCCACCTTGCTGGGGACCATACTGGTCTTTATTTGCCGTTATTTATTATGTTACTATTTTCCTCATTTTATCATAGTCTCCCTTTCGAAAGTTAAAAGGTAGTACTGTGGATTTCCTTACCATCCCTCCTTCATTAATTAAATCAAACGCGATCGTGCTATGATCACTATTGGCAAGTGGCCCCCAACACTCTTATTTCTTGCACCAGATCTGGTGTTCCACTAAGTACTAGGTCCAAAATGGCTTCCCCTCTGGTCGGTTAATGAACCAACTGTTCCAAGAAGCAGTCATTTATTTCATCAAGAAACTTTATGTCCCTAGCATGCCCTGCTGTGACACTGACCCAGTCAATACCGGGGTAATTGAAATCACCCATTATTATTAATGTGCTGTAACGTTTGTTAGCTTCCCTGATTTCTTTGAGCATTTCATCATCCATTTGTTAATTCTGGCCTGGTGGTCGATAGTACACCCCCACTGCCATCGCCTTCCCCTTTTTACATAGAATCATGAGGTGTGTTCAAAGAGACTCATGACAAGTTACAGCAAGTGTATGGCGATGAATGCATGAGTTCTGCTAGAGTTTATGACAGCTACAAATAAGATTCTACAGCAAATTTTGTTTCCTGCAAAACTTTAATCCTTCGTGACTTAATGCCCTCTCTAACATAGAGCGCAACCCCTCCCAGGTATCACTGTTTCCCACTGGCTGTCCTCTTTCCACCATGTCTCTGTGATAGCAATAATATCTAACCTTTCATTTAGTGCAGAATTGGGAGCAAAATTGGGGCACAGGACCTGGATGTCCCAGACATGCCACGATTCAGGCCTACTAGACGTCCAAGATCATAGCACAAAGAAAACAAGGTTAATTCTCCTATGGCAGTTTATCTTCACTCAGCCTCAATTCTCTGGGCTGCACTTCCAGGTGAATATGAAATAAGCATTCAAAATGTCCTCAAAACTCTTAGCAGGCTTTTCATATAAAACAGGAGCAAAAACTCTTAAAGCAGCCAATTAGCTTTCTTGCTGTTGCAGAGTTCTAACCCAGCTGATAATCAGGCATGAAACACAGCTTCTTTTACAAACTTATGTGGCAGTAAATTCCCTTTCCAAAACACACAGGAATTTACCTCCTTACTGATAATGCTTTAAGATTACCTTTGCAAGAGGAACAATTCTTTCAAGAGTGGCTCTTCTTTAACACTTCAATTCTAAAGCTTGACATAAAGAACAATCCATAAACATATCTTCTTCCCCCACCTCTGGCTCTGGTTCTCCCAATTGCATGGGCTCTGACTCACTCACTTGATCAGACTGCTCAGCTGACAATCTCTCTGGTGGTCTGAAAGCTTCTCCACTTCCTGGCTTCCACCCCTGTTGCCAACCTGATTCAGGGAAAACACCTCTCTCAGCTCTGGGTAGCTCAGCCCTTCTCTGGAAGTTAGCACCTGCTCTGGCTTCTCCAGCATTCCATCGTCCTTACTGCTCTGGAGTTTGTTCCTCTCCCCATCTGCTGCATCTGCTGCTTCTCTTGCTTCCTCTGCTGCTCCTCCTGCTGCTCCTCCTCTGCTCCTCTAGCTCTCCATAATCTAACTAGGGTTTATACTCACTGGGATCCAACCCCACCTCTTTCTCTCCCAGGTGTTTGTAATCTCCCTGCCTTCTGAACTTAGAATAATCAGTGCACTTGTTAGAGTAAGGGCTTTGGTCCTCATGCTTGCAATCTCCCCCTCTTACTCTATCAAGCATTTCCTGAAACCCATTCCAGCTGGGGGTTTTCTGCTTTTGAAACATGGCTCTGGCGTTCTGACCCTGCACACCTAACAGAGGCCCCTTGATTAACGTGAATTCCTTATGCTTTTCACCTCCCCCATCCTCTGGATGGCTAACCTTGCCACAACTAAGACATGGCTATTTTCACAAAGGAAAGATTGACTTTTCAATGAGGGTGAGTATTATTTAGACTGACTAGGGATCCTTTCATTCATGTCAGGAGAGGATGTATGTTTGGATGTTTAAAGATCTCCATTTATTGTTTTTTTCCCCTTTTTTGCAGTGATAGCACAAAAGACATTTTGATATTTCTCATTTGACCAGTTGCCATATTTAAATTAATTTAATTTATTTTAAACCAGGAATTATAGTCCACTTCTATCCAACAAGGTTTGTGGTTGATTACAATAAAAGACGTTGCTCCCTTGCTCCTTATCTTCCAAAGTTTGTTTGGAAGATAAGGAGCAAGGGAGCAAAATTATCAATGACAAACTTTATTGAACTGATAATTTTGCTCTCTCGCTCCTTATCTTCCTTTTGTTTGTTTTTGTTGTGGGTGCATCATTGTTTTGCTCTTTGGAAAAGTTTGGTCTACAGCTCTATGGAAAATGCAAACTGGATTTTTTTTTTAAATATACTTTCAATTTTTATTTCAACACAACAGAAAGATCATCACATACATAAGCCACAGTATAATATTCCAGTACCACAGCACAGTCAGTATCCCACATGAGTTTGTTCCCTCTATCCCCCTATCACTCCCCCCCTACCCCCCTCTCCTACCCTCCCTCCCCCTCACCCCTCTCATCCCACTCCCAATACTCGAACCAGCATGCCCCAAACCTCCCCAAACCGCTCCCCCCTTTGCTTTCTCATCGCTGTGAGTTTTTCCATTAGGACGATATCCCGCAGCCCGGACACGAACCGGTCCAGACCCGGCATCTCTTTTTGCTTCCATGCCCTAGCCACCACCCCCCGTGCTGCACAAAGACAAGCTAATACCACCTTACCCCCCCGGAGCTCCCGGCCCTCCCCACCCCAAGAAAGTAAACACGTATTGGGCTCTATGTCCACCTCCACCCCCACTTTCTCCTTTATCCACACCACCACCTCCCTCCAGTATACCTGAGCTTTAGTAAAACTCCACCAGATATGCCAGAAATTCCCTTCTTCCCCACACTTCCTCCAACACATTGGGGAGACCCCTGGGTACATTTTACTGAGTCTTTCTGGGGTAAAGTACCACCTCATCAGCACTTTATAACAATTTTCTTTAATTCTACTCGCGCTTGGCCCACGCTTAATTTGATCCCATATCTGTTTCCACTCCATTTCAGCCAGGGGCCTCCCCAAATCTCTTTCCCACTCCGCCATATACCTATGCTTCCCCACCCCCTCCCTCTTAACCCCCTTATAAAGTCCGGAGATCAACCCTCTCGTGCCCCACTTCCCATACCAAATAGCCTCCAGTCTAGAAACCTTGCGGCCCAACCCCTCCTTCCCCAGCTCCTTTAATAAAAAGGAACGCGCCTGCACATATGCATATCTATCGCTCTCCCCCAACGCAAATTCCCCGCTCACTTCCTCGAAGCTCTTGAACTCCCCCTCCTCCAGCAATTGCAAACCACACACTAACCCCTTCTCCCTCCAGGTATCAAACCGACCGCCCTCCCACCCCGGCCAAAATGCCCTCCACCCCCTCCACGGGGTCATAACCGAAAACCCCGATCCCCTAGCAGCTATCTCCAGCACTCGTGCCCTATCCCAAATCTTCACTACATGTCTCATCACTGGTGTCCCCCCCCCCCCCAGCACCCTCCTCTCTCCTTTCAGGGCCCAGACCCAAGCGTCTAATCTCCCCCCACTAACGTGCAAGCTCTCCAACCTGACCCATGGTTTCTCCTCTCTTCCCCCTCTCCATCCCAAAACATGCGTCAATTGGGCAGCCCAATAGTACTCTTTCAGATTGGGAACCCCCAACCCCCCTCCTTAGCTGCATACAGTACCTCCCGTGCAATCCTAGAGGGTCTCCTTCGCCAAATGTAACTGAAAACCCTCCTCTGCAATGACCGCAACATCCCTTCCGGCACCTCCACTGGCAGAGCTTGAAACAAATACAGCAGGCGAGGGAGCACATTCATTTTTATCACAGCCATTCTGCCCACCCAGGAAGTTTCAAATCTCATCCATCCCTCCAGATCCTTGCTGATACGCCCTATTAACTGTGGGTAGTTCGCCTGATATAGATCCTCGTAGCGCACAGTGAGCCTTACCCCCAAATACTCTATGGAGTTATTAACCCACCTTAGGGGATATAACCGCCGCAATCTCCCTTCACTCCCACTACCCAACTTCACCTTCATCACTTCTGTTTTATCTATATTCATTTTAAACCTGGACACTACCCCATACCTCTCCACTTCCCTCATTACCTCTGGTAATGTCTCTATGGGCGTACTCAAATACAGGAGGATATCGTCTGCGTATAAAGAAATTTTATTGTTTTGGCCCCCGCTAACCAAGCCAACTATCCTTTCATTCCTCCGGATACATTCTGCTAAAGGTTCTATCACAAGCGCAAAGAGCAGCGGTGAAAACGGGCACCCCTGCCTAGTCCCACACCCCAATCCAAAATCTCTTGTGTACCTCCCATTAATTTTAATCCTAGCTCTAGGGCCATTATACAAGCCCTGTACCCACCTCCGAAAGTTGGTCCCACACTCCACCTTCTCCAACACTTGCATCAAGAAGCCCCAATGAACCCTATCAAAGGCCTTCTGTGCATCTATGGACATCACTATGAAGTCCTCTTGACCCTTCCCCGCCTCGTCTAGTACTGCAATCGCTCTCTTAACGTTGACACCCACCTGCCGCCCCATAATAAAGCCCGACTGATCCGGCTGAATTATGTCTGGTAACCACCGCTCTAAGCGTATCGCTAAAATCCTAGCCAAGATTTTAACATCCATGTTAAGGAGGGAAATAGGCCTATAGGAGCCACAACTCATGGGGTCTTTTCCCGGTTTCAGCAAGACCGTTATCACCGCCGTCAACATCTCTTGTGATAACTCCCCCCCGTGCTCCAGAACCCCGTTAAACACTCTCCCTAAGAGCTCCCCTATAAAACAAACCCGGCAACCCATCTAACCCTGGGGCCTTCCCCCCTGCTAACCCCTTAACCACCCTCCCAATTTCATCTCTCGAAATGAGAGCCTCCATAGCTATGTGAGCTTCCTCTTGTAGGCCTCTTAACTCCACCCCATCCAAATATCCCCTAATCTCCTCCTCCCCGACCCCGTCCACCCCTTGGTATAACATAGTATAGAAATCCCGGAACTGCTCTCTAATCTCCTCCTCCCCTCGACACATTACCCCTTCCCTCCCCCTAATCTGATATATCAAAGCCGCCCCCTTTTGTTGTTTTAGTCTGTGGGCTAAAAGTCTCCCCGCCTTATCCCCATGATCATAAAAAACTTGCTTAGCCCTCTGAAGTGCAAATTCCACCTGCGCCATTTGCACCACCCTAAGCTCTGCCCTTACTCTCTCCATCCCCTCCCTATCCCGCTTTGCCCCCGATGTCCGATATTTCTCCTCCACAGCTTGCAGCGTTTTCCCCAACTCCTCCTCTCTCCCTTCTCTCTCCCTTTTTCTCCTGGCCCCCCCCACATCACAAACCTTCCGCGTACCACCGCTTTCAGCCCTTCCCACACCTTCACTGCCGCCATACCCCCGATATCATTATATCTTATATATTCCTGAATAACCTCTTTGATATCTTTCACCACTCTTGCATCCTTTAATAAGCTCTCATTAAATTTCCAAAACACTGTGCCCCCCTTCCCCCACCTGCGCCAACCTATTTCAACCGCACTATGATCCGACCACCCCACCGCCTTGATTTCTCCCTCCATCACCTCCAGCATCCATTCCCTGTCCATAAGGAGCATATCAATCCTACTCCAACTGTTATGCGGGGGTGAAAAGAAAGTGAATTGCTTTTCTGTAGGATGCAGTGCTATCCATGTGTCCACCAGGTTAAATTGTTTTATCAAAGTCCTCAACCCTTGCCGATTCTTACACCCCCCACCATCCCCTTTGGGATCCCTATCCACCCCGGGTTCCAAAACTACGTTAAAGTCTCCCCCACCACTAACTTCCCCCCTCCTGCCCTCTCAATGAGCCGCCCACCCTCCTTCCAAAACTCCCCCTGATTTCCATTGGGACCATACACCACCACGATCACCATGTCTCCCCCTCCCCCAATTTCCCTCTTATCCCCACCACCCGTCCCTCACCATCTTGAAAACTGCCCTCCACCTGGATCCCGCACCCTTCCCTCACCCATAAGGCAACCCCCCTCTTCTTTACCTCCTTCGGACAGCATGAGTAATATTGATCTGAGTAATGCCTATTTTTCAGCCTCCCCACATCGCTTCTGCGCAAGCGTGTCTCTTGCAACATCACCGCATCCCATTGAAACTTCCACACCGCCCTAGTCAACATGCTGCATTTCTCTGGGGAGTTCAAGCCTTTAACATTAACTGTCCCAATGCGCAGCATATTCCCTGCCCCTCCCCTCCCAGTTCCTCCCTGCTGCATCTGCCCTGCCATCCCCCCTCTCCCCCCTGCTCCCCCCTTCTGCCCTGCACTCCCACCCCGAGATGTCTTGTCCTCTCCCGCCACTCCGTGCCCCAAACCCTGTGAATCCCTGGTACCTTGAGCACTACCACCCTTTGCCCAGCCACCCCCAACCCCCCCCTCTGGCTACCTCTATACCCCTTCCAGCCACCCGCACCTCACCACACCCCTGCATTCAACCACTTCCCTCCCCCAACATACCATTTAACACCCCTCCAATCCCGGTCACCCACTCAAATGTCCTGGGCTCTTACGCCCTGCTCTCCAATACCAGCACTCAGTCCAGCTGCCACCTTCTCCGTCTCAGGTATCAGACTCTGGTGCCACTCCTTGCCGTTCCTTCGACAGCCGCCGTAGCCTCTTCCCCTTTTCACCTGCCCGCTGCCACTGAGAGCACGATGGCAATTTTCCCAGTCCAGAACTGCCCGACTTCTGCTGCTCTCTCGCACCCTCTAGGGGGGGAACAGTCACATCCCAGCTCTCGTAGCATACTCCACGCCTCATCTACCGTCTTCATCTACTTAGTCACCCCATTCACCGATACCAGCAATCCAAAGGGGGACAGCCACCGATAGCGATAACTCTTCCCCCTCAAGTATGTAGTAACCTCCTTCATCGCCCTTCTCCTGTCCAGAGTGCCTTTGGACAAGTCGTTAAACACCTCCACTTCTCTGCCTTCCCAAGCAATCCGCCCGAACTTTCTCGCCATCACCAGGATCTGTTCCTTCATGGGGAAGTGCTCATGCAAGCGATAATATCTCTTGCCTGCTTCTCCCGCTGGGGCCCCAAATGTCTGTGAGCTCTCTCCACTCCAATTGCAGCCTCCATGGAGCCATTCACCTCCCCCAGCTGCAAAATGTGACTGCACAGCTTTTGCACCACTAAGACACAGTCTGTGTGAGCACCGTCCTCGGGCACCCCCCTAATTCGCAAGTTGTTCCTGCGCGCTCTGCCTTCCAACTCCTCTATTTTCTCTTGCAGCTCTTCCTGTTGCACCCATAGTTGGTGGTGCTGCCCCACCATTTCTCGCACCTCCTCCTCACAGGCCACCACGTGCCCTCGAGGTTCTCGACTCTCTGGCCCAAGCAACTCACTTCCTTTTGGATCGTTACCAAAGTCTCTTTAACTTCCTTCCACATGGCTTTGATTTCGCCCTGCATGTCTCTTTTAAATTCACTAAGCCACTTCTTTAGGGATCGTGCTCCCCGGCCCTCCGCTCCCTCCTCGTCGGAGCTCACCGGGTCCGCCTCCTCCTCGGAGCCGACTCCCCGGCGTCTTTATGCTCCTGCCGCACATAAGAGGATTGGAAGCTGGCCAGTTTTTTCTTTGTCGCCATCGCCAAGGAATAGGCTCCCTGCCCGTCCACTTTACTGGCGTTTGGGGCACCGCTTATTCTCCTTAATCTCGGGATTCGGAAGGAGCTAGGCTTCTATGCCGCCATCAGCTCCGTGACGTCACCGGAAGTCCGCAAACCGGATTTTTTTGCCTTGTGGAGGTACAGATTCCTGCTATAGAGGTTTATTCAAAAGATTTTTTTGCCAGAAATTCTGTCAAACCTGTCCAAGTATGCTATTAGAAACATTTACCAAGTCTAATCCAGATTTCGTTTGTCCAATTAGTGAAGATCAACAAGGATCTGTATTAGGTTTGATGAACATCTCTGATAGAATACTTAGACATGGTTTCACAGAATTTCTGGCACAAAAACATGGCATTAAAATCTTTGGAGTAAATCTCTACAGCAGGAATTGGTGGATTCACAAGTCAAAAAATCCAGTTTCCATAGAGCTGCAGTGCAGACCAGACAAATTTTGGGCTAATCAGAAAACTGGAAGAGCAATATCAGAGTTAAGAGCAATCTAGCTAGAGCCAAACCCCTGCCCCCCCCCCCCACCCATGAAGATGATAGCTCAGCTGGCAAGATGCCAGCCTTCTAACCCAAAGATCACTGGTTTGTGACTATCCTCTATGAGGGGAAAAAAAGAGCTAGCAGGAGCTTTAATTTGCCTGAAACCTCTAGTAACCTTTCAGCTATGTTTTTTTTGTTTAGACAGCAGCCACAGCTACCGCTTTACTTAACAAAATTACCCTGACATAAAATTTTATAAATGATGCACAATGAAAATTTATTAAAATGAAATAAAATAAAATGAAAAAAAACCCCTGAAAATGAAACAGGAAACAAAACAAAACATTTTTTTTTTCCTGCACACCCTTATTAATCAGTACTAGAGAGGATGAGATAATTCAAAGAGACTACTGCAATGTGTTTGTGAGGTGGGCATTCAAAAATTCTGTGATTGAACTGTGGCGGGATGAGGTAATATCTCCATATTAATCCACACAATCAAAAGGATATAAATCAGGTAACTGATCTACAGGACAGCGATTAAAAAGATCTATGGACTTTCAAGATGTAAACCCTAGAGGGAAGGGAAGAAAGGGGAGATTTGATAAGTTTTAAATATCTCCAAGAAATAAATGCACAGGAAGCATGCCTATGTCAAAGGATAAGAGACTAAGTTTTAAATATCTCCAAGAAATAAATGCACAGGAAGCATGCCTATGTCAAAGGATAAGAGACTACAATACAAGGGGTTGTGGGGTGAGGGTGATATGGAATACAATCAAGAGTAAGAACAGGCAGTAGATGGTGATAAAGATAGTATCTGAATTCAAGAACAAAGCACAAGGAATCTGAGGGAGAGGAAGGTGTTGAAGGGCAGACCAGAGGTGCCCTATACTTTGTATCTGCTGTTAGGGTTGAAGGGTTAAAAGAAAGATGCTGTTGGAGGCAGGATGCAAGTGCTTGCATGTACTTCAAATACTAGATTATGCTGCAATATTAATCTGTTTTAGTGGCAATCACAAAAGCAAAACGTGCAACAATAGCTGAGGCACAGAAAGATGCAAAGCAATTGTGACTGACACATTTTTTCATTATTCCACCGCAAAGAAGAGAGGCATCTCTTGTTATTGGAAAGAGATGCCAACCTGGCTAAAGCGAATGAGGCTTTGGAAAGCTTTTCATTGGAAAGCAAAGAGCAACAGTCTTTATTGGGCCATAAGGTAGAATTGGCTAATGTGAATGAGACATCAGAAAGCAGAGTGCAGGAAGTTCAAAGAAGATTGATGCAAGGAACTTAAATGGCTTGTTTGTCCAGAGAAAAGGTATAGCTAGTTGTGAGCTTTGTGTTTCCTTTCCTTGCATTGCAGATCAGAATTCTAAAATTGTGAATGGCTCTGCAGGCCCTTTTCAAGCTGGAGACCTTTAAAAAAAAAACATGAGAAATCAATTCAGCAGCTGAAATGCGTAACAGCTAAGAATGCACTACTGGCTCCAAAAGCTACGCCTTTGGCTGTATGTATGGAAAAAGTGGCTCAAAAAATAATTGACCACATGAAAGCACTTTTTAATGCCATTTGCTATATTGCAAAGAACAACAAATTGTTTTATGACTTTGAAAGGTTGTTGGAACTGACTGGTAAACTAAGGGTTGAGGTAAGAGATGCGTATAAAATCGACAAAAGTTGCAAGGAGTTCATTTCACACAACTGTAATAAGAATGCACAGTATGTGAATTTGATGGATGGATCCACGGACAAAGCTGATGTTGAAGAATTGATTTTATATGTAAGGTACATAAAAAATAACATAGTGAGAAGTATTGTTGTCAGTCATACCTCTTGATAATGCAACTGCAGATGGATATTTGGAAGCCATTCAACAAGAACTGGAAAATCATGAACTCTGGTACTGACTATCTTCTGGCTGGTATCAGTATTGATGGTGCAGCCAGCATGATTGGAGCTAAAAACAGATTAATAACAAAAATTTGGCAGATCTTGATTCATGTAATTGGTGTTCACTGTACTGAACATAGATTAAATTTATATCTTCTGATTGCAGTGAAAAATGAAAAGTACATTGAAGATTTCAACTCAGTTCTAAAAACGTTGCACAAATTCTATCAATATTCTCCAAAGAGAATGTGGCAAGTGAAAAAAGTAACGGAAAGTCGAGAAAGGAAAATGCAAACATTTTATTTATTTTATTTAGCAGTATTTATATACCACCTGTTCCTTAAATGAAGGTGGTTTACATTGAATTCAATTTTACCAGTTAGTGGTTTACATTAAAATGTATTTTGAAAGCAACTATTTACTTTGTAACAAGGTGTTTTAAGCTCTATAACTTATAATTAGGTTGTAACAGAGTGTTTTCATAATTTTTTACATAAATAACTTATTTACAGTTTGTGATTATGTTACAAGATCACTGGCATTGATCTGTAGTCCTTGTTCAGCTTGTGTAGATAGACATGTAAGTTATTTTATGTGATGTTGCTGAAATGCAATGACTAGGAGTGTCTTCAGCAGTTTTCTGAATTCGTTAATGTCTTTGGTGCATCTGATATTGTTCAGTAGAGAGTTCCATAGGTTTGATGCAGACAGTGAAAGGCTCTATTTGATGTGCATTGTTTGGCTTTGGAGAAATCCTTAGGCGTGGTTAGCGGGTTTCTGTTGTTTGTTCTTGATGGGCGGTTTTCTGGATTTATTTTAATTAGGTCTTGGAGTGTTTCAGCTGATTCATTCTGGAGTATTTTGAATATGTTGATAATAGCTTTGTATTTTGCATGACTCCTGATTGGGAGCCAATGAAGCTGTGCAAGGATTGGTGTTAAGTTTGCATTTGTTTGTTCCTGTGAGAATATGAGCAGTGGTGTTTTGTACCATCTGAAGAAGATAGATTGTTGTTGCTGGAAGGCCTTGGTAGATTGAGTTACAGAAGTCCAATATTGGTGTGATGATGGCCTGCAGGACTGTTCTGAAGTCATGGTGACTTAGTAGGGGCTTTAGTTTCTGGACGATTCTCAACTTATGGTAAGCGCTCTCTGTTGTCCTTTTAATGTGAGTTTGTAAGTTTAAGTTTTGATCGAGGATAACCCCTATCTATCTAATTTCACTTTTGACAGCAATGTATCCATTCTTTGTGTCTATTGAGAAGGTATGGTTGAAGGCTTTGTTTCTTGTTATTATGAGTGCTTCCATTTTGCTGTAATTTAGGCTGAGATTATGGGAGTTTAGCAATTTGGCTATTTCTGTGAGGCATTCAGTTATAGCCGTGTAGTCTTAGGGTTTGACATTGAATGATATGCATATCATGATGTCATCAGCATAGTTTTATAATGAATGTTGTGTTTCTGTATGACTTTACAGAGTGGCTGGATGTTTATGTTAATGTATATGCATAAAATTTAGAAAATATCTAAAAAGCGTGCCTCTTCAACAAACACTACAACCTCACATGAGACACACAACACTACAACTGCATATGAGACACACCACAGGATTGAATTCCCTACACAGTTGTCCCCCCTCAACATAATGACACCCAAGCTCATACTTGTACATAGTTATAGAGTTGTAAACTGTTAAATATAAATAGTTCTATTACTGTTCCTTGTAAGAACTTCTGTTTTCTGTAAACCACTTTGATAAAATGAAAAGTGGTATATAAAAAATGTTAAATAAATAAAATAAATAAATAAATACATAGGATGGATGATAATGCTGAACCCTGGTGGACGCCTTACTTTAGTGTGAATGGGGAGGATGTATTTCTTCCACATCTGACGTACTGTTGTCTGTCATTGGAACCATTTTTATGTATTTTTGCAAAGACTGATTTCTTGTAGGCATCTTAGAAGTATGGAGTGTGATACGGAGGCGAAGGCTGCTGATATGTCAAGAAATATCAGGATAATGCCCTTTTTTATATTATCAATTTCCCTGATGATGTGGTAAAAGAGAGCTGTAATTAATGTTTCAACACCTTGGTGCTACTTGAATCCATGTTGATGTGAGTCTAGGGGTGCGAACTAGTTGATATTGTCCTGTAGTTGTGTCTGGACTACTTTCTCTGCTATTTTGGCCATGAAAGGTAGGCTAGAGGTCAGTCAGTATGATGTTGGGTCTGCTTTGTTGGATCTGGAGTTTTTTAGAATGGGCCTGATTGATGCCAGCTTGAGGTATACAGGCATTTGCCCCTATGTAAGGGATGTGTGTATGATATGGTGTATGTAAGGGATGAATGGTTGCTTAGCTCATTTTATCCATGTCACTGGACATGGGTTAGTTGGTGAGGTTGTTGTGTTTAGGGTTGTTACAATGTATTGCACTTGCTTGAGTGTTATGATAGTGAAGTCTCCCCATGTCACAGCATTTTGCATATTAGTGGATTCACCTGGTGTTGTCTTTGTTTTTGGTTAATGGCTGAGCTGCTTCAACATTAGGTAGTCTGCTATTCGTTGTGGTTGTATGTCAGTGGAGTTTTCTTGTGAGGGTTCTTTGGTTAGCATGTGGACTATTCAAAAATGTTCTCTTGGTTTGTTCATTGCCTTCATAACCAGGTTTGTGTTATATTCCTGTTTGCGTCTGTCGATCATGTTGTTATAATCGTTTTGCATAGCTTTGTATTTTTGTAGTGTAAAGTATTGTGTTTTTTTGTCCATCTCCATTTCCTCTCTATTCTCCTGAGATTCCTTTTGGCTTCTCTGATTTCTTTTGAATACCAAGGGGTCTGTGTTTTTTTTTGTGCAATGATAGTTTTACGTTGTGCCTCAGCCACATTTTTAATGGAATGGTTCCAGTTCTCCATTATGCTTTCAAGGACAGTGTAGTTGTTGTTCAGTTTAGGCAATATTTCGTTTAGGAATTGTTCTTTGTTATGTCTTGAATCTCCTTTCGATGTGTTGCTCCTGGGTGGGCATATCTGGGGTGGGAATCATTATGTTAAATGTTATCATGTAGTGGTCAGACCAGGGGGTTGGTGTTATAGTAGGGGGGGGGGGGGCTATGCCTTTGTCATTTACCAGATTGGATGGGGTGAAGACGAGATCCAAGGTAGACCCGTCTGATTGTTGGTTCATGTGTTAACTGGATTTGGTTCATGGCCTCCATGGCTCTGTGGAAAGAGTTGGCTTCCTTGTGGATTTGAGGTTGAAGTCCCCTATTGTCAGCATGTATTTGTGATGTGAGATGAGGTTGCATATTGCTTCTAGTATCAATGAGAGCTCATTGGTTCTGGCATTGGGGGGCTCTATAAGCGAGGCAAAGTGTGATGTATTTGTTTGAAATAATAATGGTGTTGCTTTCCTCTGTACTGATTGTTGAGGTTATTTGGAATTTAAAGTGAGTCTTGGCAAGTATTAGCACTCCTTCTCCTTGCTTGAGTGTTCTTGGACAGTTAAATGCCGTGTACACATGTGGCGTGAGTTGATTTAGGAGTACTTGGGCAGTTTCTGAGAGCCATGTCTCTATTATGCACATTATGTCTGTGCTGTTATCTTGAATGTAATCTACTATTGCGTTTATTTTATTTCTAACTGATCTAGCATTAATTAATGCGCAGTTGACCATGAAATCCAGTACTGCCTTTTTGTTGTAGGTTTGTATTTGGTTGGTACATCTGATGGGTATGAGTCTTTGTGTGCTCTTGATTGGCTGTTTGGGTTGGAGATGCCATAGAGCATTACAGTGTAGACCTGCTGGTAGTAGTACAATCAGAGAATTGCTATATGCTGGAAGGGCTTTGGCTTGTCTTAGTAGAAGAGGTAGGAGGCAGATAATTAATAGGAGAGTGGATGTGAGTTTGGTATCCATTTTAACGAGTGTTGTGTGTTGTTGGCAGTGGGGTGAATGCTCTTTGGTTTTCTTTCTGTGCTATTCTGTGTTCTATTGTATCAGGCCCATGCACCTACCTCCTGAGGTTGCAGGATTGCATTAGGATAAACCATGGTTGTTCACTGTTGCAGAGGAAAGTGCAGAACGCAGGGCTGTTTGCATGGAGGGTCGTTGTGGTTCTCCTTTTGGTCTTCACCTCTAGTTTTTCTTCTGTGTGTGTACGAACATTGTTTAATAGCTTTCAGAGAGAAAAGAGAAGAAAATAAAATTTCAGTTAAGGCTCCTGAGCAGGGAGTTTTGTATCTTATGCTGAGGTCTATGCCTGAGGGCCCTCTGGCAAGGTCCTCAGGTGTGGGCCCACCAGGCATGGGTGCACCTGCCAGCGCCTTCTCTTATGTGCTGCTGGGGTGTGGTGGACCGGATCAATCTTGTGGTAGAGATAGGGGAGGGGCTTCCCTTCCTGAAGTGGAGGCCTGGAGAGTCCTTGCACCAGCTGGCACCTTCTTTTATGTGCTGCTGGGGTGTGGTGGGCCGGATTGACCTTATGGAGGTGATCAGGGAGGGGCTTCCCTTCCCGCTTGCCTCTCCAATGTTGATCTGGCCTGAGCTGGGGGCCTAAAGAGATTTTAATACTTGTACGCTATAAAATGGGTGGCCAGCACAATTGGTGCTCTCTCTTCAATTGTAAGAGATTAGAAATGTGCTGTCATATATTTTTGAGCATGGTTACTAAGCTGCACTACCTGTTAATTCGACAGATAGTGCACACTATCCGACCATATTAAAAGATAGGGCAGGAAAAATACAGATTGCATAAAAAATCACTGCACTATCTGCACAAAGCATGTTAATTGTCAGAGTGGGTGGGAAATGGGCAGAGAGTAAGCATATCTGCAACACAAGGTTACCATGGGTGTCAACAGCATGCAATAACCATCAAAGTCGCATTATGTGCATCTGTGGTGCTGTTGAACCACACTCTGCAATTTCAATGCATTATCCCCAAAAAATAGCATGCTGCATTTGTAACTAACGAAGCATTATTGCACAAAAACACCCTGTTAGCTGCAAAAGCCTAACATGCTTTAGTAGACATTCCCCTTTGTAAGTAATGCAGAAAAGGGCACTACTTCTGCAATTGCAAAGGATTTGCTGAGAAAATTAACTGACTTCATATTTGTTCACATACTTCATTTTCTTTTGTACTTCCTTAGAATAATTTAAAAAACCCTCTATTTTGTTTCAGAAAAATTACTTTTTCTCAGCAGTACTGTTGAATTATATAAAAATCACTTATATATCTGAAAGATGTTCCAAGGCAACATGAAAACATGCTCATCTCAAACATGTCCCTGCAAGGAATATATCAAGATGTGCACTGCATAGACTAAATAGTGCATCAAGTTTTACTAAAGCTGAAAGGAAAACTTGACACAACATACTGTCAAGTACTTGGAAGAATGATTTCTAACTCATCATGGAAGCACTGAAAGATGCAGTTTTTGATGCTTTTGCTTGATCGATGGGAACCAGTCTGGAAGAGTATGGTTTGATGAAATAACACTGGTTCAGCAAGCTGTCCTTAATGTGTGGTATGAATTTAAAGACTGAGGAAAGAAATTTAGGGGCATATTTACTAATCTGTGCTAAACAATAGCGTAGAGATTGATACTTGCTAAGGGCATCATGCTAACAGAATGGAGCCCCATGCTAAAAGTCTTGTGATTACTGTTAGTGCATGATTGTAAGAGATTAGAAATGTGCTGCTCTGCTTAGCTCCAGGAGGAGCTGAGCCATCTACCCGAGTCGAAGCCTCATCGAAGGGAGCCTGCCCTGCTCCAGAAGATCGGCGGCAAGAAAAGAGCAAGCCAGCTACAAAAGACCTTGCTGCACACAAAAGAGCTCTTCGGGGGAAGCTGCTTTTTGGCTCCACCCCTCCAGCAGCGTGTCTCAGAGCATCTCTACCCAATCGGGGCACAGCTCTCCATTTAAAAGGAGAAGCCACAGGCACAGGATCCTCTCTTGCTCTGCTTAGCTCCAGGAGGAGCTGAGCCATCTACCCGAGTCGAAGCCTCATCGAAGGGAGCCTGCCCTGCTCCAGAAGATCGGCGGCAAGAAAAGAGCAAGCCAGCTACAAAAGACCTTGCTGCACACAAAAGAGCTCTTCGGGGGAAGCTGCTTTTTGGCTCCACCCCTCCAGCAGCGTGTCTCAGAGCATCTCTACCCAATCGGGGCACAGCTCTCCATTTAAAAGGAGAACGCCACAGGCGCACCCGCGCCTTGCGGGCCCGCGCCTGAGGGCCGCGCAAGAGGGCCCTTTGGCACGGCCCTTAGGCAAAGGCACCCCCAAGATCGTCACAGAAACATAACAGAAAAAACGACGCTGAGACTACACCTCCCTCTTGGTACAGCTGAGCTCCCTCGGGGTCGAGCTCGCGTACAATCAAGGAACAGACAATCCACCAACTCACAGTGGAAACGCAGAATACCAACTTCGAAGACGCCGAACTGCCTAAAGAGCTGAAACTCTGGGGCACGTAAGTCACACTCATTTGAGTGATTTTTAAACTATCAACACTGCTTCATTACTTATATGAATTAACTGCACTCCTAACAATAATTGAATGTATAGTTCTGTTTAAATCATCTGATTGCAGCAGCACCACTCTCTACAGCTAGGATTATCCTCCTGCCTCTCATAAAAATACTAATTTAAAGGGTAGAAATTCATGTTTGGGACTAGAATCCAAGATCAGTGTTGGGCACTCTAGTGACTAGTTCCCTCTGGATACTGTTGTTAGCTTCCAGCGTTTACAGGCCATATTAGGTATTACCATGTTTGTCCAGATCGATACTGTAAACCCAGGGATATGCCAGTGTTGTTAACTACCATCGTTTATAGGCCATATTTGGTATTACCATGTTTGTCCAGACTGATACCTTAAACCCAGAGATATGCCAGTGCTGATGCTATGTTAGAGCAATGTCATCTTTAGCTAGATAAGAACATAGGGACTTGGGATGTACCATAGTGGGTCAGTCCAAGAGTTCATCAACAGATCCAGCTGCACACACACGAAACAGGCTCCCTCCACGGGACAGGCTCCCGCACTGCGACAAACCCAGCTCCACATCCACGGGACAGACCCCCGCAACAGGGCGACCACCACAGATCCGGCTCCACCTCCACGGGACAGGCTCCCGCACCGCGACAGATCCAGCGTCACATCCACGGGACAGGCCCCCGCACCAAGACGACCGCCACAGATCCAGCTCCACATCCACGGGACAGGCTCCCTCCACGGGACAGGCTCCCGCACCGCGACAGACCCAGCTCCACATCCACGGGACAGGCCCCCGCACCAAGGCGACCAACACAGATCCAGCTCCACACACACGGGACAGGCTCCCTCCACGGGACAGGCTCCCGCACCAAGGCGTCCGCCACAGATCCAGCTCCACATCCACGGGACAGGCTCCCTCCACGGGACAGGCTCCCGCACCGCATCAGATCCAGCTCCACATCCAAGGGACAGGCTCCCTCCACGGGACAGGCTCCCGCACCGCAACAGATACAGCTTCACATCCAAGGGACAGGCTCCCTCCACGGGACAGGCTCCCGCACCGCAACAGATACAACTTCACATCCCCAGGACAAGCCCCTGCTACAAGTACAGCTCTCCTCAAAAAAGCAAACAACAGACGAAAACCTAAGGACACAGGCGTCGCCCTATCAGAACATCACAAGCTATCAACATGCACACCACATACTTCCTCCCACTATACCTACTAGTCACACAACTCCTCCCACCAACTACACACCCACACTACCCCCAAACAAACACACCATGGTACCCACCAACTGCACTGCCATATCTCGGTCCACAACACACACACAAAGAGACACTCGCAACCTCCCAAACAAAGAGACAAAACAGACACAAATCAAACCCCAACACCGGCCCTAAGGAAGCACACGTCGCAACAACCTCTTCCACAAAGAAAACATCAATTGAGCTCATAAACGCCAGATCCATCTGCAACAAGATACACACTCTGGTAGACCACATTGAAGAGCGACAGCCAGACATAATATGCATCACAGAGACATGGCTCAACCCTACCGACAGTGTACTACTCAACCAACTAGTACCGAACAACTACTCAGCATACAACTGCCCACGCATCCACAAGCGTGGAGGAGGAGTCCTAATAATAGCAAAAACAGAACTCAAGTTCAAGACACTGAATCTCACAGATACAAAGCAGTGTAACACAATTAGCATCAAGAACAAGAAGATTGCAATCTGCCTAACCTACAGAGCACCCCGTGCTCCACCCGACGAACTAGCCTTCATACTCGAAGAAGCCTGTGCCATAACGTCAAACAACAAACCAGCACTACTAATCGGAGACTTCAACCTCAAGTCCGCCAATACAAAAGATGCAGAGGCCTTCCTTCAGGCAATGTCATCACTTCAATTCACACAGATAGTCAATGCACCAACACACAGACTAGGATCATCCCCAGACCTCATCTTCGCATCAAACTACCTAACTTCAAGAGACCTAATCTCTACACCCACCATCACCCCAGTACCATGGTCTGACCATTACTTAATCGAGACAAATCTGCAATCACAAGAAGACTGGACAAGCGAAAGAGCGAACTTCCCACACACACAAAGACGATTCAAGTCCTTTGACAAGGACGAATTCATCCAGGACACAATACAACACTTGAACATTGACTCAGAGGACCTGGAGGAACAAGTTTCCAACTGGAACAATGTCCTAGCTAACGCCGCCAAACCATCCGTTGACAGGACCAAGAAACAACACCACAACAAGAGACAAAACAAACCATGGTACTCAGCAAAAATACGACAGGAAAAGAGGGAGCTCAGGAAAATTGAACGGAGATGGAGAAAAAACAAAACTACTTCCGACCAACATCTTTACCTAACAAAGCAAAAACAATACAATGAACACATCAACCAATCAAAGAGAGAATTCCACACAAACCTGATAAACTCTTCCATCAACAAACCCAGAGAACTTTTCGAAATAGTAAAAACCCTGACAAAAGAGCAAACAGCAGAAAGAGAAATACAAGTGGATCCACAGATATTCGCCGACCACATCAAAGACAAATTTCACTCCACAGAGCGCTCAACACCCAGTAGAACCAACAGAACGAATGTCCACCCCAAAACCTGGGGCACATTCCTCTCACCCTCAAAAGAGCAGATATCAGACATCATCTCCACAATCAACACAAGCACTGCTCCTACAGACCCTTGCCCAGTGTCATGGGTCAAAGCCACCAAAGCAAGCCTCATACCAAACATTCATAAAATGGTACACAACTCACTCACTCAAGGACTCATGCCACAGCAATTAAAGCTTGCCTCAGTAAGACCAATCACAAAGAAAACTTCTCTCGACAAAAAGGACCCAGCAGCATACCGACCAATCTCCAGCATACCCTTCCTCGCAAAAATAATCGAAAAGACGGTTCAACTACAACTTCAGGAACACATTGACGAACACGGAACTCTCGACGACAACCAACACGGATTTCGTCCCAACCATGGAGTCGAAACTCTCCTGATCTACCTCTTCGACAGCATCATAAGAATAATTGACGACATCAGGAATGGAATTATAATGATCTTCATCGACATCTCCTCAGCGTTCGACACAGTTGATCACAA
Source organism: Ichthyophis bannanicus (assembly GCA_033557465.1). NCBI lineage: Eukaryota > Metazoa > Chordata > Amphibia > Gymnophiona > Ichthyophiidae > Ichthyophis > Ichthyophis bannanicus. The sequence continues at coordinate 434,622,403 of CM066035.1, forward strand.
TATACTCCTGGAGAGACTGAAGAACACTGGTATACACGGTACCACTCTAAAATGGTTCCACTCGTACCTAACAGAAAGACAGCTACAGGTCAAGGTGGGACAGGACACCTCCCGGCCCATAAACGTCCAACAAGGAGTACCACAAGGATCCGCACTCTCAGCACTCCTTTTTAACATCTACATCCAACCAATATGCAACATTATGAAAGAGAACAACATCCAATACACAATATACGCAGACGATATAATGGTATACTCCCCGATATCAATCGAAAACCCGGACTTCTCTAAGATAGCAGACTGCCTTACCCAAATGGCGAAGTGGTGCCAAAACAACAATCTAGCTATAAACTACAACAAGACTGAAGCTTTAATCATCACTCAAAACCAAAGCTTCACACACCCACCAAACATAAAGATACAAAGCACCACGATACCGATAAGATCGGAGGTGAGATACCTTGGGGTTACTCTGGACAGTAAACTCAACCTCAAACCACACATAGACAAAACAATCCAAAAAGCATATTACAGGATGCGAATCATCAGGAGACTGAAACCACTCCTCGCTCCAGAACACTTCCGTACAGTCTGTCAAGCACTGATAACCCCAATACTGGACTTCTGCAATCCGATATACCTCGGACTACCAAAACAAGCTCTCAAACCACTACAGCTGGCACAAAACACTGCAGCTCGAATCATATCCGGAGCCGCAAGGCAGGAGCACATCACACCTACACTAAAGGACTTACACTGGCTCCCAATCATTGCTCGCATCAGATACAAGACTATCATAAACCTATTTAAGATAAAAGAACACACATCAGCCAACAGCCTCCACCTGCTCATACAACCGGAAAACAGCGCACGTCCCAGAAGAAGTCAAACACGCAACCGAGTCAGCACCCCAAATGAGTACAAGCACACACGCAGGGACACAACAGACAGAGCTCTCTCCATGGCTGCTCCAACAATATGGAACAATCTACCGGACGATCTAAGGGCAACTCCAGACCTCAAAGACTTCAGAAAACAACTGAAAACCATGCTGTTCATAGAGCACTATGGTCACATCACATAACCTAAGAGAATGGATAACAGCACTCCAATCCTCCCAAACAACTGAATATATATAAAATATGATTCTAGCACCACTGTAAATAGCCCACCCTGTATATAGCTCAAACAAATCAAGCACCCAACACATCCCTCACACAACTAAGTTTTATCCTCACTGCATGTACAACACACACACTTTACCTGATTGCTTGCTGTGATACCACCTTGATTATTAAGATAAGGCGGTTTAGAAATACTGTTAAATAAATAAATAAATGATTGGTCAGGGACTGGATGGATTAGAAATGTAACATGGGCATTGACAGCATGTCATGGTTAGTGATGCTATATGCTAATCACATCTGTCGCAATTTCTGTGGGTGCACTTAACAGCACCTCAAGTGTGGTATTGCATGCACCTGCATGCCAGTCATAAAAACATTTTCAAGGCAAACCGTTATATATATTAAATTCTTGTCGACGGTGCTGCCTTATCTGAAACTGGAGTAATAAATTTACAGTTAATATCCCACTAGCTCTCACTTGTTTCTTTGTATTAGATGCAGCTTATTTCTCTTTTACCTTTTCCACACTATCAGCATTACCAATCCATTATCCACAATGTATCCTAAATACTGAACCTCTCTTTCTGCCTGCTCACATTTACTTGGATTGCGTGTTAATCTAACCTCTCTGAGTAATTGAATTACTGCTCTTTATCTAAAATGAGATGAAGCTGCATAATCCCTATAAGCTCTTTTATAATATTCATGAGCCTTTGAAATAGAGCAACAATTCCAAGAAGACCAAAAGATTAAATTTTAAATTTAGAGAAACAAAAGGAATGGATACAAAACAAAAATCCTTTTAAAATAGTAAGCTTTCAAAAATGATTTATTCATAACTGATAGTAACCGGGGCAGGTCGGACCCGGTGCTACCCCGCACCCCCCCCCCCCCAATCTGATTGAACCTTCCCCCCCCCCCCAACCTCCAAAACCTTTCCATACAAAATAACACCAACACAGTATCTTGGGATCAAATGGTCGCAGCTTTATTAACAGTCATAACATTCCATAACATACTTAAACAGCAACTTCTTAATAACCCCCCGAGCAGAACGAGCCCTCACCCGCCGTACTATTAGCAAGGTGACCTCATTCCACTCCCGCTGCGTCCGGGCCAGCGGCAAACATGTACTCCCCCTTTTACCTGGCCTCGCCATATTACTAGCAAAGACCGGCCAAGGGTCATCCGGGTTGGGGGCACCCGCCCCCGCCCCAATTCCAGTCAAAGGCTCCGGACCCCAGAAACCTCCGGGATCCCGCCACCCCCCCTCCCCAGCTACGACAACCCATTCCAGAACCGTAAACACCCCACAAGCCAACCAGACCAGCAAAACAAAAAGGGAAGGGTGGGAGGGTGGGCAACACCAGCCTTCGCACCCTTTGCCTTGAACCGCTCCTGGGGACTGGCGCCGTTCGCGCGCCTCCCCGGCATGCCGCGGTCTCAGCTGCTCCCATTGGCTTGCCCAGCTGTCTATCCCCGGTGAGCCAATGGCTTTGAACCCAGCCCAAGGGTACCGCCCCGCACACGTGGATACGAGCAGGGTCCCCGCACCGGGCCGCGCACCCGGTTACCAACGGCCGTCGGGGACCCTGCCCCACGGCCTTACCATAACCGGGGCAGGTCGGACCCGGTGCTACCCCGCACCCCCCCAATCTGATTGAACCTTCCCCCCCCCCAACCTCCAAAACCTTTCCATACAAAATAACACCAACACAGTATCTTGGGATCAACTGGTCGCAGCTTTATTAACAGTCATAACATTCCATAACATACTTAAACAGCAACTTCTTAATAACCCCCCGAGCGGAATGAGCCCTCACCCGCTGTACTATTAGCAAGGTGACCTCATTCCACTCCCCCGCGTCCGGGCCAGCGGCAAACATGTACTCCCCCTTTTACCTGGCCTCGCCATATTACTAGCAAAGACCGGCCAAGGGTCATCCGGGTTGGGGGCATCCGCCCCCGCCCCAATTCCAGTCAAAGGCTCCGGACCCCGGAAACCTCTGGGATCCTGCCACCCGGCGTAGAAGACGTTAACGTCCCTTCGCCGTCCCCCGAAGACCAAGCTGCGACCAGCGAGTCTCAAGCTTCAAGATATATTCCAAAGCCTCCTGCCAGTCATTCAGCAGTAAATCCACCCCCACCGGGGATAAATGCACTCCGTCGTGTCGATACAACCCCGCACAATTTACATCAATCCAAGAGTGCAAAATCTGATACCCCCCATGATCGCAGACCCAACGCCCAATCTGCCGGTTGATCTTAGCCAAACCACGCGACCAACGTCGCTGCTGCCGACAGGCAGGCCTTGGAATGATATCAGACCACAAAACAACAACGTTATGAAACAAGCGAAGAACTTCAATCAGATCCCTCTTCACTGCTCGAATCAACTGCTTACAAGTCCATTCAGTCAGGTCATTGCCTCCCAAATGCAGTAAAATCACTGCAGGAGCCGTCCTCACCCTCCAGTGGTTCCGAAGCAAAGGTAAGAGCTGTGGCCACCGCAGACCACGCTCACCCAGCCATGAAACCGACACTACCGCCGGGACAAGATCCAAATTAGACCCCAACGGCCGCTCAGCTGCCTGCAGCCCCGCCCAATGCACGAATGAATGTCCAATCATCCAACATCCAAGCGGGCACCACACAGCATCTGAAAGAGACAGAAAAAGTCAGGCCCGTGGACCGGTCCACTCATAATCGCACATAACCCCTAAAAGCCTGCGACCTCCATCTACCAATATTCTGGATCTCTCCCTCCGACAGCCCCGCCGCCGCGGCACTGGTGGCTGCTCCAATGCGGAATGAATGTGGCGCGAACCGTTGTGAATCCACACCCATATGCCTCAACGCGATCCGCAGGACTGCTGCCACCTGGAAACGTGACACACATCGCAAATCCTCATGCAAGAAAAACAGCCTACCCTCAACCGGGCGCACTGACACATACCTTCGCAAGGCAGCCACCGGGCAGGTGGGAAGGCCAACCACTTCATGCAGAACCACCAACAATCCTTTCCCCATCTGGTCAGTCTTTGATCGGGTCAACCGCACCCTCAGCTGCCCTTCCCCTAGCAGCACGTGTTGACACAATAGGCCCCCACAACCCGCAGCCCGGCTAGAGCTTGCCACCAACTCCCCCATCCGGAAAGCTCCGAAAAAGGCCAGACAGAAAATTGCCCGAAACAAAGTAGCTTCATAGGTGGACGACACAACTCCCGGTAGCACCGCACACAGGCGCACCAGCAGCTCGTGCGAAACCGGCAACCTCCTGTCCCCAGCAGGCGGACAAGCTCACTCCCATCCGTGCAACAACTTCTGAGCCAAGAAGTCCGGAATAGAGAAGCCCCAACCCGCTGCCCTAGCAAAAAAGGTAAAGCCAGCTAATTGACTTCACACCAATGCCCTGGATACGCCATTCCCTTTCGCCCGAACAATATAATGGCCCAGTAAGCTGTCCGCGGCCACGCTGGGCTGCCATCCGTGCGATGTCAGAAACTCCAACACTATGTCGCAACCTCTCGTGTATGCCGACCATGTCGCCGCCGACACAGAATTCCGTAGTAGCTTCACCATGTCTGCAGGCCAATCCGCCATAAATGCTCTGGAACCGCCAATCCTTCCTCCTCCGCCTCTGGTGCCAAGGTCTGGAACAGCTCCCACTTAAAACGAGAAAGGGCATCCGCAATGCTATTAGTGTAGCCAGGAATATGCCGGGCCCTCACACATACATTCAAATGCAAACAAGCCAGAACTATATCCCTCATCAACCCCGCCAACGGCCATCGGGGACCCTGCCCCATGGCCTTACAAATCTGGAAGAAAAACACATATACAAATGTGGAAGGGCATTTTATAAAAGACATACAAGGCGCAGGATGAATGTCCAAATGGGGATGTGTAGCAAATATAGGCAGTAGAATTGCGTCCATGGATGGGTGGTGCGGATGCAAAATAGCAATCTGAATGTGCGAGAGAATGGACACACAGGCTGGACAAGGCAGTTGCATGTTCATCCCTTGTGGAATACAGTAGGGAAGGCATGGTTCACAAACATGGGCCCGTGAGTGTCCAGGTGCCATCAATGATAGCAAGCATGAATGGCAATGCAAGAGGCTGAGCACGAGGAAGCTGGGATGATGACTACAAGAATGCTTGATTTCTCTTTGGTGGAGACTAAGCGCCTCTGCTACCTGGGCCTAGAGGACGAGGAGTGCCTCTACCCACCATGTGGGCATGAGAAAATAAGAACATAAGATATGCCATTCTGGGTCAGACCAAGGTCCATCAAACCCAGTATCCTGTTTCCAAAAGTGGCCAATATAGGTCACATATACCTAGCAGTTTCCCCAAAAGACACAGGTTCCACAATGCTTGTATAGGGTCAAGCACTGATATTATGGGTCACTTTTTAATAATGGTTTATGGACCTTTCCTCCAGGAACTTGCCCAAACCTTTTTTAAACTCAACTACTCTAACAGCCTTTACTACATGCTCCGGTAACAAATTCCAGAGTTTGATTACATGTTGAGTGAAAAAATATTTTCTCTTATTTGTCTTAAATAGTTTACCCTGTAGCTTGATTGCATGTCCCCTAGACTTTCTATATTCTGAAAACGTAAACAATCAATCTACGTTTACCCGTTTCACTCCGTTCATTAATTTATAGACTTCTATCATATCTCCTCTCAGCCGTCTCTTTTCTAGGTTAAAGAGCCCTAACCTTTTTAGCCTTTCTTCATAGGGGTATCCTTCCATCCCCTTTACCATTTTGGTGGCCCTTCTCTGAACCTTTTTGTAATAATGCTATATCCTTTTTAAGATACAGCGACAAGAATTGCACACAATATTCAAGGTGCGGTCGCACCATGGAACGATACAGAGGCATTATAATATCCTTTGTTTTATTTTCCATTCCTTTCCTTATGATACCTAGCATTCTATTTGCTCTATTGGCTGCCGCTGCACACTGGGCAGAGGGTTTTAACATGTTATCCTCAATGACGCCTAAATCTTTTTCCTGGATGGTGGTTCCTAATGTGGAACCTTGCATTGTGTAACCATAGTTTGGGTTGTTCTTTCTAGATGCATAACTTTGCACTTGTGCACATTAAATTTCATCTGCCATTTTGATGCCCAGTCTTCCAATTTATCAAGATCCTCTTGCAATTTTCCACAATCCTCATGTGTTTTAACAACTTTAAATAGTTTTGTGTCATCTGCAAATTTGATAACCTCACTCATTATTCCCTTTTCCAGGTCATTTATAAATATGTCAAAAAGCAGCGGACCAGGCAAAGATCCCTGGGGTACACTACTATTCACCTTTCTCCATTGGAAAAATTGGCCATTTAGCCCAACCCTCTGCTTTCTATCTTTTAACCAGTTCCTGATCCACAGTAGTACACTGCCTCCTATCCCATGACTCTTTAGTTTTGCCAAAAGTCTCTGATGAGGGATCTTGTCAAAGGCTTTCTGAAAGTCCAAATACACTATATCAACCAACTCACCTTTGTCTACCTGTTTATTCACACCATCAAAACAACATAACAGATTAGTAAGACAAGATCTTCCTTGTCTAAAGTCATGTTGGCTGTCTCCCATTAAGCCATGACTATCTACTTGTTCAGCAATTTTGTTCTTTATGATAGTTTCTATCATTTATTTTATTTATTTATCCAGATTTGTATACCACCTTATCCTTCAATCAAAGTGGTAGGGGGGACGAGGTAGTACATTTAACATCGGGGACAAACATACATATGTGTGTGTTGGGGGGGTTGCCCCAGGAGGGGTCATGGTGCTAGATGCGCCTAATTGGCAAGGTGGGAGTTGAGGCTCTTCTTCAAAAGAGGCCCTGAACAGATAGGTTCTGAGGGATTTTCGGAAGTCCTTCAGGTCCCCTTGTGCTCTTAGTTTTTCAGGGAGGGTGTTCTAAAGGTCCGGCGTTTTTGTTTCCGCAGCAAGTTTCTTCTCAAATTCTCCCTTTGCCTGCCTTATCAATGCCTTGCATTTAACTTGCCAGTGCTTGTGCTGTTTCCAGTTTTTGCCATTTGGCTCTTTTTTCTATTCCCTGAAAGATTCTTTTTTGGCAACAACAGCCTCTCTGACCTCACCTTTAAACCATGCTGGCAGTTTTTTGGACTTCGTTCCACTTTTTTTAAAGCATGGAATACAGCTTGTCTGGGCTTCCAGGATAGTATTTTTCAACAACACCCAAGCTTGATGTAAGTCTTTAACCTTTGCAACTGCTCCATTAGTTTTTTCTTAACTATTTTCCTCATTTTATCATAGTCTCAATTTTGAAAGTTAAAAGGTAGTACTGTGGATTTCCTTACCATCCCTCCTCCACTAATTAAATCAAATGTGATAATGCTATGATCACTATTGCCAAGTGGCCCCAACACCCTTATCTCTTGCACCAGATCTGGTGTTCAACTAAGGACTAGGTCCAATATGGCCTCCCCTCTGGTTGGTTCATGAACCCGCTGCTCCAAGAAGCAGTCATTTATTTCATCTAGGAACTTTATCTCCCTATCATGTCCTACCCTGACACTAACCCAGTCGATACCGGGGTGTTTGAAATCACCTATGATTATTACTGTGCTTTAACTTTTGTTAGCTTCCTTGATTTCTTTGAGCATTTCATCATCCATTTGTTCATTCTGGCCAGGCAGTCGATAGTACACCCCCACTGCCATCGCCTTCCCCTTTTTACATGGAATTTCCATTCATAGAGATTCTACAGCAAATTTTGTTTCCTGCAAAACTTTAATCCTTTCTGACTCAATGCCCTCTCTAACATAGAGCGCAACCCCTCCACCAATTTGATCAGCTCTATCATTACGATATAATTTGTACCCAGGTATCACAGTGTCCCACTGGTTGTCCTCCTTCCACCATGTCTCTGAGATTCCAATCATATCTAACCTCTCAATTAGTGCTATATATTCTAACTCTCCCATCTTATTTTTTAGACTTCTAGCATTTGCATACAAGTATTTTAGAGACTGTATTTTATTCATATTTATCTGGCTATATTTAGGCATGGGTAATTTGGAATCTTTAAGCTCTGTCTGCTCAAGGGAATTTGGGCTACTTTACTCTTTTTTGGAACCTCTCTGCTTTTGGTAGTATTCTTCAAGGATACATTATTCTGAAACATGCACTCTTTGGTCGACTGTTGGCTTTCCCCTATTTTCTAGTTTAAAAGCTGCTCTATCTCCTTTTTAAAAGTTAATGCCAGCAGCCTGGTTCCATCACAGTTAAGGTGAAGCCCATCCCTTCGGAGGAATCCCTCCTTTCCCCAGAATGTTCCCCAGTTCCTAACAAATCCAAACCCCTCATCCTTGCACCATCGTCTCATCCATGCATTGCGAGTCAGGAGCTCTACCTGCCTTTTGGGTCCTGCGCATGGAACAGGAAGCATTTCGGAGAACGCTACATGGAAGTTCTGGATTTCATCTTCCTACCTAAAAGCCTACGAGATGTGGGCTTTCCAGTCTTTTGCATTGAGTGTCACATGTATGATTTTCTCCAAGTTGGTGAGAGGTCTTACGTGTGCACTAGGTGCAAGGAGCCATTTGCTCTCAGGGAATGAGTCCGTTCTCTAGAGGCTAGAGTAGCAGACTTGGAAAACATAAGAAAGACAGAGAGGTACATAGACGAGACCTACAGGGATATAGTCCTGAAGTCCCACCTCCAGTCTGGCAGCATCCCTGTTGCCATGGAGGAGAGAGGTCACGTGACAGGAGAGCATCACCCTGGTGTGGCAGGAAGTGATCCTGTAACTAGGACCTGTCCTCCAGGTGATGTAAAACCCTCTCGCACCGAGGACGTTTCTCCAGGGCCATGTGCCCATGAGGGAAGGGTTAGGATAGCCGTTATAGTTGGTGATGCGATCATTAGGCATGTAGATAGCTGGGTGGCTGGTGGACGTGAGGATCGCCTGGCGACATGCCTGCCTGGTGCAAAGGTAGCGGACCTCACGCGCCACCTAGATAAGGTCTTAGATAGTGCTGGGGAGGAGTCTGCTGTCTTGGTACATGTCGGTACCAATGACATAGGAAAATGAGTAGGGAGGTTCTGGAGGCTAAATTTAGGCTTCCCATTCCACGTGCAGGACCCAAAAGGCAGGCAGAGCTCCGGAGTCTCAATGCGTGGATGAGGTGCAGAGATGAGGGTTTTGCATTTGTTAGGAACTGGGGAACATTCTGGGGAAAGGAGGGGCTCTTCCGAAGGGATGGGCTTCAACTTAACCGGGATGGAACCAGGCTGCTGGCATTAATCTTTAAAAAGGAGATAAAGCAGCTTTTAAACTAGATAATAGGGGAAAGCCAAGAGTCACCCAAGAGCGGAGGTTCCAAAAAAGAGTAAAGTAGCCCAAATGCCCTCGAGTATGGACAGAGCTTAAAGATCCCAAATTACCCATGTCTACCAATAGCCAAATAAATATGAATAAAATACAGTCTCTAAAATGCTTGTATGCAAATGCTAGAAGTCTAAAAAATAAGATGGGAGAGTTAGAATATTTAGCACTAAATGAGAGGTTAGATATGATTGGAATATCAGAGACATGGTGAAAGGAGGACAACCAGTGGGACACTGTGATACCTGGGTACAAACTATATTGTAATGATAGAGCTGATCAAATTGGTGGAGGGGTTGCGCTCTATGTTAGAGAGGGCATTGAGTCAGAAAGGATTAAAGTTTTGCAGGAAACAAAATTTGCTGTAGAATCTCTATGGATTGAAATTCCATGTAAAAATGGGAAGGCAATGGCAGTGGGGGTGTACTATCGACCGCTTGGCCAGAATGAACAAATGGATGATGAAATGCTCAAAGAAATCAAGGAAGCTAACAAAAGTTACAGTGCGGTAATAATAATGGGTGATTTCAATTACCCCAGTATCGACTGGGTCAGTGTCACGGCAGGACATGCTAAGGAGATAAAGTTCCTAGATGACATAAGTGACTGCTTCTTGGAGCAGCTGGTTCATGAACCAACCAGAGGGGAAGCCATATTAGACCTAGTCCTTAGTGGAAAACCAAATCTAGTGCAATAGATAAGGGTGTTGGGGCCACTTGGCAGTAGTGATCATAGCATGATCGCCTTTGATTTAATTAGTGGAGGAGGGATAGTAAGAAAATCCACATTATTACCTTTTAACTTTCGAAAGGGAGACTATGATAAAATGAGGAAAATAGTTAAGAAAAAGCTAAAAGGAGCAGTTGCAAAGGTTAAAGACTTACATCAAGCTTGGGTGTTGAAAAATACTATCTTGGAAGCCCAGATCAGCTGTATTCCACTCTTTAAGAAAAGTGGAAGGAAGTGCAAAAAACTGCCAGCATGGTTTAAAGGTGAGGTCAGAGAGGCTGTTGTTGCCAAAAAAGCATTCTTCAGGAAATGGAAAAAAGAGCCAAACGACGAAACCTGGAAACAGCACAAGCACTGGCAAGTCAAATGCAAGGCATTGATAAAGCAGGCAAATGGAGAATTTGAGAAGAAGCTTGCTGCGGAAACAAAAACGCGAAATAAAGATTATTTCAAGTACATTCATAGCAAAAAACCTGTGAGAGAGTCAGTTGGTCCATTAGATGATAAAGGAGTTAAAGGGGTACTAAGAGGTCACAAGGCGATAGCGGAGAGACTGAATGAATTCTTTGCTGCGGTCTTTACTGAGGAAGATGTAGGGATGTTACCCATGACTGAAGTGGTATTTAAAGGTGCGGAAGAATTGAGGGAAATATCTATACATCGGGAAGATGTATTACAACTATTAGATAAACTGAAGAGTAGCAAATCACCTGGGCCAGATGGTATACATCCAAGGGTGTTGAAAGAACTGAAATATGAGATTGCAGACCTGCTATTAATAATCTGTGAACTATCATTAAAATCATCTCTAATACCTGAAGATTAGAGGATTGCCAATGTAACACCAATTTTTAAAAAGGGTTACAGGGATGATCTGGGAAATTACAGACCGGTGAGCCTCATGTCAGTACCAGGAAAATGGTAGAAACCATCATAACGAATAAAATTACTCAGTATGTAGATCGTCATGGCCTAATGGGAGACAGCCAACATGGCTTTTGACAAGGAAGATCTTGTCTTACTAATCTGTTATGTTTTTTTGAAAGTGTGAATAAACAGGTGGACAAAGGAGAGTCGGTTGATATAGTGTATCTGGACTTTTAGAAAGCCTTTAACAAGGTCCCTCATCAGAGACTTTTGGCAAAACTAAAAAGTCATGGGATAGGAGGCAGTGTACTACTGTGGATCAGGAACTGGTTAAAAGATAGAAAGCAGAGGGTTGGGCTAAATGGCCAATTTTCCCAATGGAGAAAGTTGAATAGTGGTGTACCCTAGGGATCTGTGCTGGGTCCGCTGCTTTTTGACATATTCATAAATTACCTGGAAAGTGGAATAACGAGTGAGGTTATCAAATTTGCAGATGACACAAAACTGCAAAACTGCAGGAGGATTGTGGAAAATTGCAAGAGGATCTTGATAAATTGGAAGACTGGGCATCAAAATGGCAGATGAAATTTAATGTGGACAAGTGCAAAGTTATGCACCTAGGGAAGAGCAACCCAAACTATGGTTACACGATGCAAGTTTCCACATTAGGAACCACCAACCAGGAAAAAGATTTAGGCGTCATTGTGGATAACATGTTAAAACCCTCAGCCCAGTGTGCAGCGGCGGCCAAGAGAGCAAATAGAATGCTAGGTATCATAAGGAAAGGAATGGAAAATTAAACAAAAGATATTATAATGCCTCTATATCGTTCCATGGTGAGACCGCACCTTGAATATTGTGTGCCATTCTGGTCGCCGTATCTTAAAAAGGATATAGCGTTATTAGAAAAGGTTCAGAGAAGAGCCACCAAAATGGTAAAGGGGATGGAAGGATACTCCTATGAAGAAAGGCTAAAAAGGTTAGGGCTCTTTAACCTGGAAAAGAGACGGCTGAGGGGAGATATGATAGAAGTCTATAAATCATTGAACGGAGTGGAACGGGTAAACATAGATCGATTGTTTACGTTATCAGAATATAGAAAGACTAGGGGACATGCAATGAAGCTACAGGGTAAACTATTTAAGACTAATAAAAGAAAATATTTTTTCACTCAACGTGTAATCAATCTCTGGAATTTGTTACCGGAGGATGTAGTAAAGGCTGTTAGTGTAGCTGGGTATAAAAAAGGTTTGGACAAGTTCCTGGAGGAAAGGTCCATAAACCATTATTAAGAAGGGACCCAGGATATCAATGCTTGACCCAGTACAAGCACTGTGGAACCTGTGTCTTTTGGGGAAACTGCTAGGTACTGTGGTGAACAGCGCCCTCCTGAGCCTATGGAGACGGATGAAAATCCTGAGATTCAGCAGGATTTATGCCTATTTGAGAAACCAAGGAAGAAAGAGAGACTCTATTCCACGGAGCTGAGCATGGAGACCAGCCCAGGGGAGGAGTCCTGCAGTCATGATTGGGCACACCCTGTCCTTGGAAGGGGCGTGTCCAGAAGAGAACGTGGTTTTAAACCAGAGTATGGCTTTGCTAGTCAGAAGGAGAATAAGATTGAGAAGAAGGAGGAGAAGGAGAGGAGAAAGAAGGAGAAGAGGAAGAATGATTGGAAGTCCAGAAAACAGTATGCTGATACTTGGGAACCTGGCATTGGAAGGAGACCTGCAAAGTTCCATTCAGAGGCAGTGAGTAGAAGTCCCAAGGAGAGAGGACCTAGCCCTGAATTAGACAACCATTGGAAGGCACAGCCCTGGGAAAGGAAGCCTTCAAGGCAGGCACAAGAAAGAAAACAATCATTCTGTGAAGTACCGTTTGAGCCAGAGAGCAACAAACATTCTAACAGCTGGAGAACGTTGGAGCCATCTGAAGTCAGAACAGCATGGCAACAAGTAAGTGAATTGCCACAAAGTTTCCAGGTTGAACGTAAAGCTAACTCTCCTGTGTGTGAAACATTAGCAAAAGAGACTAGCAGTTACTCTGATACAATTAATCTAAGAGAGGAGAAAATAAACAGCCTTAAGCCAGAGGGAAGTTGTATAGCTGATAGCAATTCCCTACCTCCCAAACAGCAGGCTGAATTGCTCCTACAGAGTTTTAAGCAGTTTTTAGAGTTGCAAGCTAGAAGACAGCCAGTGTTACCAGAAGCCAGTAATTCCATACAGCTTGAAGAATTAACACAAGATAATACAGACTTACCAGATTGTGAGAGCATGGATTGCACGGTCTGCTGTGTAGAGATGCCAAGCTGAAGGAAAACTGCTTTTTACCGTATGTGAATTGAATACTACGAAGCTGTTGTATTGCCTTGCTGAGAAAGCTCTAATTATGTGCACCTGATTTTCCCCAGCACTGTGAAGGTAACAGTGGCTGAAAGAGGCTGCAGTGAAACTAACTGACCTCTTGGGGCAAAGTGAGTAATTTGCTTAGAAGTGAAAAGAAGCAGTTATACTTTAAGTTGCCTTTATCCTAAGTTTTCCTGTTAGCATTTGAAGCACCTATTTTGTTTGCATTTATTTGCCATGTGATGGAACAATATCCTTTACTATAATAAAAATACTGGAAACCCCATAACTACAACTCTTTATTTCGGAGCGAGAGGAGCAGGAACTACAATACCCAGCATTCCCTGGATACAGGTTACTCTCCTTCCTCACGAAGCATCAGACCGCCGCTCCTGTCTTTAGCCCCAAGGCCGGGCAGGAGCGCCGCAGTACGTATGACCTTGATTGGCCACTGTTGGAAGCAGGATACTGGGCTCGATGGACCTTGGTCTGACCCAGTATGGCATATCTTATGTTCTTATGTACATTTAGCCTCCAGAACCTCCCTACCACATTTTCCTATGTCATTGGTACTGACATGTACTAAGACAGCAGACTCCTACCCAGCACTATCTAAGACCTTATCTAGGTTGCTCGTGAGGTCCACTACCTTCGCACCAGGCAGACATGTTACCAGGCGATCCTCATGTCCACCAGCCGCCCAGCTATCTACATGCCTAATGATTGAATCACCAACTATAACGGCTGTCCTAACCCTACCACATTGCCCTGGAGAAACTTCCTTGGTGCTGCTACTAGGCTCTGGGTGAGCATTACATTTAAACTACAGCTGGAAGTGGGCTGATGGGGGGCTTAGGACTGGTAATGGGCTATGGGGGGGCTAGGACTGGTAATGGGCTGGGTGGTGGCTAGGACTGGAAATGGGCTGAGTGGAAGGAGGGCTTGATCTGCAAATAGCTGATGGGGATGGGGGCTTGGAATGGAAATGGGCTGTGTGGAAGAAGGGCTTGAACTACAAATAGCTGATGGGGAAGGGGGCTTGGAATGGAAATGGGCTGTAAGGGGAGGGAGCTAGGACTGGAAATGGGCTGAGTGAGGGGGGCTAGGACAGGAAATGGGCTGATGGAGGGCTAGGATAGGACTGGAAATGGGCTGTTGGGGGGGCTTGGATTGAAATGGATTCATGGAGGGGCTAGAACTAGAAGTAGGCTCATGGGAGGCTTGGATTGGAAATGGGCTGAGTGGAGGGGAGCTAGGATTTGACATGGGCTGATGATGGTGGGGCTAGGAAAGGACTAGAAATGGGCTGATGGGGGCTGGGATTGGAAATGAGCTGATGGAGGGACTCGGATGGGGGAGCTAGGACTTGAAATGGGCTGATGGGGGTTAGGACTGGTAATGGGCTATGGGGGGCTAAGACTGAAAATGGGGTGATGGGGGGCTTAGGACTGGACGTGGGCTGATGGGGGACTTAGGACTGGTAATGGGTTATGGGGGGCTTAGGACTGGTAATGGGCTATGGGGGACTAGGACTGGTAATGGGCTGGGGGTGGCTAGGACTGGAAATGGGCTGAGTGGAAGGAGGGCTTGAACTGCAAATAGCTGTTGGGGACGGGGGCTTGGAATGGAAATGGGCTGAGTGGAAGGAAGGCTTGAACTACAAATAGCTGATGGGAAGGGGGGCTTGGAATGGAAATGGGCTGTGAAGGGAGGGAGCTAGGAATGGAAATGGGCTGTGAGGGGAGGGAGCTAGGACTGGAAATGGGCTGAGTGAGGGGGGGCTAGGACAGGAAATGGGCTGATGGAGGGCTAGGATAGGACTGGAAATGGGCTGTTGGGGGGGCTTGGATTGAAATGGACTCATGGAGGGGCTAGAACTGGAAGTAGGCTCATGGGGGCTTGGATTGGAAATGGGCTGAGTGGAGGGGAGCTAGGATTTGACATGGGCTGATGGTGGGGCTAGGAAAGGACTAGAAATGGGGGGCTGGGATTGGAAATGAGCTGATTGAGAGACTCGGATGGGGGAGCTAGGACTGGAAATGGGCTGATGGTGGGGCTAGGATAGAACTAGAAATGGGCTTATGGGGGGCTGGGATTGGAAATGAGCTGATGGAGGGACTCAGATGGGGGAGCTAGGACTGGAAATGGGCTGATGCGGCGACTAGAAGGGAGCGGATGCTGGGTGGGGCTGGAACTAGAAGGGAGCTGATGTTGGGGGAGGATTAGAATGGGATAGAGCTGAGAGAGTGAAATGGAGAGGGAAAAATATTTTGTGTGGGAGGGAAGACAAATCTACAATTGGCCGGATATTGGGAGAGTAAGTGGGGATTGAGGATGGCGGGGTAAAATTTGAGTGGATGAAATAGGAATGAGGAAAGGGCAAAAGGAGAAAGATTAGTATGTTAAAGCAGATGTAGAGAGAGAATGGAAAAAAACTAGAAGAGTGAAGAAAGGACAAATGGACAGCAGACGATGGAGAGTTAGCAGAAGACACGAAGAAACCAGAAGAAAGTAGCTGGAGCAATTGCAACTGAAAAAAAATGCACAAAAGGTAGAACAATATCTCTTTATTGAATTTATTAACTGAAATATGCCAGCTCTGAGAAATGTGCATCATTAACGTCTGTGCTTTGTTTAGTACAAGAGGAAATTAATTTATAGTTTTATTTCTACAGTGTTGTTGGGATTTTGGGGTTCCCAGTTTAATTATTGTCTTCCTGTTTCTACATTGTGATTTCTTTTTTGGTGACGGTCTATGTTCTGCACGTGTAACTGAGCTGAGGTATTCTGTTTATGTAATTCCTATTTGACATTGCCACTTGTTCTCTTTCCCCAGTAGGTCATGTATTATTGTTCTCTGAAATGTATTGGTTTAATATTTGTAGTGTTGCCTTTTGATAGGTAGGGTCTTGTGCTTTGTGAGTCCTGGTAGTGCTGTTATGATACGGCGGGTTTGCTATGGGTTC
Organism: Ichthyophis bannanicus; assembly: GCA_033557465.1. Taxonomy (NCBI): domain Eukaryota; kingdom Metazoa; phylum Chordata; class Amphibia; order Gymnophiona; family Ichthyophiidae; genus Ichthyophis; species Ichthyophis bannanicus. The sequence continues at coordinate 434,638,815 of CM066035.1, forward strand.
TAAATGGGCAGTGTTTGTAGTAGTTCCTAATGCGCCTGGCAGTTGTCACTGGATTATAGTAATGTAGAAATATTTTAGGGGCTTGTTTACAAAGCCGCGGTAGCGGTTTGCGATCGTAATCGGAGCCGCGGCCCCATTGATTTCAATGGGGCCGCGGCTGCGATCGCGATCGCGAACCACTACCGCGGCTTTGTAAACAAGCCCCTTAGTCTTTCTTTATCCATACACTCATTAAGAGGCATGTTTACTAAAAGTTAGTGTATGGTAACATTATGCAAATATTTATGCTAATGAGGTCCCTTATGCAAATGAGGCCCCGCACCGAGTCTCCGCACATGGCCCCGCACCCCCCTTGGGCCGCCCCTGGTTAAAAGTACCCTCAATCATGCTGTACACTAAAGCATGAACAGTCCTAGACAGCAATAGTGATATATGACAGTAGTCCCACCAAATAGAATCAGTGGCATTGCAGCACCAACATAATGATATGCTGGGGGTCCAACTCTGCTCTGCTGCTATACTACAGGTGTCCACAGCATAATCTGGTGTTCATCTACAGACATACTCTGCACTATAGCATATCCCCAAAACTCACAGTGTTTGCCAGTGACCCTCAGCATGGACACATGTTCCTGGAGCTATACCTAAACAACCCCCTCCCCCCTTCAGAGTCCAAAAGCAATGTGGAGGCTCATATTGTACTGTACACATGCATCACCTACAAGAACCTATAGGCACCCAACAGACATGTGACATGGGAGCCCGTGAATGCTTGTTAGCCAGCACATATACAGTTTATCCACCACAATGGATTATCTGGAATAAAGGAGTCGAGGTACAACAGTCCAGACCAACACATTGCACTATATCTGCTGTGTTATCAATGCTGTATTTTCAGATGTCTAGGTAACCAATTCTGGAAGTAGGCCTGTGGATGTCTTTGCAAATGGCTCATTTTGGATGTGGAGACATACATTTTCAGGACAGCCTATCTAGACATAAAAGTAGCGGCATACGTGCTGGAGATGAATACTATGTATACAGTGCCTTGTGAAAGTATTCATCCCCTTGGTTTTTGTCCTGTTCTATCGCATTACAACCTGGAATGAAAATGGAGGTTCATTTGGATGTTAGATAATGGACATAACAATATAGTCCAAATTGGTGAAGTAGAATGACAATAAAATACCTTGTATATATAAAAGAACAAGTAAAAACTGAAAAGTTGTGAGTATATACATTTTCATCCCTTTTTCTATGAAACCCCTAAATAAGATCTGGTCCAACCAATAAGATCTGGTCCAACTCAGAAGTCACATAATTAGTTGATTAGGGTCCACCTGTGTGCAATCAGTGTCACACGATCTGTCACATGACACATGTATGGCTATACCTGTTCTAAAAGGCCCCTGACTCTGCAACACCATAAGCAAGCAACATGAAGACCAATGAGCACTCCAAACATGTCAGAGACAAAGTTGTGGAGAAGTGTAGATCAGGGTTGGGTTATAAAGAATATCCCACATTCTGAATATTCCACAGAGCACTATTAAATCCATTATAACAAAATGGAAAGAATATGGCAACACTACAAACTTGACAAGAGAAGGCCGCCCACCAAAACTCACAGACCGGGCAAGGAAGGCATTAATCAGAGATGCCACAAAGACACCAAGAATAACAATGAAGGAGCAGCAAAGATCCACAGTAGAGATGGGAGTATCTGTCCCTAGGACCATCTTAAGCAGTACACTTCACAGAGAGGAGCTTTATGGAAGAGTGGCCAGAAAAAAGCCATTGCTTAAAGAAAGAAATAAGAAAACAAGTTTGGAGTTTGCACAACAGCATGTGGCAGATCCCCCAAACACATGGAAGAAGGTTCTCTGGTCAGATGAGACAAAAATTGAACTTTTTGGCCATCTTGGGAAATGCCATGTGTGGCGCAAGCCCAACACTTCCCATCACCCCCAGAACACCATACCCACATTGAAACATGGTGATGGAAGCATCATGCTGTTGAGGTATTTTTCATTGGCAGGGACAGGAAAACTGGTCAAGAGTGAAGGAACAATGGAGGACAATTTTGAGAAAAACCTGTTTCAGTCTGCCAGAGATTTGAAACTGGGATGAAGGTTCAACACCTTCCATCGGGACAATAACCCTAAACATACTGCTAAAGCTACTCTGGAGTGGTTTAAAGGCAAACATTTAAATGTCTTGGAATGGCCTAGTCAAAGCCCAGACCTCAATCCAATTGCGAATCTGTAGCATGACTCAAAGATTGTTGTACACCAATGCAATTCATCTAACTTGACAGAGTTAGAGCAGCTTTGCCTTGAGGAATGGGTAAAAATCTCATTGGCTAGATGTGCTAAGCTAATAGAGACATACCCCAAGAGACTTGCAGCTGTAATTGTAGCAAAAGGTGGCTCTACAATGTATTGTCTTTGGGTGGGTGGGGGGGGGGATACCTATATATCTATGCACACTCATAATTTCTGGTTGGGTTTTTTTGTCTTAGTTATTGTTTATGCCACAATAAAAGATATATTGCACCTTCAAAGTGATAGGAATGTTGTGTAAATCACATGGTGCTAACCTCCAAATCTCCATTTTAATTCCAAGTTGTAATGCAACAAAACAGGACGAACACTGAGGGGATGATTACTTTCACAAGGCACTGTATCATGGATTGCCCGAAGAACAAATCAGTCAGTACTAGAGGATATCAAACCTAAGCTTTTCTTAGAAGATCCATTGACAAGACTTCGACTTTCATACTTTGGACACATCCCGTGATGAGAGAGATCATTGGAGAAAGATATAATGCTCGACAAGGTACAAGGTCACCATAAAAGAGGAAGACCGGCAATGAGATGGATCAGTATAATAACAGCAGCTATGGATACCACTCTATCAACAATGAGCGACTTGGTTGAAGACTGAACAAAGTTTCAGTGAACTATCCAGAGGGTTACCAGGAGTCAAAACCGGACTCAACGGCACTTAATATCAATGTGCAAATGGTCAATTTTGAAATGCAATCCAGCGGGAAATGACATTGGTCTTTCATCTGAGCATACAAAGGCAATGCTTCCTCCAAGAAGGAAAACTTCTTTCATAGAGGGGAGGAGGTGCTGCTCAGAGAGGTGCTGCTAAACACTACATCCTCTTTGGTAATGCTTGCACTAACAACAACATGCTTCAGAAGGAGTGTCTCTCTCATGCCATATTTATCAAACAGAATTCCACTGTAACCGTGGCATGAGGATGTAAAAAGGAAGTAGAGAAAGTAGTGCAAGGCAAAGCTATGGCAGCCAAATATGGTCTAGATGAGAGGTCATCCATTCTAAGTGAGTTAGAGGAATGTGTACTAGGTACCATAGATGAGCAGACATTGACAGGGGTCAGCAATCTCAATAGTTCATGATCCTCACAGCAACCAGGTCAATAGCACTCTCCTGAAATGCAAAAAATGTGTTGTGAGTCATGATGGCACCTAGATCATCTGCACTGGTAGTTATGGTCATTTGACACATACCCCTCACCGTCCACCACACCAGTCTGCATAGTGCATGCATGTCTGACCCACCCCAACCTCCGGGGTTGTGGTATTGCAACCACTGTACATCTCTGCTGCTACATCAGAGGGTCACCCCCATCCTCCCCCAATCTATATGGTATAAAGCAAGTGTCCCAGTGGCCAGCTACTTTTTTGGTACAGGCATTTCTGTATTCTTTACACAGCCAAGTACAAGCACCAGTATCATGGGCATGCTAGTTTCTACACAGGTATGGAAGGGTGATGACTGCTGGCCACCTGGGACCTATGCATGCCAGAGGGTAGGTGGCAGAGCTACACAGGTGTACCCTACCCAACCGCCTTTGCCACTGCCAAACTGTGTCTTCACGCACCCCACATTTCTCACTCTCCTATACACATATAGCCCCTAAACCTTTGCATTAGGTACTCACTTTACATGCTCTTTGTCATTACTGCCTTACCCATATACACAAATGCACATGGGGCACTAGGTTATCTAACCAAACAACACCTGTGTCAGCAACATGTGTTGCAAGCTGGATGTTCTTCCCTCACCTGCAGGTGCTGGTGTGGTGGTGATGGTCTGCAAGCCTCCATGGACGAAAGTCATTGGAGTTTGAAGAGGGACAGCCACCTCTTAGCACATTGGCAGCCGATATGGAGACCAGTCAGAGGGAAGAGGAGCACAGTGATGCTGAGGACAGGTCAGCAGACAATTCGATGCTGCAGGACAAAGAAGAGATGACCACGGAGGAGATATTATTTAATTTCCAAGAGCAGCATGTATTGCTGCCATCAGCCCCCGACATTGCCACTGATTCACCTAGCAAGGAGGAACCTCTGGATCCAGCAGGGGGTTGTTGACAGATGGGTCGCAGATGACAGCAGCTAATATGCTGTGAGGAGCATCTCCTCCAGCAGATTAAGGAGTACCTGGCAATAGAGAGGAAGCAAAATGATATCCTGTGTAAGATCCTGCAAGACGAGAGGGAGAGAAGGGAGGCAGGATCTGTAACACATCAGCCAGTCCCTGGAAACATTCCTTTTGCAGTTTGGTCATCTAGTTTTCCAGACACCCCTCCTACCAACTATCCTTTCCAATGTTCCCCTAGACTCTGTACCAGCCTCCTCAGGCCCCACACCCACCAATAGTGATGGCAGAAGTGCTAGGGTCAGCCAATTTGAATCATAGGGACCAAACCAAACCAGTATCATGGGTGTACTACCATGGGGTGCTGACTCTCCTCTATGCTTCCCTAACTTTCTAGCTGCTAAGCGGGGAGTCAAGGGGATGGGACTGGATGTGGATAGCTCATCAGGGTCTAGCAAGAGTAAATGAGGTTGACTTGGCAATCACTACTGAGTCCTTATCCATCCCTCAGGACCAGATTGATAGGGGACATGGTGCAAGGGGTTATGGCAAGAGCAAGGGGTGGAACACCAAGTAGGATTTTGTGTGGCAACAGCCAGAGCTGCTGCTTAAGGAGGTGAGGTGTGTCATAAGGAACAAGAATCAGAGCCCATGGAAACAGGGACTTCATATCAGAATGAATGCATGTTTGACAGCTCAGAGCAAAACAGAGAGAAGGGTTGGCATAGAAACCCCAAACAAATGAGGTCACTCAGTGCTAGGGAACGCCCGAGCCAAGAGCTAACACATGGCTCATTAGCAAAAGAGAAACAGCTGATGGGGAGCGGAGTTTCAGCCACCGGGAAAAGCAACACAGTTAAAAATCCTCTAGTTAGGGGAGAGGAGAGAACTGGGGCAGGAACCAGGAGAGCAAGAACCACGACAGACAGAACAAGGTCTGAGAGGACGGGAAGGATTGAATGGCATGAGAAAGGGGAAAAAGGTGAAAGACAGGATAAGAAAAGGGAGGAAAAACCCTATCTTACCTGGGAAGGCTCATCTAGAGAAGGGAGCTGTGAAAGCCACGCTGACTCCAGGAAGCAGGCAATTCCACGATGGAGAAAGCAATACACGGCTGGGCAAAGCACAGAGGAACTCTACTCTCCTAAAGGCAAGCAATACCTTTTAAATCCCCTGAGAAGACAGTCTCAGTCCTCTAGCACTAAATATAGTGGAAGGGAAACTTGTTGTTCTGAAGAAGAGTTTTTGCCTGTAAGAAACCCTAGGCAAACTAAAAGGAAAGAGTTTTACAGGGAGCCATATTATAGCCAAGAAAGGTCCCTGGATAAGCAGTGGCTGGAAGATAGAAGAATATTTCCAGATAGCTTTGCAGAGGAGTTTGATATTAGCCCTTGTACGTATCAAGAGTTGTGTGAGAGAGCTGACCGAGAGCTTTATGCAAAACACCTGAGTTCAGCTAAGCTGTTGGGGGATGGGAACACTGTGAATGAGCAAAGGGCAGAGTTCTCCCGGAGGAAGTTGAGGATAACGTGCATGAAATGCAATGTGAATTTTATCCAACTTCAGACACTGAAACCTATATGGACTGTACGTACACGGTATCAGATAATATACAATCCTTGTGCTAGTCTTGCTATAACCACTGCTGCAGGAGAAAAACAGTCCAAAAGCAAGTTTGGAGGAAAACTGTTTTTGTATTTCATTTTTCTGTTAAGCTGAAGATAAGCATTGCCTAAGTTGTTTGGTTCCTTTGTTACCTTATACCAGAAGTATGGACTTTTCTGTTGTGATGTTCTAAAGGTCAAATTCCAACCCTGGGAAGGGAATAAATCCATTTTGAAACCTTACCATTTGTATACACAACTATTTTTCTTTAAGCCACGGAACTACAATTCCCAGGAGGCTTTGCAAAGCCTCAAATTCAAGTTCACAAGCTTAAGGAACACATCACCCCACTCGCTTTACCCACGCTGAGGCCTCTGGGAGAGAGGGGTGGTGACAGGTTGCTGTATTTTGTTTTCAAAGACATATGTTGAAAAAGCTGGACTGAATTGTGTCTGTTCTGGGGTATCCCCACGTGCTTATAGGGGGGAGGGGGGAGCAGAGGTGATAGGTCAGAGGGAGAGAATTGGGTGTAGTTACATGCAGGGGGCCCTTAGGGGCTGTGTGCTGCTGCAGCAATGTGTGATTGGGCCACTGAAGATTGCAGTGGCAACCCGGGGGGGGGGGGGGAGGGAGTCACAGTGTGGTGGTGAGTGGTTTGTGGCACTAGGGTGTGAAACTTTTGAGTGTGGGGGCAGGCAGAAGTGATATGCCATCACTGTATGTTGGCTGCTTCACAATAAAGACATATAGTACCTCATGTAAAGTGAATCTGAATGAGTCTGTTCCTTGCTCCCTCTCCTTGTCTGTAGGGCTGCTCAGTCACATCTGTGGTGATGTTGGTGGCCTCCTCTGTGTTGACCTTTTCCAGTGCATTCTCCTGGTGCGGGGCAGGCTCCTCCTCTTGGCAAAGTTATGTAGCATGCAGCATGCCTGAAAATTTCACACATTTTCTGTGGGCTGTACTGTAGTTTGCCCCTGATCTGTCCAGACACCGGAACTGGGTTTTTATTTGGCCAAATATTCTTTCTATTAAGGAATGCATGATCTGATATCCCCAGTTATAGCACTCCTCTGCCTTATTGTGAAGTGAAACAATGGGCATCTTTAGCAAACTTCTCAGTGGGTATCCTCTGTCGCTTGCAGGACATGAAGGGAGGGAGGGAGGAGAGGGGGACTTTATTGAGTAGGCAATGTCACAGACTATGTTGTTCTTGTCATTGCTATAGCTCACATATACTTCTATACATCTATCCCTCTTTCCATGGACTTATTTATTTATTTATTTTATTGAGCTACATTTATATACCGCCTTTCACCTGGTCAAAGCGGTTTACAATAAAACCATATCAAACGGGGGAGTTTACAATCCATAAAGGGGGGGGAGGAGTAATATTCTGAAGGTGGGGAACCTATCACCTGGGGAGGGTATATTTACATAATTACATATGTACAATCATGCTGTCTTAGCCAGATGATAGACACCTGGTGCCTGCCATGTGATTCCACAATGCCCAACACCACAGGGTGCTGCAGGAAGTGTTCTACTCTGCACCTAGGTGTGCCCTGAACTTCCATGAGGTCTGCTCTGCCATTCTCCATACCTTTCCCTTCTCCTTTCTTCAAGGGCACTGAGCCTACAATTATTTCCATGAACCCCAAAGCCCAGTACTGTTCACGGATATGGCTTCCAGTGAGCATAACCCCACCCACTGGCCTCCCTTTGTGGCATGCTTTCCTTGGGGCATCCTCTATTCCTGGGACAGAGGGTGAAGCACATTGGTGTGCAAGTTGTGTTCTCTTCAATACTCCCTGTTGAGACAGAGAAGCTCGAATCCTGGAGATAAATTCATGGTTGCATGGATGGTGTTATCGACTCAAGCTTATCAAAAGACTCAAACCTATCCTGGACAATAACCACTTCCGCACAGTATGCCAGGCTATAATCACACCGATATTAGACCATGCCAACTCGCTCTACCTTGGATTGCCTAAACAATACCTCCATCCTCTCCAGTTGGTAGAGAGCAAGGGAGCTCGGATCATCACAAACACTGCAAGAAGCAAGCACATCACCCCAATACATTAGCAGCTTCACTGGCTGCCCATCTACTCATAGGCACGATATAAGACGACATTAAACATCTTTAAAATCTTTCACAACCTTTCAGCCATGGCACTCCAGAGCACCCTAACCAAGAACTCCAGCATAAGACCCAAGCAAACCAACATGGTGAACAAACTCATCACACCATCTGGGGAAGCCATATTAGACCTAGTCCTTAGTGGAACACCAGATCTAGTGCAAGAGATAAGGGTGTTGGGGCCACTTGGCAATAGTGATCATAGCATGATCGCCTTTGATTTAATTAGTGGAGGAGGGATAGTAAGGAAATCCACAGTACTACCTTTTAACTTTCGAAAGGGAGACTATGATAAAATGAGGAAAACAGTTAAGAAAAAACTAAAAGGAGCAGTTGGAAAGGTTAAAGACGTACATCAAGCTTGGGTGTTGTTCAAAAATACTATCTTGGAAGCCCAGACCAGCTGTATTCCACGCTTTAAGAAAAGTGGAACGAAGTCCAAAAAACTGCCAGCATGGTTTAAAGGTGAGGTCAGAGAGGCTGTTGTTGCCAAAAAAGCATCTTTCAGGAAATGGAAAAAAGAGCCAAACGACGAAACCTGGAAACAGCACAAGCACTGGCAAGTCAAATGCAAGGCATTGATAAGGCAGGCAAAGAGAGAATTTGAGAAGAAGCTTGCTGCGAAAGCAACAACGCGAAATAAAGACCTTTTCAAGTACATTCATAGCAAAAAACCTGTGAGAGAGTCAGTTGGTCCATTAGATGAAAAAGGGGTTAAAGGAGCACTAAGAGGCGACAAGGTGATAGCAGAGAGACTGAATGAATTCTTTGCTTCGGTCTTTACTGAGGAAGATGTAGGGATGTTACCCATGATTGAAGTGGTATTTAAAGGTGCGGAAGAATTGAAGGAAATATCGATACATCAGGAAGATGTCTTACAACTATTAGATAAACTGAAGAGTAGCAAATCACCTGGGCCAGATGGTATACATCCAAGGGTGTTGAAAGAACTGAAATATGAGATTGCAGACCTGCTATCAGTAATCTGTGAACTATCATTAAAATCATCTCTAATACCTGAAGATTGGAGGATCGCCAATGTAACACCAATTTTTAAAAAGGGTTCCAGGGGTGATCCGGGAAACTACAGATCGGTGAGCCTGACGTCAGTACCAGGAAAAATGGTAGAAACCATCATAAAGAATAAAATTACTCAGCATGTAGATAGTCACAACCTAATGGGAGATAGCCAACATGGCTTTAGACAAGGAAGATCTTGTCTTACTAATCGGTTATGTTTTTTTGAAGGAGTGAATAAACAGGTGGAAAAAGGTGAGTTGGTTGATATTGTGTATCTGGACTTTCAGAAAGCCTTTGACAAGGTCCCTCATCAGAGACTTTTGGCAAAACTAAAGAGTCATGGGATAGGAGGCAGTGTACAATTGTGGATCAGGAACTGGTTAGAAGATAGAAAGCAGAGGGTAGGGCTAAATGGCCAATTTTCCCAATGGAGAAAGGTGAATAGTGGTGTACCCCAGGGATCTGTGCTGGGTCCGCTGCTTTTTAACATATTCATAAATGACCTGGAAAGTGGAATAACGAGTGAGGTGATCAAATTTGCAGATGACACAAAACTATTTAAAGTTGTTAAAACCGAAGAGGATTGTGAAAAATTGCAAGAGGATCTTAATAAATTGGAAGACTGGGCATCAAAATGGCAGATTAAATTTAATGTGGGCAAGTGCAAGGTTATGCACCTAGGGAAGAACAACCCAAACTATGGTTACACGATGCAAGGTTCCACATTAGGAACCAACACCCAGGAAAAAGATTTAGGCGTCATTGTGGATACCATGTTAAAACCCTCGGCCCAGTGTGCAGCGGCGGCCAAGAGAGCAAATAGAATGCTAGGTATGATAAGGAAAGGAATGGAAACTAAAACAAAAGATATTATAATGCCTCCATATCGTTCCATGGTGAGACCGCACCTTGAATATTGTGTGCAATTCTGGTCGCCGTATCTTAAAAAGGATATAGCGATTTTAGAAAAGGTTCAGAGAAGAGCCACCAAAATGGTAAAGGGGATGGAAGGATACTCCTATGAAGAAAGGCTAAAAATGTTAGGGCTCTTTAACCTGGAAAAGAGACGGCTGAGGGAGATATGATAGAAGTCTATAAATTAATGAACGGAGTGGAACGGGTAAACGTAGATCGATTGTTTACGTTATCAGAATATAGAAAGACTAGGGGACATGCAATGAAGCTACAGGGTAAACTATTTAAGACTAATAAAAGAAAATATTTTTTCACTCAACGTGTAATCAAACTCTGGAATTTGTTACCGGAGGATGTAGTAAAGGCTGTTAGTGTAGCTGTGTTTAAAAAAGGTTTGGACAAGTTCCTGGAGGAAAGGTCCATAAACCATTATTAAGAAGTGACCGAAGATATCAATGCTTGACCCAGTACAAGCATTGTGGAACTTGTGTCTCTTGGGGAAACTGCTAGGTACATATGACCTAGATTGGCCACTGTTGGAAACAGAATACTGGGCTTGATGGACCTTTGTCTGACCCAGTATGGCATATCTTATGTTCTTATGTTATGTTCTTAACATGCCAACCAATCATCTACCAAACGAGTCTTGAAGCACCTGCACTTTGGAACATCCTTCCCGAACCACTCTGCTCAACAAAGGACATTAAGGATTTTCATAAGATGCTTAAGAGCCTACTGTTCTCTGATCACTATTTTATTTATTTATTTAAACAGATTTGTATTCCGCCTTTTCCTTCAATCAAAGCGGTCACAAAACAATACAATACAAGTATAAACATAGGAGACTATAACATATACAACATATACCACTTTTCATACAATCAAAGCAGTAGTAAAACACAGGGAGTACATTATATTACATGCATAGGATACATACATAGAACAAACACAGGATAGGTTACATTCCATTACGTACGATCTAGAAGGGGTGGGGACTGTCCATGCCACCACACCTCGCCCAAAGGCCATACCCGCTGGACACTACAACAAATATAGACGCCACGGACCAACGCCTAAGGGCCACGCCAAAGGGCCCTCTGGCGAGGCCCTCAGGCGCGGGCCCGCAAGGCGCGGGCGCGCTTCAGAGTCGGCGGTTTAGAAGCCGGTGTCCAGGGCTGTGGAAGGCTGCTGATTGGTGGGGCATGGAGGTGAGGAGGAGCTCCCGCTCACTCCCTCCGTTGATGGCTGTTTCCCCTCGTTCTGCCAGCGCGCTTCAGAGTCGGCGGTTTAGAAGCCGGTGTCCAGGGCTGTGGAAGGCTGCTGATTGGTGGGGCATGGAGGTGAGGAGGAGCTCCCGCTCACTCCCTCCGTTGATGGCTGTTTCCCCTCGTTCTGCCAGCGCGCTTCAGAGTCGGCGGTTTAGAAGCCGGTGTCCAGGGCTGTGGAAGGCTGCTGATTGGTGGGGCATGGAGGTGAGGAGGAGCTCCCGCTCACTCCCTCCGTTGATGGCTGTTTCCCCTCGTTCTGCCAGCGCGCTTCAGAGTCGGCGGTTTAGAAGCCGGTGTCCAGGGCTGTGGAAGGCTGCTGATTGGTGGGGCATGGAGGTGAGGAGGAGCTCCCGCTCACTCCCTCCGTTGATGGCTGTTTCCCCTCGTTCTGCCAGCGCGCTTCAGAGTCGGCGGTTTAGAAGCCGGTGTCCAGGGCTGTGGAAGGCTGCTGATTGGTGGGGCATGGAGGTGAGGAGGAGCTCCCGCTATGGCCTTACCAACCAATGACCCCACCACCTCTATCACCTTGCCCCCTTCCTGACCCTATAACGATTGTCTTTCCTATTTCTGTTTCCCTGTCTGCATGTTCCCCCTCCATGTAAACCACTTTGATTGAAGGATATAGTGGTATATAAAACATGATAAATAAATAATGTTCCAAGGGTTGCAAAGCAGAGATGGCCTCCCTCTGTCCAGGAAGGGTCAACATGTCTTCAGTATCAGACTGGTTAACCTACTAAAGAGGGCTTTAAATTAGATTTGCTGGGGATGGGCATAGGAAGCCCCCAGGTAAGTGAAATATTAAATATCTTTTATGAAAATGGGTATAAGGGGCAATATATCAAAAGCAGTGTATATAAATGCCCGTAGCATAGGAAATAAGATCCCAGATGTTGAGGTTTTAATGGGAAAGGCTGACTTGGATTTAGTGGCGGTAACAGAGACATGGTTCATGGACAACCATGACTGGGATATAGCTATACCAGGCTCGTACTTTATTCAGAAAGGACAGGATAGGAAGAAGGGGAGGAGGAGTGGCACTATATGTAAAAAATAATATTAAACCTATGGAAATACAGGGTTTAAAAAGGGAGAGAGGAGACACTGTGGGTTAAATTAGAAAGAGGGAAAAAGAAATCTATTTGTATTGGCATGATATACAGACCTCCCTCACAGGGAGAAGAGGTGGATGGAGATTTAATAGAAGACATATTCAGCATTGCCAGGAAAGGAGAAGTGCTACTGATAGGGGATTTCAATTTGCCAGATGTTAATTGGCAAATCCCTGCATCTAGAGGAAGGAGATCCTGGATTCTCTACAATAAGAACTATTTAGGCAACTGGTAACAGAACCCACACGAGAAAGGGCCATACTGGACTTGATGTTTACTCATGGTGAAAGTGTTCCTGAAGTTATAATGGGAGATCATCTTACATCCAGTGATCACAGATGGTGTCATTCAGTATTAGCACTAGGGCTGATAAAATCCATTCAAAAGAGAGGGTCTAAGACTTTAGGAAAATTAACTTTGCCAAGATAGGCCAATACCTTAAGGAGTCGTTAGCGGGATGGGAACTGCTGGGGGATGTAGAAAAGCAGTGGGCAAAACTGAAAGGGGATACCTATGCACACTCATAATTTTTGTTTATTTTTTTGTCTTACTTATTGTTTGTGTCACAATAAAAGATATTGTGCACCTTCAAAGTGGTAGGCATGTTGTGTAAATCACATGGTGATAACCCCCAAATTTCCATTTTAATTCCAGGTTGTAATGCGACAAAGCAGGACAAACACCGGGGGGATGAAAACTTCCACAAGGCACTGTAGTTGGTGTATGGTGGTTTTGTCCAACTTGAACCGCATCAGTCAATGTTCATCAGCGAGCTCCATGTATTGGACCCTTGCCAGGTACCCCCTCTGATAGAGGTGCCCTCTCCATGCCCTCCTACACTCTCTGTCCAGCATTGACAGCAAAGTCCCATAAATGTTACTGCAATAGCATGTCTAGGCTGAGACATCTGGCTGCTGCCAAAAAGATCTCCTACATGATCTTGATGTGCACTGGGATAGGATTGCCTTTCTGCATGGTGACACTAAGATCTTGCTGTTGCTCTTGACACAATTGGTGTATGACAGCTGTCAGAGATGGAGTAGCAGTGACGGATACACGGGAGCATGGTTGGGACAAGGGGGTTGCACAACACTCTACGCAGCAGACAGGGATGACAGACAGACTCCTGTCTCTAGACGTCTCTTTCCTTCATGCTCCTCCTAACACAATCAAAACTAACAAAATAACCACCACTCTACACAGAATAATCCTAACAAAAATAGAGTGAAAAAAATCGAAATATGTGAGCTAGCGTGTCAATGTATTTTTGTCGGAAGATCAGCCATGAGGTTAAAACAGCCTCTCAAAGCTGTTACTTCCATTTTACTCAATTTTATTAATATACCGGTATTAAATAAGCTCACAACGGAGCCATGAATAAAGGTTAAAAATCACCACAATCTGGTGCCACCTATAACAAAAGCATAATTGAACTTGTGCATATGGATTAAAAACCAGTACTTATCTCAACTGCTGTCCCCCCGCATTTTATCATCTTCACGTAGAGCGGGCTGCGGCAGCAGTTTTAAAACATCTTCCTTGCACTTCAAGGTAAATGAACAGCAGCAGCAGTTGCCAGAAGAAAAGAGTACACAGCACTGCGTTTCAGGCGAATATGTATTACATGCCCTGTTTCAACGCTTGAACGGACTGCCAAAAATTAACCATCCAGCTTCTCCACCTCTCTGAGATGCCGGCGCATGCTCATTGATGAACCGAACCCAGCAGCAAGATCCAGCCATTAAATAACAGAGTTGCTGGGTTCTTAAGAGAATTCCTATGGTCGATTCATGAAACAATTTGGAGGGGGACGTCTGCTCAGCTGTCATTGGTTACACAGGTCTGCAAAAAATTTTTTTTCGAGAGCTGCTTTTGTTATTCCACATAATCTTTATGTTTTTTGGTGCGCTGAATCCGAAAATGACCTCCATTTTGTCATAGTACATCACATTTCCTGACAATTTAGGTAACTATGTTAAATAAGGCAATACCTCAAAATAAATGGAAATAGACTTATAAAATTAAAGTTTTATTACAATATTTTCATGAAAATCCTTTTTTGAACTGAAATGAGCTCACCTACACACACTAAACTCGATTCTTCTTCCTTGTGAGGCTCCTCTTGGCGCATTTACGCTTGTGAGTAGCATCTGGAATGTCTCTCTGAAGCATCCAACAGTAGTCTGCCATCATTGTAATGCTCCATTTTCCCTGGTATCTCCTTTGCATCTCTTTAATGTCTTGGTGGAATCGTTCACCTTGTTCCTCACTCACAGCTCCCAAATTTTCAGGAAAGTAGTCAAGGTGGGACTGGAGGAAATGCACTTTCAAACTCATCAGGCAACCTAAAGCTTGAAATGCTTTCAGCATTCGTCCGATGAACTTTTTGTAGTGAGGATCTTTGTTATTGCCTAAAGATTTCTGTACGACTTCTTTAACTGCAATCCACCCTTCTTTTTGAGGATCCGTCATGGTATTGACAAACTCTTGATCAACTATAAGCCTTCTAATGTCTGGTCCGACGAATACACCTTCCTTCAATTTTGCCTCCGACAGGCCTGGAAACTTGGTGACCAAGTATTTGAAGCATTCTCCATCTCTTGGAAGTGATTTTACGAATTGCTTCATCAATCCCAATTTTATGTGGAGCAGTGGTAGAAGAACTTTATGGGAAGGTGCCAAAGTTTCTCGGAGGACATTTTTTTCACTGACTGTTAGCACCCTCGGCTGCCAACTCTTCTTGGTCCAGTGATTTTGTCGGTCTCGACTGTCCCATAGACACAGAAAACAAGGATATTTGATATACCCAGCTTGTTGCCTGAGCAGCATGCACAAGACCTTCAAGTCCCCACACACTTGCCAACCATGGTCTTCATATTTAAGTTTACGAAGAACCAATTCCAAGTTCTCGTAGGTTTCCTTCAAGTGTACGGAATGACCTACAGGTATGGAAGCGTAAAAACCGTTGTGGAGTAAAACTGCTTTGAGACTTCTGAATCATATTGGATTTTAAACTGACCCATCAGACTTTCGACATCGATGCAATAAACCAACTTGTCTTCCTGGGCGAAGTAAGGAACAAACTCCTTTTCACGATGTCTGAACCATGAAGATGACACTCCTGGCAACAATAAATTCCTGCTTTTCAGCCTTGATCCGAGTAACTCAGCGGCATCTTTGGGAAGATTCAAGTCTCTTACCAAATCATTCATCTCCTCCTGAGAAAACAATTTTGGTCTTGTATCATCTTCAAAGTCAGATCTTGATTCATCATCTGGTTCAGGTATGACTTCACTTTCATCGGAGCTAGGTATCTCTTCCAAGGTAGCAGGGGGCTTGGGTACTGGTATATCTGTGCCATGGGGGATGGGACAAATTGCCGAGTGAAGATTGGGGTATGAAATGGAATGCTTCCATTTGGAATTAAACCCTTTCACATCACATGAACAAAAGTAACAGTTGTCACTATGGTTCTTTTGCTCTCGCCATACCATAGGAATCCCATAACGGAAAGATTTTTTCTTATCCTTGAACCAGTTTCGGAGGTCCTCAACACACCGTTTGCACACTTTATGAGGCGCCCAGACTTTATCTTGATCTCCAATTTTTAGTCCAAAGTATGCAAAGTATACTTTTTTCACAAAGTCTGTAATATTCTGCTGTTGCTTCAACACTGTATATTCAACACAGATGAAACAGAAACTGTCTGGTGAATTAATACACTTTCGCGGAGCCATAACATAACGGTTGAAGAATGACGAGCAAACACGAATTGCGATGAAAAAGTGTGAACAGCCTAGAACCAAGAACCTGATGATGATTCGTGCACAAGTGTGGCATGCAAGAGAGAGCAGCTCTGTGTCTGTACACGAGACGTCACAGTGCTGGCCACGCCCCCCTGCACTGACCAGAGCTGCTGGTATCTGCCCTGTGTCTCCCTCCCACTGGATTCTTCAGGAAAGATTAACCCCTTCTACCATTAGAAGCACGGACTTAAAACTTGCTTAGCTTATGTATATATTGCTGACCATCAGATTTACAGTGCTATATTTTTTTTTACATAATTCGGACAACCCCTTTAAGGTTTTTTTGGCAATTTATATCTTAAATGCACTTATGTGAATTAATTAATAGCAATTTGAATTAATTAATAGTAATTTGAAAAAAATTGATAAATTTGAAGACAATTTTGCATGTTGTGGCAAATCATGACTTCTAGGAGTTTTTTCAATATTTTATTTGTTTTCAGCACACCAAAATACATGGAAATTAGATGAAAATAATCAAACAGCTTTTTAGTCGCAGACCTGTGTTATCGGTGTTATTTAATGGCTGGATCTTGCTGCTGGGTTCGGTTCATCAATGAGCATGCGCCGGCATCTCAGAGAGGTGGAGAAGCTGGATGGTTAATTTTTGGCAGTCCGTTCAAGCATTGAAACAGGGCATGTAATACATATTCGCCCGAAATGCAGTGCTGTGTACTCTTTTCTTCTGGCAACTGCTGCTGCTGTTCATTTACCTTGAAGTGCAAGGAAGATGTTTTAAAACTGCTGCCGCAGCCCGCTCTACGTGAAGTTGATAAAATGCGGGGGGACAGCAGTTGAGATAAGTACTGGTTTTTAATCCATATGCACAAGTTCAATTATGCTTTTGTTATAGGTGGCACCAGATTGTGGTGATTTTTCACCTTTATTCATGGCTCCATTGTGAGCTTATTTAATATATTAATAAAATTGAGTAAAATGGAAGTAACAGCTTTGAGAGGCTGTTTTAACCTCATGGCTGATCTTCCGACAAAAATACATTGACACGCTAGCTCACATATTTCGATTTTTTCCTCCTAACACAATAGCATTCATGGTCAGCATAGACAGCAAAGTCACATACCTGTTCCTGCTATATAGCAAGTCAAGGCATCTAGGCCGGGGCATCTGGCCGCTGCACCCTACATGTCCAGGATGGTATACGAAATATGTCTGCACTCTTGCTCCACCCTGGCCATGTCTCAGAATGCCCTTGTAGGGATGCTAGACTTGGACATGCCATCCACGGGGACATTCAGATCTGCCCGGTTCTATAATAACAAGTTGTACATCTTTGCCATTGACATCTAAATCCCACATTTCAGACATCTAAGCCATGTCCATCTCATTTAAAATCACCCCCATATTAAATAAAACCCAACATAGCTGTGTTCTGGCAGAATTGCCTGCATCAGGGGTAAAAACTTGCCTAAAAACATTAAATATAAAGATGTTGAATAACTTTGTTCAAATAATATGGGTTTTTTTTATTACTTTAAG
Source organism: Ichthyophis bannanicus (assembly GCA_033557465.1). NCBI lineage: Eukaryota > Metazoa > Chordata > Amphibia > Gymnophiona > Ichthyophiidae > Ichthyophis > Ichthyophis bannanicus. The sequence goes on from CM066035.1 coordinate 434,656,594, forward strand.
ACTTTTTTAAAGGTTGAAACCTTATCTAAATCATTATGATTTTCAAACTTTATTACAATAATTGGTTTTTGCTCCAGCTGATTGCTCAATTTGATTTATTAAGTGTTTTTACCTTCCTAATTAAGGTCTTTCACATGATACAGAACGTGACTGTGCAATTATTTTCAGAGAAGGAAATATATGAATATATATCGTTGGACGTTTATTCTTTTCCTTGGTTCCCTACTGAATGGTATATCTGATTTAAGATTACAGTATGTTGATTTTTAAATTTTTACAATTGTCCATAAAAACAGAGAAACATGATGGTAGAGAAAGACCACATGGCCTATCTAGTCTGCCCTTCCATATCAACCACTATAACAATCCCTTTTTTTCCTTTAGAGATATCTCTGTGTTTGTCCCATGCTTTTTTGAATTCAGATACCATCCTCATCTCTACCACCTCCACTGGGAGACTATTCCATGCATCTACCACTCTTTCTGTAAAGAAATATTTCTGCATATTACTCCTGACTGTATCCCCTTTCACCATCATCCTATGTCCTCTCATAGCAGAGCTTGCTTTCAATTGAAAGAGGCTCTCCTCCTTTGCATTTATGCCACAGAGGTATTTAAATCTCTCAATCATATCACCTCTATCCCATCTTTCCTCTAAAGTATACATATTAAGATTCTTAAATCTGTCCTCATATGCTTCATAATTTTATTTATATTCTCTTATATACTGTGCTATTCTGCATCAGTGCAGTTTACATTGAACAAACTGAAATTACATTGATAGGGCATTATAACTTGGAGATAACTATTTTACAGAGAACATGGGCTATGGAGGGTTAAGTGGCTTGCCCAAGACCACAAGGAGCACCTATGGGACTAGAAACCCCAGTCCTTCCGGCCCAAGGTTGCTGTCCTCTAGTGGGATTTGAACCACTGACCTTCCGGCCTGTAGTACCTTGCCCCAACCACTAGGCTACTCCTCCACTCCACATAATGCAGACGACAAACCATTTTAGTCACCACCGACTCCAACCTGTTTATATCCTTTTGAAGATGCGATCTCTAGAACTGTACGCACTACTCCAAATGAGGTCGTACCAAAAACTTACACAGAGACACTATCACCTCCTTTCTTCTGCTGGCCATTCTTTTCACTATGCACCTAAACATTCTTCTAGCTTTTGCTGTCACCTTTTCTACCCATTTAGCTAGTTTAAGATCATCAGACACACTCATGCCAAGGTCCTGCTCTGCTTTTGTGGACAGAAGTACTTCACCCCCTATACTGTATTGTTCCCTTGGATTGCAGCAGCCCAAATGCATACATTGCATTTTTTAACATTAAATCACAGCTGCAAATTCTAGACCATTCTTCAAGTTTAGCTAGATCCCTTCTCATGTTATCTACACCTTCCTGGGTGTCTATTCTATTGCAAATTTTGGTATCATCCGCGAAGAGGCAAACCTTACTCAACAACCCTTCCCGCAATATCACTAAGAAAGATGTTAAAAAGAATCGGACCAAGGAAAAATCCCTGGGACACACCACTGGTAACCTCCTTCTCCTCAGAGTGAGTTCCATTTACCTGTTCCCTTTGTTGTCTCCTACTCAACTAATTTCTAACCCAAGCAGTAACTTTAGGGTCCATCCCTAGGGTGCTCAATTTGTTTATAAGTTGCCTGTGCGAAAAGGTGTCAAAGGCTTTACTGAAATTTAAATATACCACTTCTAGGGTTCTCCCTTGGTCCAACTCCCTGGTCGCCCAGTCAAAGAAATCAATAAGATTTGTCTGACAAGACCTGCCTCTGGTGGATCCATGCTGCTTCAGATCTGGTGATCTGTCGGACTCCAGAAATCTCACTATTTTCTCTTCCAGCAGCACTTCCAATAATTTACTCACCACCAAGTTTAAATTAATTGACCTGTAGTTTTCAACCACATCCTTACTTCCACTTTTGTGTAAAGGGACCATATGTGCCTCTCTCCAGTTCTCTGGCACCACTCCAGACTCTAAAGAGGCATTGAAAAGGTCAGTTAGTGGAGCTGCTAGAACTTTACCATGTTCCTCAGTATTCTTGAATGTATCCCATCTGGTCCCATCTCTTTGTCTACTTTTAGTTTAGCTAGTTCCTCACAAACACAGTCTTCTGAAAATCATTCAAGATGCCCCTCGCTTCTGTTCCTATTTGTGCGTTTGTTTTCTGAGGTCCTGCTCCTGGTCCTTCCTCTGTGAACATAGAACAGAAATATTTGTTAAGCAATTCCTTTTTATCCTCATCAACTTCTACATATTCCTTCCCTTCACCCTAGAGTCTGACAATACCACTTTTGCCTTTCCTCTTCTCACTAACATATCTGAAAAATATCTTATCCCCCTATTTTATTGCATTGGCTATTTCCTCCTCTTTTTGAATCTATGCTTTCTTGACTACTTTGCTAGCCTTTCTAAGATTTTCCAAATATAAATGCCTGTCTTCCTGTCTATGTGATCTCTTGTATTTCATGAAGGCCTCCTTCTTTTTCTTCACCTTTTCAGCTGCTTCTTTTGAGAACCATAGTGGCCTCCTTTTCCTTTTAACCTTTGCTTACCATTCTAACAAAAAGGTTTGTTGCTGTTAAAATATCCCATTTCAGTTTTGCCCAATGTGTTTTCTACATCCCCCAGTTGTTCCCATTCCACTAATGACTCCTTGAGATATTGGCCCATTTTGGCAAAGTTAGTTTTCCTAAAGTCTAAGACCCTCACTTTTGAATGGATTTTATCAGCCCTAGTGCTAATACTGAACCACACCGTCTGGTGATCATTGGATGCGAGATAATCTCCCACTATACCATCAGAAACACTTTCACCATTAGTAAGTACCATGTACAGTATGGCCCCTTCACATGTGTGTTCTGTTATCAGATGCCTGAATAGTTCTCCCTGTAGAGAATCCAGGATCTTCTTACTTCTAAATGATACTGCAGCAGGGATGTGCCAATCAACATTTGGCATATTGAAATCCCCTATCAACAGCACTTCTCCTTTCCTGTCCACTTCTCCTTGTGATGGAGGTCTGTATATCAAGGCAATGCAAATGGATTTCTCTTTCTCTCTTTCTAGTTTAACCCACAGTGCCTCCTCTCTTCCTTTTAAGTTCTGTATTTCTATAGCTTTAATATTATTTTTACATATAGTGCCACTCCTCCTCTCCAGACTGTGATGATGCCTTTGTATCAGACAACTCAATCATTGAGATCTCGAGTTCAAGGCCGACTGAATATCTCTTTTGTTATGCATACATGTGGAATAAGTGCACAGAATCAGTTTTTCTCAAAGCAGGTCCACAGAGCTAGTCATTGAGAATACCAAATGAACATCGTCTACATTAGCTGAAATAGTCTGCTTCCAAGTTCTCAATTAAACTGTGCTAGATGCCATGTATACATTAAAAGTAAGAGGTGAAAGCAGAGATCCCTATGGTATTCCATATTCCAGTTACCATTGTGTAGAGCTAATTTTACCAATTATTTCAGTACAATGTCTCTCTTCTGGGAAATTTAAAGATAGCTCCTGCACCACCCTTTCTATTCCCATTTCTGACAAGCTAATCAATGCTAACTCAAAAGCTGGGTCAAAGGTACCATGACAAAGGCTGCAGTAAAATCTAATTGTACCACCACACCAGTTTTTCCTTTGTTGAAAAGACTTCGTAGCTGTTGGTATTAATCCTGTTAATTCTCATTGCTAAATCCAGATCTAAAACCAGATTGCATCGGATCCAGCAGATCTAAATCCTCCAAATAATCTTTCAACTGTTTGATAACAACTGCCTCAGTGATTTCAACTAAGTAGGGTAAATTTGCAATATGGTTATAGTCTATGCAATTTGCCAAACCAATCTTTTAATTCTTAATATGAGGCTATGGCATAATTTGTTTTGAATTTGAGGATAAAATCCTTGAGCAAGAACAGTGTTTGCAAAACATCTATCCTGTAAAATTCTTAATCACATTTTTAAAGTAACAATGCAGACAAGGTTGCAGGGCACAATTCTTCTTGGCAAATTTACTTATCAGGCTAGTAACTTCACTCTGGTCATTGGGCAGAATTGAGAACAAAGCCACTCTGCCCAATTTCAACATCCTCCTCCTTCTTGCCACTTGTGACCCTCCAAATCTGGATTTAAATTCCATCCATTTTTCCGCTTTTGATTCACTACAGCAGTAGTTCTCAACCCAGTCCTCTGGGACCTCCAGGCCAGTCAGGTTTTCAGGATATCCACAATGAATATGCATGAGATAGATCTGCATGCACTGCTTCCATCAGGATCGTGAGGCCTTTGGGCCCTATTTAACTCAATTTTTTCTCACAAGTTGCTTTCTCTGACAAAACTCAGCCAATTGTTCAACAGGTAGCTGTGGCTTATCTACTGTCTTTTTAAATGTTTTTTTTTAACTTTAGATGCACTAAGGAATTTATTCGCTACCTTAAATAAATCCCATAGTGAGCTCTGACTCATTGTTATCCTATCAGTGCAAAAACATTTTTTGAACATAGTCTCAGTTTTATATATTTTTGAACACAATTTCCAGTCTAATTTAAAATTTGTTTGACCATTGTCTATCCACTTCCTGCAGTTCTTTTTCATCACCTTTAAATTCTCCATATATCATGGGGAAATCCTATTTTTGTCTCAAGTAATGGGGGTCATTTTGGATGCCTTATTCATAGTTTGGATGTCCAAAAGTGGGCATAGAGACATCTACAGAACCTAGAAGCTGGCTCTGGGGATGTCCCCAGCATGAAGATGTCCATGTCTGAACAAGGGAATGGTGGAAGCTTGGCCAGGGTATCCCTAGGAACCTGGATTCCTTGCCTGATCTCAGGAACATCATGGATGTCAGACATCATATCTAAGTTTAGACCTGCCTCAGGCACCTAAAAAGTGCAAGTTTGGGCTGGAAAATATCCAGATAGTGTAGAGGAGAAAGCATTTCAGCATCCCCAGCACTCAACAATTATCAATGAAAACTGTTGTGGGATTTGAACCCTAGCTGCCCTGTCCTAGCTCACTACTCTAACCATTAGGCTATTCTAGATGCCCAGAGCTGGAGCTATAATTCTGGGAATGTCTTTGCAAATGCCCCTACAGACATCCATATTGGGCACATCCACATTTGTGAAATCGTGTCTGCACCTGGGTATGACTGCCTTTTTCAGACGTTCTGGCTTTGATGTCTCAGAATGCACTTGGATGTCCCTTCTAAAACTCCCTTCAATTAGAACAGAATGAGGCCGTGATCAGGCTAAATGACTGGAATCATTGCTTGATAAGAAAAAATTAAATTATTAAAATCCATTTGCAACATTAGGATTACAAATTATGATTTTGTATTAGAATTATATTATACGAATGAAAGGGGCGAGAAAGTGAGGCAAGAAAGTCCTTTATTCACTTTCTCGCCCCTTTCGTTCGTTCATTCTGTTGACAAGAAAGATTGTATGTGCGTTTTTGTTGTGACTCTTTGAATTATGTCGTACATCATTCTGAGCAATATTTTTTTAAATTGGACAATACCTTAAGGGTCTGATTTGATAAGGAGCTGCATTAAGAAAATGCCATTAACGTGCAGAATCCATGTACTTTAGGAAGTCGTGATTCTCTACATATGTGCATAAATCTGATCACACATACTTTCAGCATGGGCATGCGCAGCGGCAGAGTTGAGGCAGAATATGGCCAGAGCACAAATTTACACACATAAGTTATAAAGTAATATAACTACAACTATAATGCATTCTTGAAAAATCTAGGTGGGAGCATTAATACCTGCCAAAGGCAGACATGTTTGCGCCTAGTTTGCACACATCTTTACCCCAGTTACACCTCTATTTTTTAAAATAAAGTACACACTTACTTCACTTTATAAGATAGGTCTCAACTATGCAAGATCTACAGAAATTAGAATGGCCAAATACTGGGCAACTGAGATTTAATGCAAAAAAGTGCAGAGTGATGCACTTGGGATGCAGAAACCCAAAGGAACGGTACATGACTAGGGACAAGAGGCTGGTGTGTATGAACCAGGAAAGGGACTTTGGGGTTATAGTATCTGAGGATCTCAAGGTGGCGGCGCAGTGTGACAAGGCAGTGGCCAAAACCAGAAAGATGTTAGGCTGTATAAGAAAGGAATAACCAGCAGGAAGAAGGAAGTATTTGCTGAGGCCTCACACTTAGAGCATTGTGTTCAGTTTTGAATATAAAAAGACTTGCAATGGTTCAGAGGAAAGCGGCCAAGATGATTTGGGGCCTGTGCCAGAAGGAATATGAAAAAAGACTTGGAGACCTAAATATATATACCCTAGAGGAGAGGAGAGACGGGGGAAATTAACAAACAAACCGTTTTCAAAGATGGGGAAGTTGTAGAACTAAAGGACATAAAATGAAACTGCAAGGAGGACAACTTGAAAGCATCAGCAGGAATTACTTTTTCATGGAAAATGTGGTGGATGCCTGAAATGCCCTCCTGAAGGAGGTAGTGGGAGCAAAAACAGTGACAGAATTCAAAAAGGCAGGGGACAGACACAGAGAATCTAAACAATTTCTAAATGAAGAGGGGTAACCAGTCTAGAGCATCATGTACAACTCTACAACTCTGGCACCTTACTGGGAAGACTAGATGGACCATACTGGTCTTTATCTGCCACTTGCTATGCATATGCATATTTGCATATTTTATAAAGTATGCGCTTACTTCACTTTATAAAATAGGTCTCAACTACGCATGTGCTGGTGCATATTAGCTCAAATGGGAGTTTATGAAATTACCCTCCATATGCTCACATAAGCCTCACAACACTTGTTTCTTGGGTCTGTCCTTGGCGGAAGTATAACTTTTTTTCAGCAGAGAAAGAGAGGAGTGGTCTCTTCCAAACCTGGGAGGGAGTTACTCTTCCACTTAAATAAGATCTCTCATCTCACTCCCTCTTCCCTCTCTTAGTTCTGGAATGGTGAGGCCGCGTGGCCCCCCCCCCCGGGGCGTGCGAGCGGCCGACATTAACCGGGGGGGCGGCCGGCCGCGTGCCCGCCGCGGCGTGGCTGCGTGGCTTCGCGGTTGGAGCCCGCAGTGTGTGGAGGGCTCCCATTGGTTCCCGAGGCACAGGGCTGTGCGCGGGAGCCAATGGGAAGAGGGGAGGAGTTTCGGGGGGAGAGTAAGGGGAGCGTTGTGGCGTCCTCCGGCCTTTCTCTCGAGGCGGCCGGAGGTGACGGACGTCGCGTGTAGCCAGAGGTTTGGGGATTGGGGTTGTGTGGGCCTTGGCTCCATTTGTGTGCCCCCTGGTCTCGTGGTGGTTGCTGGCTGGCGTTGCTGCGAGCTCTGGTTCGCGGCTGGCATTAGCGCTGCAGCTGTGCTGTCGGGGGGGCTGGAGAGATGGGCCTGATGCTTTCGGCGGTTATTGCATTTTCTAGATGTTAGGATTAGTAAACGCCTAGAAGGCTTCTTTACTACTGTATATACCAAACCTATGGATGGAAACACTTTATTACACTTTACAAGTTTTCATCCAGGACATTTAAAACGCAGTTTGCTGTACTCACTCCTCAGTTCTGATTGTCTATACCATGTGTTTTACAGTACTCACGTCTCTCTAATCGTATTGCAGCTTCGTTGCGGAAGCGATGGGGTTTATTTAAAACACATTCTAAGCTTTCAGGTTTTTCTTTCTGCATGGCATATAGTCATGGCAGGAATCTGAGAGATTGGCTTTGTTCCTCAGTTCCACGCCAAATGATACTGCTGCTGTGCAAGGCCATACGGCGTCCGATCATTGTTCCTTCTGTAAAATCATGGAGGGTAAGATTTGCACAAACTATCATGGCAACACGGTGGTGCAGTGTACACAGACAGTGTGTATAGGAACAGAGGGTCATAGGTTCAAATCCCAGCTGGGGCTACTGCCAATCCAGTCCACATATTTCACTTGTGTTAGGGTCATTTTAGGTTAGGTGTTTTTATTGGTTGATGGGGTTTATTTAAAACACATCCTAAGCTTTCAGGTTTTTCTTTATGCATGGCATTTAGTCATGGCAGGAATCTGAGAGATTGGCTTTGTTCCTCAGTTCCACGCCAAATGATACTGCTGCTGTGCAAGGCCATACGGCTTCCGATCATTGTTCCTTCTGTAAAATCATGGAGGGTAAGATTTGCACTAACTATCGTGGCAACACAGTGGTGCAGGGCACACAGACCGTGTGTATAGGAACAGAAGGTCACAGGTTCAAATCCCAGCTGGGGCTACTGCCAATCCAGTCCACATATTTCACTTGTGTTAGGGTCATTTTAGGTTAGGTGTTTTTATTGGTTGATGGTCCTTTAAAATGTGTTACGTCAGACGCTGTCTTTAGTAATGGCGAGGAAGGTGAAGGAAGCATTTTGATAGTTTATTTTTGTTGTGTGTTACTCTCAACCCCGAGGAAGCCAGTAGTTGGTGAAACAAAAGCTTCTGTAGGGTATGAGTTAATAGAATTGTGGGAATGTCTGAATAAAGACTGTAAGAAGACTCTCCTGCCTTGTTATGATATTGAAATTCTTCTGCTTCTTCTGATAACGGAGAATTTTGATGCGGGATGCTGATTATGGACTTCTCAAGCTAAGTAACTGCAGACCTCTTTAGGCGCGTTTACCACTGTGTATATTTACTAAGCTTCTCTTCTGTCGAATCTCAGGTTCCCTACTGTAACCAATAGCAAGGAAAAACTGTGGTCTGACTCTGGGTGTAATATAGAAGTTATTTACATTCTTTTATATTCCTTGTGAGTATTTAATTCTTTTCAGAGCAAACATGTCATTTTGATTGCTTGCAGCGCGAAGCTTTCCTGAAAGGCGAATAGCCCGCTGGGCAGGTGTAGTGGTTCAAGGTCTGCTCTAGTATCTTCTCTTCTCCAATTTTCTATTTTCAGTTTTTCTGAGTTATTTCAGGGACGATGCATCTTGATTTTCTTTGTGTAATTTTATCTTCGTACTGCTCCCTTCAGGTGGGCTAAGTACGGTGGATTATTTGCCTGTTACTTATGATTGCCTGTCCTAGCACTGATTGTACAGTTTGCAGGATTCGATATAAACGAACAAATGAATGGCATCTTGTGCATGATTTGGTTAAAGAATTACAGCTAGGTGGCTTATTCTTGACTCAAACTTGACTGACTCGCACACTTGCTCTAGCTCTGTGGGAGTGGCTCGCCTTGTGGTATAGTAACGCAAATCACACAGGACACTTGTGGCCGCTGCGCCTTGGCAAGGGCATGGTCACGGTTTCCTTGTAGATGTGCGGGTTAAGTGGTTGCCGTTTCATTAAGCGTAGCCCTCAATGTCGTAGCGGCTGATTTCATTCAGGGCCAGTGCTATGGTCATATCACTAACTTTTGGTATATTTGTACTGACGCTGGCTTATTTGCCAGCTGTTTGTCGTATTAACTGGCTTATTAAATACGGGTGGGAGTGGACGGGGGGGCTGCTGCTCTCCTGGTTGGGAACTTTGCAAGGTGAGGGGCAAGGCCCTTCCCGGGCGGCTTGGCTGGGGGAGGGGCAGCTGCCTTGAGCGGGAGCGGGTGCTGCGGGGTCTCTCCCTTGTTTATCCCCACAGGGCACTTCGCGAAGGCAGTCCCCGAGGCTCGAGAGTCCGCTGGCATGTTGTGCCAGGTCGGTCGGAGACAGGAGTGGTGCCTGACCAGGCGACGGCTGCGGCAGGTGAGTCTGTGGGGGCGGGGTCTTCGGGGGGAATCATGGCGGGGGGAGAGGGGTGTGGGCGGCCCGAAAATGGCGGCGCGCAGGCCGTTCGCGTCGGGCGTCGGGTTTCTGTTCATCTACGTCCGCTGTGACGTCGTTGTTCTCGTCAGGGTCGGTTCTCGGCGGGGTCGGAGGGGAGCCGGGTCGAGGGCGGGGGGGGGGAGGGCGAGGACAGGGTTGGTTGGTTCGGGGGGGGCGCCGTCGTAGGTGGTAGCGTTCACGGTGCGTGGGACGGCGTGCCGGGGAAGCTGCGGCGTAAACTTGCGGAGCGGCGTGGGAGGGTCGGAAGCATTTTTGGGACCGTAGGCAGTAGCAGACGGTTGATGGCGCGGCGGGTAGGGTGCCGAAGGGGTGCACAACCCGCGGGCATTGCTGCGGCTGGCTAGGGTGGGGGAGGGCGCATTGGCCCAGTGCGGGCTGGTACGCTGGCTGTGGTGGTTACAGTTAGTTGCGTACAGTCCGTTACAGATTTCTTTGTTCTTTGCCCCCTCCCGCGGCTTCTCGCAGGGATAAGCTAGCGGTGAATATCCTGTTGTGGGGGTGGCGGGCCCGTTCAGGGCGACACCCGTCCCGGGGGACCAGGCGCATAGGGGTTGATCCGTCACCTGACCCACCCCATCTGGGGTTCAGGGTATGATCATCCCCCCACGGAATTCAGTGTCGTGCGTAGGCTTCCTTGGTCGCGGCGGTGGAGTTGGTGCGGGGGGGCCGGGCGGGGGTGCCGGATGGCCAGGGGGACATGGCATCTTGTCTTGTTGGCTATTGCCCGTGCGCCCTTAGGCATTCCCATTGTTGGGGGTTTTGGTTAATGATTTGATAGGGGTTTGCCTCTGGGGTGTGCTATCTCTGGTGCGCACCTGGAGCGATTTGGTACGTTCCGGCATTGGGCGTTAGTAGGCCGGGTGCGGGGTGCTTAAGTGGTGCGTTGACTGGAGGATTGTCTGGTGTGGGGGAGGCGCGGATTGGGCGCGTTGACGCTTTGGTGGTCCGGCTCATGCAAATAGAGGGGGAGTGGGGAGTTCTGGTGGCGGGGGGGAAGCCGGAGGGCCCCCATACTCTATTAACCTTTTTCGGGATCGAGCGGGAAGCTGGGGAAGTAGTGGCACGACTGATGGAGGGTTGGATCCACGTGCGGTTCGGGGGTGAGCGGGGACGAGGGGGGGGGATCACCCTCCGATCTCCGGATTGGCCGGTCCGTGGCAGCGGCGTACTCCGCCGGAGTGTATCGGGCTGCGGCAAGTGGGGCTTGGGGCGGGGCTCGAGTTCCTTGTTAGGGCTGGAAGCGCTCTGGCCCGTCGCCAGGGACAGCGGGGGGCCCATTCTGCCTGAGTTGCGGCAACGCTCGCGTGCTGTTTGGCCAGCGGCGGTGTTGTCCAGTTACGAGGGCATCTGCTTCTGGGCGAGTTCGTCCTTGTGCAGCTGCTAGTGCGGCGGCGGTGGGTGTACCTGAGCAGGACATCACGCGGATCGGAAGATGGAAGGCCTGCGCGTGTCGGGGATGTGTGCGTCGGTAAGGGCGCCAGGGGGGGGGGGCTGGCTAACTTTGGATCTGTTTTCTTTTGCAGAAGTTCTTCCTGGCTCGTGTCGCTGTTGGGTGCTTGGCCACTCATTCGAGTGGGGCCGGTTGGCGAGCAGCCACACGCCTGGATGAGTGGAAGATTGGTTGTACCAGTTCGGGTGCCCGTTTCACGGCTGGGAGAGCGCGTCTGCGATGGCTTCAGCTCGCCTTTGCTACACTGGGATGGCCACGATCTGGTGTCCTGGGCCTGCAGTGGCGTCGGGCCGGGATTCGGGACAAGGAAGCGCTATTGGAGATGTTTCATGGTTGTGATTTTCCTGTGGTCAGCTATCGATCCAAGGCCTGCTTGCCCGGCTCAGCGGCGGGGGTCGCGGGGTCTAGCAAAGATCAATCACTGAATTGGCAGATGGGTGGGGGAGCAGGGCGGGGGCCCGCTTTTGCACCCCTGGGCTGGGGGTGGAGGGTGCGGGTCTGTTTCGGGCTGATGGGGTCCACCTATCCCCGGTGGGATGGATGTGCTCCGCAGCGCTTGGCAGGTGGCCTTGGAGGAATGGCTGAACCGGGGGGGCGCTGGTCGCAGCTTTGCCGGGGGGGGGGGGGCCGCGCAGGCCGGGGTGGGCCTGAGCCGGTGGCGGGATCCCGGAGGTTTCCGGGGTCCGGAGCCGGAGCCAAGCAGTAGGGCAGGGGTGGGGTACCCCCGCCCGGGCGGTCCCTCAGGCTTTTGCTAATAATAGGGCGAAGCCGGATGAGGGAGGCTAGGCAATTTGCCGGGGCCTGGACAAGGCGGAAGCGGAAGCGGCATCACTTTGCTATTCACATGGCTGGTGAGGGCTCGCTCTGCTGGGGGGGGGGAAATACAATGTAAAGTTGGATTGTTGATGTTATGGTTTATGGCAATAAAGCTGCGACCAGTTGAATTCCCATATATGTGTGGTCTACCTTTTTTATGATGGTGGGGGGGGGTGTTGCGGTGTGGCGGAGGCCGGTCCGCCTTACCCGGTTATGGTGAGGCCGCGTGGCCCCCCCCCCCGGGGCGTGCGAGCGGCCGACATTAACCGGGGGGGCGGCCGGCCGCGTGCCCGCCGCGGCGTGGCTGCGTGGCTTCGCGGTTGGAGCCCGCAGTGTGTGGAGGGCTCCCATTGGTTCCCGAGGCACAGGGCTGTGCGCGGGAGCCAATGGGAAGAGGGGAGGAGTTTTGGGGGGAGAGTAAGGGGAGCGTTGTGGCGTCCTCCGGCCTTTCTCTCGAGGCGGCCGGAGGTGACGGACGTCCCGCCCTCCCGCCCTTTAACTGGGGTTCGGGGGTGTGGTGGCTATGGAGGGGTGTTGCAGCTGGAGGGGGTGTGGCGGGATCCCGGAGGTTTCCGGGGTCCGGAGCCGGAGCCAAGCAGTAGGGCGGGGGTGGGGTACCCCCGCCCGGGCGGTCCCTCAGGCTTTTGCTAATAATAGGGCGAAGCCGGATGAGGGAGGCTAGGCAATTTGCCGGGGCCTGGACAAGGCGGAAGCGGAAGCGGCATCACTTTGCTATTCACATGGCTGGTGAGGGCTCGCTCTGCTGGGGGGGGGGAAATACAATGTAAAGTTGGATTGTTGATGTTATGGTTTATGGCAATAAAGCTGCGACCAGTTGAATTCCCATATATGTGTGGTCTACCTTTTTTATGATGGTGGGGGGGGGTGTTGCGGTGTGGCGGAGGCCGGTCCGCCTTACCCGGTTAAAGAACAGGCTGCTGTCATATATTTCACAATGGAAAGTGAACTTTGAGCACAGCCCCGCTGTAAAGCACACTGCGCTGGCAGGCAAGAGCTGCAGAGCTGCCAAACTGCCCAGTTCCAGGAGGGAGACTTTTTTGCTGCTCTATGAAATAGATCTGCATGCACTTTCTCTGCCGCATGCAAATTTATCTCATGCATGTTCATTGGGGATCTCCTGAAAAATCAACCAGCTGTGGGGTCTCCAGGAAAGGTGTGCGAAGCCCTAATATAATCTATTTCTGAGCATTTTCTACTGTTTTCTAAATGCCTTTCTCTCGGTTTCAGGCAATAGTTGCTTTGCTTATAGGCATGTGTTCTTGGGGCTCTGACTGCATCAAAGGGTCATCATCCTATCATATGATTCAATGCGTATTGGGATTTTTAACCAGAATATGCGCAAACTCCCTCAGGAAAGATGGATAAACGGCCCCATATTCAATTGGGACGGCTATGTGCCGCTATGGCTATGTGCTGCTATGCTCAATGCTGACCTCTAACCCCTGATATTCAATGCCAGCGTCATATGCGGCCCCGGAATTGAATACCTGGGATCATTACACAGCCTCCAACGCCATAGAAGCTAACTGGGTAGTGGTGCTATTGCGTATAGCGCTGTTAGTTGTTCAATATCCTGTTCAGCGGCATTTCCACGGTTTACAGGTCTGTAAACCGTGTACGTAAATGCCTTTCGAATATTGGTGCCAAAATTAACACCCACAAACTACCTTAATGCGCAGAAGAGACAATTTGGAGGATTTAGAGGAGCCATCATCAAGATGTGGGATGCTATTTAGCTTCATTGGGTTTCTCTAATTTAGGTTTCTTTAATCTGCCAATCAGAAATGCATATATTGCCAATTGATGGTTAAACAAAGAAGGAAGTGAACATGATCTATCCCCAGAAGAAAGTGTGAAGAACAGGCTGCTATGAGAGGAGCAATTGTCTGCATTATTTGTGAAACAGCACGTTTGTAAAGAAGAAAATTAAAGCCACATCTCAAGAGGATTATTATAGTACTAAACTCATTGCTTTTCAGCTTTGCAATAAAGTTGCCTGTTGTAAGAACCTTCCAGGAAGCAGAATAATGCATTGTTTCCTAGTGCCAACTACTGTTCATTTAACCACACGTTATTATCACATTAGAAACCCAACCTTTCATATGTGTTCAAAATGTGTCATTACTGGAGATGGGATAATAAAGGCGGCACACAATTCCAACCTGATTAAACCATTAACATTACTATTTATTTTGGGACCGGTATTCACAAAGGGGTTAATATTCAAAAAGGGTTTATACAGTTAGAAGGATCAGAAATATATTCCACAGCACTAACTAGAGAGTTTCTCTGAATATCACCTCTAATCACTCTGGCATTGACTGGAGAGTGCTGGGGCGGTCTCTGAGTAGAGGGAGGGTGGTCCCAGCACTTATTCAATTAGCAAGGATTTTCACTTTGCTAACCAGATAAGTGACTGCATAAAGTTAGGTCAGTAGAAAAGTTGTCTTAACTTTATGTGGTTCGGCTATCCAAAAGACAGCTGAATATCACTGTTGTCTGGATAGTTGCGCCAGTCAATGCTGACACGAGATATTCTTTGCCGGAGGATATCAAGATTCCGATGATGAATATCTTATTTATTTATTTATTTTATTTATTTAACAATTCTTTTATACCGCGCTATTAAAATCAGTGCGGTGTACATAGAACAAGAACATACTACAATGCATACAAGTAACATTGAGTTTTACATTGAACAGGGAACTTCAACAATAGGACAACCGGGGGAACTAAGTACAGATTAACTTAATGGCATATCTTGTTTAATGGTATTAACTTAATGGTATATACAGTGATATAAAACTCGTTTGGATGTTGCAAATGTGGTTCCTAATAGGACTAGAGAGAAGGTTGGCCAACTAGCCCTTTTCGGGTTGTATTGAGGTGATAGTTTTGTTAATGTACGGGTTGACTTCTGGGTAGCATTTTGTGAACAAGTGGTATTTCAATACTTTTCTGAATAGGGTTAGGTTTTTGATAGCACGGATTTCGTGAGGTAGCGCATTCCAGTTTAGAGGTGCAAATAAGGAGAAGGCCCTGTTGGAGGTGGCCTTAGTGCACTTCGTTATTATTTTTGGGACAATTAAGGTGTTCATTGATGTGGTTCTCCTTTTTCTGTTTTCCAGGGTGCAGTGGATAAGCTTGCTGATTGGCGTAGGGGGGCAGTTATTTAGTGCCTTGAATGTAAGGACTAAAGACTTATACTGGATTCTGTCATGTAATGGTAGCCAATGCAGTTCCTTCATGATGGGTGTTATATGTTCAGATCTTGATGAGCCGGAGAGGACTCTGGCGGCTGTATTCATGGCTAGGCGGAGTGGATTTAAAGTTGATTGAGGGAGGCCGTGGAGGATGATGTTGGCAAAATCCAGGTGTGGGAGGACTAATGCCTGGAAGGTTGTTCGGAAGTCTGTGGGATCAAGTAGAGAGCGGAGGTGACGTAGCGATTTGATTTTATAATATATATTTTTTGTGATGTTCTTGACATGCGTTGTCATATCCAGGTGCTGATCCAATGTGATGCCGAGGTAACGGATGGTAGCTTTTGATTTCAACTCTATGTTGTTGACGAGTAGTGATGGAGGAGGTATGAACTTACGATTCCTTGTGACAAAAAGAACGTCAGTTTTGTTGTGGTTAATCCGAAGGTTTTGTGATAGCAACCATTCGGCTACAGCTTCAAAACAGTTGATTATTGGGGAGAATACTGGATGTTTCAGTTTTGCCCACAGAGGCTAGGGATTTTAAAAAGCCTGACTGCCAAGGCTGAATATCAGGCAAAAAAGGTTGCGCTGCTAAATTTAGGCCCCTAAATTTGTGCTCTATTTTCAGCCAAACTTGAAGGACTGCCAAGATATCTGACACTGCTGGGAAGAAAATCTGCACTCGTAAGTACTTACCACCAGAGGAATTCTCTAAATCTTGGGGAAAGGAAATTCTTTGGGTTAAAATCGATAAGATTTATATATTTTAAAATACAGTGTTTTATTAAGTCAGTCAGGGCATAGTACTACAAGCCAGCTTTCAATTAAATTAAAGCTAGTTAAGGCTTAGTATAACAAGCCAGCTTTCAATTAAATTAAAGCCAACTGGGGCTTAGTATAACAAGCCAGTCTTCAGTTAAATTAAAGCCAGTTACGGTATAACTTAACAGAGAGAGTAGAATAGGGTTAATATTGTTTGAGTATATACAGATAAATTGTTTTCTAGAGACCTTTTACAAAGAGGCCTTCTAGTTAAGAGGCAAGGGAACTGTGATGTTGTTTTAAATAGATGTTAAAGCCAAATGGCAGACCAAAGGGGAAACTTGAAAGGCCCCCTTCTATCAAACCAAGGGCAGTATAAATTACCCAAGAAATTAAGAGATTGCCTTAGAAGCACAGAAATAAATAGGTCAATCAGAACTTGAAGGACTAACAAGAAGATTGCTACTTTTGGGAAGAAATCTGCACTTGTAGATACTTTAGCTCCTAAGAAATTCTCTAAATTTTGGGAAAAAGAAAATTCTTTAGGTCAAACCTACTCTAATCTGTTTATTTTAAAATTCAGTGTTTTATTAAGTCACCTAGGGCATAGTATTACAAGTCAACTTTCAATTAAATTAAAGGCAGTGAAATTTTAGTATAAAAAGTTAGCCTTCAGGATATATCTTTTTTTTTATAATGCAGTTTTTATTGAAACCACACACAACCATAAAGCTCAAGGCATTGTGAGTACACTTATACAGCACTTCAAACCGTACAAAGTACAACAGATAATCATTTTCATTTTACAATGAGCTTTCCCAACTCCCTTTCCTCCACTCTAAACCCCATCCCCCCACCCCCCAACTGGCCACAGTTTGAGCAAGCAGCTTCAAGGACCACCCCAAAAAGCATGCCAGAGGCGCCCCACACACTTCCTCCTTTCCCTGCCCAACTTTACTCATCCATACCACAAACACACAACCCCCTTGCACCATCCATCCTTTCTACCCAGGCATCCACCTACTCTAGAGGGTCAGCAATTCATTATGAGTTCGTGGAGCCAGTGGTCACTATACACCCCCCCAGATCACTAAGAATATCTCTTGCTGCTTCATATTCCCCTGGGTGGCCAGATGCTCCATAAGCATTAATCCTAGAAAACAATTCCACCACTCCCAGAAGGAGGGGGCGGCCATGTCTCTCCAAAGCCAGAGGATCGTTTGTTTCCCAACCACACAAGTTTTATGTACCAACAAGCGTACCCACCGCCCCCTGGGTAAGGGTGAGGTGAGACGATCAAATATGACTAAATCCCCGGACCACCCCACCTGCTGCCCAACTAAGAAACTCAACCCTGAATCTGCTGCCAGTACTACTACACCTCCACACAAAGCCATCACATGTGGTCCAGGTCCACTAGGGGCTGATTGTACCATGGGCACTCCCTACCAGCTGTCATTCCACTGCGTCCTGACATAGTGATGTAATGATACATGAAGAACTGATTCACACCCAAAATGAACTCCTCTAGCAAGGCCTGAAAGGACCACATGGTTCCTGACAGGTCCACCACCTGCCCAGCTGACACATACCCTTTTTTCCCCATTCTAAAAATGAGCAGGTCTCCATTCCCGGTATAAATTGCACATTACCCTTAATCAGCAGAAAGCCCAACACCACTGTCAAGCTCCGCCACTGAGAGCACAAGTATTGCCACACTCCTCAAACTGGCCCAATCAGTAAACTCTGCCTAAGCTATGGAGGCAAAAAACAAACAATAACCCCAAACACTGAAACGATCGCTATAAAGTGATCCACAAATTCAAGATCACTCAAATGGCAGACAAAGTCTTAAATTTCATCAGCACCAGAAAATATTTTTTCTGGTGTTGATGAAATTTAAGACTTTGGGGCTTGTTTACAAAGCCGTGGTAATGGTTTCCGATCGTTATTGGAGCCACGGCCCCTTTGATTTCAATGGGGCTGCGGCTCCGATAACGATCGGAAACCGCTACCGCGGATTTGTAAACAAGCCCCTTTGTCTGCCATTTGAGCAATCTTGGATTTGTGAAACTATGGAGGCAGCACCTGACCCTCCATATCTAACACAGCCACTAAGCTCTAGGTGGAGAAAAATCCTCCTCTAGGGCTCGTGGTGTAAATATTGATGTATGATCCAGCCAGTCTCGAAGATGTCATAACTGACAAGCCTGGGCATCTTGATACACATCAGGAATACCCACCCTCTGTTATGGTTATGGTTAATTTTATTTGATATACTGCAACTGTGCAAGCAGTCTATGCAGATTACAATAGCTAAAATCAATAGAGTGAAAAGAACTCTATATACAAGACAAAAAAGTGACAGTATTAAGATAAGAACTAAAGCATCAGAAAACATTCAAAAACACATACCACAGATATACAATTTGATAGAGTGGATCAAATTGGTGGAGAGGTTATGCTCTGTTAGAGAGGGCATTGAGTCACAAAGGATTAAAGTTTTGAAGGAAAAAAAAATTTGCTGTAGAATCTCTATGGATTGAAATTCCATGTAAAAAGGGGACGATGGCAGTGGGGGGTGTACTATTGGTCGCCTGGCCTGAATGAACAAATGGATGATGAAATGCTCAAAGAAATCAGGGAAGCTAACATAAGTTACAGCACATTAATAATAATGGGTGATTTCAATTACCCTGGTATTGACTGGGTCAGTGACACAGTAGGACATGCTAGGGAGATGAAGTTTCTAGATGAAATAAATGACTGCTTCTTGGAGCAGCTGATTCATGAACTGACCAGAGGGGAAGCTATTTTGGACCTAGTCCTTAGTGGAACACCAGATCTGGTGCAAGAGATAAGGGTGTTGGGGCCACTTGGCAATAGGGATCATAGCATGATTGCATTTGATTTAATTAATGGAGGAGGGATGGTAAGGAAATCCACAGTACTACCTTTTAACTTTCAAAAGGGAGACTATGATAAAATGAGGAAAATAGTTAAGAAAACCTAAAAGGAGCAGTTGCAAAGGTTAAAGACTTACATCAAGCTTGGGTGTTGTTTAAAAATATTATCTTGGAAGCCCAGACCAGCTGTATTCCATGCTTTAAGAAAAGTGGAAGGAAGTCCAAAAAACTACCAGCATGGTTTAAAGGTGGGGTCAGAGAGGCTGTTGTTGATCTTTCAGGAAATGGAAAAAAGAGCCAAATGATGAAAACTGGAAACAGCACAAGCACTGGCAAGTTAGATGTAAGGCATTCATAAGGCATGCAAAGAGAGAATTTGACAAGAAGTTTGCTGTGAAAGCAAAAACGCTTAATAAAGACTTTTTCAAGTACATTCGTAGCCAAAAAACCTGTGAGAGATAACACCATCATCCTCCCTGTCTCCTCAACTCACAACCTTGCAGTCAACTTTGACTCTTCTCTCGCTTTCTCTGCACATATACTTGTCATTTCTTTCCCTATGCAGCAACACAATCAGGGAATCTCAGAATTTCAAACACATCAAACTCCAGAACAATGCCCTGAAGATGGGCTTTCAGAGTCATGATATGCTCGATAAATTATGATAAATAGTTACCCCTGAAGAAGCCTCTGAGGTGAAAAAATAGGCCTCCATTTTTTAACAGATAAATACTGTCTAATGCAATTTTTAATAAACTTATTTGGATAAAAGTTGAAAAATGCAAGTTTTCTAAGACCAGTGATTAGAATCTGCTCAAGTCATAAAAAAATCTTTGAGTGGGAATATGAGGTCTTTTTCCTCCAATTAAAAAAATGTTAAAAAACATTTCTAAAAGTAAAAAAAAAAAGTTAAAAAGGAGGTTGGTGCTATTTTTTAATATAAAACCCAGCGGATTGCTTTGGACTTTGATGTGTTCAACCCATCACTGTTAAGCCTGTAAGCTGCCTTGTTACACAATGCAATGTCCATCCTTCAATACCTATTGCCTATGCAGTGCACATGAAAGAAACCTATGAAAACATGGAACTGTTTTTGAAACACATACAGTACAAGTACTACAACAGGAACATCTGTGATGATCTAAAAGTAGTGGCAGAGCTACTAGGAATGCAGCTCAGGTATACCAAGCAGTGTTGTTTCATTTGGGAATGGGACTCCTGTGCTAGAGAGTCTCATAACATTAAAGAGAACTTGTCGCACCATGAGCGTTTGGTTCCAGTACAGAAAAATGCAGCACATGAAGCACTTGTCGACACAAGTAAGTTATTTTTTCCTCCTCTTCATATACAACTCGGACTGATGAAAATCTTTGTGAAAGCGATGAAAAAGGAAGGTGAAAGATTTCGATATTTCAGATAGATGTTTCCAAGAATAATTGATGTCAAGATTAAAGAAGGTATTTTTTGTGGGTCCACAAGTCAGACACATCATCAATGACAAGTGGTTCGAAGATCTGCTAGTGGGGCCTGGGAAAATTGCATGGAAGGCATTCAGGGATGTTGAGAATTTTCTTGGCAATTACAGGGCACCAAACTACATTCAGCTGGTTGACAACATGCTTCAAACAAGCATACAAAACTATGAAGTGCAACATGTCGCTGAAGATTCATTTTCTGCATTCACATTTGGACATCTTCCCTGCTAATCTTAGTGCAATCAATGACAAACATGGTGAAAGGTTTCACCAGAACACTGTGACGATGGAAAAGCAGTAACAGGGCAACTGGAACCTATCAATGCTGGCCGACAACTGTTGGACACTGAGACAAAAAGCATCAGATGCATAGTACAAATCAAAATCAGGAGCAAAACATTTTTAGTTCAGGTTAACTAGTGCAATATGTCAGCATCATTGTGCGATTAAACTTGCTAAATTCAGTCAACTTTTTATTTCATGTTTCTTCAAATTCTTACGTGATACAGTCAGTCTGAAATTATATTTGTGTTCAGCTTGAAGCTGTCTATCATAATCACCAAATATTTTTCAGGAAGCAAAACTTTTGAACAAATCTGTTGTCCAGTGAAACAGGAAATAAAGATGTCAAAATAAACTAGCCAATCCATCATACCGACTTCGCCGTCGCCATCAGCAACACCTTCCTTTTCCGCATGCAAGCACCTCTCTGGCACAAAATACCTCTGAACATTGAAGGGCACCAAAGGGGCAGATATGGTCATACCCCTTCGGTCACACGCCCATAGGCACACGCCCATGGCCACATTCCATGGCTTGCCAGAGATTTAAAACTGGGTATAGATGACGTTGACTGTTCAGCCCCTCCTCCTCATTCTGCGACAGGCAATCAGGAACAAAGATTTTAAAGGTAACAGAAGAGTTTCCCCGACTCACCCACGGCTTGCCAGAGATTTAAAACTGGCTGTAGGTTACATCGGCTGTTCATCCCTTCCTCCTCACTTCACGGCAGACAATCAGGAACAGAGATTTTGCAGGTAACAGAAGAGCTTTCCTCAAAAAATGAACTATTTAGAGAGAACCCAAAGCAATTCTACAGGGAATTGGGAAAGAGCATTGATATGATAAAAGTACCACTAACCAAAGCTGAAACTGAAACCTTCTGGGGAAAGCTATATGAGGACCCTATAGAGCACAATCAAGAAGTAGAATGGTTACATAAGAACATAAGAACATAAGATATGCCATACTGGGTCAGACCAAGGTCCATCAAGCCCAGTATTCTGTTTCCAACAGTGGCCCATCTAGGTCATATGTACCTAGCAGTTTCCCCAAGGGACACAGGTTCCACAATGCTTGTATTGGTTCACGCATTGATATCCTGGGTCCCTTCTTAATAATGGTTTATGGACCTTTCCTCCAGGAACTTGTCCAAACCTTTTTTAAACCCAGCTACACTAACAGCCTTTACTGCATCCTCTGGTAACAAATTCCAGAGTTTGATTACACGTTGAGTGAAAAAATATTTTCTTTTATTAGTCTTAAATAGTTTACCCTGTAGCTTCATTGCATGTCCCCTAGTCTTTCTATATTCTGATAATGTAAACAATCGATCTACATTTACCCGTTCCACTCCGTTCATTAATTTATAGACTTCTATCATATCTCCCCTCAGCCATCTCTTTTCCAGGTTAAAGAGCCCTAACCTTTTTAGCCTTTCTTCATAGGAGTATCCTTCCATCCCCTTTACCATTTTGGTGGCTCTTCTCTGAACCTTTTCTAAAATCGCTATATCCTTTTTAAGATACGGCGACCAGAACTGCACACAATATTCAAGGTGCGGTCTCACCATGAAACGATATAGAGGCATTATAATATCTTTTGTTTTATTTTCCATTCCTTTCCTTATCATACCTAGCATTCTATTTTCTCTCTTGGCCGCTGCTGCACACTGGGCCGAGGGTTTTAACATGGTATCCACAATGACGCCTAAATCTTTTTCCTGGGTGGTAGTTCCTAATGTGGAACCTTGCATCGTGTAACCATAGTTTGGGTTGTTCTTCCCTAGGTGCATAACCTTGCACTTGTCCACATTAAATTTCATCTGCCATTTTGATGCCCAGTCTTCCAATTTATCAATTTACTCTGCATGCAGGAGCATTTAGAGAAAAACAAACATCAAACCTATGGAATGGCCTATAGTAACAATGAAAGAGCTGGAAAGCAGGTTAAAACAAGCCCCAAACTGGAAGAGCCCTGGCCCAGATGGAGTTACAAGCTTTTGGCTCAAACAGTTAACATCACTCCACTAAGACCTGGCAAACTGCAAAAATCAATTGTTCGAGCAGCCAGACTTAACACTGCAATGGCTTACTACAGGAAGAACATTTCTCCTTATAAAAGGGAACTCAAGTAACATTCCCAAAAATTATAGACCAATAACCTATTTACATACAAGCTATAAGCTATTCACTGTGAGAGATGCAGACAGAATATACGATTCATATCGAGCTCAATAATATCATGGCAATAGAGCAAAAGGGCAATTAGAGGGGAGCATATGGAACCAAGGACAAGTTAATGTTGAATAAGGCCATCATGATCAGTGCTAAGAAAGGCAGAAATCTCAATATAGCATTGATTGATTATAAGAAAGGTTTTGACAATGTTCCACATTCTTAGATAATGCATTGCTTTGAAATGTATAAAATAAATCCTGGTTTGATAGAGTACATTAAGTTCACTATGACAATATGGCAAACCACACTCTTTTTTGTAAGGGTACATTATTCCTTTCCCAGCACCTTTTATCACTAACCCTTGGGATGTCTGTCTGGGTCGAGGAATCACCTTATCTTCTTTCTCTGGAATCCAGGGGAACAAACACACACACACTTGCACATAAGTAGCATGTAAGTTTATTCCACAGGGTGGAGGGATTGTCCGTATTTTATACATTATCAGAAACATATTCATACGTCATCCACCCATCTCCTGGGGCCCACTATAGCTTATCAGTAACTATGCAAATGCGAGTCTCTCTGAGTAGAACAATCAATTTAGCTTAGCACAGCACATTCCTTTTCCACAGGGTTCTGATTTCCTGTATGTGCACTTAAACTAAACCTTATTATCCCCTATCAATCCCCCCTTTGGGCCTGCATAGGCCCACTATAAGAATAGCCAGTCTACTGGGCCGTTAAGCAGACATTATTAAGGGGAGGTCAGTGGAGGCATGCACAGGTACATCAGCCACCATGGAAACAGGTGTATAAGAGTACATAAAAGTGGTAGAGCTTTGTAGGGCCTTTCAACAACAGCCAAGAACAAATGAAAATATACAACAAAAAAGAACAAGAATTATAAAACCGCTCAATAGGGCAATAAGCAGTCCTTTGAGACCACCCCAAAGAAAGATACATCAGAGAGTAATCATGAGAAACTTCCCTTTAGTTGAAGAACAATATAGAGCAGTATTAGACAGGCTAAAAGCAGAAACAATAAAACAATCTGTAGCATTAAACTAGAGATCCCAAAGAGGGGCAAGTAACACCGATGTTATACAAGAAAGTAGAAAAAGAAACATGGGGCTGGGTGTAGTTTAAATTATCAAGTACAGTAAACTTCTGCATTTCACACAGATTAGAAGGTACAGTAATGAGACATGTTGAGAGAAAAGCTCCAGTTTGTAGTGAGCTGCGCACACAAAAGGTATGGCAGTCTGGGCAAGTAGTATTGCCGTATTAACAGTTCCCGAGATGGGCTGAAGGAGGCACCACATGAGTGGTAGGAGGAGTCAACACAGTCTTGTGCGTGATGGTCAGGAGGCTGGAACCGAAGATGTCAGTGGAGACGATACATGCTTGATTCTTGACGCATGGATCCGCGAAGGGGAGGAGTCACACAGGATAGCTGTCCATGTGATGGCGATCACTGTAGTTTGGAGGTCTGTAGAGCGGGTCTAAGGTACAGTGCTTGTGAGGTGCTCTGACCTGTCACCAACCTTGAAGGGATATGTTGGTTCGGTACCTCTAAGCCGAAAGCTGCTTTTCTTCAGGAGTCTTCTCCTCTCCTCTCCAGTTGCTAGGGCCTTGGCTGCCCCGGCGTCAGCTACTTCTCATCCTGGTCCTGAAGCCTGATCTGTATATGGAGAATGTTTCCAGCGAGGGCAATGGCTTCAGGATCCTTTAGCCGCCACCTTCACTGTAATCGGTGTTATCAGAAAGAACTTGGAACGGTTCCATACTGGAAAAGGGGCTTGTACTGTGTGCTGGTGGTATGTCTTTACCAAATCCAGTCTCCGGATTGAAAGAAAAGAGCTGAGTCATCCAGCAGAAAGGACTGGACCAGCTGAGCATACCTGTGGAGGGAAGAGAATTGCCTCTGCTGCTAGGAAATACAAGAGATCAAATGTGAGGCTCAGGAGTATAAAAAATAAGCAGTCTTCCATATAACAGTTCAAAGGGAGAAAATTTTCAGTCTACTCCCTTAGGGCAATTTGTTTGTTTGGTTTTTTGTTTTTGTTTTTGTTTGTTGAACAGAGTCAAAGGCAAGACAGTTTAGTGTTTTTACAAAGTTTTTTAAGATTTCAGAGGTTTCCCCCCTTCGTGGGTTGCTGTTTGCATACAACAGCCAAATCCTAAGCAACTCAATTTAACTACTACATTTTTGACAAGATGCCCACACTTCCTCATTTTTTTTTCACAATTTTAGAATTATACCAATTTGTAAAATTTTGTGTAAGTAACTTTCCTCCTTTAGCTTCATGTGTCGGGCCAGGACACATAGAGGCAAAAAGGGATAAAAGCATCTGAAAAAAATTGAAAACTTATCTATTCACCAAACACTATAACAACATAGATAATCCCTCACCCACATTAGATAAAGGCTAAACTGCTATCTGACTGCTCCAAATAAAAACCCTTCAACTCACACAGTTAAACTCCTTTAATGACCCCACATCTTATGTCCTTTCACTTCCATATATATATATACATATATATATATTTGTATATAGTTTATTCTGTTCTGTATTGTCTCACATTGTTTAGACAATATATTCTGTCTAGTTAATTACTTCGTTCCTCAATACATATACTGTTTTGTTAATCATTATACTTATAACATGACGTTCCTTGTAAAATATATTCTGTTAATCATTATACTAATAATGTGACGTTCCTTGTAAAACAAACTTGCTTTGTTAATTGTTGTTCACTGTAAACCGCAACTGAACTCTGGAAGATGTGGTATATAAATGTGTATAAAATAAATAAATAAATAAATAAATCTGAAAAGCACCACCTGGCCAGTGTGGGTCTCCCCAAAGCTCATTAGGATGAAAAGTGCACTCAGCCTATCTCCAAGTGTCTATTTCCAATTATTGGGTATATCTCTGGGCTAGATGACTTCCAAAATTGGAGTTAATGGGGATGGCACAATCAAATATTGTAGAATATTCATTGTCAGTTTTCTTTCTAGGTGGATACATCGGATACATCATTTCACATCTCAATTTACTTTCATCGCGTTTACCTTCATCGCCTTTTTTTTTTGTCAATCTGAGTTCTCTATTCCAATATGAATATTCCATCACACACCTCTCAACACCACTTCTTTTTCCACGTACATCATTCCATCAAACTACATGCATAGGTCCTTCTGTCTTTTTTGTACCATACTAGTGTATCCTTATTTGGCAAGGCTGCTAAGAACATCAAACAATTGTTAAAAACTTAGTATTTTTATAAACAAAAGGTATATATAAAATATAAATGTAGATCCTTTTCAATAAGCATAACAATATGAGTAAACAGTGCTCATTCTAATTAGCAACTGCCTAAACAAAATATAGGTAAAGTCCTTACAATATAGACTAGTGCTTCACGGCATTTTATAACATCAATCCCAATAGGAAGGAGTATGGCTTCTAACAGAACGGCCACATAATCTCTCAGGTGTGACTAAAGTCTATCTTATACCCGGTTCCCAGTGAGAGTGCTATGGAAACTTAAAAATATTTGAGGACCGATCTTATAATTGCCGTGCCCACAAGGATCTGTGCAAATTACTCACTAATCATGGTGTTTAAGAGATCCTTTTGAGGTGAGAGGCCTAAGAAGGATCAAGGCATTTGTGGTTGGGCCTCATGATGATATTTCCTCGGGTTCTTCTTGGCCTACCTGTTAGTAAATAATAATGTTTAGTTTAAGTGCATATACAGGAGGCCTGCACAAGGAAAATCAGAATCCTATATATGTGCCCTTTGTACATTCTGGTGTGGGTATGGAAAAGGAATGTGCTGTGCTAAGCTAAACTGATTGCTCTACTCAGAGATGACTTGTATTTGCATAGTTACTGATAAGCTATAGTGGGCCCCAGAAGATGGGTGGATGACGTATGAATATGTTTTTGATGATGTATAAAATACGGACAATCCCTCCACCCTTTGGAATAAACTTGCATACTTTTCCTTCTGTGTGGTCTGTGAGTTTTATTCCCCTGGATTCCAGCCAGCCGGAGCAGCACACCGCAGATGAGGGTTCGGGACTTCCCTGGCCTGGAGTGACCAACAAGAAGCAGACCCTTTACACTACCTTCCCCTGCCTATTCATGTCTCTGCTGAGGCATAAATATACAAGGTTCATGTTCTTCAGGCCTTGGGGGTCCTCGAGGAGTCTTAAAGCAGTCAGAATTCCGGTGGCCCAGATCATCACACTCGGAGCAGCACATTTATTGCCTTTCCCAAGGCTGTAGCCTCACCTTCTGTCTCTCTCTCTCACTCTCTGCTTCTTTTTTTTTTTTCAAACCGCCCCTAGATCATTGCTGACAAGCAAGATCTTGGTTTGGGTTTTTTTTTTTTTCAATGAACTCACGTTAATGTTATTGTTTTATTTTTCTACTAACTTTACAAATATTCTCATATTTCCTGGGAACTAAGCTTCATCTTTCCACTAAATGAGATCTATGTGCTTGGGAACAAAGCAATTTCAGATCAGCCTCTTTCCAAAATTCTATAATTTCTGTGTATACTGAACCTCTACATAATGTACTGCTACAAGTATTTTGGTAACATAAAGTGCAAGTGTGTAAACTAAAGAAAATTCATATGTCATAGTGCTACAATATACTGTATTCCTAAAACTGAAATGTTAAAAACTTTCAAAACAAAGTACAATTTTTTTTCTCTGGACCCCAACACATAAAATTCAAATACAGGAAAAAAATGAACTTATCCTAAAATCCAATATTGTAATAAATTAAACTGGAAAGGTCAATATAGCCAGCACTCATGGTGCTACTATCCTGTTCATCAGCCATCCGCACCGAGCTTAACAATGCAAAGTAATTCTTAAAATCTTACAGTTCAGGAAACAGACATTCAAATAACATGAAACTGCAAAAAGGTGAATTCAGAATCATACTTTGTCACATTTAAATTAAAACCTTATACATAATACTTGAGATTGGTATCAAACTGATCTGAAACAATGAAATTATGTTAAAGCAATTTGCTTAGAGTAACAGTTCAACCTTGATGTTATCTCAAACACAAATAGCAAAGTAAACAGCAGGTCTGTCTTGTGTCCAGATTCCTTCAGGCAAATGCAGATAGCTGAACAAGAGAGAGAAGAGTGCTAAATACTAAGAGTTTCAAAAGAAAAAGTTGCTTGAGAATTGTCACTAATGGTGATTGCTATTAAATTCCTATAGTTACAACTCTATGTGTTTTTTTTTCTTCTCAATAGCATACACAAACAAAGACCAGACATATAACATAACCTTCTTATTCACTCAGGATTCAAATCATTTTTTCAAGTTGCAGTCTTTTAATTACTGGCTCAGGATGCTCCATTGTCCTGACAGGGTTCTCAACCCCTACTTTGAAGGTCAAATAAAAACAGAACAGCTTCCACCAGACCTTTCTGACATCATCACGGCCCTTTTACACCCAGCCAAACGGATATCAGCTCTCTTAGTTTAGGCAAAGGTAACTCCACAATACCCTTTATTCTCTCCGGATTTAGTTTTTAGTTTCACTTTCCTTCACTTATAATGTGGCAGTCACCCCAAGATGAAAAGAATTCAGCCCCTGGCTAGTAAATATGGCCATGCTACAAAATGCATTGACAAACGGCCAAAGAAGGGCTGTGCTGTAATCCAAAACCATTTGTGCCATCTGTAGCCCACGGGAGGGGCTGCCCCCTTTCCCTCTCTCTTCTTTGTTCTCTTAAGTTTCTGGTTTCGTTTTTTAAGTTTCTGGTTTCGATTCTGATGCTGTAGGGGGAAGGGATAGCCCCAACCTAATTTTTTTTCCAGGACACCCTGAAACCTTTCTTACCCAAGAAATGCAGCAGATTGTGAATGGCTTCTATCACAACTGGTTTCTCCTGCCCTGAACTTGGAAGATCATCTACATAGTGCCTAGGGATCAGGCTCAAACATATACCTCAAATCTACAATATTAAACCATTTGTGTTCATGCAAAATTGTTGCTCAACTTTATATATAAGGGTTTGGGACCACAGGATGCTGAGTCTAGACACGCTTAGTCAAATTCCTTAAATGCTGCCTCAGCCACTAAAACATATGACAAAGGTTTTTAATTTAAACAGAAGACAAGTCAAAGCTTACAAGTGCTTTCTTTAGAAATTTCACCCTGCATAATGAACTAGACCCTCTCCCTTGATTTCTCCACTTCAGACTTACCAGTCACATAAAGGGTTAACACCTAACAAATCCAAGCAACCAAAACAGCAGGAGGAGGGATACTTTCCTTTGTGCAAAGGAAACAACAGCATTTCATCATTAGCATCTTACAGTTCTTATCACAACAGTATTTCATCATTAGCATCTTACAGTTCTTATCATTCCCCCCCTTTTCCTTACCACGGTCTGTGCACAGAATTACTCAATTGCTGCAGTGCTTGCTGGTTCACAACACCTCTGTTCACTTTTTTTTTTTTTTTCAACTCCGGGACCTTTACCAGCTAGCAGAGAGACCTCTCCGCAGAGGAGGAGGTGAGACTGTTGAAATCAACAGGACGCGTCTTCGCACCTCCACTCAGCAGGAGTCACTCTACTGTGGGAAAATCCCGGCGAGCCCCAGCTGTTATTTACACCTTTACCTGTGGCCAATTCACCTTTGGCCAACCTGGCCAATGAGACTCAGAGAGGAATATTGTGAAGCAGATTAAGAGCTCTTTTAGTATTTTTATTATTCAGTACATTGCTATAGCAATGGGTGTCTAAATACAGACACACCCTTTTTCATATTTCAGTGACAGTTATACCATTGTTGAGTACAAAAGTAATTTTTTTTTTAATTTAGCTTGTCTTACAATATGGCAATAAATAGACAATCTGCAAATAAATAATAATTTACATTTTAGTATGCCGTTTAACTTTAGGTTTCTGTTGTCTGCCTGTCCGTAGCCTTTGAACAACAAAGAACAGGAAGGGAGGGGGAGGGAAGAGTGGAGCATGTGTTGCTCAAGCTCTACTATCTCCAGATGCAGCAAGTTACAGCACACATCGAAAAGCATCTAAAAGAATTACTTGTACTTAATTTCAGTATTTATAAAAACAACAAAGTAAACAGTTAAAAACCTAACAACTCCCTCAGCGATTAGGAGATTTGGAATCTACGGGGAGGGGCCCCGGGGGGTACAGGAGTACAACTGGAATGCAAAGTCTGCTTAACAATAGATTTAAACCGGCCTGGTCCCCTTCACCCAGGAACTCCCCCCCACCCCCCTTTTAGCTAAAGAAGACAGAAAAGGCTTGGAAGAATAAACAAACACCACTTGTCACTTGCATTCCAGGGACTCTGAGTCATCAGTTTTACCTTCGCTAGAGACGGGGGGGGGGGGGGGGAGGGGTGTCGTATAGGCACAGAGATAAACTAAGCACAGTAAACATGCAAACAGACTTCTTCAGCAGAATTAGCAAGTGTCCTGTAACCTATACCAAATCAAAAAAATCCCACTCTATTAAAACAAACATCATGTCCTTGATTTAAACAAACAGCACGATTATTTCTTGTTTAACAAATCAACATGTAAGTGTAACCTACACTGACAGCATATGTAATATGCCTGTTTTAACTGCAGTTTTAAACCTTAGCACAACATGTAGCTGCACACGCACTCCCGCGGATTCTGAAGAGGCCCCCTTACCTTGGGACCCCCCCATCCTCTAATTAATTCACAACAAACGCACGTCTGGCCACTTGCTTTCTGCACAGTACCCGTCACTAGCGCTATATCGCTTCGGAGTACGGCAGGGGCGTTTTGCCAAACTCACACAGGCACACAAGCACACAGAAGAGAAGGATATTACCACAGACTCAGCAGGATGTCCCTGTTATTCACTGCGCTACCCAAGCGCATATTCCCAGCGCTACCCAAGCGCATTTTCCCAGCGCTACCCAAGTGCATTTTTCCAACGCTACCCAAGCACATTTTCCCAGCGCTACCCAAGCGCATTTTCCCAGCGCTACCCAAGCGCATTTTTCCAAGACGAGCTACCAAAGCAACGTCAATTAAAAAATCCTTGTGCAGCTACCAAAGCTGCTTCAATTTAGAAAGTGCATCGGGGAAATCCAAACTTCTGACACCAAATTGTAAGGGTACATTATTCCTTTCCCAGCACCTTTTATCACTAACCCTTGGAATGTCTGTCTGGGTCGAGGAATCACCTTACCTTCTTTCTCTGGAATCCAGGGGAACAAACACACACACACTTGCACATAAGTAGCATGTAAGTTTATTCCACAGGGTGAAGGGATTGTCCGTATTTTATACATTATCAGAAACATATTCATACGTCATCCACCCATCTCCTGGGGCCCAATATAGCTTATCAGTAACTATGCAAATGCGAGTCTCTCTGAGTAGAACAATCAATTTAGCTTAGCACAGCACATTCCTTTTCCACAGGGTTCTGATTTCCCTTGTGCAGGCCTCCTGTATGTGCACTTAAACTAAACCTTATTATCCCCTATCATTTTTGAGATATGAAAATGGTCAGTACATCATCCTTAACATTAAGATCCAGCAAGGAATATTTCATGGAGATTCCCTGTCGCCACTTCTGTTTTGTATGGCACTTAATCCAGCGAGTACTCTCATCAACTCTTTGGAATACAGATTTAGCCTGAATGTTAAAAAGATAACAACCCAGAAGCAACATCCCATCTACTATTTGTAGATGATCTGAAGCTCTACAGTTCCAGTGAACAAGAATTAGCAGAGCACCTTTGTGTGGTGAAAAGCTTTTCTGATGACATCAGGATGACTTTTGGCCTTGACAAGTGTGCTAAGGCAACTTTTTTTCTGAGGAAAATTGAGCAAAACTGAAAACATGTCCCTTGCTGAGGGCTCTGACATTGAGGACTTTGAACAGGAAGGTGTATATAAGTATCTCGGAATAGCAGAAGGAATGACATTCAAGCAGAAATTATTGAGAGAGAAGATCAGTACAGAGTATTAGAGGAAATTAAAGTCATTATTGAAAAGTGCTTTAACATCATAGAATAAGATACAAGCCATCAATCAGCTGGCAATTCCTGTACTCTCATACAGATTTGGGGTTGTGGACTAGCCTCTTAAAGATCTTGAAAAACTGGATGTGCAAACAAGAAAACTCTTCCATGCTCATGAAGTAATTTACAAGAATCAGTGTATGCTAAAACTGTATATTCCTAGAGCTGAAGGAGGGTTAGGACTCATAGAGATTGATTACATAGATACTGGATTCTTATCATCGGATCCAAATATGTAAAAAGTGCTGAAACATGAAAGTAAACATCCAGAATCTGTCTCCACCATCAAACTTGGACAAATGTTCTAATGACTAGAAGGAATGAGTGAGCATCCACAAGCATATATGGGAAAGGAAACAACAGAATATGCAAAACTAGAGAAAAAAACTCTTCAAAGAATTAGATCAGCAAACAAGGAAAAACAAGTGCAATTGCACAAATACAGTGGGAACCCTTTGTTGATCAAGAACGGATGCATAAATGGTTAAGGAGAGGTGAACTGAAACCAAAGGATGAAAGATTGATAGTTACAGGCCAGGACAGCTGATTATGGTCAAGATGGTTTACAACCAGCATTGAAAAAACTGGCAGACAGACATATGTCAATTCTGTAAGAAAGAGCTGGAAACAGTGACTCACCTCATAGCTGGCTGTGAAGTTCTGACAGCAGAAAATTTCTATACAGAAAAGTAGCACGCCTCATCCACTGGAAACTATGTAAACACTACATCACTTTCCCTGAAAAGCAATTGGATCATGACCCTACAAGAATAGCAGAGAAAGAAAAGGTTATGATCACCTGGGACATTCCCATTCCAACAGATAAGAAAGTGGATGCGAGGAAACCTGACATAGTGGTAAAGGAGAAGAATACCAGAACGGAATTGATAATAAGAGGTGCTGGTTCTAAGTATTATTCTGTGATTCGAGTAGAGAGGCAGAAGATCCTGAAGTACCAAGAAATGCAGTCAGAGACCAAGAAAATATGGCAGAAATATACAGAAATCTTTCCCATTGTACTGGGAGTGACAGGCTTGATAAAGAAGAATTTACAAGCACATCTTGATAAACTGCCCATACCTGTTACATCTTATGAACTCCAGAAGGAAGATCTCTTTGGCATGATGCAAGTGCTACGCCGAGCATTAGCAGTAAATTTGAGAGACTTAGATCGTACTCTGCATACCCTGTAGAAGTGAGGTTCATGACTGTCATGGTATCAGCAAAGCTAAATACAGATACCCTCAATATCCCCAAATTTAAAAAAATACATATATGTCAAAATAGTGTATCACAAGACTATCACATATTTCCATAGGGTATATAAATGACCTCAGGATAGCCCTTCCCCTACATGTGGCGAAATAAATCACCATAGGGTTAAACGGTAAAATTCACATCACGGGTCATAACCTCCCAAATTTTAATTTAAATTATCAAAAAAATTAAACTAATTTTAATTAAATTACCTACACCTACTTTTTAGGGATTCTCAGAGTTTAAAAAGATATACTAGTTTTATTCTTTTATTATAAATATTTCTAACATTTCTAAAAAAGCCAAAGTTCGCCGACAGCTTGTTTACTTCCTAAAAGAAAGAGACAAAATACTCCTCAACAAAATGATAAGATGCACCATTCTAATAGCATAAATCCACTTATCAATTCTTCATCCGGCTACGTGCCGTCAGAGACATAGCGAATATCTTTCATTAATGCAGAAAGCTCTCTAATGTCTGCTTAGAATGCCAGACAAAAGCTTCTGTTTCACCTAAATAGGCTTCATCAGGGATTCCAATAAGAAAATGCATATACAGATCACTGAATGCTATTCGCCACAATTTACTACAAAATCTTCAAAAACGGACATTGTCAATGCCTCACAACTTCTAAATCAGCGTCTGACGTCACATCCCTTTGAAGGAAAGTCCCATAAGCTGATTCACTCACAGAAAATGATGTAATCCTTCAACAACAACTTTATTATACATCCACACTCAATCTAAGCACTCAAAACACAACATACCAAATCCTACTACAAATTATTCAATAAAAGAGGAAAATCCGAAAGGAACTCCACAGCCCTATCACTGACAATCAAATAAACAAAGTCCATTCAATTTTATCATTGAATCCGTTAGGGTCCAAAGTTTTCAAATCATAAATCCATGTCTGAAGCAATAAACGACCTCTGTCTCCTCTTCGTATATTAGGAAGAACTTGCTCCAACACAGTACATCGAAGTTCTTCAAAAGTATGATTAACTGTAATACAGTGCTGAACTAATGGAGTTTCAAGCCTGGCCTTGATAATACTGTATTTATGCTAGTTTCATACACAAGGGGCGCATAGTCTTCCCTTTATATACCTTAGGGCAAGGACACCATAAGGCATACACTGCAAACGAAGCATTACAGTTAGTCTGTTGTTTCAACTTATAACTTATATTCACATATTGAGCACATAATTGACTTTCCATCATATTGCAGAACATACAGCATCCACATTTACTATGAGAATACACTAAAAAAGAAGAATTAATCTGTTTCGGAACCGCTGAACACAACTAATCTCTCAAGTTCCTGCCTCTACTATATGCCACACGCAGAGTATGGCTTGACAAAATAGGGTGGGACGAAAAAATCTTCCAACATTTACGAATAGAGGCAGCCATTCGACTTGAGAGACTGGAATATGGCAAAACACACGTAATAGGTGATATAACTGAAGACACAGCAAAATCTTCATTTTTCGGCTTCAATAGCCATTCATGATGATTAAATTTCGCCCGTTTGTAGGCTCTTTTCAAAACTGAAACAGGATAACCACGTTCCTGAAATTTTGATAACATTTTACTAGCTTGTATCTCAAAATCTGTATCAGATGAACATATGCGGCGGCATTGAAGTAATTGTGAAAATGGCAAGCTTTGTTTCAAATGAATAGGATGAAAACTAGAGTAATGCAACAAAGTATTTTTATCAGTGGATTTAGTATAAACCGTTGTATTGAATCTGTCCTGACATTTCGTAACTTGCACTTCTAAAACGTGCACCACTGATTCTTGAATATTTATCTCAAACTTAATGTTGCTACTACAGCTATTTAGATAACAAAAAAATTCCTCTAAAATATCTAACTGCCCACTCCACAGCAAAAAAATGTCATCTATATAACGATGCCAGCGCAAAATATGAGAAGCATAATTAGAACAATAAATCCACTTATCTTCAAAAGCATGCATATAAAGATTTGCTAATGATGGTGCAAACGTCGCCCCCATAGCAGTTCCCAGAATCTGTTGAAAAAACTCATGCTTATATATAAAATAATTCCTTTTCAGTGCCAGTTCAGCCAAGGTTACTAAAAATCTTGTTAGAAATTTTATGTGGTAGCGGTCTAACATTCCATAGGTGGGTCAACACTTGTAAAGCCTCATCTTGAGGAATAGATGTATACAATGCTGTAACATCAAGAGTTGCCATCCAAGTAATTTGTTCAGTAGAGCCATACTCTTCCAAAATGGTTAAAAAATATATAGTATCTTTAATATAAGAGGGGATTAGAGGAACCTCATCTTTATGAAACACATCTATATAAATACCGACTCTTTCCAACAAAGAGTCGTTACTTGACAGAATTGGACGTCCCGGTGGACTCACTAAACTTTTATGGACTTTCGGTAGAATATAGAATGCCGGAAGTTTTGGATGTAATGGGTTCAAAAATACCTTCTCCTTCTCAGTCAAATATCCGTTAGCAACAGCATTAGTTGTAACTTCTAGAACAATCTTCTGCAATTCTTCAGTCGGATCTGTTTCAAGACGTACATAATTTGCAGCATCACCCAATTGTCGTAAAATTTTAGCATCATAACTAGATGTATTCAAAACTACAACTGCACCTCCTTTATCTGCACATTTTATTGTAATATCTTCCATACCAAGAAGTTCTTGTAATGCTTGAAATTCAGCCACAGATTCTTAGGACAATTATTGATTTTAGTTTCCATCTTGCTCAAATCCGAAATTACTAGATGTTTAAACGTATAAACCATAGGGTCCAGAGGGCCAGGAGGTATCCAATCAGATTTCAAACTAACTAAGGACGAATCTATTGCAGAATGCTTCCCATAAAAGAAAAATTTTAACTGTATGGATCGAATCAATCGTTCAATGGCTATCCTACTTCTAAAGCCATCATATTGTGGTCCATTAATAAACGATAAACCTTGAGCTAAAACCCTATTCTGAGCTGTAGTCAAAGTCCTATATGAAAGGTTAATCACTGTATCAATTGTTGAAAAGTCACCGTCTCTTTTTCGCGGCGTGATCATCTAGGGGACCCGGAAAAATTTTCTTGATTAGTTTGTAAAGTGTTTAACTGATGTTTGCAATAACCTTTTTTTACTCCCCAGTTGAAATTGGTGCTCGGAATGCCCAAATTCTGCATTAGAATCAGATGAATATGTAGAAGTGTCTCCATAGTCAGTCTTTTTAAATTTATCGACTTGCTTTGTCCTACGTGAGGACCAGTTGTATATAGAACCTTCCTTCATCCACCTCTTGTCCTTAAATAGTTTCTTAATTTTCAGATTCTTTATATCAGTCGTATATTTTTCTAATTGCTTAAATACTTATGTATAGCGTATTTCAAAATCATCCATTTCTTTTAATTTAACAAGATCTTCATTTAACTCCTTGGTCAGCACCACATTCTTCATATGTGCTGATTCAATGATTAACAACATTAAATCCAATGATTAGCAACATTAAATCCAATAAATTCAAAATTTGATTCCAGCATGACACAAAAGCTTCATCTTCAAGGAACATACCCGGAGCTTTCCAAATACGCAGCCCCTGATGAAGCCTATTTAGGCGAAACAGAAGCTTTTGTCGAGCATTCTAAGCAGACATTAGAGAGCTTTCTGCATTAATGAAAGATATTCGCTACGTCTCTGGCAGCACGTAGCCGGGTGAAGAATTGATGTGGAAGTTTGGCTGCACATTGGAGTTTTTACAACGTTCAGGTAAGTGGATTTATTCTATGAGAATGGTGTTTCTTATCATTTTGTTGAGGAGTATTTTGTCTCTTTCTTTTAGGAAGTAAACAAGCTGTCGGCGAACTTTGGCTTTTTTAGAAATGTGAGAAATATTGATAATAAAAGAATAAAACTAGTATATCTTTTTAAACTCTGAGAATCCCTAAAAAGTACTTTTTTGGGTGTAGGTAATTTAATTAGAAACATAGAAACATAGAAACATGATGACAGAAAAAGACCACAAGGCCCATCTAGTCTGTCCTTCCATAACAACAACTACAACAGTCCACTTTTTACCTTTAGAGATCCTCTGTGTTGGTCCCATGCTTTTTTGAATTCAGTTACTGTCCTCATCTCTACCACCTCCACTGGGAGACTATTCCACGGATCCACTACTCTTTCCGTAAAGAAATATTTACGCATATCACTCCTGAATCTATCTCCCTTCACCCTCATCCCATGTCCCCTCGTCGCAGAACTTGCTTTCAATTGAAAGAGGCTCTCTCCCTGAACATTTATGCCACGGAGGTATTTAAACATCTCAATCATATCACCTCTATCCCGCCTTTCCTCTAAGGTGTACATATTAAGATCCTTAAGTCTGTCCTCATATGCTTTATAATAAAGACTACTAATCATCTTAGTAGCAACCCTCTGCACCGACTCCATCCTGTTCACATCCTTTTGAAGGTGCGGTCTCCAGAATTGCACACCATACTCCAAATGAGGTCGAACCAAAGACTTATACAGAGGCATTATCACCTCCTTTTTTCTGCTAGCCATTCCTCTCCGTATGCACCCAAGCATCCTTCTAGCTTTTGCCGTCGCCTTTTCTACCTGTTTAGCTACTTTAAGATCATCGGACACAACTACGCCTAGGTCCCGCTCTTCTTTAGTGGACAAAAGTACTTCATCTCCTATGCTGTATTGCTCCCTTGGATTGCTGCAGCCCAAATGCATGACCTTACATTTTTTAACATTAAATCCCAGCTGCCAAATTCTAGACCATTCTTCAAGCTTAGCTAGATCCCTCCTCATGTTATCTACACCTTCCTGGGTGTCTACTTTATTGCAGATTTTGGTATCATCTGCAAAGAGGCAAACCTTACCCGACAGCCCTTCCGCTATATCACTAACAAAGATGTTAAAAAGAATCGGACCAAGGACAGATCCCTGGGGCACACCACTGGTAACATCCTTCTCCTCAGAGTGAGCTCCATTTACTTGTACTCTTTGTCGCCTCCCACCCAACCAATTTCTAACCCAAGCAGTAACTTTAGGGTCCATCCCTAGGGTGCTCAGTTTGTTTATAAGTCGCCTGTGAGGAACAGTGTCAAAGGCTTTACTGAAATCTAAATACACCACATCTAGAGCTCTCCCTCGGTCCAACTCCCTGGTCACCCAGTCAAAGAAATCAATCAGATTTGTCTGACAAGACCTGCCTCTGGTGAATCCATGCTGCCTCGGATCCTGTAATCCGCTGGACTCCAGAAACCTCACTATTTTCTCTTTCAACAGCGTTTCCATTAATTTACTCACCACTGAAGTTAAACTAACCGGCCTGTAGTTTTCAACCACATCCTTACTTCCGCTTTTGTGTAAAGGCACCACATGAGCCTCTCTCCAGTTTAATTTTTTTGATAATTTAAATTAAAATTTGGGAGATTATGACCCGTGATGTGAATTTTACCGTTTAACCCTACGGTGATTTATTTCGCCACATGTAGGGGAAGGGCTATCCTGAGGTCATTTATATACCCTATGGAAATATGTGATAGTCTTGTGATAAACTATTTTGAAATATACATATTTTTTTTACATTTGGGGATATTGAGGGTATCTGTATTTACTTTATATTCTAAGTTTACCCTTTGGCAGTTGGGTTGAATAATCAGCAAAACTAACCCATTTGGAGAAACTGTCCCAAGTCTCTGTAAGACAGAGAAGGTCCAAAGAGAGAGAAGGGATGAGATCATAGATTAAATGGGACTTACGCCTAAGAGAATGAACATTTAGAAGACCCAAAGAACAATTATAAATAGAAGATAAAGGAAGGCAAGACAGAGAGTTAGAAGAAGAAGGGATGATAATAAGGGTCAAACTCCTTACCCTAGGAAAAGCCTGAAATTGAAAAGATTGTTCGCGATAACTCCAATGCACAGGAATTGGCAGAGTGCATTGCGCCAGGAGTAAAGACATGGATTTGATCAGAGGCTAAGAAAGCAGAATAAAAGAAAAGAAATGCACAAATGACTCTCGAAAGCAGCGCATGAAGGAGTGCACGAAGGAGCACGACATGCTCCTTTGTCACACTCCTTCGGTGTTTGACATGACATGTGATGTGGGTCAGAGGGTGGGACTATGGCGGCCATAATTGCGGCCAGGAATCAGCAATTACTTGGAAAAACAGTAGCAAATCAGTGCAATATCTTTAAGGAGACAGAAATAATGACAAAAGTTAAAAAGTGTACTATTAGTAACTATGTCTCTTTGAATAACATGGGACCTGCACTAAAATAACACATGTTAAGGATGAATTAATCTGGATAATTGTTAGCGCACCTTAGCGCTAGCTGGACTGGGGTCACATAAAATAAATTTATGTCACACTGACTTTTACTGGGTTCTTGGGATGGGACTAGGAGTATCCTGGGAGGCCTATTACACTCTCTTTCTCAAATAGCAGGCACACTTGTACTCTCAGGCAAGTAACAGAACAGTCTCTGAGCCAAAGTTGGCTTCTGAAACTCCTTTTATTTTATTGAGTCCTTCTTCAAGCAGTTAACAGATTAACTCAACAGTGATATCATTTCACAGCCCTTTTTTATTAGTAGAGCTGAAGATCTGAGACACTATCACTGTCCTGGATCAATTCTATAGTTTGGGAAGTGCAGTTATATTTACACAAAGACAGACTCTGAGCAGTTCACCCATTCTCTGACTCTGGAGGCACCAGTCCATTTACAGTCTCTGCCTTGAAGAAGATACCTGCACAACCTATCCTCAGTCCCATTAGAGTGGGTGGGAGCAGAATTGGTTTAGTATTTGACACTCTCTCCTGGTTAAGTGGTCAAATTCCTCAGTCCAATCCTCCACTTCTCTTTTTACTCACCCTAAAATGAGCAACAGAAAAAACCTATTTACAGCAGTGATCTTTCCCTTTCTTTTTTTGTTTTCATTGGTACCTGAAATCAGAGGTAGCACAATATGTTAGTCACGATATGGACCTGGGTGCTCCCTCCACTTATCTCAAGATTTCCACTTATATATGCCAAGTCCAAAGGACGTGCCCCTGTGTGACACCATGAAAAAACAACTTTCATGTGTGCCTCCACCTCTATGGTAGTTGCTCCCATCCTGACCTTAAAATTATGAACTATACTTGGGGTTTTGGAATAAATACAAATCATAGTTTTTTGAGCAGACTTCTCTCCAGGGAGGATAACAAGGGGTGGTTATGTACAGCTTATTTCTATTTTAGTTTGAGGGGTATTTTAGTTGTGTGATGCTTTGTAGTTGTGTGTATGTGAAAAGTGTAATTGCCTTGAATCTTTTTGGATAGGTAAACTACATGGAAGTTCAAAATAAATAAATGAATAAACTTGCACATGAAAGTGTACCTCGTGCTAAAGTTTGTGATGCAAAGTGTACTTTTGGGAAGTAACACTGCCTGAAAGAGTTTTTCAGACAAAGTGGGCTTTTGCAAAATCATTTCACAAAAACACACTTTGTAGTCATAAATGTTATGGCAAAGTCACTTCACACTTTAGTGTAGGAGGCCCAGAAAGAGAGGCACGAGCAGGCAGTGATAGACCACCATACAAACAGGAAGAGTTATAATTCAGTCAGCTAAAAGATTATCAATAAAAGGCATGGCTTTGAAACTGCTAAAGGCTTATTAAAAAAGGAACAGGGCATCCATCCAAGTAACTCACAGAATGACTTCCCCTAAGGTATGATTGATTAGACAATTAGTAGTGAAAGCTTTACATCACCGTGTACTTCCTTTATTAGTACGGTGGTGTGTACTTATTCGGCATGCTAGACATGCAGTATAAGGAAACACTTCTCAAAGCCAGGATTCTTGAGTGCCTTTCTGGAACTCACTGAAACAGTAAAACAGCACAAAAACAGTTTTTAAAAAACAAAGGGATCAGTTCAGCCCGGATGGTCCAGGAAGAAAATAGTTTCAGAATATCGGGTTTTCCCAAATAGCTACTGTCATAAAAGGGGATATTTAGATGTTATTGGGACTGTTTCACACTTACAAAAAGATACTTGGAAAGATTTTCAGAAGATAACACAGGTACACTACCAAAAAACTGCCTGCAGTTTTGCAACTGATTCCTATAGATTTTGGGGTGCTGAATCCAGGAAAAATAGCCAAAATGTTCCATCACGTCACGTTTTCTTGCAAAATTAGATTTCTTACCCATATAAGGAATGTTCACATAATTTCTTTTTAGCCGACTGCAGTTTATTTTCTTGGCCCAAAACAGAGGTTGTAATGGTTAACTAACTAGAAACACTCCCTCATGATATTTTAGAGTGTTTTGTATTCATTTTATACATTAACAGGACAATTGGGAGGCGGGGGGCTAAATCCAGTACTCGCGCTGGCGCATGTTCTTTCCTGTTCGCCTCGCCTCGTTCGCTCGCTCAAACACGGTGGTTGCGACATGAACGTTCC
The DNA here is from genome assembly GCA_033557465.1 of Ichthyophis bannanicus. Taxonomy (NCBI): domain Eukaryota; kingdom Metazoa; phylum Chordata; class Amphibia; order Gymnophiona; family Ichthyophiidae; genus Ichthyophis; species Ichthyophis bannanicus. The sequence continues at coordinate 434,698,319 of CM066035.1, forward strand.
TGTCAAATTTCAGTTTCTTGCAAGTTCATTATTACCTTTTGTTTGCTCAGTCGTAATCCAGCTTTATTCCGAAGTGGTTCACTACAGTTGTAGTTTGCAGTGCTGTGTATTTGTGATGGCTCACAGAGCCAGAGGTTGCATCAACTCTCCGGACAGTTTTTGTTTTATTTGTGGGGAATATACCGTGAAAAAGCGGCAGAGGAACATTTCTGCATTTATTAAAAAAGTATATTTCACCTATTTCGGTTTGAAGTTAGGCGATCAAGACAAACCGTGGGCTCCTCACAAAGTGTGCAAGACATGTGAGGAAGATCTACGCTTATGGATGAAAGGTAAAAAACAAGCATTTCGTTTCGGAATACCTATGATGTGGCGTGAACAAAGAGACCACAGCAGTGACTGCTATTTTTGCTCTTGCATTGTGAAGGGATACAACTTAAAAAATAAGAACGTAATAAGTTACCCCAACCTTCCCTCAGCAATTAGGCCTATGCCTCATAGCAACGAAGTACCTGTGCCTGAACCACCAAAATCTTTGGATCATATTTGTGTGGACGGTTCTGATCATGATGAGACTCATCAGATGGCTTTTCCCGATGAGTCCAGTACTTCCGAGTTTGAAACTGAACCAGATCCGAAACCTGAACTTTTCTCTCAAGCTGAATTGAATGATTTAGTCCGGGATTTAGGACTCCCAAAAGATGCTGCCCAACTGCTAGGTTCTCGGCTTAAACAGAAAAATCTATTGTCACCAGGAACAACTTTTTATTGGTACCGCAACCGCGAGACACAATTTTTGAAGTATTTCAGCAAAGAGGAAGATTTGGTATTTTGCAACGATATATACGGAGTGATGGAAAAGTTTAAACTCAAGTATGATCCTGCTGAATGGCGGCTGTTCATTGATTCGTCAAAAGACAGCATAAAAGGTGTTCTTCTTCATAATGGCAACACATTCGCTTCAGTTCCTATTGCTCACTCTGTTATTCTCCAAGAAAAATACGAGAATTTGGCCCTGATTCTTCAGAAGATTCGTTATGATTAGCATAAGTGGATGATTTGTGGAGACTTTAAAATTCTATCCATGCTATTAGGGCAGCAATCCGGTTTCACCAAATATCCCTGCTTCCTTTGCTTGTGGGATAGCCGGGCCCGCGACCTACACTGGGGGAAAAAAGACTGGCCAATTCGGGAGTATTTGAGACCCGGTGAGAAAAATGTTCTTCATGAGAGCTTGGTACCTTGTGATAAAATTCTATTACCACCTCTCCACATTAAGTTGGGTCTCATTAAGCAATTCATCAAGTCCCTTCCAAAAGATGGTGAGTGCTTTCTGTACCTTTGCTCAAAGTTCCCCCGACTTTCTGAAGCAAAGCTAAAGGAAGGAGTGTTTGTTGGCCCTGATATAAGGAAACTCATTTCAGATGGAGCATTCGCTGAAACGATGTCTGAGAAGGAAAAAGAAGCCTGGGATTCCTTCAAGGATGTTGTTCTCAAATTCTTGGGGAACAGGCGAGATGAGAACTATAAGGATATTGTTGCCAGGATGCTCAATGCCTTCAAAGAACAAGGCTGTAACATGAGCCTGAAAGTCCATTTCTTGCACTCCCATGTGAACTACTTTCCCGAAAACTTGGGGGCGTACAGTGAAGAACAAGGTGAAAGGTTTCACCAGGACATCAAGGACGCAGAGAGAAGGTACCAAGGAAGATGGAACACCACTATGATGGCTGATTTCTGCTGGTTGCTGCTGCGGGAAACCCCAGATGAAAAATACGCCAAGCAGCACACCAAGAGAAGCATTCGGGGGAAGAAGAAACAGGCCCACCAGGAGATTGATTGACCCAAGAATGACTTTAAAATCTAAACTGTGTTGACAAATATCGTGTTTTTACTAAACTTTGAAATAAAAATTTGCTAGTTATTACCACAGTGTCGGATCTCATTTATTAGAATTTTATTTTCACACCATCGGGTGTTTGTCTTCATGTATTGCAATGGTGAGGTTTGCGTTTTCTATTCTTACATACATACCTGTACAACATTTTTTGCACATTTTTTTGCTTTGCTTTGTGTCTAACCTCGCTCTTATATGCTCAATGTTTGTGCACATGTATGTGGCTGTTTTAAGTGCAGACAATTTTGCTACCATCATAGTGTGTTTTGTTGACATTACTCTATTCTTATGCGCTGCCTTGTTACAATTTTCTTTATTCTTTTTTTTTTTTTTTTTTAAACGTTTATTTTCATTTTCAGCAAGAGAACATATGAACAAAACATAACATCAAACAATACATAACCCAAGAAAACCCCTCCCCCCATCCCCCCACCCACCCACTCATCCAGGACAAACACAGCGAATAGGGTAAATGCAATTCAGGCTTCGTTACCGATCCCGGCAGCGACAATGGGGTCTCACTCTGTGTACTATGATGACGTACCCGAACATTTAGCCCTATTAACATAGTTAGATAACATTTGCCATTTACGTTGTGAAAGCGGACTATGCGAACCAGCTCCTCGAGGCAATTGCTCATATTAACTATATAGGCATACCTGGCTCCACCACTCCTGCATGTTGACTTTAGTGCAGTCCTTCCAGTTCCTTATAACCAGGCAGATAGCTAGGCCCATCATAAAATCAAATAAGAAGTGCCCGGCTTTGGGCAAGGAGGGAAGCCCTGCCAATGACCGAAGTCCCACCACCCGCCAACTAAGGGACTCTTTAAATTTGAGAATTGCCTGTATTCGTGCCCATACTTGTTGCCAATAGGGCGTCAATACAGGACATTCATAGCAAAGGTGAGCCAAGGTACCAACCGCTTGCTTACAAGACCAACACATATTGCTGACAGTCTTATCCCATTTCGCCATTTTAGCAGGAGTATACAAACAACGGTGCATAAACAGGTAGAGCGACTGGGTAATAGATGCAGACTTAGTAACTCTAACCAGGTTGGACCAGACCTTTCGCCACTGTGGCGCACTTAGGGTAATTTCCAATTCCCGTTCCCATGCCTGCTGAGTTTGGCGCATCCTCGAACCAGTGCTCTGCGTGAGAAGTTTGTAAAAACTGGAAACAACTCCAGGCGCACTGGAAATCGGGTGAATGAAATCCACTATCCCTCCCTCTCCGTTATCCAGACCCGGGGCAACCTTGGCATGCGTGAGACAGTGTCTGAGCTGTAACCATTGGAAATAAAGCTTAGGAGGAAGGTGGAATTCTTTTTGCAACTCCCCAAACTCTTTCCACCGAGTACCCGTCATGAGCTGGTCAGCCACCGAAACTCCGCGAGAAAACCATGGTCTCCAAGCTATCGTTTGGTTATGAATTTTGAAAAGGGGATTATGCCATATGGGGAGCTTACACGGTTGGCATGCTTGTAGACCGCTTACGTGAAAGAGGGCAGCAAACGCCCTTAGGGTGTCGACAATCATGCGCGAGTAGCGAGCTCCCTGGGTAAACTGCATTCCCGGCAGCCGAAATAACGGAATCGGAGCAATAAGGTCCTCCTCAATGTCTAACCATACTGGACGATTACCCTCAAAAGTATCTAACCATCGGGCGCCCTGCCTCAGTAGGAAGGCTCTGTGATACGATAAAAAATCAGGAAATCTTACCCCCCCAAGTGTTTTATCAAGTATCAACTTTTGTTTTGCTATTCTCGGGGGTTTATTTTGCCACAAGAACCGTACCAAGACCCTCTCGATCTCCTGATAAATATGTGAGGGTAATAAGCAGGGTATCATTTCTAAGACATAGTTTACTTTAGGAGTTATCATCATTTTCACGGTCTCGAGCCGCCCCCACCAGGAAAGGGCCAAAGGGGACCACCTGTTGGTCAGCTCCTGCACTTTGGAGACTAAGCCCTTAGCATTAAAACGAATGGTATCTTCCAGCGGGTAGCAATAATGGACCCCCAGATACTTCACCGGTCGGGATTGCCAAACAAAAGGGAAAGCAGCTATGTCCTCCCTGTGGGCCCATTGGTTAAGTGGGAACGCGACAGATTTGGTCCAGTTGATCTTATATCCGGACAACCGAGAGTAGCTGTCGATTTTCTCCAACACTATGGGGACTGATGACAGTGAGACAAATAACAATAAGTCATCTGCGTATGCCGATAACTTGATCTCGCGACTGGCGACCCTAGCCCCGCTAATATCCTTACATTGTCGGAGCAGCAAAGTCAAAGGCTCCAGGGCGAGATTAAAAAGCATCGGAGAAAGGGGACATCCCTGGCGCGTCCCTCGGTGAAGACTAAATACCTGTGATTGCATGGCATTAAGACAGATTCGAGCCGTGGGTTGAGCATACATGACTGCGAGATAGCGCAAAAAACTATCACCAAAGCCAAACCATTTAAGGGTTGCAAATAAGTAGGGCCATTCCAGCCGATCAAAAGCCTTCTCGGCATCGAGGGAGAGGCCTACTAGAGGATGCTCAGATGTTGCAGCGCCCGCTAGTACATGACAGAATGTCCGAGCGTTATCAGCCGTCGATCTACCCGCAATAAAGCCACACTGATCTGGATGGATCAGGGAGGAGAGCGTCCCCGATAGACGGACGGCCAATACAGTGGCATAAATCTTATAGTCTGCATTCAGAAGGGAGATAGGGCGATAATGAGTTGTTAACAGTGGGTCTCTCCCTGCTTTCTCAAACACCACCACATTTGCCGCCGAGAATGTTCCAACACTAGGAGTGGCAGCTGCGAGGGCAGTATAATACATACAGAGTTGAGGAGCTAGCTCTTTCTCAAAGGTTTTATAAAATTCAGCCGGTAAGCCATCGGGACCAGCGGCTTTCCCCGCGGCCACACGCGTGATCGCGTACCGGATTTCGTCAGTAGAAAAGGATCGATCCAGATCTGCTTTCTCATCCGCGGCCAATGTCGGTCGCGAAATGCCCGAGGTTAGTTGCGCAAAACCCTCGGGTGAGTAAACACTTTCGGACCGGTATAAACGCTCATAGAAGGCCCGAAAGAGTCCCACTATGTCCTCGTCTTTCGTAATCAAACTTGCCCCCTGCGGGTCCCGGAGAGCCGCCACTCTCTTGGCTTCCCGTTTGCCCTTAAGGGCGTTGGCAAGCAACCTCCCCGCTTTATTGCCTTCCCAATAATAGGTCCCTTGTTGAGCTTGAATGTTCCGGGATGCCTCGGTAGATAAAATCGCATTATACTGGAAGCGTAATCGTTGAAGGCGCAATAGAATGTATGGATCTGCCCTAGCAGTGAGTATGCGTTCCCCAGCTTTAATTTGGTGGTCTAAGAGTATAAGCTGTTGTTTCTGCTGTTTCCCCCGCCGAATTTGATAACTAGTGATAACCGCTCTCACCGTGGCCTTGAAGCCCTCCCACCAGGCCCACCCCGCGGTGGCATGAGACTCATTGAAGCGGAAATAGTCTTGGATGGCTAGCCGAACTTCCTCCCGAAAGTCCTGGCTAGCAAGTAAGGCTCTATCAAAGGTCCAAACCCCCCCCTTCTCACTCGCCCGGCCATCACGCAATAAAAAGGAGACAGCCGCATGGTCCGAAATGTGCAGCGGATGAATCAATGCCCCCTCCACATTAGGTACCAGCGTTTTAGAAACGAGGAAGAAATCTATTCTCGACTGAGAGAGGTGAGGTGAGGAGAAGAAAGTAAATTCAAGTGTAGAAGGGTGCAATAGCCTCCAAATATCCACTAGAGCTAGCTCCGGAAGTAATGAAGTTAACATTAGATGACCTCTACTGGGACGAGCGGTCCGTGGGGGCTGCTTGTCGATTAGGGGGTCCAGTACCTGGTTAAAGTCTCCACCTATGATCAAATGAGTGTGGGTAGCGGTCTGGGCCACTTGGGCTATAGTAGCAAAAAAGGCAGGGTTATCAATATTGGGAGCATATACACAGAGACATGTCACTTCAAGATTACCAAACGTGAGTGATACACTAACCCATCTGCCCTCGAGATCAGACCGTGAGACAAGAACAGTGGCATTCAGAGATCTCCTTATCAAAATAGCCACCCCACATTTCTTTGAGATAGCTGGCGAATAGGCGGCCACCATGTAAGGTCTGATCCCCAATTTCAGGGTTTCCTTCTCGTTTAGATGGGTTTCCTGTAAGAGTGCCAAATCAGCCTTCTCATGCTGTAGATAGGCAAGTATTTTTTTCCGTTTAATCGGGCTATTTATGCCCTTAACATTCAGGGATAAAACCTTACACAGAGCCATTCAGAGACACAGCACATATAAAGCAATTGAGCTGAGATGATAAAGTTCCTGAGAGAAGAGCTGGGTAGCATCATTCCTGGGTCTTATGCGCGCTGCACGACAACGAGCTGATGACTCCTTATCCACCTTCAGGGTTCCATTCGCTATGTGCCCGGATGAGAAACAAAAACCCAACAGTCTGTGGTAAGCCTGCACCAGCAGGGTAGGCCCGAGAGGTCGATTATTCAACCGCAAGATTCCTTGCTACAACTGTAGGCCCTGCGGCCCACTAGCACTGCTCTGTCCCGCATAGGAAAACCGGTGAGGGAGAAAGACCCCGAGCGCAGGAGTTGCGGCATCAGAAATTCTTCTAGTAATATTACCGGTGAGCCTATGTAGAGGATCTGATACAGAGCTGAAAAAGAGGATGCCTTCCCCACCTCAGCGCATCTGATCTGCCTCCTTGTTATCCAGAAAGGTTGCCAAAGTCTCCGGCTCGTCAAATGTCCTGGTCTGGTTATGTAGCGTCACTCGAAGCTTGGCAGGATACATAAGACCATATCGGGCTTGCAATTGCTGTAGCCGAGGGCGATATTCCAAAAAGCGTTTCCGCCGCTCTACAGTAGCCTTAGCTAGGTCGGGAAAGAAGGAGATTCTATGCCCATCAAATTCAAGGGGACCCCGCAGCCGTGCTGTGTTCATGATCTGCTCCACGTGCTGATATCGAAGGAGTCGAAAGATAATGGGCCTCGGGGCCTTGCGATTAAGCGCCAGGTTCGATGGGACTCGATGTGCACGGTCAATCTCCAGGTCGCGCTCAAAGGCAAGTTTCAACACCGATGGAAGGAGTGTGCACAAAAAGGTCTTCAGATCGGTGCCTTCTGCACCCTCTGGGATGCCGACGATCCGGACGTTATTGCGGCGGGCGCGGTTGTTTCCCTCCTCCACCTCCCGTTGCAGCGCCCGCAGCTGTCGCTCCACCTTATCCAATTTAGCTAGACGCACATTGTGCATATCCAGAGTCCCCTCCATCTTATCCTGCCGCAATGAGACCCCTTCGAGTTTGCTTTGCATCGTGGCAAGATCTTCGCGCAAGGCCCGGAGTGACTCACCGTTTGTTTGAACCAGATCTTTGACCCCCCTGATCTCTGCGAGTATCTCTTGCATGCCCTCCAAGCCCTCGCGAGCAGCCGCCATCTTCTGGGGGGAGAGAGGTTCCGTTTTCAAACGTTTGCCGTGGGCATTTGTCGGCGTAGAATAGTCCAACCGGACTGGTTTGGGTCCCGCCATGTTCCGGGTTTACCGTAGTACCGGCAGAGGCAGCACAGTGAGTTTTTTTGCGGATTTAATTCAGGATTCGTGCCCGGCCTCTCGGGAGCCTCGACGCTATGTGACTAACCTACTGGACATCAGGCTCCGCCCCCACAATTTTCTTTATTCTTATTTGAATAACTACTAAACAATTAGTATAAAGAATTCATCCAAGAAACTTTTATCTCGATCGCACTCAATCTGAAACGTTCACCTCAAACTGCTAACCCAATGTAGCAAAAAATCTGTACGTGATGGAGCAAATTGGTTACCAGATTTGGATTCAGCGCACCAAAAAACGTAAAAATCAATCGAAACATTAGAGGCAGTTTAAAAAAAATTTTTTTAGTGTACCTGTGTTATTAATATATTATAGGCCTTTGCAATATGTTTTTATTTATAAAATTTACTTATTTAAACCACAATAGTTAATCATAATAACAAGTAACAATATTTGATTTCAAAATTATGATGATTTTGTAGTCAAATCACTAATATGAAATAAAATTGTTTTTTCTACCTTTGTTGTCTGACCAATTTATTCTCTGATCATGCTGGTCCCGATCTGAGGCTTCTGCTTTCCTGTCTTCTCTTAGCTTTCTTTCTGTGGTCTATGGTCCATGTACCTTTTCTTATCTCTTCTTTCGTTTTCTTCACTTCTTTCCATCAGCCTATTCCCAGTCCCAGTAACCCTCCCCAGTATCAGCCCCTTTCCAGTCCTCACTCTGAGTACCTTCCAATGTCAACTTGCATTCCCATGACTGTCACTGGTGTCCATTGCCTTCTAGTTCCCCTCCTTCCCCACTGACCAGTTCCTTCTAGTACAAATACCATGACAGCCCCTCTCAGATCCACTCCCTTCCAGTTCCATTCTCCCATCCCTCTTGTATCAGTCCATTTGTAGTCTTAGCCCCCAGTTTTCTTCCAGGGCCATCAGCTCTATCCTCCCCTCCCCACAATCAGCCCATTCCCAGTCGAAGCCCACCAATCAGCTCGCTTCCAGTGCTAGTCCCCCCTCAATCCCATTACCAGTGCTAGCCTCCCCTAATCAGCCCAATACCAGTCCTACCCCCCAATCAACTCATTAACAGTCTTAGCCTCCCCTAATCAGCTCATTTCCAGTGCTAGTCGCTCTTCAACCCCATTACCAGTGCTAGGCTCCCCTAATCAGCCCATTACCAGTCCTACCCCCCTATCAGCCCATTACCAGTTCTAGCCTCCTCTAATCAGCCCATTTCCAGTCCTAACCTCCCCGATCAGCTCATTTCCAATGCTAGCCCCCCATCAGTCCATTACCAGTCCTACCCCCTATCAGCACATTACCCGTCCCAACCTCCCCTTGATCAGTCCATTCCCAGTCCTAGCCTTCCCTAATCAGCCCATTACCAGTCCTAGCCCCCCCATCTGCCCATTATAATCCTAACCCACACTGTCTCTCCCCTCTGTCCAGCATTTATCCCCCGTCTGTCCAGTATGTCCCCCTGTCTCTTCCCTTTGTCTATGTCAGCCCCCCTTCCCTCCCTCCATCCATCCATGTCAGCCCCCCTCCCTCCATGTCAGTCCCCCTGTCCATGTCAGACCCCTCCCTCCCTCCATCCATCCCTCCATGCCAGTCCCCCCTCTGTCCATGTCAGCCGTCCCTCTCTCCATGTCAGCCCCCCTCCCTCCCTCCCACTCTCCATCCATCCATCAATGTTAGCCCTCCCCTCCCTCCCTCCATCCATGTCAGCCCCCCTCTCTCCATGTCAGCCCCCTCTGTCAATGTCAGCCCCCTCCCTCTCTCCATGTCAGCCCCTCCCTCCCTCCATCCATGTCATCCGCCCTCTCTCCATGTCAGCCCCCTCTCTCCATCCATCCATATCAGCCCCCCTCCGTCCATGTCAGCCCCCTCCCTCCCTCCTCCATCCATCCCTCCGTGTCAGTCCCCCCTCTGTCCATGTCAGCCCTCCCTCCCTCCATGTCAGCCCCCTCCCTCCCTCCCTCCATCCATCCATCAATGTCAGCCCTCCCCCCTCCCTCCCTCCATCCATCAGCCCCCCTCTCTCCAAGTCAGCCCCCTCTGTCCATGTCAGCCCCCCTCTGTTCATATCAGCCCCCCTCCCTCCCTCTATCCATGTCAGCCCCCTCTCTCCATGTCAGTCTCCTCCCTCCATCCATCCATATCAGCCCCCTCTGTCCATGTCAGCCCCCTCCCTCCCTCCTTGTCAGCCCCCCTCTGTCCATTTCAGACTCCCTCCCTCCCTCCATGTCAGCCCCCCTCTGTCCATGTCAGCCCCCTCCCTCCCTCCCCCAGGTCAGCCCCCCCATCCCCATGTCGGCCCCCGGGCAGGGTCCCTACTCCCGATGTCTGCCTCCGTCTTATGCACCCGCGGCTCCCAGTCTCGTAGGGAACCAAGGCTGTGCCTGTAAAACTGTTGCGGAGCCTTTCTGTCTCTAAATGGGCTCCGTTCAGCATTGTCCCGCCTCCAAAGGAAGTGGTAAACAACTTCCTTTGCAGGCGGGACAATGCTGCATGGAGCCCGTCGAGAGGCAGGAAGACTCCGCAATGGTTTTACAGGCATAGCCGTGGTTCCCTAAGAGGCAGGGAGCCGTGGCTGCAATAGAAGGGAAGCGGTGAGTTGCCGCTGCCGAGATGCGGACTCGGCAGCAGCATAAACTTGTGCGGGTTTTTTTTAACGGTGGAGTGAGGCGACCCCTGCTAAATCCTGTGGTGATCCCCGTGGGGGTCGCGACCCACAGGTTGAGAACCACTGTCTTAAAGGAAAGGAGGTGCCATATTCACTCTCAAGTGCAGCGGTTTGTCCTCATCAGGCATACATTAAGGATCTGAGATTAATTAAGCTTCAGGTGAACAAAGTACATTAAACGTATTAGGTATAGTTGTATTAGTATAAGTATCCCCAGCAACCCTCTGTAAGTAAAGAAATTAAATATCTAAACACAACCTTAAAACTAAGATGCAGACAGCAGTCCAGCAGAGAGATGGGGCTTTCCAGCCTTTTGCATTGAGTGTCACATGTATGATTTTCTCCCAGTTGGTGAGGGGTCTTACATGTGCACTAGGTGCAAGGAGATCTTTGCTCTCAGGGAATGAGTCTGATCCCTGGAGGCTAAAGTAGCAGAATTGGAGGAGATAAGGAAGACAGAGAGGTCCATAAACAAGACCCACAGGGATATAGTCCTGAAGTTCCACTTCCAGTCTGGCAGCATCCCTGTTGCCATGGAGGAGAGAGGTCAAGTGACAGGAGAGCATCACCCTGGTATGGCAGGAAGTGATCCTGTAGCTAAGACCTATCCTCCAGGTGATGTAAAACCCTCTTGCACTGAGGATGTTTCTCCAGGGCCATGTGCCCATGAGGGAAGGGTTAGGACAGCCGTTATAATTGGTGATTCGATTATTAAGGCATGTAGATAGCTGGGTGGCTGGTGGACGTGAGGATTGCCTGGTAACATGCCTGCCTCGTGCGAAGGTAGTGGACCTCACGCAGCACCTAGACAAGATCTTAGATAGTGGAATCACTGACTTCAGAAGTGCTTTGTAATGGAGAGGACCTAAGCTGCTAGCACTGATTTTCAGTTCTAGGCAGTTAAGGTTAGATTCTTAAGACAGAGTGGATTAAATCTATGCCACCCTATTTTGATTGTCTACATTTAAGCTAATGTTTAGCTGACCTAACGACTGAAAATGAGCTTAATTCAGTCTCTCAAACTTAAAATCTGAGTGGTTGTATCAAGGAATCCAGCTGTGACTGAAATATAGCTCCATCGCTTTTTGAAAATTTATATCACAGTCTCCTTTAGTAACCTCTAGAACATCCCTGTTCTGTGTATGCAAAGTTATGCATGTAATGAAACCACACATAGTTTTATGTTTTGAAAATCCACATTTTGTGCACATATTTAATTCAGTAAAATCCTAATTTTTCATGTCTGTGTTCTAGTTAAAATTTTAAAGAATTATCTCTAAATGTCAACCACAAAGAACATAATTTATTAAGAATACAAAACATGTTTCACTTTTCCCAGAGGGCAGACAAAAGGACAGTTCAAGATTTCTGGAAGATAAATCTTTTCTCTAACTCAAAGTGGCCTGTTCCTCTAGCTCTTTCTCCTGTTTTTCTTTTATGTAGAAAATGAGCATGTTCAGGCCAGTTCTAGCTGGTTAAGTTCCCACAGAGATAGCAGCCTTTGTAGATAAGGTGAGAAAGTGACATGTATAGATGCACCTCAGGCCCTCCAAGGCAAGCTAACTCAGCCTGGAGGTCCAGAAGAGGACATCATCCTTGGGCCAGACAAACTGGGGTTTCTATTCCCACTGGTGCTCCTTGTGACCTTGGGTAAGCCACTTAATTCTCCATTGTCTCAGGTACAAAAAACATAAATTATGAGCCCTTCAGAAACAAGGGGAAAATATGCATACAGTAACTGAATGTACACTGCTTTAACTTGTAGAAAAGTGGTATATAAGCCTAGATAAATAAATAAGATTGTCAGGGAAAAAGTGGGAAGAAACAAGGCAATTATATTTATTCAAATTAGCACAAAAGAAGAATGGAAAGGTGAGATGAATACTTAGAAGAGAGGAGGCATACAAAACAGCCAAGAAAGACAAAGAAAAACATTATGAAAGATACTACACAGATAAAGAAGGCGTCAAAGGGGGAGCACAACAGAACATTCATCGGCAGTGGTTGGTGAAGTGTTGTGTATCACTTAGGGGGAAAGAATAAAGTTTTCTCCTCAAGCCTTGCTGAGTATCTCCAAATGGTGACTCCGCTGTATAAAATCTATACCAAATCTCGGTAAGGCAACACTGCAATTGAAGTGTGGTAGGAAAGGAAAGGAAGAATGCATCCAGAACACATGTTGCCCAAGATAAAAAAGTACCAACTCATAGCCTATGAACTAGAACTAGAGATGGTGGTAGTGACAGTGTGCACACTGCAGATGAAGACAGCACCTCTGCATAAAAGATGGCATGGTGAACTTGTTCATGGACCCACTGTTGCAGAAGGTAAACCAAAGACATTAATGAAAAAGGGGCATATTTACTAAAAGTTAATGAGTGTTAGGTGCTGCCACAGCCCATCATTTCTAGGGCCCATGATGGCACTTAAGATGCATTAAGTTTCATTAAGGTACCTTAACTTTTAGTAAACATGCTCTAAAGTTAAGACAATTAACTACAGTTAAATGGACCCCCAGAGATAAAGAGAAAATAATGTACTGCTACCTTTATGTTACAACCCCTATAATTAAACTGAGAGGGTATAAAAAGAGAATTCACCGAAAACTAGAAGAATGAAGAATATTGCTACAAGAAAAACTGCAAAAAGCAATTAATGCAAATTTAAGATCTCTAATTTCACAGATCAACATTAAGTAGTATGTGACTGATGACATCTTAAATCATCTGAGGGCTTCTTTGACAAAAGAAATAGGAAGAGAAAGAGGAGACCTAGGTTTACCTGCCACTAATAAACCCATGCTACCTTGGATCCCGCAATCCATTGGATTCCAGAAACTTTACAGTCCTCTGTTTAGCAATCTTTCTATTAATTTACTCACCACAGAGGTCAGACTAACTAGCCTGTAGTTCCTAACCTCATCCTTACTTCCACTTTTGTGTAAAGGGACCACATGCACCTTTCTTCAATCCTCTTGGACCAGTCCTGACTCTAAAGAAGGGATGTAGGGAAGTCACCTATCCCAGAAAGATGTTAAAAAGTGATGTATTGAAGGAATTGAAACAAATCTTGATAAAGCTGGAAGATATAGTACAATAAGGTGATAAACAGTAGCAAATAACATCATCTGTATGGTATCCATCCTAGGGTGCTCAAAGAACTCAAAAATGAGATTGCAGAGCTATCCTTAGTAATCTGTGAACTATCATTAAAATCATGACATACCTGAAGATTGGAGACTGACCAACGTATAGCCAGGGTTCCAGGAGTGATTTGGGAAACTGCAAATTGGTGAGCCTGATATCACTAGTGGGCAAAATGATAGAAACCATTATAAAAGAATAAAATTACTAAACATATCCATACCCATGGTTTAATGGGACAAAGCCAACACAGTTTTAGTCAAGGCAAGTCCTGTCTCAACAATCTGAAATATTTTTTTTTGAGATGTGAACAAACAGGTAGCGAGAAATGAGTCACTTGATATATGGGGTCATTCCGAGGTACGAATAGAGGAGATGTCTATTCCGCTATTTGGGCCCTCTCCCAATCCTCACTTACCATACTTCCCTGCTCATTGTATGGGGAAGCTAGATGGTGGCGCGAAAGGGGCGGATTGGGGGCAGCATTAGGGTGGGCAGTGGGCGGTCATTGGCCCCAGACATACAAGGCTGATTCCAATGTTGACCCTGTATGTCTAGGGCCGGTGGCTTGAACGGGGAACTTATTCCACCTCTGAGGCCCGGGGCTGGAAAGCGGAGGGAGGGGGCAGAGGAGATTCACCGCAGCCTGACCCTGGCCTTGGGAGGCCAGATTGCAGTCGGGCTGCGGGGAATGCAGTTTGAAGTCTGGAGGCCGGGGATTCCGGTTTTTGAATGAAGCCATGCTGCCATGGCAACCGGATGCCTTTGCGCCGCAACTCCATTCAAAGGTCTGATTGAGCTATCCGGGCAAGGCCTGTATGTGCAGGCCAATCTGAATTGGGATCCCGGCCTGCACGTACATGCCTGGATGTGATTCTGATTCCATGGGCTTACTCTGTATGTCCGGTTCCTTGATTTTTCAGAAAGCCTTTGAGAAAGTCTCAAATACGGTACTTGAGAAAATTAAAAACATATAGGATAGGAGGCAGTGTATATTGCGGATTAGGAACTGGTTAAAAGATAGAAAACAGAGAGTAGGGCTAAATGGCCAATTTTCTCAATGGAGAAAAATGATTAGTGGTGTACCACAGGGATCTGTACTGAACCCGCTACTTTTTTTTTTTTTAACTTTAAGTTTTATTAAATTTTCCACCACATCATTTACATCAAGCAAATAAAAACTTCCTGTTACATTCAACCATATTCCTTCCACCCCTTCCCCTACATTATTTCTAACCACCCCTCCCCCCTCCACCTCACCCTCCGTTCCCTCTCCAGCCTTCCACCTAAGCTCTCTTAGCCACCTCCATACCCCTCCCACCGTTTCTCCGTTTGTCCCCCCCACCCTTCTTTTCCCCCGTAATTTTGTACATAAGATATATTTCCGACAGTCTTTTTGCATAGCTGCTCATAGATGGTAAAATCATTCTGTTCCAGTGCCTGGCTATTTCACATCTGGCCACCGTAACACAGAAGCATATAATTTTCTACTCTCCTTCCCACTTCCCCTCCTTCTTCTGCAGGAGACACATTTCAGGAGTCAGCTCTATTCGGGTTCCCACAATGCTATTAATATTCTCCCCAACTCTCTCCCAATACCTTTTAACCACTGGGCAAGTCCACCACATATGCATCCATGTACCCTCTCCCCCACACTTTCTCCAACACTCTTTCGTCGTCATTATCCCCGCTTTATGCAGCCTCTCCGACGTCAGATACCATCTAGTCAACACCTTGAAACCATTCTCTCGCAGCGCCGTGGCCATTGTAAATGTAGCTATATACCCTCGCCACCTCCTCCCACATCTCTACCCCCCCCCCACTCCACCCCTAGGTCTCTTTCCCATGCTTCCATATAGCTCAGCTTCCTGTCTCCCCTCGCTGTTAATCCTTTGTAGATTCTAGATATCATGCCCCTTTGTCCCATGGACCCCAGGCACGCCCCCTCAAACCATTCCACTCCCCCTCCACTACCCTGCCCCTTCTGCCGCTTACTAATCAGTGACCTCATTTGTACATATGCATACCTATCTAGTTCCTGCAACTGATACAAGTCCCGGACCCCCTCAAAACCCCTTATCTCCTTCCCCGCTAATAGCTGCGACAACTGGCTCAGCCCCCGTTCCTCCCATTTCTTCAATATTGCTCTCCGTGGTCCCGCCCCTTTTGCACAACATGCCTGGAGGGACATGGTAGGCGACCACTTCTTGTCCCCCACCATCCTCTGCCTATTCTGCTGCCATATGTTTAACGTATGCAATACCATCGGGTTACCCCCCCCCTCTCCCCTTGACCCTCCAAGACTACGCGCTCTAACTCCCCAGGGCTAAATTCTGCTGCCTCCATCACTACCCATTGCTTATTCTGTTCTCTTATCCATGTCGATACCGCCCTAAGCTGCACTGCCCTGTAGTACATAGCAAAATTAGGCACCCCCATCCCACCCTCCATCCCTTGTACCTGTAGAGTCCTCATCGCCACCCGTGGGCTTTCCCCCCCCCCCCCAAATGAACCTCTCTACTTGTTTTTGCACCTTCTTTAATACTCCTCTCGGTATTGTTATGGTTAACACTTGAAACAGAAACAAAAATTGAGGGAGCAGCATCATCTTAATGATTGCTATTCGCCCGAACCATGAATGGTACCCCCTACTCCAATCCCCCAGCCGCACCTCTAATTGCCCTAAGAGTTTTTTATAATTTAAATCAAATAATTCCTCCAGGGACCTCCCCACCTGAACCCCCAGATACTTGATCAACTTCTTTGCCCATCGAATTGGGAAGCTCCTCTGGAGCTCCCTCTGCTGATCTTCTTCCCCCACCACCGGTAATATTTAAGATTTCCCCAATTAATTCGAAACCCCGCCACTTCCCCATATTTCTGTATCTCCCCCATTAACGCTGGTAAGGTTCCCCCTGGTTGCATAACTGTTAATAAAATATCATCCGCAAAGAGAGACATCCGATATTCCCGTTGCCCTATTCTCACCCCCCTGATCTCGGTACTTGCTCTTATCTTAGCTGCCAATGGCTCTAGAGAAAGCGCAAATAGTAAGGGCGATAGTGGGCATCCCTGCCTCGTCCCCCTCCCCAGCGGAAAAAAGCTTGAGTAGCCTCCATTTACCCTCACACATGCTTGGGGACTATCATAGAGAGCCTTTATCCACTTCACAAATTCTACCCCAAACCCCATAGCCCCTAGTACCGAGAACAAAAACTTCCATGACACTTGGTCAAATGCCTTTTCAGCATATAACAATACTAGTATTGTAGGATCTCCCGAATGCTTTGCCGCCCAAATCACATTGACCACCTTCCGGATATTGTCTGCCACCTGCCTCCCCAGTATGAACCCAGCCTGGTCCGCATGTACCAGCTTCCCTAGATACCTATTAGGCCTTGTTGCCAAAATTGTTGCCAACAATTTGGCATCATGATTTATCAGTGATAATGGTCTGTAGGACGCACAGTCCAGTGGGTCTTTCCCCTCCTTGTGTATCACTGTGATACTGGCCCAACCCATCGTGTCTGCCAACTTTTCCCCACTACGTGTCGCGTTAAAAGTTGAAATTAAGGGCTGGATTAACAGATTCCCAAATTTCTTATAGAAACTCGCTGTCAACCTGTCTAAACCCAGGGCTTTCCCTAGCTTCATACCTTTAATCGCCCCTCGCACTTCCTCTGCCCCAATTTCCCTATCTAGATCCTCCTGCTTCCCCTCTGCCAACCTTGGCAATCGCACTCCTCCCAAATATGAATTGACATCCTCCTCCGTTCCCTCTGCCTGGGGCGCATATAACTTCCTATAATATTTCACAAATTTCTCTCTGATCTGCTGGTCATCCCTCACTACCCCCCTCCTTACTCTAATTTGAAGTACATGGTTCCTTTCCTGTCTCTTCTTTAATTGCCTTGCCAAGTACTTCCCCGCTTTGTTTCCCCCCTCAAAAATGTTTTGTCTCATCAACTGCAATCGATGCCTTATCCGCCCCACCTCCAGAGCGTTTAATTTAGCCCTCACTTCTAATACCTCTCCCCTACCTCTCCCCCCTCCCAGGGCATCCTTCTCTTCTAATTCCATTAGTTGGCACCTCAGTATCGTTTCCTGCTCCTCACGTTCCCTTTTGATCCGCGCTCCCCACTTAACCAGTACCCCTCTCACTACTGCTTTGAATGCATACCAAACCACTCCCTCCTTAACCTCCCCCTTCCCGTTATCTTCAAAATACTGCAGTATTAGCTTTTCCACCTCTCTCACCACCCTCGCATCTTCCAACAACCCTTCATTAAGCTTCCAATATTGTCCCCCTTACACTCACCCCTCACCCTCACCTGTATCACCACAGGCGCGTGATCCGACCATGTAATTGGTTCTATTTCGCCTTCCTTTATCCTGCCTGCCAACTCCTTCCCTACCCAAATAGCGTCCAGTCTTGAGTATGTTCCATGTACAGCCGAGTGAAAACTGCCTCCTACCCGGGTTCATCAATCTCCATGCATCTACCAAATCATTCTCATCTACAAACCTATGGTACCTCTGTCTATCAGCCCTCCGCCCTTCCCTCTGTCCCGTAGTGTCCCTCCCCACCTCCCATGGCATGTTGAAATCCCCTCCACATATTAACACTCCTTCCCCATTACCGCCACCTGCTGCCCCAACTCCTCCCAGAATTCTTTCTGGGACCCCGTGGGAGCATACACATTCACCACAGAATACCACTCCTTTCCAACTTTCACACGTACCAACAGATACCTCCCCCCATACCCCTCAACACCGTCTGCACTTCCACTTTGTAGTCCCCCGTGATGAAAAGCGCCACCCCTCCTTTCTTCTTTTCCCTTAAGTTTGAAGTGAAAATGCATTCTCTATACCCCTTCGGGCGCACTAGCACTTCATGCTTTTTAAGTAAATATGTCTCCTGCAATAGTACAATCGCTGCCCTATGCCTTTCTAGTTCCTTATACAGTTGCTGTCTCTTCCATGGCAAATTCAACCCCTTCACATTTAGCTTGACAATTTTCAAAACTTCCTCCAACCCACCACCCCTCCTCCCTCCAACCTCTTCCCCTTCCCCCCCACCACCCCACCCCCCTCCTCCCCTTCCTCCCTCCCCCCTCCCTCCCCTCTTCACCTCACCTTGACTCCCCCCTTCCTCCCTCCCCCCTTCCTACACCTCCAACCTGGAGATCTGACTTCCATTACAGTGACCTCAGATCGGACCCTCGCCTGCCTCCCCCTCTCTCCTCCCCCTCCCTCCCATCTATCCCCCCCCCACCACTTCCCCCCCATTGACACCTCCTCTCCCCCTTCCTCCCCAGCCCTTCTGTTCTCTCTCCCCTTTTGCTATATTATTCAGTACTATCTCCCTAATCTTCCCCCTCAGTATTAGTTATCCAGCACAAGTCCATGCATTATCAGCCACTTCCTCCTGCTGCTCCATCACGCTCTTGCTGCTGCTCCTTGACCAGTCTCACCAACCTCCGACCGCCTTCTGCTGCTCTGTGCCATTTCAAGCTGTCCGCCATGTTTCCACTGGCCGTATCATCTCTTGAGTCAACCAAGTTGTTGGCTCTCTCCGGTAGGTCCTCTGCTCCCAGCTCTCTCAGTGCCTTCCACGCTTCTGCACTTGTCCTCGCTCTCCTCGACCTCCCTTGTACCGTGATCAGCAGTCCAAACGGGTACAGCCACTTATATCTCAGATTAGCCCTTCTCAAGTAGGATGTGACTTCTTTCATTTCTCGTCTACGCTGCAACGTCCCATGTGACAAGTCCTGGAACAGCTCTATTTTGTTTCCTTCCCACTGAACTTGTTGTTACTTTCTCGCTGCCCCCATTATTCGCTCTTTCATCTTGTATGAGGCCAGGCATACTACAATGTCTCTTGGTCGGTTTTCCCGTATTGGCCCCAGCCCTCTATGGGGCCGTTCTATTTTCACCTGGCTGCCTTCTTCATCCTTCGCTGTGTATTCCTCCTCTTTTAAGATTTCTCCAAATATTTTCTGTACCACCACATCGCTGTTCTTATATTTAGGGCCCTCCAGGACCCCCCGCACTCTGATGTTACACCTTCTTGACCGATCTTCCAGGTCTTCCGTTTTTGCCTTCAGCTCCTCTTGTGCTTCCTTCAGCTCTTTCCAGCCTTTCTGGATTTGCTCTACCTCGGCCCCTTGGTTTTCCAGGTGATTCTCTACATCTTCTACTCGCTCTCCTAGCTCCTTAATATCATGCTTGATTGATTGTAATGCCTATTTTAACTCATTCCTGACTCCTCCAATCTCTTTTGATTGTAATGCCTCTTTTAACTCATTCTTGACTCCTCCAATCTCTTCCTTTAACTCCTCCTTCAAATCCATCAGCCACTGCTTGATTTTCTCTGCCACTCCCAAGCACTCTTCTCCTTCTGCCTCCTCCTCGTGCTCGGGCGATAAGCCCCCTTCTGCTTGCCCATCTTCTCCCCCTCCTTTCCACCTCTAGGAGGCGCATATGGGGAGCGAAATTCTGCCAGCTTCTTCTTCACTGCCCCTTCTCTCTTTGCTTTCTCCATGCTGTATTTATATAGTATCTCTCCGCAGGTATCTGTCTCCATGTCCGCCTCTTCTCTCTTCCCCCTCTCCGTTTGGTGCTGCTCAATCTGCAGGGATGTTCTCTGCCCCTTCCCTCTGTTGTGGCTCTACTGTTCCTCCTGCTCGTTCTTTCTCTCAGTAGACCTGTTGTTTCCTCCGCAGTCTCAGTTCCCCTTTGCTGTCTCTCACTGTTTCTTGCCTTTTTATATCTGTTCCACGCTGCTTCCGCTGCAGGGTCCTTCAGCCCCATCACTCTCCAGGCTGTTCAGACTCTCTGCCTCTCCTCCTTCTCGTCTTGCTGCCAGCTGGGCCACTCTCCGTGCTCCCCTCCTTTCCCTCAGCAATCCAGCCTCCTCACCACCTCTCCTCATGGGCCCAGCTGCTCTCCTGTCACAGTCCGTCTCCTGCACTGCTATTGTTCCCAAGTTTGCAGGCTGCTCACCTCCGTTCTCTCCTACTCCTTCCTTGGCCGCTGGTAGGCTCTTCACACGAGCTTCAGCTCCCTCTCAGCCCCCTTCGTGGTGCAAATAGTCCTCTGCTCTCCATGCTCCTCCCAGGCCGCTCTCTCACCATCTCACTAGCCTTCGGGGTATGCCTCAGCTCACCGCCGCTTCTCCTCTTCACTTCCGCTCCTCTCTCTCTCACCCCGATCTCTCCACGGCCTCTCCAGCTCTGCTGCAGTCTTCACCAGTGCCCTGATTGCTTCCTGCTGCTCCATGTGTCTGATCGGCCGGCTCCTTTCCCTGCCGCCTCTCCGATTCTTGAAACGCATGATCTGCAAAATTTCGTCTCCTCAGGGCTTGGGATAGACTGTCGCTTTGTCCCCTGCTTTATCCGCTTCAGTTATCCGTTTTTCCGCTCCGTTTTTGCCCTATTAGGCAGGCTCTGGTGGCGGATCTCCTCTAGCTCGCCACCTTGTAGTCCGCTGACGTCACCGGAAGTCCAACCTGCTACTTTTTAACATATTATTAAATGACCTGGAAATGGAAACAATGAGTGAGGTGATCATATATGGAGATGACACAAAATTATTCAAAATTGTTAAAACACAAGAAGATTGTGAAAAATTGCAAGAGGATCTTGAGAAACTGGGGAACTGGGCATCCAAATTGCAGATGAAATTTAACGTGGACAAGTGCAAAATTATGGAACTTAGTGAAAAGCAAGCCAAACTATGGTTACACGATGCAAGGTTCCACATTAGGAATTGACACCCAGGGAAAGGATCTAGGCATCATCGTTGATAATACTTTGAAATCCTCTGCCCAGTATGCAGCAATGGTCGAGGTAGCAAATAGAATGCTAGGAATCATAAGGAAAGGAATGGAGAATAAAACCAAGAATATTATAATTCCTCTGTATCGTTAGATGGTGCAACCACACTTTGAATATTGTGTGTAGTTCTGGTTGCCATATCTTTAAAAGGTTATAGCAGAATTAGAAAAGGTACAAAGAAGAATGACCAACATGATGAAGGAAATGGAAGGATACCACTATTTAGAAAGGTTTTCAAAGGCTAGGGCTCTTCAGCATGGAAAAAAGACAGCTGAGGGGAGATATAATAGACAATTTTAAGATAATGAGGGAAATGGAAAGGGTAAACATAAATCAGTTGTTTACTCCTTCAAAAAGTAGAAAGGATGAGGTTGAAAACTACAAGCTGGTTAGTCTAACCTCTGTGGTGAGTAAATTATTGGAAATGCTGCTGAAATAGAGAATAGTGAGGTTTCTGTAGTACAATGGATTGCAGGATCCAAGGCAATATAGATTCACCAGAGGCAGGTCTTGTCAGACAAATCTGATTGATTTCTTTGACTGGGTGACCAGGGAGTTGGACCGAAGGAAAACCCTAGATGTGGTGTACTTAGATTTCAGCAAAGCCTTTGCGACCATTTCACCCAGGCAACATATAAACAAAGTGACTGACTGAGTTAGAAATTGGTTGAGTGGGAGGCGATAAAGGGTGCAGGTAAATGGAGCTCACTCTGAGGAGTGGGCCGAAGGGATCTATCTGATTCTTTTTAACATCTTCGTTAGTGATATTGTGGAAGGGCTGTCAGGTAAGGTTTGCCTCTTTGTGGATGATACCAAAATCTGCAACAGAGTAGAAACCCAGGAATGAATAGATAACATGAGAAGGGATCTAGAAAAACTTGAGGAATGGTCTAGAATTTGTCAGCAGAGATTTAATGCTAAAAAGTGTAGGATAATGCTTTCGAGCTCCGAAAATCCAAGGGAGCGGTACAGTGTAGGAACAAAGTATTTCCGTCCATGAAAGAAGAACAGGACCTGGGTGTGATTGTTTCTGATGTTCTTAAAGTGGCTAAACAGGTAGAAAAGGTGATTGCGAAAGCCCGAAGGGAGAGGAATGGCCAACAAAAAAAATGGAGGCGATAGTGCCTTTTTATAAGTCTCTGGTGCGACCTCATTTGGAGTATTTTGGGCAATTCTGGAGACTATACCTTCAAAGGAAATAAGTAGGATGAAGTTGGTGCAGGCATTGGCTACTAAAATAGTTAGTAGTCTGTTATAAAGCATATGGGAACAGACTTAAAGATCTTAATAAATATACATTAGAGCAGGGGTCTCAATCACACGGCCCATGAGACAATTTTGTGCGGCCTGCAATGCATGACTGGTTGGCTGCTGCTGCTGCTGCCATGGCAGCGGCAGAATCGAGTGTCCCGCGGCCTCCCCTCTACCCGGCAGAGCCCTCCCTCCCTCCCTGCATCAGTCCCTTTGACGCAGCTTTCAGAGCCGCAAAGGGAGAATTTCCCTTTCGCGACTCTGTTAAGCCCGCTGGGGCTGCTGGGAAAGCCCATTTACCATCAGCCCCGGCGGGCTTAACAGAGCAGCGAGGGAGAAACTCTCTCTTCGCGGCTCTGAAAGCCGCGCTGAAGGGACTGATGCAGGGATGGAGGGAGAGAGGGCTCTCCCGGACTTAGGGGGGGGCCCGCTAATATCTGTAGCCTTTTAATATGATCGAATCTATTAAGAAGAGAATTGCAATTATCCAACCAACTTATCATGAATGTGTTGGTCAAAGTGTGTTAGTTTCTCTGGTCTAAGATACTCTTCAGGGAACGGATCTGTCATAGAGATTAGAAGCAGGCCCGAATCACTAGGGAAATTTTATTTATTTATTTAGACGGATTTAGTATACCGCTTTATATGGTTGTCAAAAGTGAGAAGAGACTCAAACTGTACAACTAGAATTCTAATAGAAGGAAAAAGTGAGACAGGATGACCATTAATAGTGGGGCTCACTTGTGGTAATGGATATTTCTTGGAAAACGAAATGGCTGCACATTTGAATGGATTAGTTTTAATTTATTACTAGAAAGGCACAAGGCAACAGCAGTGAGGCAAATGCCTAATGGTGAAACATCAAGATTCTGTGGATTGATATAAGAGACAATTTGTAAATCATCAATGAAATAGAAGCTGCTTTGACTAAAATCTTGAACCAGTGTGGCTAATGGCACCAAAAAGATATTAAATAGGGTAGGGCTGAAGAGTGACCCTTGAGGCATCCTATACAGAAATTACATCATTTTAGAATAGAAGGTAACACAATTAACTGAAAATGTGTATTGATGAAGACAGGTGATAAACCAAGACCCTTTATGCAATACTTAACAAATAAGCTAACGGCAGTTGATGATCAACCAAATCAAAGGAAGTGCTTAGTCAAGAGAAACAAAAATAGCAATTTTCCTCATGTTCAGAGTAAATCTAGCCTCTTCTTCTCACTGTCAAGCAGATAAGAAGAAATTCAGTGCTGTGGCCAGGGTGAAAGTCTGTTTGCAGCAGATGTAGCATATTAAATCTTCTAAGAACTTGCAAAGTTGGGAATGGGCAACTTTTTCTGATAACTTGAGAAATAAATGGGAGATTGGAAACAGGGTGAAAGTTAGAAAGGTCAGGAAGATCACCTCAAGGTTTCTTAAGGGTCGAGTGAAGCGCAGCATGTTTCCATAGGGTTCAAATTATTGTTAGTCAAAGTGAGTGCAAATAGAATGAGGACTAAAAGAGGATTGCACATCAAATCGGAGGACAGAAGATCAAGTATAGAAGTAAAAGCTTTCATAATAGTGACTGGATCATGACAACATGGAAGCAGGATTAAATAGCTCGAGGTATGAGTTAGAGTCACTGCATCTGACAAAAGAGGCAGAGAGAATGAGGTATCATAAAGGGAGGAGGGTGAAATGGAAGGAGAGGATCCTAATTTATGGTGTGTAATTGAGGTGGTACCAAGTCTTTTCTGAGTTTAGCAGGTTTAACTGCTGAAAACTAGACAAAATCATCAGAACAATGTGATAAGACTTGTCTGGTGAGCTGAGGGCTCAAAAAAACTGGCACAATATGAAAGAGTCATTTGGTTGAATTGGTACGAGTACTAGATCCTTTTTGGCCAATTTCACGCTTGTATGAAAATTTCTAATCCATTTTTTTTTTATAAAGAAAGCAGCTTCTGATGTCCTGGGGGTACTCCAAGTCGAGCCTGCTGCTTTAGTAGGTGCAACCCAGGTTGGAAAAGGGGTGAGAGGAGCTGGTAGAGAAAGTGTCCAGGCAGCCAACTGGTCATCTAGTGATTCGTCAAGAAGTTAAGAAATAAGGTCCTCCACACAGACTTTGCAGAAGCCATTAATATGTTTAACTATTTTAGTATTAGAACAAAGGGTAGGAGAAAAAGTCAATAAAAAATGATAGAACCAGGAGAGAGGGAGAGTTTTGAAATTAAATGGAGTAAAACAGGAACCAGAGGTGAAAACTGCATCAAGAGTATGGCCTGCTGTGTAAGTAGAACTATGAATGTGCTGATAAAGCCTCAGGCCAGTTTTGAATCATAGAAAATCTGCATCAAGGCCCACCTTCAGAAATCAAACTCTTCAAGTTTACCCTCCCAGTTAAAGATGAAATCAAATATCTTGGAGTCACCCTTGACAAAACCCTTAGCTTTACATCTCACATTAAAAAAATATCCAAAACAATTTATTATAAGCTCAGATCAATCCAACAACTAAGACCACTACTAGAAAACAATGATTTTAGATCTATTACTCAAGCATTAATAACCCTTCACCTTGATTACTGTAATGGTATATTGCAAGGAGTAACAAAGAAAAATTTAAAAATCCTTCAAATGGCCCAGAATGTTACGGCACGAGTAATATTCAAAGCAAAACTTACCGATCACATTACCCCAATATTATATGCACTTCACTGGCTACCCATATCAAGTAGGATCCAATATAAAATTATATTGACCATATTCAAATTAATTTACAAGATTGCCCCATCATACCTATCCACATTGATTCATAACCCACCTGATAACAGAACTAGAAGAAGAACGAATCTCAACACTATCCTCGTGCCTGACTCAATAAGGAAGACTAAACAAACAACAAGCATCAGCGCCTTCTCATATATTGCACCAACCTTGTGGAATAACCTCCCGACACAGCTTAGAGAAATAAAAGACCTACAAATGTTTAAAAGAGAACTAAAAACTCACCTCTTCACACTACACTATTCCAATATGGATTGTTATATGGATACGACTTCTTATCCTCCATAATTCAATCTGTATTCTATTACTCCTACTCAATTTACTCCTACCCACATTCCTATCTGAACTGATATCTACAACCTGTAAATATGTAAACTATGTCGAACCTGTAAATAGTTCTTACCTGTCAAAATCTATTCAAGGTTGCTTAAAGTTACATGTATTTTGTTGATAGTTAATTATTGTTTCTCTGTATTTCACATTTGTTCTCTGTATTTTGACTTATGTTCAATGTAAACCGCCACTGATCTTAGGAAATGGCGGTATATAAAAACGTTGCAAATAAATAAATAAATAAATAAATTAGAAGGAGCATCTGCGTGGACATTAAAGCCACCCAAGATTATAGAATTGAGGAATTGAGATTAAAACATCAGAAACGAAGCTTAATAATTCCTCATGACAATCTTTATGGCATGAAGAAGGATGGCACACAGGTAATAATATTTGTGACGATGGAACTTTTAATTAGAAAAATAGGACCTAGAGTACTGAAGAGAAGCCAAAGAAATCTCAAAGATATTGAGACCATTTCCAAAGTAGAGGGCAACACCACCATCTGTTTTACCCAGGTAATGAGCATGGAGAAAAGAGAAGCTGCTAGGAGCAGTCTGCTTTCAATAGAAGGCATCATCCACTTTAGTTCACGTTTCAGCAATACAGAGCAATGAATGGAAAGTTTGCAATAAGATCACAAATAAAGAGACCCTTGTTCCATATAGACCTGGCATTAAGAAGTCCATCGTGAAACTAGAAGTATTATTGGGGAATATAACCCTATAAAAGCCCAAGACAGATGGACCAAATAGCGAGTTGAAGGAATAGACAAACATTTAGGAGCAGTAAGGTAAGAGCCACTCTTATAAATAACAGAGTACTTATCATGGCCACAAAGAACTGGGATAGGCTGAGATGATGTGTCAAGTCAGAGACAGTGGGAGAACATCTATAAGTAGGGAATAGGAGAAAAAAAACCAAACCTAACGAAGCTGGGGTAAACCTGAAAAAAACCCTGAGAAGACAACTGAAGGAGCCCTCAAAGGAGCATGCCTTGCTCTTTGGGAATACTCCTTCAACATGATATTGATAGCGTGGCTACATCTATATCACCCGCCACTCTACCTTTTTCTTTCTTGACCCTTTCTTCTGGAACTCCCTCCCTCCTGTCCTGTGTCTTGAACCCTCCCTCCAGAAATTTAAGTCCCTTCTCAAAACCCATCTTTTTCAAACTGCCTTTGATCTCCCCACGACTGCTTCCTGAAATTCTTCTACCTCCTCACCTCCTCTGTTCTTTCTTTCCTACATCTCTTCTTTCCTGGGGTGAATGCTTCTCTATGTCCTAGTAAGTTGTTGTAGTTCTTTTCTTCTGGCTTTTATTTTTATGTATTGTAAACTGCCCTGATGTCTGAAGGCACGATATATAAAACACTGCAATAAAAATAAAGATAAAGATACATTTGTATGGAGTAAAGACTGACATCATGTGTACTCCAAAGTTATGGCATAATAATCTTGCTAGGCGGAGTCAGAGTTGGGGAAGACCAATGCTTGTGTGCACTCCCAGGTTACAGAAGAATTGACTTAGTTATTACAGTCAGAGTCAGGGAAGACTGACACTCATCTGTCTCCCAAGGTAGGCCAGAATTAGCTGCAAGAAAGGAGACAAAGGTAAGAGAACAGGCATAAACATACAGCACTAGGCTCCTTCTTTCTTTCTGTTTAGCTCTATTTCTCTGCAGTGCTGATGATTCAAAAAACTTCATTCTGGCAATAGGGATATCACCATTTCGTGTGGCTTTATATGGACCCTGAATCAGGCTAAACTAGCAGCCTGAAGTTGTATGAAAAGTCAGGCCACTATTTCCTTTGGAATTTCTGCCATAACTTATTGCTGCTTAATGAATAGTACCTGAATACCCAATCTATTGATTTATTTTCTCATTAACAGGCTATTTTATATATGCCTAATATTTAGCTCATTAAAATATTGATAAATCTTCATCTGCATGGAAATTTCCATAATAAATGATTTCAGACAAAAGAGCTTATTGCTTGTTAATAACTGACTTTTTCCACAGTAATGCCTTTAATAAAGTTATCAGATGTCCTCAATTTGTAGATTGTCCCTGATTATAGAGCTGTGTCACCAATTCCCATCTGTTTGACAGCCTCCAGTCCCTTATTTCAGCAATAGGAACAAAATTTATTTTTAATTTAGTGATTTGCATATGCCAGCTTTTAGAATTTATATTCATTATCTTTATATTTTGACAGCACAGAGGAAAGGCAGCAATTTCTATTTATCTGTCAATATGTGTGCTTGGAAGTGATACTGTTGACTCTAATGGGATGAATGGGGGGGGCAAGGTAATGACTTTTCTTCTTCACGCTTTGTTGTTCAAACCTGGAACTAAAGTGTCCCTTCCTCCCCCTTCCCCCCTCCCCCTCCCCCACACACGCTTCGGATAAGTGTCCTAGATTTGCCTACAAAAAAATCTGGTAACCTTATGCTTTAATTAATATGACAATGAGTTTTTTTTGCATAAAAATATTTGTTTTCATGGAGGATGCAATTGCAGATTTAGAAAACAGACTACATTATAAACTATGTTGTTGTTGTTGTTTTTAAGTGCTCATGGCGACCCTCTGGATAGTTGTCCTAAATTGTGTTTGGTCTTCAGTCAGGTGGCTCATAGTTGACAGACTAGCACCCATAGCTGCTGTTATTGTAATGATCCATCTCATTGCTGGACTTCCTCTTTTGCGTTGACATTCTATCTTGCCAAGCATGATGTCTTTATCTAATGATCTCTCTCTTCGCATGATGTGTCCAAAGTATGAAAGTTGAAGTCTTGTCATCTGAGCTTCTAAAGAAAGCTTAGGTTTGATTTCCTCTATTACTGATTGGTTTGTTCTTTGGGCAGCCCATGGTATATGTAGTATTCGCCACCAGCACCATAATTCAAAGGCATCAATTTTCTTCCTGTCTATCTTTTTCACTGTCCAACTTTCACATCCATATGACGTTATTGAAAATACCATGGCTTGAACGAATCAAATCATTGTATGGAGAGAGACATCTCTGCTCTTGAGAATCTTGTCTAGGTTTTTCATAGTCATTCTGCCAAGAGCAATGCGTTGCTGGATTTCTTGACTGGTTGTTGCTTCTTTATTGATGGTTGATCCAAGTAGATTAAAGTTGTCCATGATTTTAATTTTGTCTCCTTCAACAATGAACTTATTGATTTTTCCAGTTGTCAAGATCTTTGTCTTCTTTACGTTAAGATGCAGGACCATTTTAAGACTATGTTCCTTGATCGTGAGAAGAAAATGTTTCAGATCATCTTCACTTTCAGCCAGTAATGTGATATCATCAACATAGCGAAAGTTGTTCATGAGTCTTCCACCAATCTTCACACCTCTGTTGTCTTCATACAATCTTGCTTCTCTGATAATTTATTCTGCATATAAATTAAACAGGTAGGGGGGAAGTATGCAGCCTTGTCGAACACCTTTGCTTATTTTAAACCATTCTGTTTCTCCTTTTTCCGTTCAAACTGTTGCTTCTTGATCAATGTACAGATTGTGCAAGAGAACAATCAGGTGTTCTGATATACCCATGCTTCTTAATGTGTCCCAGAGTTTCTCATGGTTTACACAGTCAAAAGCCTTGCTGTAGTCAATAAAGCACAAATAGATATAATTTTGGTATTTTTTAGTCTTTTCAAGATCCATCTCACATCCGCGATGATGTCTCTCGCTCCTCGCCCTTTTCTGAACCCTGCTTGCATTTCAGGTAGTTTTTGTTCCAGGTATGGTTGTAGTCTCTATTGAATAATCTTCATTAGAATCTTGCTGGCATGTGGGATCAGAGCGATTGTGAGATAATTTCCACAGTCAGTTGGATCACCTTTCTTTAGTATTGGTATAAATACAGATCTTTTCCAGTCAGTTGGCCATGATATCTTCTTCCAAATTTTCTGGCAAAGCCTTGTAAGTACAGTAACAGCTGCATCAGATTGCTGTAATACTTCTGTGAGAATGCCATCAATGCCTGGTGCTTTGTTCTTTGATAAGGCCTTCAATGCTGCTTCGACTTCTTCTTTCATCACCAATGGTTCGGGATCATAAGGTACAGGTTGAAACAGCTGTTGGTCCATTTAATCTTTTTCATATAAAAACTCTCTATATTCTTTTCACCTTTTCTTGATCTTCGCAGCATCATTCAACATAGAACCTTGAGCGTCTTGTAACATTCCAATTCATGGCTGGAATTTTTTCTTTAACTCTCATAAGTTTAGGAAAGTCGATCTTGTTCTTCCTCTAATAACTTCTGCTTCTATTTCCTTGCATGCATCATTGTAGTATGTTTCCTTGTCCTTTCTTGGTGCATGTGGGAAATCTCTGTTGAGTTCTGTGATTGTCTTTCTTTCTCTTCTGGCTTTAGCTTCTCTGTGTTTCTGGGCAATTTTCAGAGTTTCTTCCATCATCCATTTTGGTCGTTTTTGCTTTTTCACCTTTTGTAGAGACTTCTCGCTTTCTTCCAACACAACCTTCTTGATGTCATTTCATAACTCTTCTGGAGCTCAGTCATTTGTATCTAAAGCAGCAAGCCAATTTTGCAGGCAGTCTTTATAATTACAGTGGTATATTCTCAAGGTCATATTTTGCTACATTCATGAGTGGCTTGCTCTTTTTCAACTTTAGCTTGAGTTTGCATACTAGTAATTGGTGATCTGTACCACAGTCAGCTCCAGGATTTG
The DNA here is from genome assembly GCA_033557465.1 of Ichthyophis bannanicus. Taxonomy (NCBI): domain Eukaryota; kingdom Metazoa; phylum Chordata; class Amphibia; order Gymnophiona; family Ichthyophiidae; genus Ichthyophis; species Ichthyophis bannanicus. Next base: position 434,728,556 of record CM066035.1, read on the forward strand.
TCTTTGTTGATGTTATAGAGCTTTTCCATCGTTGACTTCCACAGATGTAGTCAATTTGATTTTTGTACAGTCCATTCTGTGAAGTCCATGTGTACAGTCGCCGCTTGTGTTTCTGGAAGAAGGTGTTTGAGATGAATAGATGGTTGGTCTTGCAGAATTCTGTCAGTCTTTCTCCAGCTTTATTTCTGTTGCTAAGTCCATATTTTCCAACTATTTTGCCTTCTTCTTTGTTGCCAGCTTTTGCATTCCAGTCACACATGACTATCAGGATATCCCAAATGCATGTTCTGTCAATTTCAGCTTGTACCTGTTCATAGAACTTATCAATTTCATCCTCTTCGGCAGCAGTTGTTGGGGCATATACTTGAATTATAGTTGTGTTGATAGGCATGCCTCGTAGATGAATAGAGATTAAGAGTTCACTGACTGCATTGTATTTTATTACAGTTCTTGCAAGTTTCTTCTTTATTATAAATGCAATACCATTTCTTATTTGTCTTTCATTTCCAGCATAGTAGATCATGTGATCATCTGATGTAAAGTGCCCGATGCCAGTCCATTTCAGTTCGCTGACACCCAACAGATCAAGTTGTACATGTTCCATTTCATTCTTGACAACCTCCAACTTCCCTTGGTTCATGCTTCGTACTTTACATGTCCTAATAGGTAAGACATCTTTATAGCTTCTGACTCTCTTTTCATGTGCAGCTACATCAGCAGTCAGCCGTCCTGAGGGCTTTGATCCAACCACATCATAAATGCTGGCTTTACTCTTAGAAGTCTACAGCTCTTCCCCAGTAACTAGTTGATTGCCTTCCGACCTGGGAGTCTCATCATAGTGCAATTTGTTTTGTTGTGACTATTCATTAGGTTCGCATGGCAAGATACAGAAGTAGATTGCCAGGCCTTTCCTCCATGCAGTTTAAGTTTAGTGTTGTTGCCATTGTCAGAGAAATATGATCCTCTGCTGACAACACTGTCCCATTCTACTGCTGCCCAGATAGGTGATTTATTTTGGTCTGACACCTTAGCTGAGACCTGTCCATCTTGGGAGACCCTGCCAGTAGTTGAACTACCGATAGCTTAGGCCTCAGCATCACTGATGCACACAAGCCCTCACAGCACGACAAGCTGCAAACCAAGTGAGGGGTTATAAACTATAGACCTAACCAAAAATTATTGTTAGGCCTAACAATAGGGCCTGATATTCTTCTGGGACGGGTGTGTACTGCTACGGCACATATCTGACACCGATGACATTTAACCCCAGATATTCAATGCCAGGGTCATATGCAGCCCCAGCATTGAAAATCTGGTGTAGCCACACAGCCTCCACTGTCACAGAATCTAACCGGATAGCGGTGATATTGCTGCACCTAACTTTACTTGTGTGTCGCTAACTGGGTAGTGGTGCAATATTGCCACTAGCCGGTTAGCAATTGTTGCTGCCCACGACACACCCCAGAACACCCACAACATACTTCGAAGCTAAGCAGTTAGCATCGGAGCATGTAATGTCATTAGTAGGGAATATTCAGTGTTGAACATCCCATTCAATGGCATTTACACAATTTACAGATCCGTAAATCATGTAAATGCCTTTGAATATCGGGCCCATAGTCTTATTCAAAAGAATTAACCATTGAAGTAAGTATTATCATATGAAATCTCATGGATAGAAGTAACCCGAGAAACCCATTGAAAGCATTTCTGTAAACTAAGACAGATTTATTAAAATCAGGAAGTATATTGGAGTGTAAAGCAAATTTGCCCTCTGTCAAAAAGACAAATGTATCATTTTCTATAAATTCATGCTAGCTGCATGTGCTAATAGTTTTGCACCTTCAAGTGAAATTTAGACAGCTCATATATCATAGAATGAAATGATTTTAATGAGCTAGGTCACACGTTCTCTACTGACATTGTTTCATCTTATGTGCAAAGAATGTGCTGCAACTGGTTGGTTTGGCATTAACATCTAGTCTGAATATAGAAACTCATTGGGGTGGTCTCAAACGAATGGTAAATGTATAGCACTTCTTGCCAGCTGTGATAGTCATAGCTAAGAAAACTTGGAAAAGGTTTTTCTAAAGAAAATGCGCTATCTTGCTGAAGCAAGATCGACTATAACGAAAATTGGTCAAGAATCCTTTTAGAAAGGCTGTGTCGGTGGAAACATAGGACTTCCAAGTCAAAACACCTGAAAATCACTGGAGAGGCAGTAGAGGAGCAGGGCACATGTAAGTGTCTTGTAAAATCGGCTATTCTCCACCCTGAAAGATATATAGTGCCTGCAAGATAAAAGAGAAAACGGAAATGTGCAGAGTGATAGGTCTGGCCGAGTGATGGGTTGCAGGATTTTGCCTGATTTTAGAATCCTGCATGTGTCAGATATGGATGTCTGCAATTCCAGGAACATAGATGTGCCTGCAGCCCTATTTCAGAATGTTCCAGGGTACCATTCTCAGAATTCCTACCTGTTCTATGCTCAGGAACAAAGAGGCAGGCAGAGCTCCAGAGTGTCAATGTATGGATGAATACACAAAAAATACACAGAGGTCAATGCCAGAGTGGAAACATACAATAAATCCAAAAAAGCCACTCCATGTGTTAAAAATACATTGGGCAAATGTTACAAAAAGGGTAGGAGAAAAGAGCCTCAGAACAAGCGAGGTATGGGCAATATAGCAACAAAAGAACCATGCCCAATCCTCTTCAGAACATCAATGTCTCTGAAAAACTCCACCCATAAATAACCCATTGAAAATTATACAAATAGACAGTTCAAATATGCATTCAATAAAATCAAATAACAAAACTTCTACAAACATTCCAAAAAATGAATTGCTCTAATGAGTCAATAAACTCTTAAATAAACATAATATATATCTCCTGCTGTCTCTCAAAACACTGTTGTCCAACTGTTGTCCAAAATGATATACAAAAAAAGGTACTTATCTCAAGCGGTTACCACTGAACGCACGCTGGAACTCAAAACCAGCTTAGATATATCAAAGCTGAAAAACAAAGCCAGCTCGGAAATGAATCCAATCTACTAGGAATCCACTGAAGATCAAACGCCTCCCATAGACACCAGTTGAGCATTTCGCTACATGCTTCGTCAGAGACTAAGCTGACCAACTCAAAAGCCATTTAACCATAACAGAACATTGCTGCGAGAGAAAACAGGAAAAAAAGAGGAAAAATGTCTTACATACCCTCAGTAATGGAATGCAGGACCATAGACAACTGGCGACTTCACTAAGAAGCAGTCAGCCCCAAAATCACCAAATATCTGAAAACATACGATATTCATCCAGTCACAACAGCTCATAAAGTCAAAAGATTTAACTGCAGCCTCAAACAAGGACGCCACCCATGCACCCCTTAAAAAAGGAGCCAACCAATGACATCACCAATGAGGAAAACCCTTTCAAGACATGCCCATTAAACATAATGCGGCCTCACACTCACCAAAAACAGACTATGTCAATCTCTAAACCTCCACCATGCCAATCAATGCCAGCCTAACCCCACAGCCATATCAGACCCGGCCGCGAATCAATAACCTAGCGGTGGTGTGGGCGGTGAAGAGGATGAGAGCTAAGACGCCCAGGGTGGTGACACTATTGAGGCGAATTGTCTTGCTGTGCATGGAGCATAACATATCCATTAGAGCGGAGCACATCGAGGGCGAGAATAATAACATTGCTGATGCTCTTTCCCGTTCTAAAATCTGCCTTTTTCGCCAGCTAGCGCCCGAGGCCGACGTGGACAAGACAGCGGTGCCCGATCAAGTCTGGGAGTATGGTCCACGGAGATATGGGAGCTCCTGTTAGGCGCCCTAGCGGATAATACCCGGCGCAGATACCTGGCGGCATGGGAACACTACCAAACATTCTGCAGAGAGAATGTCATACGTCAGGAAGACCGATTCAAAGTAACAACCATTCTGAAGTGGATTATGCACTGAAAAAGCATGGGCTGCACAAAAGCGGCAGTACAAGCCCGTCTAGCGGCCGTCTCCTTTTTTGCGAAGGCTACGGGAAAGAAGAGCCCCAAGGCCGAGTTCATCGTAAAGAAGGTGATGCGAGGCTGGTCCTTGGGCCAACCCCGACAAATAGACAAGCGCCGCCCGATTAATCACCATATGCTACAACAACTCATGGTAACGACTAGCCAAGTCTGTTACGATGACTACGAGGCGCGCCTCTTCCGATGCGCATATTCCTGGGCCTTTTACGGAGCCTTTCGGGTAGGGGAGCTAGTAGCATCCTCAGCATCAGAGCGAGGGTTGGCCCGCGGAGGTATGGGAAAGCGCGACGTGTGTATACGCCCTAGGGCAATAGTGCTGCAGTTGCGCAGATCCAAGACCGACGTGGAGGGCAAAGGGGCGCAGGTGGTGCTGTCGGCAATGCCCAACGACCCTTCATGCCCAATAAAAAATGCTTTAGCTTACCAACAAGCACGGGCGCACTCGGAAAACCACTGGTTCGTACATGCGAATGGTGCCCCCTTATCACGCTTCCAATTTATCAGAGTACTCAAGCTAGTAATTGAGCGAACAGGACGGGATGCAAGCTTATACGGCTCGCACTCCTTTCGCATAGGAGCTGCTTCAACGGCAGCCAGCATAGGGATGTCCCGAGAACAGATAATAGAGATAGGCCGATGGCGTTTGGATAGATACAAGCTGTATATACGTCCAACGCAGGAGGCCAGCGAGTAATGGATGAGGAACGGGAGGCGGGGATAAAGAGAATGTAAAACGTATGTGGGATAGGCTGCTGTAATAATATTCTTTGATTGTGCTCCACGCAGGGATGCGCTTCCACCTAGGGCCGCGTGAAGCGTGGATATGCGGCCATTCATTTGTTCACTGGGCAAAAAAGAGGACACGGTCTAGACCGCAAAGGTTGAACCTGGGGCTACCAAGCGCGGAGGTTGCCGTGGTATGGATGGGTCGACGGGGTATGGTGTGGGACCAGCTAATGCCGTCCTTGCTCCTAAAGAAGCGATCTACAGGGAACCCAGCGATGATTGTGATCCACTTGGGGGGCAACGACCTGGCATCCATGCGCAGCATCGAGCTCACCAAGAGGATGCAGGGTGACCTCTTAACGTTGGCAAACACCTTTCCCGGGACGCTATTGGCATGGTCACACATCATAACGCGGGGAGTGTGGAGAGGCGAGAACTCGCATAGGGCGGTGGAGAGGACCAGACGCAAAGTGAACAGATGGATGGCCCGCTTCATGGGGGCCATAGGGGGATGCAGCATTGTGCACGACCTCATTGAGGAGAGATGTCCGGGACTATATCGCGCAGATGGAGTGCACCTGTCAGACGTTGGAATGGACATTTTCCTCTGCGACATACAAGATGCGGTTGAGCGACTATGGAAGAAGCAAGTGTTGGCCACAGCGGCGCGTTGATTGGTGGAGCCCGTCAACAAGCGAGGAGTCGCTGTTGGCGGGGTTGGCGGGAGAAATGCACCCGGTGAGAGAGAACACAGCCTAGGCCTTAAGTAAAGGGGGAGAGGTACTGGAGAGATACACGGACCTCCCCCCGGAGAGAGGGAGATGGCGACAAGAACACCGCGCAGAGAGCCTCCCCCACTGCCTTGCTTTGACGGCGGGCAAAGGGGGGGGTAAGGAAGAAAGGTTGCCAAGTCTGCTCGAACGGCAGGTGTAACAGCCTTGCGACTGAAGGATACAAAGACTAAGGGACTGAGAAAAGCTTTCACGGCAAAGAGTTCCCTCCTGCTATGTACAAAGTATGTAGGCTATTAGGCTGTGTCTCTCGAGGGGCAAAAGAACAGAGGGGATACAAGGAATCTGTAGACTGTATTTGCTGATAGGAGCGTGCATGCTGTGGCCAACAGTTTGTTGTACTGTTAATAACCATTATTGTCAAATAAAGTGAAATAGTTTGTGAAAGAAACTCCAAGGTGTAACGTAGTGACTCAAGGGAGGGAAGGGAAGAGGGGGGAAGGGGGAAAGGGAGGGGGGGTGGGGGGTCACGGGTAAGGGGAAAGGGAAAGGGACCCGAGGCGGTCATGCCAGTTGCGTGGCTGAGACCCGGCCGCGAATCAACGCGGCAGGGCACAGGCACGCGGTGGCAAGCCGTGGGCCGGGGGGAGGGGCGGGGGGGACGGCAGAGGGGGTGGGTGGGCAAAGAGCCGCAGTTAAAAGAGCGCATCGGGCACGGGCGCGGCCTCTTTGCCACTCACCCCCCTGCCTGGAAGAAGCCGGACACCCGCCCAACCCACCCAATTAGCAAATGGGGGGGGGGGGATACCGTCGCAGCATGCAAGACGGCGGGAGAAACGCACCCGGTGAGAGAGAACACAGCCTAGGCCTTAAGTAAAGGGGGAGAGGTACTGGAGAGATACACGGACCTCCCCCCGGAGAGAGGGAGATGGCGACAAGAACACCGCGCAGAGAGCCTCCCCCCTGCCTTGCTTTGACGGCGGGCAAAGGGAGGGGTAAGGAAGAAAGGTTGCCAAGTCTGCTCGAACGGCAGGTGAAGGATACAAAGACTGAAGGATACAAAGACTAAGGGACTGAGAAAAGCTTTCACGCAAAGAGTTCCCTCCTGCTATGTACAAAGTATGTAGGCTATTAGGCTGTGTCTCTCGAGGGGCAAAAGAACAGAGGGGATACAAGGAATCTGTAGACTGTGTTTGTTGATTGGAGCGTGCATGGCGACAAGAACACCGCGCAGAGAGCCTCCCCCCCTGCCTTGCTTTGACGGCGGGCAAAGGGGGGGGGGGTAAGGAAGAAAGGTTGCCAAGTCTGCTCGAACAAACAGACTTTCACAGTAGAAACTTGGAGGGTTTTTAAATACAAATATCTTATATATGCACGGAATTCGTCTCAGACAATTCGGCTGGTAGTAGCTAGATTGAAAGGAACTTCATCAGCACAGCCTGATAGCATCAATGACTTGTTCCGGCTCTTTTTAAATTTATATACCCTCTCCCTCTGTGCGTATCAAACTTCCATTCTGATGTATTTGTAACATGAAACTAGCACTTAACTTCTGAAACTCGATGATCGTTCACCCAGAAATCTTCAACCCGACGCCTCTTCAGCAACGTTGTAATATGCGTTTCACTCACTTTTAATGAGGTTCTTCAGGGGATAATGAGACAGTGCTTTCAGCTCAAAAAGTTAACCAATAGTAACATCTATTTAGCAACCGCTTCTTCAAGCAAACATCTTTGTCGGCAGCTCAGCTGGTCCTATCCTCTTAACAACTCGAGAAGCTCTGCTCTGCTCTGTTTGTTTGGAGTAATTTTTTACAAATACCATTGACATTTTATTACTCTATAAATTTGGCCCTAATCGGTTTGTGAAGTCTGCTCGAACGGCAGGTGAAGGATACAAAGACTGAAGGATACAAAGACTAAGGGACTGAGAAAAGCTTTCACGGCAAAGAGTTCCCTCCTGCTATGTACAAAGTATGTAGTCTATTAGGCTGTGTCTCTCGAGGGGCAAAAGAACAGAGGGGATACAAGGAATCTGTAGACTGTGTTTGTTGATAGGAGCGTGCATGCTGTAGCCAACAGTTTGTTGTACTGTTAATAACCATTATTGTCAAATAAAGTGAAATAGTTTGTGAAAGAAACTCCAAGGTGTAACGTAGTGACTCAAGGGAGGGAAGGGAAGAGGGGGGAAGGGGGAAAGGGAGGGGGAGGTGGGGGGTCACGGGTAAGGGGAAAGGGACCCGAGGCGGTCATGCCAGTTGCGTGGCTGAGCATAAAAAAAGAAGAAAATAAAAGGATTCAAACACAAACACTCCAATCCATCTGGGCATTAAGACCACCTGGATTCACAGTTCCCAAACAAAAAATCCACTTCTGTTCACATACCAATAACAGATGATCCCTATACCGATGACCATTGCCACGCAAAACCTGGTCAATGCTAAAGCAATGCAAATCAGAAAAAACGTGCCCAGAGTCCAGACAATGTTGAACAAGAGGTGCGTCACGCCGTTTATACTTCAGATGGCTTTTGTGTTCACCCATTCAAACCCTAAAAGGACTTATGGTTTTCCCTACATAACCCATACCACAAGGGCACCATATGAAATACACAACACCACACGAGCCACAGGTAGTATTACAATGATCAAAAAATGACGACCATTGTACATAAAATCAGTTAGTTCTTCAGATATGGAACAAATCACACAATCTCCACAAACGTGATGTCCCAAAGATCCAGAAACCAACTGTTGCGATGGTCTAAATATGGCCGGACTTAATATCTCCTTAAGGTTTGATGCCTGGATCACACGCACCAAGGCATTTTACCCCTAAAACCAGGAATTATTTGTATGACCCCAAAACATTTGCAGATAATCCATTGTAAATGATAACTATAAGGGGAAATAGGGTGATGAAATGAATATGTTCATTATCAAAAACATCAGACCCTTTTGCCGAAGGTTGTAGCAACCAATCCCTATGATTATATTTAGTCCTTTTATAAACCCAATCAACAACCAAAACAGGATAGCCCCTCACCAAGAAATCCCGTTTAAGAGAACAGGATTGGACCACAAACTCATCCATATCAGAACAATTCCGGCAGAACCTAATGAATTGGGAAAAGGGTAGCCCCTCCATTAGCCTCTGAGGGTCGGCACTTGTGAAATGCAGCAAGGAGTTTCTATCCACAGGTTTTTTAAAAACAGTTGTCCTCCAATCACCCACATGCTTAGACACCGAACATCCAAAAAGTTAATCTCATGTTCGTGGTAATTCAACGTGAACTGAATGTTGGGGTGTCGATCGTTCAACCAGCAATGAAAAGACAACAAAGGCTCAACTGAACCCTCCCAGATCACAAACACATTGTCCATAAAATGACGCCATACCCTAATATGGAGGGAGAAAGGAGAGTCAGATAACCACTGCGCCTCATAATCACCCATAAAAAGATTGGCCACTGACGGGGCAAAAGTCGCTCCCATAGCCACCCCTGAAATCTGGTGATAGATCTTGTTATCAAACTCAAAAAAATTCCACTACAGTGCTAACTCTGCAAGATGCATGATAAACACAAGAAAGCCCTCCGACAGATCACCCCAACGGGCCAAGGCCACCTGAACTACTGCCATAGCGGCTTCCTGAGGGATGTTTGTATATAATGCAGTGACATCAAGTATAACTAAAAAAATATCAGGCTTACCCGCAAGTTTGCCCACTGAGGCTAGCACGTTCAAAAAATAAGTCGTGTCCTTCAAATACAAAGGAATCTGATGCAAAAAAGAATCCACATACACAGAAAGGGGCTCCAATTAAGTACCCCTCATAGACACAATCGGCCTACCAGGGGGATTCACCAGACTCATGACTTTTTAGTAACATATAAAAACGTGCTAGCCTCATGGCTAGGGTATTCAAAAAATCTGCTCTTGTTTGCTGAGAAAATGATCAACATAGGCCTGTCTAGTCAGTTTTCCTATGTGCTTTTGTAATTGAGAAGTGGGATCACTATTCAAAAGGGCTTAGGTCGAACTGTCACTGAGCTGTCTATTCGCTTCATTCACATAGTCACTCACATTCATCAACACAACCGCTCCCCCCTTATCCGCCTGCTTAATGACAACATCATTCATGCTACACAACTTATTCAATGCTTGTCGTTGTGCCAATGTTAACATATTCTTCCTCTTCCTATAACCTGAATTGCCATGTTCTTGTGTCAGAAATTCTATGAACCAATATCTAACTATACTATCAGAGCTGTTTACTGAGCCTAATCCAGATCCTGTTTGACCACTGGACTTGGATGTCCTTTCTAAAATACCATTTATAAACTATTATGCTCTAAAAATCCCTTCCTCTCCCTCAGAGATCCTCTGTGCTTGCCCATTGCTTTCTTAAAATCAGATACAGTCCTCATCTCCACTACCTCTGCAGGGAGGTTGTTCCTTATATCCATCACTCTTCCTGTAAATAAATATTTCTTCAGATAACTCTCAAGTTCATCCCCTTTCACCTCCATCCTATGCCCCCTCATTCTAGATCCTCCTTTCAATTGAAAGGGGCCTGCCTCCTTTGCATTTATGCCATAGAGGTATTTAAATGCCTCTGTCCTATCTCCCCTTTCCCACCAGGCTTCAAAAGTATGCATAAAGAGATCTTAAAATGTGTCCTTATATGTTTTATGATGAGGCACAGTGACCATCCTGTTTATATCTTTTTGAAGATGTGGTATCCAGAACTGCACACAGTAGTCCAAGTGAGGTTTTGCCAGAGACATAAAACGATACATTCACCTTCTTTTTCCTGCTAGCTATTCCTCTCCCCATGCACTCAAGCACTCTTCTGACTTTTGTTGTCACCTGTTCTATCTGTTTGGCCATCTTAAGATCATCAGATTCAATCACCCCTTGGTTCTGCTTTTCTTTTGTGTACATATTTATTTATATATTGGAAACCACTTTGTATGCTCGCAAAAAGCAGTATAACAAGTCTGATAAACCATAAACATAGATCATAAGTATTTCATCTTTATACTTTCTCATTCTCTTGAGTTTTTACAACCCAAATGTATGACTCTGCATTTTTTAGATACAAAATTCTAGATCATTCTTCAAGCTTTTATGGATCCCTCTTCATCTTATCCACACTTTCTAGGCTGTCTATCCTATTGCAGATTTTGGTATCATCCATAAGGAAGCAAATCTTATCTGATAGCCCTGCTGCAATATCGTTTACAAAAATGTTAAAAAGAACTGGTCCCAGGACCGACCCCTGCAGCTCACTACTGGCAAAGTGAATTCCATTTACTATTACCCTTTTTTGCCTCCCATGCAACCATTTTGTAACTCAGAGTCATTTTAGGGCCCAAGGGTGTTCAGTTTATTTATACGTCATCTATGTGGAACTGTGTCAAAGGTTTTACTGAAATCTAAATACACTACGTCCAGTGCTCTCCCTTGATCCAACTCAGGTCACCCAGACTTACCTCTATTAAAACCATGCTGCCTTGGATCAAGAAACCACACTTTCTTCTGTTTTAGCAGTGTTTCTATCAATTTACTCACCACAGAGGTCAGAATAAGAGGCCTGTAGTTCACAACGTCCTCCTTATTTTAATTTTGTGTTAAAGGACTACACTGGCCCTTTTCCAGTCCTCTGGAACACTCCTTACTCTAAAGAAGTATTGAAAGTAGCAGATTGCAGAACCTCTAGAATGTCCCTAAGTTCCTTCAGTATCATTGAATGTATCACTTGTGATCCCATTGTCTTCTCTACTTTTAGTTTAGCTAGTTCGTTATGAACACAGTCTTTTGAAAATCATTTCAGATCTGCCTCACTCCATTCCCATTTGTTTCTGTTTTCTGAGGTCCTCCTCTTAGCCCTTCATCTGTAAACACAGAACAGAAATATTTGTTAAGTAATTCTATTTTATCCATATCAGCTTCCACACACTCCTCTCCTTCACCCATAGCTATTTTTATTTCCATTTGCATCTTTCCTTTCCTGACTACTTTCCCCACCTTCTTTTAGTTTTTCTAGATACTGTTGCTTTTTGTCTGTGATCTCTTATAGTTTATGAAGGCTAACTTCCTTTCCTTACCTTTCCACTATTTCTTTCGGGAACCACTTTTATTTACTTTCCCAACAAAATGTTTTGTTGTCCTTAAACTCTCTCCTTTCAGTTTTGCCCACTGCTGTTCTATTTCTCCCAGGTGTTCCCATCTACCTATCAATTCCTTGAAGCACTCCTCTTTCTTGACAAATTATTTTCCTAAAATCTAGAACCTATCTTGACTCATTTCCTAATACTGAACCACACCATCTGGTGCTCACTGAATGCCAGATGATCACCCATTATAACATCAAAAATTTAATTCAATTTAATATACATTTTTATATACCACTACATGCCCAATTTTGGATTAGAGCAGTGAACATACCCCTATTTCTGATCAACACCCAGGCCCCACCTAATGCATCTTTCCCCTCTTGCCAGAGTGCACAGCAAAACATCCATTTGTAAGCACCAGGTTCAGTATGACCCCTTTTCACATAGATTCCATTACCATTTGCAGAACAGTTCTTCCTGTAGAGAAACCAGGATCTCCCTATTTCTAGATGGCACTGAAGATGCATAGAAACATATGTTATACCTATTTTATGAAGGCAACAGATGCTTTTATGTGCTTTTATGAAATTACCTCATCAATATCGTTTACAAAAATGTTAAAAAGAACTGGTCCCAGGACCGACCCCTGCAGCACACTACTGGCAAAGTGAATTCCATTTACTATTACCCAGGTAGCCATAACTTTTCCACTTAATTTTGTGTGGTTATTTGCCCTCCTTCTGTCCCTGGCAGAAGCCTCCCCATACAAACAAGGAGTCTGTATGGGGAGGTTTAGTCGGGGTTGGGAGGGAGCATTCAAGAGGTGGAGCAAGGGCGGGGCATGGGCAGTCCATGATCCCAGACGTATAGGGCCAATTCTGTATGTCCGGAGTCGGCAGACTGGACAGAGGACTTCTTCCACCTCGGAGGTGAAATAAATCCCCCTGAACATCAGGGAATGGCAGGCCTGGGCAGCAGTGGAAAGGTGAAGGGGTGCAGGGAGTTCCCCACAGCCTGACCCTGGCCATGGAAGGCCAGATCAGGGGTTGTGATGCAGGGAAAGGAGAAAGTGATCAGTGGCCAGGGATTGTGGCTCCTGAATGTAGCCGTGGTGCCATGGCAATAGGATGCCATAGCACCAGGCTCCATTCAGGAGCTTGACTGAGTTAGACGGGCAGGGGTCTGTCTGTGCAGGCTGATCATAATTGGGTCCCAGCCTACATGAACAGGCCCAGACCCAATTATGATCCCGCAGGGCATGCCTAGCCCCCACGGGATAAGAATTGGGTCTGCCTCTGTGCATACCAATTTTAATCAGGTGCACAGGAGCCTGGACGCACATATTAGAATGTGCCTCATAGGACCTAATATTGAAAGGGATTAATGTGGTAATCTGCTAAGCATCGTAATTCTCTTGGTTGGGATATTTGGCATCATTAATGTGGTTAGTATCACTGAATATCCATGGTTGACACTACTGCATGCCCCGATGTTAACCGGTTAGCAGTGGGGTATTCTGGGATTGGAATATGGTGATAACCCGGCAGCAGCAATATTGAGCCCCTGCCCGGTTATTCCAAAGTAGCAAAAATCAACCACAGTAAACGCTAGCTTAACTTTCGCCGCTGAAGCTAACCAGAGTGTCTGAATATTACTACTGCCCAGTTAGCTTCATGGAAATTCGGGCAACCCAGATATTCAATGCAAGGGCCCGGATATGGCTTCGGCATTGAATATCTGAGTCTAATGTTCAGTGCCGGCAGCTAGCTGCTTTAGCAGCACTAGCCGCAGCTGCTGAATATCGGGCCCATATTTTATAACATACATACAAATATCTTGCGAGGCTAACCCAGCTCATTATGATTCCTAGAATTCTATGCACTTTCTTGGACGCCACTGCACACTGGGCATAGGATTTCAACGTGTTATCCATGATGATGCCTAAATCTTTTTCTTGAGTGGTGGTTACCATTGTGGAACCTTGTATCATGTAACCATAGTTTCGGGTTTTTTTTCCTAGATGCATAACTTGTGATAAGGAAGCTTATCATAGCTCAGGTAGGAGCTATAGAAAAGATGATGTGACTCTGAACAAGCAACCTGTCAGTTCTGGTAGAAGCAAGAAAACAGAGTTTTCACATAAAAGACTACCAGTCCCAGAATGCACCAGGTTTCCAGCAGCCATGAGGGAGGCTGAAGTGAGAAAATGTGTGTGCAATCAAGAGAGCTATGAGGTAATCCCTAAGCACTCATCTCAAAGGGCAGGACCTGATTCAACACAGCTGCGCTGTGTTAGGGAGGAGCACACATTAGAACAGAATAAGAATAGAGCTTATTCTTCAGATAACAACTTCAGAAAGAGCTTCAGGAAGAGATACGGCTACAAGCACCAACATCACTTGGAGAAACAGAAGCCAAGCCAAGCGGATAGAGAGAGAAGGAAACTCTCTGGAAGGAAGAGAAGAAAGGCCATTGGCAGGTCTGGGAGAGTCCAAGGCAGTACCCATACTGGGAGGTATTCCAAATGCCAGCAGAGTCCATTGGACTGGAGTCAGCCAGAGGAATGGAAGGGCAGAGATAGGAATCACCAGTGGCTACCTGGAAGAGAGAAGACTGCACGTGGAAGGGACTTTCAGACCTATGCCAGAAGGTATGTGAGAGAGGATCCAGTGTCCAGGGATCAAGATTGGAAGGCTGGACATCAGAATTGGATTACATACTGGCCAGGCTATACAGAGAGGAATTATGATAGCAGGAGAGGCTCAGGTATGAACACTGATCCAGACCCTATCTATAATAGTGAATGGCAGCAAGGGAATAAGCATTCTCATGTTAGTGCCTTATGGAAAGACTCGTCTGTGCCAATGTATGATAGTGACCCTATGCTGATTGATGAAGGGGGAGATACAGCAGATGAAACTATTCATTACATGGACTGTTCTCTATCTAAATGCTATTGCTAGCTTTCTGTGAGCAAACACATCAGCCATCACAAAGAAACCTAACTTTGTTCTTATTTCCACTGCAAAACAGCTCTTAAAGCAGGATTTGGGTTCACACAGTAGCAGCCAGCCAGCTAAAGGGTTTCAGCTGGTCAATTGATAGTAATTAAAGCTGCACCTGATTGTGTGTGTGAGCAAGAGAGAATCACTGCAGGATCTGTGTGGAAAATAAGCAGAAGTTAATCTAACCAGCAAAGTTTATTTATTTCTTTGTGCCTTTTTATTTGGTAATTATTTGCTAAGAAAACATTAGCTAATTGCCTGACAAGCTGAAGGTTGTTTTCTGGTTTGCTTTGTGACTTTATGTTATCCATTTAAACACTGCAAGCAAGTAACCTCATTTATATTGCTACCAAGCATATTTGTGCTGGGTGAATTAAACCCCATCAATAAAAGAAGTATTTTATTAGCCTTACCACTGGTATCACAACTCAATTATTGTCTTCTGCTGTGTTTGGGAGTGAATGAACTACATTACCCACAATACCTTGCAAGAATCATATGAATATATGCATCGTCAAGATTGTGTAAGTTCTCACCCTAGGCAGCCGTCTGACAAACTTTGCACGTGTCAACATTAAATTTCATCTCCCATTTGAATGTCTAGTCTTTTAATTTATTAAGATCCTCTTGCAATTTTTCAAAATCCTCTTGGGTTTTAACAACTTTGAATAATTTTGTGTCACCTGCAAATTTGATTACCTCACTCGTTATTCCTATTTCCAGGTCATTTACAAATTTGTTAGAAAGCAGCAGACCTAGCACAGATCCCTAGGGTACTCCACTATTCACCTTTCTCCACTGGGAAAATTGCCTATTAGCCCTACCCTCTGCTTTCTATCTTTTAACAAGTTCCTGATCCACAATAGTATACTGCTTACTATCCCATGACTTTTTAATTTTGCCAAGAGTCTCTCATGAGGGACCTTGTCAAAGGCTTTCTGAAAATCCAGATAAACTACATCGACTGACCCACTTTTGTCAACCTGTTTATTTACACCTTCAAAAAAATATAACAGATTAGTAAAACAAGATCTTCCCTGGCTAAAGCCATGTTGGCTGTCTCTCATTAAACCATGACAATCTACAGAAATTTTGTTCTTAATAATGGTTTCTACAATTTTTCCCGGTACTGACATCAAGCTCAACAGTCTGTAGATTCCCGAATCACTCCTGGAACTCTTTTTAAAAACTGGCCATCCTCCAATCTTCTGTTATTATTGATGATTTTAATGATAGTTCACAGATTAGTAAAATTAGGTCTGCAATCTCATATTTCAGTTCTTTCAACACCCTTGGATATATACCATCCGGTCCAGGTGATTTGCTACACTTCAGTTTAATAAATAGTTGTAATACAGCTTCCCTGTTTATTGATATTTCTTTCAACTCTTCTGCTGCATCAACTTTAAATACCATTTTAGGCATGGGTAACTTCCCTACATCTTCTTCTCTAAAGAGTGAAGAAAAGAATTCATTCAGTCTCTCCGCTATAGCCTTGTCCCATCTTAATTCACTCTATCATCCAGTGGTCCAACCGATTCTCTCACAGTTTTTTTGCTATGAATGTTTTTGAAAGAGATTTTATTATATGTTTTTGCTTCCACAGCAAGTTGTTTTTTTCAACTTCTCTCTTTGCCTGCCTTATCAATGCCTAGCATCTAACTAGCCAGTGCTTATGTTGTTTCCATTTGTCATTTGCTCCTTTTTCCATTTCCTGACAGATACTTTTTTTGGCTACAATAGCCTCTCTGACCTCACCTTTAAACCATGCTAGAAGTTTTTTGGACTTCATTCCACTTTTCTTATAGCGTAGAATATAGCTGATCTGAGCTTCCAATACAGTATTTTTAATAACACCCATGCTTGATGTAAATCTTTAACCTTTGCAACTGCTCCTGCCACTTTGGTCTCCATATCAGCTCAAGCATTGTTAACGTGTTCTAATTGTGCAGGTGCTAGTAGCATGCTCTGACATTCACGCCTGTTGTTAACGTGCGCTCAGTATGCTGCTGCTATCAGGCTGCCTTTCCATCAAGCAGTGGATAGTGGAGCCTGTCTTTGTGGTTGATGGATGTTTGTACCCTTGCTGGCCGATTCATTGGGGGTTGCACATGCTGGTGCTATGCCTGCACTGTAAACTGCACTGTAGGCTAAAGTTTACCCATAGTGCTGCCTTTGTGTGTTGCGCTACAGAGCTGCCATATGCTAACCTATACTCTGGTTTGACTTAAATTCAAAGCTCTCTGGTGGTACTAAGACACTGAATTCTAAAATACAGAGAGCTATCAGTTTTAACCCAAAGAATTTCATTTTCCCCTGAAGATTTAGAGTTTATTTCAGAAGATTAATACTCACAAGTATAGATCTAGTTCCTTGTAGCAGTTCCTTTTGGTAGTCCTTCAAGAGGATGTAGGCTTCATGGAGCAATCTGAGGAATGTTGGCACATCAGTCATGTCTCCCAGTGCCTGGAACAGTGAATGTATGGCTGCCCTATCACACTATCCAAACAATGTCCCTAAACATTTTATCTCAATAAATAAGCTATAAAAGCTACCAAATTACTTAACGCCTTAAATCACACACTATTATCAAGGTAAAGGTGACCTCAGTATGGCTAGGAACCCTACATGTGGTGAAATTAATCACCATAGGGTAAGCAGACGCTCACATCACTGGTCACAAAACCTTTCACACTTTACTTTATTCTTAAACTTCAACTTATAATTCATCAACACACAAACTTAACTTTTACATCCAAGAAAGTACTTTACAGGATTCTTAATTTTAAATAAGCAAATTAAAAACACAGTCACTCAGAGAGAAGCGTTTATATTTCAACAGGGGACCGGCACCCAGTCCGAGAACCAAGTTGTAATTCCTGAAATAAAGCATATAGAATAAATGAATCAACAAATGAACACCTATACACCATAAAGTAGTGCACGTCTACTTATCTTAAATGCTTCTCAAATGCAGTCTTGGTCACATTGCCAACAATATATGATCTTATTAGAGTATCCTATGAAAAATAATCCAGAAAGAATCTGAATAGGTTCCCTATAGCTAAATGTCAAAACATATCCCTGTTAATAATAAGGGGACCTCAGGATAACAACATTCAGAAGTGAAAACATCACTAATACATGCTCAACAGCAACACCACTGATCTCAAAAAATGTATATTATGGGCATGCATTAGTGCTGTTTTCACTGTTGAATGCTGTTATTCTGAGGGTCCCATATTATTGACAGGGATATGTTTTGCCATTTAGCTATAAAAAACCTCTGATTTTGTCTGCCTGATCACACTGGCACCTGATACAGTCATCCATGCGGTGCAGTTACTGGCTAGGCTTTCATGTCCCCCGAATTGCAGGTGAAGCACATCAGATCCTCCTATGCACCCCTCAAACCACCCCTCCCCCCCCCCACACACACACTCTCTCACTTTCAGTCACAAAAGCATAATTCTGCCAAAAAGATGCCCTGAATCTATGCATAACAGCTATGACTTAACATAACAGCATGGGATACCAGGACTGAAAATATGATCTTCATTTCTCACCCAAACAAGAATCCTTTCCCCACTCATGCCCATACTATCCCTACATCAGCAGTCTCATTTTTCAGAACATGGAAAGTGTTAGGTTCCCCTAGATTGCCTCCTTTAACACAAATAGCACATTTCAGCATGCCATAATACACCCTATTGCTCTTCTTAATATTTCTGCAAGGGTGTTTATTAATGTTTCTATACCTTACAACATTCCCTCACTTCTACTTTCTATTCCTTAAAACTGCATCTTGTGTTTTTCCATACTGCAGTCACACCAGTTCAAGACATAATTATCATAACCCTTCTTCATTCTGGGATGCATTGCAGAGAAGAGCAGAATTTTTTTAAGTCCTGGCCTTATACCACGTTTCCACAGGAATAAGGTGGACATCTGCAGGATGCACTGAAAATGTACACGGGCCTTTCCTGAATATGATTTATACATCTCTGCAGCTGACCACACCCTTCGTTTTACCATTTCTGCGCATGTTCTGGGATCCTCGTGCTAGCGCCATGGACATGCATGACAGCAGTGTTTCAGAATATGTTTGGGGACGTTTTTAACACATAAGCATCTGCACCACATATGTTTGTTGTTAAGTGCTGTCGAGTCGGAGTTGACTCATGGCAACCCTCTGGATAGTTGTCCTAAATTGTGTTCGGTCTTCAGTCAGGTGGCTCATTGTTGACAGACAGGTACCCGTAGCTGCTGTTCTTGTATCGATCCATCTCATTGCTGACCTTCCTCTTTTGCGTTGACCTTCTATCTTGCCAAGCATGATGTCTTTCTCTAATGATCTCTCTCTTCGCATGATGTGTCCGAAGTATGAAAGTCGAAGTCTTGTCATCTGAGCTTTTAAAGAAAGCTTAGGTTTGATCTCCTCCAGTACCGACTGGTTTGTTCTTCGGGCAGTCCATGGTATACATAGTATTCGCTGCCAGCACCATAATTCAAAGGCATCAATTTTCTTCCTGTCTATCTTTTTCACTGTCCAGCTTTCACATCCATATGATGTTATTGAAAATACCATGGCTTGAACAAGTCGAATCTTTGTATGGAGAGAGACATCTCTGCTCTTGAGAATCTTATCTACGTCTTTCATAGCCATTCTGCCAAGAGCAATGCGTCATCTGATTTCTTGACTGCTTGTTGCTTCTTTATTGATAGTTGATCCAAGTAGGTTAAAGTTGTTCACGATTTCAATTTCTTCTCCTTCAACGATGAACCTGTTGATTATGCCAGTTGTCATGATCTTTGTCTTCTTTACATTAAGGTGCAGGCCCATTTTGAGACCATGTTCTTTGATTGTGAGAAGCAAATGTTTCAGATCATCTTCACTTTCAGCCAGTAATGTGGTATCATCAGCATAGTGAAGGTTGTTGATGAGTCTTCCACCAATCTTCACACCTCTGTTGTCTTCATACAATCCTGCTTCTCTGATGATTTGTTCTGCATATAAATTAAACAGGTAGGGGGAAAGTATGCAGCCTTATCTTACACCTTTGCTTATTTTAAACCATTCTGTTTCTCCTTGTTCCGTTCAAACTGTTGCTTCTTGATCAATGTACAGATTGTGCAAGAGTACGATCAGGTGTTCTGGTATACCCATGCTTCTTAATGTGACCCAGAGTTTCTCATGGTTTACACAGTCAAAAGCTTTGCTATAGTCGATAAAGCACAAATAGATATCCTTTTGGTATTCTTTAGTCTTTTCAAGGATCCATCTCACATCCGCAATGATGTCTCTCGTTCCTCGCCCTTTCTTAAACCATGCTTGCACTTCAGGTAGTTCTTGTTCCAGGTATGGTTGTAGTCTCTTTTGAATAATCTTTAGTAGAATCTTGCTGGCATGTGGGATCAGAGTGATTGCGCGATAATTTCTGCAGTCAGTTGGATCACCTTTCTTTAGTATTGGTATAAACACAGATCTTTTCCAGTCAGTTGGCCATGATGTTGTCTTCCATATTTCTTGGCAGAGCCTTGTAAGTACAGTAACAGCTGCATCAGATTGCTGTAATACTTCTATGGGAATGCTATCAATGCCTGGTGCTTTATTCTTTGATAAGACTTTCAATGCTGCTTCAACTTCTTCTTTCATCACCAATGGTTCCCGATCATAAGGTACAGGTTGAAACAGCTGTTGGTCCACTTGATCTTTATCATATAAAAACTCTGTATATTCCTTCCATCTTTTCTTGATCTTCTCAACATCATTCAACATAGAACTTTGAGCATCTTGTAACATTTCAGTTCAAGGCTGGAACTTTTTCTTTAACTCTCGTAGCTTCCTCGAATAGCTTCTGCTTTTATTTCCTTGAATGCATCATTGTAGTACTTTTCCTTGTCCTGTCTTGCTGCACATTGGAAATCTCTGTTGAGTTCTGTGATTGTCTTTCTTTCTCCTCTGGCTTTAGCTTCTCTGCATTTCTGGGCAATTTTCAGAGTTTCTTCCGTCATCAATTTTGGCCATTTTTTCTTTTTCACCTTTTGTAGAGACTTCTTGCTTTCTTCCAACACATCCTTCTTGATGTTATTCCATAACTCTTCTGGAGCTCTGTCATTTGTATCTGAAGCAGCAAATCGATTTTGCAGGCAGTCTTTAAATTCCAGTGGTATATTCTCAAGGTCATATTTTGTTGCATTCATGAGTGGTTTGCTCTTTTTCAACTTTAGCTTGAGTTTGCATACTAGTAGTTGATGATCTGTACCACAGTCAGCTCCAGGTTTTGACTTTGTTGATGTTATAGAGGTTTTCCATCATTGACTTCCACAGATGTAGTCAATTTGATTTTTATACAATCCATTGGGTGAAGTCCATGTGTACAGTCGCCGCTTGTGTTGCTGGAAGAAGGTGTTTGAGATGAATAGATCATTGGTCTTGCAGAATTTTATCAGTCTTTCTCCAGCTTCATTTCTGTTGCCAAGTCCATATTTTCCAACTACTTTGCCTTCTTCTTTGTTGCCAACTTTTGCGTTCCAGTCACCCATGACTATCAGGATATCCTGTTTGCATGTTCTGTCAATTTTAGCTTGTACTTTTTCATAGAACTCTTCAATTTCATTCTCTTCTGCAGCTGTTGTTGGGGCATATACTTGAATTATAGTTGTGTTGATAGGCATTCCTCATAGATGAATAGAAATTAAGCGTTCACTGACTGCATTGTATTTCATTACAGTTCTTGCAAGTTTCTTCTTTATTATAAATGCAACACCATTTCTTCTTTGTCTTTCATTTCCAGCATAGTAGACCATGTGATCATCTGATGCAAAGTGCCCAATGCCAGTCCATTTCAGTTCGCTGACACCCAACAGATCAAGTTGTACACGTTCCATTTCATTCTTGACCACCTCCAACTTCCCTTGGTTCATGCTTCGTACGTTCCATGTTCCAATGTGTAAGACATCTTTACAGCTCCTGACTCTCATTTCATGTGCAGCTACATCAGCAGTCAGACGTCCCAAGGGATTTGATCCAACCACATCATAAATGCTGGCTTTACTCTGAAAAGTCTTCAGCTCTTCCCCAGTAGCTAGTTGAGTGCCTTCCGACCTGGGGGGTCTCATCTTCCAGCACTACAGCACAATTTGTTTTGTTGTAACTATCCATATATACTGCACCACATATACAAACTATTTATTTGTGTAATGGAATGATCCTGATTGTGAATAGGGGGATAGAAGCCGGAGTGAAGGGATGCAAGGGCAGTGGAGTGGATTCAAGGGAGAGAATGGAAACAAAGGGTAAATGTATGGGAAGATCCATGTAATTGGGAGTAAGATCAGGCTATAGCCTGCCCCCCCATTTTTGAACTGCTACAATGCTAAACTGACATGCCTTTGGAAACATGCCGTTGTTTGCCCACAAAGAATTCCTCACTTGACTCTTCGTCTTCATCAAATTACCGGCCTGTCTCTACACTTCCCTTTCTCTCAAAACTGCTTGAGAAACTGTTTTTTGAACAACTGTCTTCTCACTTGGATTCTACTCTAGCTCTGCACCCTTGTCAATCTGGTTTCTGCTTGGGTCACAGCACTAAAACTGTTCTCTCTTTTCTCAGTGAGCTGTACCAGACTCATGATTGTTGAAAGATCATGGTGGCAGTTTCTCTTGACTGATTGGCAGCCTTTGATCTCATCAATCCCTCTACTTTGCTTTCTCATCTACATGAACTCTGGATTAGAGGGACTGTCTTTCACTGGTTTCACTCTTTTCTCACACACCGTTCCTTTTCCATTTCTTGCGGAAACACTTCTTTCTCGTCATCTCTTCTACACTGCGGCATGCGACAACGCTCATGCTTGCACCTCTTCTATTCAATGTTTTCATGTCCCCACTAGCTCTTGTTCAGCAGCATGGCATCTCCACACATTTCTATGCTGACGACGTCATTCTGGTTCACCATACTAGTCCAACTGTTCCTGACATTTCCCCACTTAACATCTGTCTCTCCTCTGTTGCTAACTGGTTGTCTGATAATTTCCTTCATTTAAACTCCACTAAGTCTGCAGCTATTTGGTTCACCTTTGGCAGTCCTACTCCTTCCCCGCTCCCTGCTTTCCCGGGCTCCCCCCTTTCTCTAGTCGATTCCCTCAGGTATCTTGGTGTCATCTTGGATCCAGCACTGTCCTTTCAGGCTCATCTTTATGTCATCGCTGTTTTCTATCCCTCTGTCAAATACGTGTCGTACTCCCATTTCTCTCACCTCATTTCATTGCAACTCTACTTCTCTCCTTAGTCATATTCAAAATTGATTATTATAATGCCATCTACTTAGGTTTCCCTGTACCGACTATATCGTATTCAGTTAATTCAAAACATTGCCGTCCATATCCTGTCCCACGCTTCTAGATTTGATCATGTCACACCACTCCTCATTCACCATCATTGGGTTCCAGTGCAGTACAGACTGCATTTTAAGTTAGTCATTTTGGCTCACCATGCTTTTCACTCTAGCCTTCCCCACTACCTCTCAGGCGTTCTTATTCCTCATGCCCCTCACTACGCCCTCAGAGAGATATATGCTAACCATTGCACCCCCCTTCCGTTTCTCAAGCCCATTTATCATCTACTCTCTCCTCTGATTTTTATGTACTTGCCTCTGCTTCGTGGAATTCTCTACCCTCTGCCCTTGGGTTGGAACTATCTTATCCTAACTTTAAGTCCTGTCTCACGACTCACTTCTTTAACCTGGCTTTTAACGTCTCGCTCCCCTGAAACTCCTTCTTCTCTGCAATCTCATGTACTCTCTCTCTCTGTGAATGTACCTGTTTCTGTCCTATGATTTATGGCGTTCTTTTCTATTTTCCATTGATTTTGTTTTTATTGTACACCGCCCTACTGCTTGTATGAAGGGTGGTTAAGAAAGTTTTAACAATCATAAAAATGCTAACAATTTACTATAGCTCTCCAAAGAAGAGCTAAATTTTACATTAAAATAGCTATTGAGATCATCAGCATACTGTTTTACTGTTTTTCAAATACAAGCACATTAAACAGAGCTAAATTGAAGATGTTGTCCCATGCTAGGGCTTTAGTAAATAGCACACTAAAGGATATGTTTACTAAACAGTGGTAGCGGCTTCCGTGCAATATCGGAGCTGTGGCTCCATTGAATTCAGTAGCCGTGACCCCCAGCCACCAAAAATAAACTTCTTTCCCCACAGCCCGACCCTTAATCTGGCCTTCCATGGCTAGGATCGGGCTGCGGGAAACCCCCTGGGCCCCCTCACCTCTTTGATTTCCCCTGGCTCCATAGTCCCCCGTTGTCCAGAAGGACTTATTCCATCTCCGAGGTGGATTAAGTCCCCTGTCTACATGGCTGACCCCAGACATACAGGGATGACCTCAGAATCGGCCCTGTACATCCGGGTTTGTGTTCCCGCCCACCACCCGCCCTTGCTCCTTCCCTAGCCCACCCCCTCCTGCCCACGAACAGAGCTCCCTGCAGAAGTTGGCTATAAGTGCAGGGAACTCTATGGCCACCGGTGCGATCTGGATGTTTAGTGGGTCTGGACATCTGGATTGGATGTCCAGACCCACTAATTGAGGATTGGAATGACTCCCTTAGTGTCTAGACCACAGAAAGATGTTGGAAAATGTAAAGATGTTTTGATTTGAAAAGCTTTTGTTCTTTTAACTTCCTGGTCTATGCGAGGATATTTTTATAATAGGTTGCCTATGTATGAAGGCCACATAGGCACCTATCTTTAATGTATTTTATAAGAATACATAGATGCTTATATTCTTTAAAATTTGCAAGAGCTAAGTCAGCAGAAATCATGGCTAGACTGAAGCCAAGAATGGGTACTCCTGCACAGGAGCAGGTATGTTAGCTTATAAAGTGCATTTGCACTTCCGTATTTTGTAAAATCTGTGGGTAAATCATGATTCTAACTTTGCACTCAAACTCCATCCTAGAACATGTCTACACACAGGGCACCTTCTTGTCATCGCAGGTACTTTTACATGCGTAGCCCCTGGGCTCATTTTATACAAGCCTTTTTTTAACCAAAAAATTTGTTATAAAATTATGTGCCATATGTCACAGAAAGTAGATGGAGCAGAGACAAAACAACAAATAATCTGTTGGAAAATGGGAAATGTAAAGTGTGTCACTGAGAGAGAAAAAAGTGGACATTTTTTCATAGAAACAAAATTGCAAGCAGTTGAGGATCTTATGAATGAATAAGTAGTATTATGCTCCCCTCTGTTAAGGGCCACTTAATTGAAAACTCCGTGATTCTGTAAAATAAAAATATAATAAAAAGCAATTCCAAGAAGCAGTCCTAAGGTAGTTTCCAGATGAGTACTATCCACAGCAACAAATTTTATTCTAAACTGATCAGTGAGCTGAAGCTAAGGAAATTATATAGCGCTTGTAGAAGGACAGTCTTTAGGAATGTTTGCCAACCTCTCTGGCCTGAGGAAATCGACTGTAATTTAAGGCACCAGGATTTAAATTACATGGGCTGATAAGGTGAGTTTGACAGGTCACTGTCTGTGACCTGCTTCAGACCTCTGCTGAATCATCTGCAAACAAGCTGGTGGCCAAGAAGCTTGCAAAAATAATATCTTTATTCTCTTCCTAGGTCTGTTACTTCACATGTAATAACACTGTTTTCCATCTCCCCTGAGGCACGGGAGGGGGCATTCCAGACATGTACAGGAGGTGTTTAGGTACAGACTGGCAAAACTCCCTTTTCTATTTGTCAAGTTGCTAAACCCACAAGCAGAAAATTCACACAATCTTCTTATACAGACATATCTTGCTAGTGTAGAAACCCTCAGGTTATCCCGTCCCCACCTGCTGAGATCTTCTTGACAGCCTCCTCCAAGGGAGACCTTGCTCTCTTAACAGCCCAATGTAGAAAAGTGCGCACAATAGCACAGATCATAGCACAACATTTGCACAATCTCGTGTTCTACCTCAAATGCAGAATCTAGAAATGGAGTTAACACAAGGCTAAGATATGCACACAAGGATGAGCTAGCGCCAACGCATAGCATATTATAATTATGTGGTAATGCGTTTTGTGTATTCTAAGCTCATTTAAATGAGGTCATCAACCATTCCATCCAGATGCAGAGAAATGATCATGATCCGGAAGAGAAGAGAAAGATCTGGTAACGCTGGAGGTTAGCACATGGTTCGAAGTGGAGTAAACTGCTGCAGATTGCTGTGCCAAAGTAGCGCCAAATATATCTTAGATTTGTGTTGTGAAAGTAAAAAACAAAAACACCAAAACAACTCTACATTAGAACAATCCAAACCAAAAAAATGGCAAATAATATATAGAAACCTCAAAAAATTGTTATATTTAAAAAAAACCCATAAAAATATGAAAATTGGAAATACAGGTATAGAGGGTATGAAGGAAAAGGGTTGCATGAAGAAGTGGAGAAGAGGATCACATGATCTGGGGTTGAGAGGGTGTGTGGCAGCCACATGTTGGCATGCAATGCGTTCAACCACTTTTATTAATCAGGATGAGGTTGTTGCCCACCATTTGTAACAGCTGTGTCAACCCCCTGATCTCCCCCAGGATATTACCGGCATGCTGTATACCTGAGCTGCATCTGATTAACCTGCTGCTTCTGGATGCAGCCTAGGTTCAGCCTCTGGGGTGACCACCTCCTCCATATAACCACGTGGTTCTCTTCTACCATGGCAGGGGTAGCTATAGCAGAGTAGAAGAGACTAAGACATTGAGAGGGACAAACATTATAATGTCGGGTCATGGCATGAGGGGAGGAAAGGAGTGAGGGTTCCAGCTATACATCTGCATCAGTAGGGTGGGGACACCACTCGAATGGCCAGTGGTGCCTCTTTCCCTACAGATGCTGCTGGTGGTGTTGGTGCCATTAATGGGGCAGCAAGGTGAGTGGCTGGTGGTATTGGGTGGACCTGATGCACTCCCCTCCCCTCTTCTTCCTCCTTTTCTTTTGATGTCTCTGTGTAAGAGAAAGACAAGTGCTTTTATAATTCTTACAGCAGTAAGTGACATGCACGAAAGTGGCTTAAGGCATGGGTGATTTGAAGTGAGGGATAGGTGATATGACTAGAGGTAAGGGATAGAAGGTAATTGATACAGCAGCTGGCAATCAGAATCATTACAAAAGACTGGATAACCCTCCCCTGCTCATTAACAATGAAGACTCTAACCCATCCCATTGCTCTTGTCCTAAACATTGCAATACTTACCTGAAGAAAGGTCTATCCTTGCACGTACCTCCTCCAGCCAGGCCTGGTCATATAGGTGGAGGTGCCTGGCCTTCTTTTTGGGATCCTCAATCTGAAAGAAATAAGAGCAATAGTGAAAACTGAAGGTATACTAGGTGGCAGACAAAAATTAGACATGAAGGGAATATAGAGTATTCCCACACTATTTCATTCTTTTCATTTATAGGTTTAAAGGATGTCTAAAGGATGCACCCTGGAACAAATAGATGGATATTTTGGCACACTTTAACAGGCCCAAAAATACATTTCCTCTACCCATACCTTTTTCCTTGGCACCCCAATAAATACTGTGATATCACCATCTAAAAACGGCAATATCTTGTGCCAACCACCATCCTACCAAAACCATACACCACCCCAGCTTCTACTCACCACCCTGCAGAAGTTACTATGACTGCTTCTACTAATCAATTGTATAGCACTACAAAGGTGTATACAGCGCTGTACATATAGGTATAAGATCCAGTCTCTGCTCATCAGAGCTTACAATCTATTCAAGATGTAAAAACATCACAGAACTAGGGAAAAGAGTTTGGCAAGATACACAAAAGTAGTGGACAAGAGAATGAAGAACATCAGGATCCAAAAGCAGCTTCAGAGAGGTGGGTCTTCAGTCTGGACTTGAATAGGGCCAGAGAAGGAGTCCAATGGAGGAGCACATTAAACTATGCCTGCAGGGTCTTCCAGGCCTATGACATCCCCCTAAGCCTCTCATGCCTGATAGGGAATAACTTCTCTCATAACACGGCATCTGCTCTGTGAGGCGCTTAATCTCCTGACAGGTAAAATTTGGCTTGGGCACTTATGGAGCCATTTTGCATCATAGTAACATAGTAACATAGTAAATGACGGCAGATAAAAACCAGTATGATCCATCTAGTCTGCCCAGTATGATGGCAAGAGTAGGTGCACCTGTTGCTCCGTGCAGGCCACCCCTCTCCACCCTCCCCACACTCCCCATGTCTTTGTTTAGGGGTGAACCCACCACTCCATGTAGGACACCCCTATTTGTTGAGAAATTAGATGGTTCAGTTTATTTAGATTTTATCCTGTTGCCGTAAAGGGATCCACTGTGTCTGTCCTATGCCATTTTGAATTCTGTCACCGTGTTTGCTTCTGATGCAGGCTCCAAATCATTTTGGTCGCCTTCCTCTGAACAGTTTCCAGTCTTTTTATATCCTTTGCAAGATATGGTCTCCAAAACTGAACACAGTATTCCAAGTGAGACCTCACCAGTGACTTGTACAGTGGTATAAGTACCTCTTCCTTTCTGCTGGTAATTCCTCTTTGTATGCAGCCCAACATCCTCCTGGCTTTTGCCACCGCCTTGTCACACTGTTTTGCCACCTTGAGATCTTCAGAAATAATCACACCAAGGTCTTTCTCCTGATCTGTGCACATCAACCTCTCGCCCCCTATCGCGTACATTTCCCTTGGATGTCTGCTACCCAAGTGCATGACTCTGCACTTCTTTGCATTAAATCTTAATTGCCAAGCATTTGACCATTCTTCCAGCTTTTGTAGATCTTTCCTCATGTTAACCACTCCCTCGGGGAGTCCACTCTGTTGCAAATTTTCGTGTCATCTGCAAAAAGACAGACTTTTCCATTCAGTCACAAATATGTTGAACAGTGCCGGGCCCAGGACTGACCCCTGGGGCACCCCGCTAATCACTTTCCTTTCATCCGAGTGAGTTCCATTTACCATCACTTTCTGTCGTCTGTCAGTCAACCAATTTTTGATCCAATTTACCATCTTGGGATCCGTCCCGAAGCTACTGAGTTTATTGATAAGCCTCCTATGAGGGACAGTATCAAAGGCTTTGCTTAAATCCAGGTAGATGACATCCATCACAATCCCCTGATCTAGTTCCCTGGTCACCCAGTCAAAGAACTCAATCAGATTTGTTTGGCAAGATCGTCCTTCGGTAAAACCATGTTGCCTCGGGTCTTGCAACCTGTTGGTTTTGAGAAAGTTCACTATTTGCTCTTTCAGGAGCGCCTCCATTACTTTTCCCGCCACTGAGGTAAGGCTCACATGCCTGTAGTTTGACACTTCTTCCCTGTCACCACTTTTGTGTAGAGGTACGACATCAGCCATTCTCCAGTCTTGAGGAACCTCTCCTGTTTCCAAGGATCTGTTGAAAACATCCTTTAATGGCCCTGCAAGAACCTCTCTGAGCTCTTTCAGTATCCTGGGATGTATCCCATCCAGTCCCATGGCCTTGTCCACTTTCAGTTTTGCAAGTTGTTCTTTAGTAAAAACAGAGCAAAAGTATTCGTTTAGCAATTTCACTTTTTCAATGTCACTTTCCAGAAGTCCTTTCGCAGCACTTCTGAGTCCTGCAATTCCACCTCTGATCTTCTTCCTTTCCCGAATATACCTGAAGAAAGTTTTGTCGCCACACTTAACATCTTTAGCCATCTTTTCCTCTGCCTTTGATTTTGCTATCCTTATTTCTCTTTTTGTCTCTTTGAGTTTGATCCTGTATTCATTTCTGTGTTACTCTGTTTGTGAGTTTTGAATTTTGCGAAAGCTATGTTTTTTGCCTTTATTTGAGCAGCCACTTCTTTGGAAAACCAAACAGGTTTTCTTCTCCTCTTGTTTTTGTTTACTTTTCTTACATATTTATCTGTTGCCCCTTTTATTGCCACCTTTAGTTTAGCCCATTGCAATTCCACTTCCCCTATCTCCTTCCACCCTGTCAGCTCCTCCTTTAGGTACTCGGCCATTTTGTCTAAGTAACGGATCTTGGAGAGCATCCACAATTTTTTTGCTTCTTTCCAGATTTGCAGAAGGAGTAATCCAATCCACATCCGGTAGATTAAAGTCACCCAATATTATTATTATTATATGGGGAGGAGTGGCCTAGTGGTTGGGGCAAGGTACCACAGGCTAGAAGGTCAGTGGTTCAAATCCCACTAGAAGACAGCAACCTTGGGCTGGAAGGACTGGGGTTTTTAGTCCCACAGGTGCTCCTTGTGGTCTTGGGCAAGCCACTTAACCCTCCATTGCCCATGTCCCCTGTAAGTGTTAGTGTATGTTAGAAACATAGAAACATGATGACAGAAAAAGACCACATGGCCTATCTAGTCTGTCCTTCCATATCAACAACTATGTGTCTCATATCCCCTTGTGTTAAATGTATCCCCCAATTGTGTTGTGACCACTTTGATTGAAGGATAAAGTGGTATACAAAAGTGTCTAAATAAATAAATTATCACTCCCCCCTTTGTGGCTGTCTTGGCAATATCTATAATCAGTTTGTTATCTATCTCTTCAATTTGGATGGATGACAGTGCCATCTCCTCTTTCCAACACAATCCAGAGCGCTTCTTCTTTTCCCCATGCCCCCTGCATTTCAGTAGCTTTAATATTGCTTTTGACATACAAGGCTACTCCTCCTCCTTTTCCATTTTCTCTGTCTCTTCTGAATAGATTATAGCCAGCTATGGCTATATCCCAATCATGCGATTCATTTAGCCATGTTTCTGTAATGGCCACGATGTCCAAATCCATTTCCACCATTAGGACTTCCAGGTCCGGAAGTTTGTTGGCTAAGCTTCGAGCATTTGTGCTCATTGCTTTCCAGGATTTAACTGGCTTGTGTGTATTTTGCATTGATTTTGTTCTGCCTACGTTTTCCCACTTATTTTTGATGTGTGGTTTAAAAGTGTGGCTGTTTCTGATTTTAATCTGCTTTTGCAGGGGGTGACATCCAGAGCTTGACCTTCCACATCCGTCACCCCCTTTTTCTAGTTTAAATGCATATCCACATATTTCTTGAATTTTTCACTTAGGATTCTTTTCCCTGCAACAGAGTGATATAGTCCCTCAGCACAGTATAGTCTCTTGTTGTTCCATCTGTTACCCCCATCGCCAATAAATCTGAAACCTTCTTGTTTGCACCAGGTCTGGAGCCATGTATTAAAGCTGTTAATGAGATGCAGCCTTTTTGCCCCCTTATCAAGAACAGGTAGAACCTCTGAGAATGCAACAGTGTTAACAATGGGCTTGAGTTTCTCTCCCAGAGATTGGAAGTCCTTTTGGACTGCAGATGCACTGTTTCTAGCCAGGTCATTTGTGCCCAAGTGGATAACAACATCAAGTTTGGAGTGTTCACTTTCTGCGCTAAGTACTTCAACAATGTGGTTTGAATTCCTGCTGGCTGAAGAGCCTGGGAGGCACTTGACTATCTTCTCTCCTTTGAACTGTGTTCCAAAGTTGATGCCACTGATAATGGAATCACCAAGTAGTAGTACTTTGCTGTTTGATGAGGTTTTCTTTATATTTGGTCCTTTAGCAGGAGATTGGGCATTGTCTGTCTCATTTAAGGGCCCTTCAGTTTCTTTGGATTGGGCATCCTCATTCGTCAAAGCACAGAAGGCATTATGCAGGGATATCTCCTGATGCATGGGATGACTCTGTGTCACAGGTCGCAATCTACCAGAACCCACTGGCATCAGACCTTGGTGGGCAGTACAACTGTTTTGAAAGCGGCAGCTTTGTGCTGCCACTTTGGTGCCCGTAGCAGACCATGTGCTTCGGCACTCATGGGCACCAAAGCTGCTGCTTTCAAAACGGAGTCAATCCACTGCTGCTGCCACTACAAGATTAGAAGATGGATTCAGGGGATGGCGACAGCAGAGGATGGGGGTGGGGCAGCAGCTTCTGTCTGGAGTGGCAGAGACCTTGTGCTGGCCCTGGTCATCGAGGGTCGCAAACAGGCCAGGTTCTCAGGATATCCCTAATGAAGATGCATCAGATAGATCTGCACGCATACTGCTTCCACTGTATGCAAATCTATCTCCATTAGAGCTCCTCTGAAAACCCATAGTGCTATAGAACAATTAAATAAGTTACTCGTCTTCTGTCCCCAGATAATGTGAATTAAACTTACCTACATTTTATTCACTTGTGTGCTCCCTTGTCTGTATTTTATGGCTCTCTTAGAGCAGAAAAACTTAGATGTGACCTGCTTAAACAGTAATCTCTTTATCTTGGCTTGCATAGGAGAGAGTCATCATGGCAAATCTTCTGTGAAAAACACCCTCAGAGTTTTGTTAATCATTGAAGACAGAAACACTAGCAAATCATTTTTTACATAAAGCAGTTGGCAGCAATTGCAAAAGGTCTGCGGTAAGGTAAGTCAAAAATCTACATGGGGCATTCTCAGCTTTCCCCCTGCAGAACCACGGAGGCTTTGGACTTAGCAGGGAGACCCGTGATAACTACATTGGCAGGTAGCACAGGAAGTGCCATAGTGCCTGCCAATGCAGGTGTCGCAGGTCTCTGTGGTAAATCAATAGGGAAGACAGGCAGTGATCCGGTGCACAGATCTCTTACTAGCTCTGTGCCCCGATTGCTACCTCGGCCCCCTCACTACCTAAATCTGGCACCCCTACGACTTGCCATTATTTTCGGTGCTGTGGATATACAGATCTGTGGCACCGTCAATATTTTTAAAACTTGCCTCTCCCCCCCCCCACACACACTTTCAGCTCCGATCCCCCTTGGATAGGTCCCGATCCTCATCGGGAACTGTCTGGGGGGGGGGGGTATCATTGCACCCTAAAAACTATTACCCTAAGGAGCAAGGAACTTGCTAGGCCCAATAAAAGAATAATAAGGTGTATGAATCACTACAACACCAGAGCTATCAAAAATAGCATCATTCTACCTTTAAAACAGGTACTTAAAGCATGTAAAATGATGCATAATCTAAACAGAGGCTTCAGAATAAGGATGGAGACCTGAATCATCAAGGTCCCGTTATCATAGGCCCAGAATGAGAGAGCTTTAATGAATTAGACCTTAAAGGCCCTATATACTGAGAAGCCAATATTCCAAAATCTGCCTCATAGGTAAAATAGCCAATATTAGCCAGCTGTCTTTAAGAGAACAGTTAGATCCCCTAACTGGCCATGTTTCCAGAATCTAGCCAATAATTGACCGGCTAGCATTGAAAATCAGAGGCTAAATGTTTACATAAAAAAAAGACTAGCAGCTTAAAAAACTATGCTGTGTGCATGAACCATGCCTCCCCACTTCCACTCCCTCCTGCATGCAATAAAAGGTTGTGGGGGATAGATCCAAGATGGTCACCCTCTAGCTCAATGGCATGGTTTGGGCTCAGTTTACTTGTCTTGTTTAAGCTTGTTCACTCCTCCGATGCAGTGTTTCTCCCTGGACAAGCAGGATGTCATCAGTCACACTTAGTGACGTCATCCGACAGCACCAGGAATGGAGTGCTCTCCTATAGCTCAGGCTTTCTGAGCATGCTCTAGTGCCCCCACCCCCGGGCCCGCCCCTACCTGGCTCAGTTTTTTCTTCATCCGCCTGCCTGCAGGACGGAATCTACAGCTCTCCTACACTACTTCTTCTCATCATGGAACAAATCAACAAGGAAAAGAAAAACTTCAAACCTGGATTTAAGAAATGCCCCAAATGTGCGAGGAAGATGAAACCCGAGGACTCCCACGACTCTTGCATCCGCTGCCTGGGGGAAGCTCACCACGTGGAGGACTACCCCCATTGTGCCCACATGTCCCCCAGAGCTCGAAAAGCGAGGAATTACACCCTCAAAGAATTCCTCTCCTCTTCTGAAAGCACAGCTAGCAAAGCTCCAAAACCAGGGGGAATGGGATCCCTACCCCTCTGCAGAGGCCCTGCAAACTTGGACCCTCGCACTCCACATGGACTGTCAACTACAAGCTGTCTATCTACCGGGCAAGGACAACCAGCTGGAAGACAGACTGAGCTGTCAGCTACTACCACACGAGTGGTCCCTCAACAAGGAGGTGGCAGAGAACTTATTCCGGCATTGGGGCCGTCCACAACTGGACCTCTTTGCTCAGCCCTCCAACACCAAATGTCAGCAATTCTGCTCTCGACACCTGTCTCAAGGGAGGATGGCAGCAGTCGCCTTTGACCTACACTGGGGGGAGTTCCAACTGCTATACGCCTATCCCCCCACACTACTGATACCCAAGGTTCTACAGAAGACCTTACACGACAGCGCCACGGTCATCCTTATCGCACCCTACTGGCCCAGGCAGATGTGGTTTCCCATCCTGAGCTCGCTCGCAGACAGGATGCCCATTCGGCTACCCCCAAGGCCAGACCTCATCACCCAGGATGATGGGAGCACCCTTCATCCCAACCTGGTCACCCTGCTTGCAGTTGAAAGGTCCCAGCTATCCTCCATGCACCTGACAGTTGAAGTCCAGCGATTCATTCTCGCAGCTCGCAGGGACTCCACATGCCGCTCCTACGAGATGAAGTTGAGATGCTTCGATGCCTGTGTGTGGGAGAGGGCCTATACCCTATCTCCTGCCCTCTCCCGCAGGTCCTCTGCTACCTGACCACCCTCATCCATAAAGGACTCAAAGCATCATCAGTGAAGGTACACCTATCAGCCATCGCAGCCTTCCACGATCACGTGGAAGATAACCCCGTCTCCACCCATCCATTAACCACCAGGTTCATGAAGGGCCTTGCCAACCTACACCCACCGCTACAGAAACCGGTACCGCAGTGGGACCTGCCCAGCATCCTCAACGCACTAACTGAGAGCCCCTTCGAACCTTTAGCCGAGGCACCGCTGAAGTTCCTCTCCTGGAAAACCCTCTTCCTGATTGCTATTACATCTGCCAGATGAGTCAGTGAGCTGAAAGCCCTGGTAGCACACCAACCATACACGGCCCTGCACAAGGACCATGCCTCACTACGGACACATCCCAAGTTTGTACCCAAAGTGGTGTCCACCTTCCACATCAACCAAAGCATTGAACTCCCGGACCTCTACCCCGAACCACATGCCAACGCCGAAGAGTGCCGCTTCCACATCCTCGACTGCATGCGGGTTCTGTGTACCTACCTGAGCCGCATGGAAGGGCACCACAAAGGGCCTCAGCTTTTTGTTTCCTTTGAGCCTAGCAGATCGGTTCACCCCATCACGAAAAGAACCCTCTCCCGCTGGATCTCATCGTGCATCACCTTCTGCTGCTCCCAGGTGGGGATGCAGCCACCTACAGCGGCACATGCACAGCAGCTCAGGGCCATGGCTACCACTATGGCTAACTTCCATGCCGTGCCTATCCAGCACATCTGCAAAGCCACCACGTGGTCCTCAGTGCACACTTTTCAGCAGCATTACTGCTTGGACCAACTGGCCTGCAGCGACGCCTCCTTCGGACGAACCGTCTTGAGTGCTAGCATGCACATGGGACAGGCCTTGGGCCCTGTCCCCTAAAGCTGCGCTATGCTCAGGAGGGATTGCTCTTCACTCAAGAGCGCAGCGATGTTACCCTGTTCTATGTTATGCAGTATATTATGTTATTGTTGCAGTGCCACCACAACCATTGATGTTACATGATTCCGGTGTGATTGTTAATAAATTCCACATTTACACACTCTGGTCTCGTAACCCTCTGTACTCCACTATGACTCTCGGGCCCATCCGCCCGCAGCACGGTAGGCCTCCAGCCTCGCTAGGGAGTCACCAAGTGTGGCTGACAACATCTTGCTTGTCCAGGGAGAAAGTGGGGTTAATTACCTGTAACGGAGGTTCTCCTTGGACAGCAGGATAAGTCAGCCACACATTTCCACCCTCCTCCCCTATGGATGGCCCCGTCCATCCATGGAAAGCAAGGCCCGCACCTACCTGCCGGTGACGCTTACTCTTGGCACAAACTGAGCCAGGGGCAGGCCCAGGGGTGGGGGCACTGAAGCATGCTCAGAAAGGCTTTGCCTTTCTGAGTTATAGGAGAGCACTCTGTCCCTGGCGCCATCGGATGACGTTACCAAGTGTGGCTGACTTATCCTGCTGTCCAAGGAGAACCTCCGTTACAGGTAAGTAACCCCACTTTATGGTGAAGAGGAAGGAAAAGATACAGTCTTTTTCCTCAGAGACCTGCCACTATTCCATTCTTACCTTCCTTGTGAAGGGGGAGATTTCTGGGGCTAGCTCCGGTATGCTGGGGGGAAGGGGGGTTAGAGCTGCGGTGACCTCCTCACCCAGAAGGGCTCCAGAACCCAGTTCGGAACTGCTTCAGTCAGCTAAGCCCCCTTGGATCGGGAGCACTGAGCCGAAGATAGCACCGAGCTCCAACACTATACTGTCAGATTTGCCAAGTTGTTCTGGATGAAGAGCTCTTCAAAATGACACAGACTTGTGAGGGAGAGGAGTCTTGTTCTTTGGCATCTTGGTGGCTTCCATATGTACAGACTTTAACTTCACTCGTTCTGATGTATAGCCTGGGTAAGACCTTCTTGATGTCTCCTGAACCTTTCTCTCCAAGAATGATATCAGAGGGAGGTAGAGAAGTTTTACCTTTTTTATCATCTTTGCAAGACTGTCCGGCTTCTTTGTTGGTGGAGTCTCTCAGCGGCAGGGCCAGCCTGTCCACTAGGTGTGCTAGGTGGCTGCTTAGGGCAGCGGCAGCAGCACAGGTTAGCACAGCTAGCAGCTTCTGCCCCCCCCCCCCACTACTCACCTTTTCAGTATTAAAAAAAAAGAAAAGGTTCTGCCCAGGACTCCCCAATATCACACTCTGAGATTTAAATGCATACCAAAGTGGCTCTACATCCTCTTCTTCCTCCCATTCCCACTCTGCAGACCCATCCTTATCTCTCACACACACAAATTCACAGTAAAGCCCCAGAACAAGCTAGGAAGTGCTAGAGGTTTAAAATCCTCCCAATATTCTGCATTGTTCTGACAGTGCTGGGAAGGGTGTAAGCCTGTTCTTCCAGGGTCTAACATTGCTCTGTCAGCAGCACTAGTTTCATAGGCCACCAGCTTTGCTGTGAGCAAAAATAGGACCGGGAGGACAATAAGCCATATCACATCACAGATTTGCTTGGGGATTTGTTGCAGGTTTTGAGAGGGTTCAGGGTGCGTTCAGGGTGGGTTGATGTGGGGCCTGGAAGGGGGGCTCAGAGTCACTTAGGGATTTCATTTAAATGTTGGGGGAACATGATTATAAAGAGATATAGAACTAAACTTTTTTCTAATATTAGTGGGATACACGAGATGAGGCATCTGGTAGCTCTCATTTGGATTTTACTTTTAGTTGGATAGGAGCACGGCATCTATTAGTACCCTAAAAATACTTTTTAGTATCCACATCAGCAGGGGATCTGGCATCTTACGGCAAAACACTTTAATAAAGGCAGCCGTCAGGGCGATCCTGTAGGGTCTATCATTCCGTGCACAACTTGTTCCTCTGGCTAGAAGGGAAGGAGGATTCTACATGAGGCTATCAAGCCCTCTACACATGCTATTTATCTTTGGAAACAGGGAAGGGAGATATAGCTGTCCAAATGTAGGCCTGCTCTTGGAGCACTAACATTTGGATGGCCAAGTTAGGTTATTAAGATTGAAAATAAGTGCAAGTCACCTAATATTCTTCCCCTGTCCAACCCTGCCACCAGATCCACCCAGAATTTGACCATCTATGTAGCTGCTCAGCCCTTGTCAATTATCAAAGACTTGGTTGTTCTTGCTTATCCAGCTAGCTCTCTACTATTATTAATCATTTATATAGTGCTACAAGGCATACACCACGCTGTACAGACACATATAAAAGACTATCCCTGCTCAGAGCTTATAATCTAATCAAAACAGACAGAACAATAGATGAGAACAAGGGTATAGTAGGGAAGGGTAATGAAACAGAAGAAGAAAAAGGATTAAGATCCAAAAGCGGCCTGAAAGTGATGAGCCTTTAGCAAGGATATGAAAAGGGAGAGAGATTGTTTATTGTTTATATTGTTTATAATCACTTGATATACCGCCATTACATCGAGGCGGTTTACAATAAAACTATAAAATATATAAAATGATTAAAAAGAAAAGGAAAATAACAATACTTTAAAAATATTTTTTTCTTAAAAAGGATAGGAGAAAAAGAAGGTCAGGATAGAGAAGATAGATTGCAAATAGGAGCAAATCATAGGAGAAGCAGAAGTCACTGGAAAAGATTAAAAGCAGTGGAGAAAAAATGTGTTTTGAGACGGGAGCGGAAAGTAGGAATGGACTGTTCTAAATGGAGGTCAGTGGGGAGGAAGTTCCAGAGAGCAGGACCAATGTAAAAAAAGGCTGATTGCCAGGTAGAGTGAAGGTGAGCTTGAGAGGGAGAAGGGAGGTGCAAGCGATTAATATGAACTGAACGAAGACTGCGGGTGGGAGTGTGAAAGGTTAATAGATTGGATAAATACTGAGGTGTGTGCAGATAAATAGCTCGATGGACAAGAGTGAGGATCTTGAACTGAATTCGAAAGTTTATTGGCAACCAGTGAAGATGCTGAAGAATGGGAGTGATATGGTCACGGGGAGAGGCATGGAGGACCATCCGAGCTGCAGTATTCTGTATGAGTTGTAATCGGTGGCGCTGGCATTGAGGAATGCCAGCATAAACAGGATTGCACAAATCTATCCAAGTGATAACTAAAGAAAGTAAGAGGGTGGAAAGAGCCTGAGGGGAGAGAAATGGTCTGATGGCACAGATTTGTCTAAGGCAATGGAAAGAGCGACGAGACACCTGTGAAATGTGATCGTGAAATGAGAGATTACTATCAAGAAAGACACCTAAATACCGAAGCTTAGAGACTAGAGATATTGAGGTACCCGAAAAAGATGGAGCAAGTGATGGAGCAGTAGAGCTGTGCGGAAACCATATAGCCGGGGTTTTAGAGATATTCAACACAAGACAATTTGTAGAGAGCCAGGAAGAGACCATAGATAGACAGGCATTAAGGGGAGCAATATCAGGTTGGGAAGAGGATGTGTGGTGTAGAAGAAAAATATCATCTGCATAGTAGTAACCCGAAATACCCGATTGCTGTATCAAAAGGGCAAGGGGGGGGGGGGGGGTCAGAAACAGATTAAATAAAAGAGGAGCCAATATAGAACCCTGAGGAACACCATAAGAAAGAGGAAAGGCATCAGTAGTGATAGAGGAGGATGAGTGGTGATAGAGGAGGAGATGAAACTTGATGTAAAGATATAGTTAGTTTGTTCCAGGCATAAGGAGCAGCAAGGTGAAAGGATCAAAGTCTGGAATTGGCTGTTGAAGAGAAGGGCATAGAGAAAGGTATGCCAGAGGAAGAGCGAAGTTCACGAGGAGGGGTGTAGGGAGAGATTAGAGAGGAAAGGTAGTGAGGAGCAATAGAATGAATACACATATAGGTCAGAAGGAGAAGTTTGTACTGGATACGGAAGTGGAAGGGAAGCCAATGAAGTGATTTGAGAAGAGGGGTTATATGAGTATATTGGGGCTAGTGCAAGATTAACCGTGCAGCAGAGTTTTGAACAGATTGAAGGGGAGAGAGAGTTGACTCAGAGGGTAACCAGCAAGGAGGAGGTTGCAATAGTCGAGGCCAGAAGTGACTAATGAAAGAAACAGATTTTTGCTATCTGTTGGATATGTGTGGAAAAGGAGAGAGAGGGAGGGCTGAGGAAACAGGGAGCAGAAGAGTGTTATCAACAGAGCTAGAGAAGAGAGGATTTAAAGGTTTAGGCGGAAGTTTGGTTTTGGCCATGTTCAATTTCCAATGGTGGTGAGACATCCAGGTAGCGATGTCAGATAGGCAGGCAGATATATAGGCTTGGAGTGTAAGAGAAATATCAGGTGTAGATAGATCTGAGAGTCATCATCATAAAAATGATATTGAAAGCCATGGGAGGAGATGAGAGCACCAAGTGACTGGGTATAGAGAGAGAAAAGGAGAGGGCCTAGAAGAGACCCTTGGAATACACCAGCTGAGAGAGGGATAGCAGTACAGGAGGAACCTCCAGAACAACACTGAAAGAGCGAGGGGAGAGATAAGAAGAAAACCAGGACAGCACAAAGCCTCTAAAACCAAGTGAGAACAATATGTCAAGGAGAAGGTGGTATTCAACAGTGTCAAAAGCAGCAGAAAGGTCAAGAAGAATGAAGAGCAAGTAAAGGCCTTTGGATTTAGCCAGGGACAAGATTAAATTGAATATTAGCTTCTAAACAGAGCAGAGCTGTCCCAAGGATATTTGATGCCCTATGCGACCCTTCAGCTATGCATTCCTCCAAGTATTAAGATCCTATGACCCCCTGGAGCCACTCAAGGACCTACCTCAGCCCCCTCCTGCTCCGAGTTGCTTAAGGTTCTAGCATTCCACCATATTCGAGCATCTCCCTTTCTTTTGCCTACCTCTCCATAGT
This sequence comes from Ichthyophis bannanicus, assembly GCA_033557465.1. NCBI lineage: Eukaryota > Metazoa > Chordata > Amphibia > Gymnophiona > Ichthyophiidae > Ichthyophis > Ichthyophis bannanicus. Next base: position 434,768,674 of record CM066035.1, read on the forward strand.
CCAGTATCTCATCTCCCCCTCTCTATCCAACCTCTATGTCTAACATCTCATCTCCCCCTTTCCTTCCCCCTGCCGGGCCTGCCACCACCACTCTACCTCTGCCGGTCTAAAGAAGCAGGAAGTAAATCAGCGCAGCATGGATCTTTGCAGCACAGGCCTGCGCCCAAGCACTGCTGTGCACTGCCCCACCAGACACAAACATCCTGCTGGAAGGGGCTAGGCACTAGAGCGCTTTCATTTGGGCCTGTATTACCACACTGATTTACTTCCTGCATCTTCTGGCTTGTGGGAAGTAGAGGGATGGTAGTACAGCAGTAGGAAGGGAAGAACTTTAAATACTGCTCTCCTACTACGCTGCTGGTTCCTAAATTCTGCTGCCCTAGTTGGATGCCTAGCCCACCCAATGATTGAGGCGCCCCTGCCTCTAAGTAATTTTTATATAATCAAAAAATGGGAGAAAACTTTGGGTACATCGATTCTGAAATAGTTATATAGGTGTCCTTTTTAAAAAAGTACATTTTACAATCACCTTCCTAACAGAAAAGGTAAGGATCTTTCCCCACATCACCATTTGTTTCTTTCATTTATGTCCCATACACACTGTATAATATGTATTGCTGCATTCAAATTGTCACAATGCATACATAATTAAGTCCTAAATTTAATTTCCTTGAAAAGCAAAAAGCTTACTCTGCTCAAAAGTCAAAACAAACATATATAGTTCTTTCAAGCGTGTTCTGTAGCTTTAAGGATATGGCTGCAGCTTCACATCACACCCACATATTTGTCTTCTCTTTCTCAGCTAGTGTCAAGCAGTGACAACCACTATAGTGTCTGGGACACTGTGATCTGTACTACAGACAGAAAAAGCAAGAGAAAGCAAGAGAGGGAGTACAGAAATCCTGTTATGTTCCCCAGGGATGAGTCACTTCCGAACAATAATCCTGAGATGCTATTTATTACCGTTTCTTGCTGATATGAAGCCCAGCTTGATTTCTCTGCAGAGCACAGGGCCTAGCCTCTCTCCTGGTTCTCCATTAATCATGAAGGACTGTTACGAAATGTACACACAGAGTAGGAGTTATGCCTGTGAGTGGCCTTTAGCTGTCTCCAGTTCAATGAAATTACCCTGCATGAAGACTTGTTTTATGAGAGATTGGTTTATTTGTAACTAAACAACTTCCTCTGTTATTTGATAAGCTCAAATATTTGCTACTGATAGTCGGAGAGTGTCACATTTATTATCCAGACTCAAGCATTGCCTAACTTCTTTGATTCTTGTTAAATGTGTTTTTTGGATTAACCCTGTTCAAGAGTAAAGCAAAACCAGCATCAACATCTGTAATCTTAGCATTAAGATTCATGCAAAATGTCTTCAGACCTTCTGAAAAGATGTGTGCTGATAAATGCAGTTAAGCAGAAGCTTGCAATACAACCTAGATTTACAAAGAGTCTCTTTATTAACTAATGCCCCTATTGAAAATCACTCCACAGAAATCACATGTACACATTTACAAGTTCTATATAGTGAGCTTCTGGGTCGCCAGGAGTCAGGACTGACTCGAAGGCACACATTGTTTGATTGATTTAGTGTGCACAACTTCCCTAGTTTATTTTATACTCTTATGCTCTTATTTCATAAAGTATGTGCACAAGTGTTAACCCTGCCATTACAAGGTCCTCAGCTCAGGGAAATTTATTTATTTGTTCAAACTTGAAATTCCACTTATATTCAACCATGGCCCCAAAGCATGTTACACAAATAAAAAATACAATACAAATCCATATAATATATCAAACAAACCCTCGCCACAGATTGCTAAAATAGATCTATACCGCACCTAATAAAAAAACAAAATAAAAAGTAATTAACAAAGGAGCCCTTTTACTAAAGTGCACTAGGCAGTTAATGTGAGTTTTTTGCATGTGGTAATTGCCTGCTCAGGCACACGGTAACTGTTACCGGGGGGGGGGGGGGGGCATGACAGTTTCCGCACATCGCACATTAACACATTAGGGGCTGAATGGGTGGGGTAGAGGTAGGATGTTGGGGGGGGGACATATCTTTTTCGAACTGTCAATATTTCCATTAGTATGGGTGCACTTAAACGTCACCTCAGTAGGCAGAAATTGAGTGCACCCATTGTAATAAAGCCATGTGTTGGGGTACCCATCCACACAGTAATTGTTGGGAACATGCTGGTCACACCCCCGATAGTTACCATGGAGGCTTTGCACTTAACGCACTTTGGGTTTTGCCTAAACATGTTAGATGCAAAATCCTAAAGCAGTTTAGGACCCCTTAAAGTGTAGACAAAAATTCATGCCTTAGCTAGGAGGTTTACATGCATATATTCAGGGCAATTTTATAAAATGCTATTTCTGCATGTAAAACACTCTTTTACCCATGGAAATGCCTTCTGAAATTACCTTCAGGGTGGGCAATTTTCTAAAAGGCACATAAAATCCTGTTTCATGTGGAACAATGCCTGTGACAATTGCACCCTCAAAGTCAAAATGAAAGGATAATGCCAAAGTCATTTGCCCAATAGAGAATAGGAGCAGAAATGCAATGTGCAGACAGGATTTATTATATACCATTTACAATCTCTAATTCAACTAAAAAACGGGTCATCTCTGGTCCTCAAGGACAGCGAATGGCTTGACATTTCAGAACATTTTTTACGACTAGGGGCTAAGTGTTCATGGCTACGGCCTGTTCTGGTAGGAGTGTGTCTCTCTCTTTCTGTGTGAGCTGTGTTTTTTTTTTTCCTTTTTTAGCAAATCTTCCAAATCTTAATCTTTTCCTTGGGCATTTGCCTTTAAATTATTGTAAATCACCTTGAAGTCCTTGGATATTAGGCGGGTATGATGAAATAAATACATAACATATAGGTGTGAATACAATGGAATCAATATGCATGCACGTCCATTTCATGCATGTTCATTACAGATGTCCCTAAAACCTGAGCCATTTCTGGCCCTCAAGGACTATTGGTGAATATCACTGGATGTCCACATAGTAGTAAATCCGTAAAGAATAAGATCTCCATCATTTATGACCCGATTTCTGAATCTCTGCCTGACTTGTTATGTTTGACAAATACTTGCCTATTAGAGTCTGATGCAGTTTAAATAACACAATGTAGTCCATCCTCCTATACGTGAGGCATCTTGCTGATCTATGAGATGAGGAGGTGAAATTATTATTTCCTGCAGGAATTCATTGGCATTGTCTCGAGTCACTCACTTGTGACTCTTGAGGTGGTTTTGCAATCGTATGCTAAATGGGCAATTTGCTCAGTTTTTTGTCTACCCTCCAGTTGTTTGATGCCAGATTGTTCTCCAATTACTTAGTATTTATACCCTCAGACTTTCTCCCTAATTCTCAACAAGCTCCACACACAATCTTCCCTGTTCCCTGGTCAGACCACGCCCCGATTATTTTCCTTATCCATACCACATCACAGCAATTTAAACAAAAACCCATGCTGCTCACAACCCAGATATTCTGAGACTTCCTCAAGGCAGTCACCACACAGCTGGACCTCAAAGCAGAAGACTCAGACCTCTACAAAATGACAACAATTTGGAACAATGCCCTGTCTGTAGCAGCACTTGCACCCCCAAGGAAAATAGCATCAAAACACAGAGCCTCATGGTTCTCCACCTCCCTACAGAAACAGATAAGCAGCTTATGCTGCCTGGAATGAAAATGAAGAAACTCAAGAAACCCACTCCTCCAAACTGCCTACATTGAACAACTTAAGATATACAATGGAGAAACCCAAAATCCAAAACTGGAATACTAAACTAGCCTAGTTACTTCTGCAATAAACAAACCAAGAAAACTATTCTCCATAGCGAAAACACTCATGAGAGAACCCAAAAATGGAAACATATAAGATAAAATATCCCCCCAGAAGATTGCTTTCTACCTACTCGCCAAACAGATACAAGTATCCCCATTGGAACAAACCCCAATGACATCCAGACCTGAAATCAGCTCCCAGAAGATTTGGTCTCAATTCAAGCTTCCATCAGTTGAAAACATAGAAGACAATACAGAGCCTTAACACAACAACCTCCACAATGGACCCTTGCCCTGTCACCTGGGTAAAAATGACCAGATCACACCTTAGTACATACCTCATAACAATAGTACACACCTCACTGTCTCTAGGCCTTATGCCCACAGTGCTGAAGCAAACCTCAATTCGACACCTCCTGAAAAGCACAAAACTTGACCCAACCTCCCCTAAATCCTATAGGCCAATATCTAGTATCCCATTAGTCGCAAAAATAACAAAGAAAATTGTCCTAAGGACCATATCAACAATCACTCACCCCTAGACCCCCACCAACATGGGTTCAGACAGTTCAGTGGGGTTGAATCTTTCATCACCTCCTCCAAAACACCCTTACAACCTGCTTGCAATACACCAAGAACAGATTCATTCTAATTTTCCTTGACATCACCACTTTCTTCGACTCCCTCTCACACCATCAACTACTACAAAGACTCTCCGAGATCAGCCTCCATGAATCCACACTCAACTGGTCCTGCTCTTACCTGAATTTCCAGAAACAGCAAGTATGAATTGGTAAGAAGACTTCAATCACATTCCTGCAACATATAGGCGTACCCCAAGTATCCAGTCTATCAGCTCTCCTTTTCAATATCTACATCCAACCGTTATGTCAGATCTTCAAAGCACACAAAATTCTATACCAAATCTATGCAGACGACAATGTTTTTCACACCCATAAATCTCCTCTTTCTGGATCTTGCCAGCTTACAAAAGTGCTTCTCAGATGTAAAAGGATGGCTTTGTAGACACAATCTTCTCATCAACCAAGAGAAGACTGAGGCACATTTACATAATGACATACCCAACATTTGTCCCACCATCAACACTAAAATTTGACGATGTAACAATCAAGGTCAAATCAGAGACAAAATACCTGGGTATAACCAGCACAATACCTAGCCCTGTGCAAGCGGTGCAGCCACACAGAGTGCAAAAGGATTAGGGGCAAATGTCAGGCTGCTGGCCCCAACCTGCCCCCCCCCCCCCCATGTTGCCCTGCTGCTATTGGAACTTTTTTGTTTTCTCAGAGGCAGCAGCGGCAGCAGTAGAGAGGTACACCCACGTTTGTAGGCAGGTCAGGTCCCTCCTTCCCTTCTCTGATGTAGGTTGCGTCAGAGAAGGGAGGGACCAGGCCAGCCATTTAAACGCGGGTCTTTGCAACTCAGCATTTGCATGGCTGGCCTGGTCCCTCCCTCCTCTGATGTGACCTACATCAGAGAAGGGAAGGAGGGACCCGATCTGCCTATAAAAGTGGGTCTGCCTCACTGCTGCTGCCGCCGCCTCCATGAAAACAAAAAAGTGGCAGCAGTGGCAGGGCAACACGGGGGGGGGGGGGGTGCGGGCAGGGGCACACAACTGGTGGAGGGGGGTCGTGCAAGATGTGGAAATAGCAAAGGGTGCTATTATGGCTTGGTACAGCCCTGGGTAGAACAATACATCAACAGTTGACCTTCCAACCTCACATAAGAATAATAACCACCTCTGTCTACCACAAACTAAAGAGTCATGGGATAGGAGGCAGTGTACTATTGTGGATCAGGAACTGGTTAAAAGATAGAAAGCAGAGGGTAGGGCTAAATGGACAATTTTCCCAATGGAGAAAGGTGAATAGTGGTGTACCCCAGGGATCTGTGCTGGGTCTGCTGCTTTTTGACATATTCATAAATGACCTCGAACAGGTAATAACGAGTGAGGTTATCAAATTTGCAGATGACACAAAACTATTTAAAGTTGTTAAAGCTCATGAGGATTGTGGAAAATTGCAAGAGGTTTTTGCTAAATTGGAAGACTGGGCATCAAAATGGCAGATGAAATTTAATGTGGACAAGTGCAAAGTTATGCACCTAGGGAAGAACAACCCAAACTATGGTTATACGATGCAAGGTTCCACATTAGGCACCACCACCCAGGAAAAAGATTTAGGCATCATTGTGGATAACGTGTTAAAACCCTCGGCCCAGTGTGCAGCGGCGGCCAAGAGAGCAAATAGGATGCTAGGTATCATAAAGAAAGGAATGGAAAATAAACAAAGGAAATTATAATGCCGCTATATCGTTCCATGGTGAGACCGCACCTTGAATATTGTGTGCAGTTCTGGTCGCCGTATCTTAAAAAGGATATAGCGTTATTAGAAAAGGTTCAGAGAAGAGCCACCAAAATGGTAAAGGGGATGGAAGGATACTGCTATGAAGAAAGGCTAAAAAGGTTAGGGCTCTTTAACCTGGAAAAGAGACGGCTGAGGGATATATGATAGAGGTCTATAAATTAATGAATGGAGTGGAACGGGAAGTAGTAAAGGCTGTTAGTGTAGCTGGGTTTACAAAAGGTTTGGACAAGTTCCTGGAGGAAAGGTCCATAAACCATTATTAAGAAGGGACCCAGGATATCAATGCTTAACCCAATCAAGCATTGTGGAACCTGTGTCTTTTGGGGAAACTGCTAGGTACGTATGACCTAGATTGGCCACTGTTGGAAACAGGATACTGGGCTTGATGGACCTTGGTCTGACCCAGTATGGCATATCTTATGTTCTTATGTTGTTATGTTCTTAAACTAAGAATCCTGAAGCACCTCCGCCCACTAGTCTCCCCAGATCTATTCCAAACAGTGTGCCAGGGAATGATTACACCTGTACTTGATTGTAATATCATCTTCCAGAGCCTACCGAAACAAACTCTCCACCCACTACAAATGGCCCAAAATACTGTGGCCCGAATAATCGGCCATAGTTCATCCTCTCCTGAAGCAGTCCTCTCTTGATCCCTCTGTGCTTTCCCATTGGCGCCCAGTTTCTAACCTTCCATTCTTAGCAAAGGTGCTGGAACGTTTTGTCTTTCTGCAGTTATCTTCTCATGCTGAAGCTACTAATTCTCTTCATCCTCGACAAGCCGGTTTTCGGGCAGGGCATAGTACCGAGACCGTCCTCCTGGCCCTGCTAAACGAGCTTCATGTTGCTCATGACCGTGGAAATATCTCGCTCTTGGTTTCACTAGATCTGTCAGCAGCCTTTGATCTAATTGACCATCGTACCCTTATTTCACGCTTGTTTGACATTGGTTTAAGGGGATCAGTATTAGGCTGGTTTCGTTCTTTCCTCACTGCCCATTCCTTTGTTGTCTGTGCCAATCACCAATCCTCCCCATCTACCCCCCTGTCCTGTGGGGTACCCCAGGGATCGGTCCTATCTCCCCTACTTTTTAACATCTTTCTTGCCCCCCTCCCCCTCTTAGTCCAACAGTTCCCAGTTTCCATCTATATTTATGCGGATGATATAGTCCTCCTCTTCCATACCTCTCCGGTCAATATTGACATCACCCCACTTAATACTTGTCTCACCCATGTTGCAAACTGGCTTTCTTCCAACTTCCTTCAATTGAATCCATCCAAATCCACAGCCATGTGGGTCTCATTGAGTACCTCTTGTCCTAACATCACGCCTCAAATAAATTCTGTTCCCGTTCCACTTACCTCTTCATTCCGATATCTGGGAGTAACCCTGGACTCCTCAATGTCCTTCCATGAACACATATCTAATCTTTCCCGTCGTTCGTTTTTTGTATTGCGACAGCTCCACTCAGTCCGTTCTATTTTGCCCACTGATTCACTTATCACCCTTGTACTTGCTTTGGTCAGACTGGATTATTGCAACGTGGTCTACGCGAATCTCCCAGCCTACCAGCTCCAACGTTTGGAGCTTCTACAGAATACAGCTGCCCGACTTGTTACCTTTGCCCGTAGATCCGATCATGTCACCCCTCTCCTGTGTCACCTTCACTGGCTTCCTCTGCGTTTCAGGTTCAGATATAAGTTCCTCATATTAACACATAGAGTCATTCATTCCTCCAACCCTCATTATTTAGCAAACTTGATCTCTCTCCATACTCCCTACCGACAGCTTCGCACCTTGCATGCTAATCGTCTATCTCTTCCTTCCCCTGCACAAGCTCATCTAGAACAGACACGTCACGCTGCTTTCTTTTTTCTGGGTCCCTCACTTTGGAATTCACTACCATCCTCCCTCCGGTTAGAACCTTCCTATCAGAATTTCAAAACACTACTAAAAACCCATTTATTCCAACAGGCATTTGACCTCCCTCCTTGACATCCTGTATAGTCTTTCGTTTGTTTGTCTTCTGTTGACTTACTGGTTTGTTTGATTATTGTCTTTGATTTACTGTTTGCCTTTGGTGGCCCCTTCGGCCCCTTCGGCCCTTTCTTTTCTTTATTTTAATGGAGTTCCTTTCTTTTTTGACGCTAGCATCTATATTTTATTGTAAACCGCCCTCATGTCTCGACAAGGGCGGTATATAAAGTGTTAAATAAAGATAAAGATTAAGATAAAGATCGATCACACATCAACCCCATATTGATACAACTTCATTGGCTTCCCATCTCAGACAGGATCAGATACAAAGTTTTCACCACAATATTCAAATATTCAAAGAATCTGCCACATTCCTCCAGTCCCTTATCTCAAACACAAAAAAATGAAAAACTGTGAAGAAATTCCACCCTCAACCTGTTCACCATTCCACAGCAGAAGACAAAGAGCAAATAGTCTACCTGCAACATAACATTCATCTTGTTCGCCCTGTCCTTATGGAATAAATTATCACCAATATTAAGAGGACTCGGAGGACGATGCTTTGCAAATGGGGGCTGTCTGATTGAGTTCTTCTTTGCCATCCAGTGTAAGCTCTGGGAGCCTCCCCTTCAACAGCGTCATTGAAGGGAGGTGTTTGCTGGCATTTAAACTCCCACAACTGTTCCGTGAGTGAGGATGGTGCTTTGTAAGCAGGGGCTGTCTGGGGAGTTCTTCTTTGCCGTCCAGAGTAAGCTCTGGGATCCTTCCCCTTCAATAGCATCATCGAGGGGAGGCATTTTCTGGCATTTAAACTCCCACAATTGTTCTGCGGCCGCAGATGCGGCCCGCAGTCACGTGACCAAAGGGGTACACCCCTTTGTTCCCCCTTCGGTGCCAATTCGGGGCTGGGACTGCCCAGCGTTATTGTTTTGAGCCACAGGAGATACCTAGAGGTTACAGGAAGAGGGAAGTATAAGGCAATGGAGAAAGATCCTGTGAAATTAGTTTCAATGCTGAAAGAAAGCATTGGCCCAATGGACCAAGATGTGCACATGTTGGAGGATTTGAAGGCTGGCCCAGATTTTTTACAACTAGATATGTCCACCTCTGTGAACACGTCCATCTCAGGTGCATCCTTGAGTTCCATCAACAGGACGCCATCTTTGAATCCATCACCTCTGAATCGGGGCTTGGGACTGGAGGAAGATACTCCCTTGTTGGACCCGGTTACTGCACCATTGAGAGCGGTCACAGCAGGCCCTTCCCAAGTCCTGAATGGTGACTCTGTTGTGTTGGTTCCTATACAATTGGGTAAGCCGGAGGTCTCAGGTTTGTTACCTGTGGTCTCTGCTGCAGATATTTCCTTGCTCAATATTTGGAAAGTGGTCTCAGATACTAATGTTTTATTATCTGGATTTATAGATCAAACTGTAAAGTTTTCCGAACAGGTTGTTTCTAAATCCTGAGAGGTAGATATCAGGGTCTCCATTTTTTCCTGTTGACTTGATAATATGGACATTTAGGTTTATTGCAAGATGTGGGGTCTACAGGTGTGAAGAATAGTTATGTGTTGTTTAAGCAGATTGACAAACGGGAGGTCCTTGGAGGAAAAACAATTTTATTGGTTGGTCAACCCTACACGTGTTTCGGCCAAATTGCCTTCATCAAGGGTCTGTGACCACTAAAATATAAAACAAAATAAATAATCATAAACCATAAAATCATTCAATTTAAATAAACATATGTAGAAAGGAAACACATTCATAAAACTGAGCAAGGGGAAAGTTGGTGTGCTGTAATAATAACAAAAACATACATTTAACCGATAAAATTAAAAATTGTCATAAGAACAAAACATCATAAACAAAAAAGATTCTCTCTCTCTCTCTCTCTCTCTAAAAAACAATGTTTGTGGCAATAATAAATAGGATAAACAGAGGTGGTAAAATGTAAGTGACAGAATAAATATCAAGGTAGATTAACCAATACAACTAGTACAGTAAGTGAATGCCATATATTTTTTTAACTTGTTCACAAGGGCTTTTCTGCAGAATTTGTAGATTCTCATGGGGTATAACCATATCTTAATTTGTTTAGTACACTTTAGAATTGATAAATATTAGTTTTTTCTTCCCTTTGGGTGCCTCCCTCATTTCTGTTATTTTGATACTCAGTCTAGTTCACTTCATTGTACATTTTTATTCTAATTTATTTGTAATGCCTCTGTATTCTGTTTCAGTTGTGCACCAGTGTGCTTACTAGTTTTATTGGTCGAGAGGGTGAGCTACTTAACAGCCCTACCAGGGTTTGTCAGATATTCATTAAGTGCTGTATCTTCCACAACTTAGCACAGAGGAGGCAATAACCCCTGCTAGCTGTGAAGGAACCTGTAGAAACCAATACAGAGGAGGGTCTGGCCCCTAGCCACAAGCAGATAGAGCAGCCATACAGGCAGGTCCTGACTGCAAGAAATGAGCTTATACCCATAAGTCTGAAGCAGATAATCAGCAGCCTTACATGTTACAGGACACATTTTGGATATTGTATTTATAAGTGAGGAACTGATAGGGGATAAGGGCCCTAGATGGATGTCCTACTTAGTTGCATGGGCATATCATTATTGCTTAAAGTTTTTGTTTCGGGTCACCTAGAAACAAAACTGTTTCAAAGCCTGGACCTTCTAAGGCTAGTAGAGAGATTATAAATCTTGAGAAGTTGCGTGGTACCCAATTCTGAAAGGGGCACATCTGTACCATCCAGACGGCCCTGAGCAGGACGGGCCCATTAGGACCTGATTTTGTACAGCGGAAGCAAAACATTCCCATGGCATACAGAATCAGGCCTGAGGACAGCCTGGTGTGCCCCTGCATGCCTTCAGGACATCTTCACTCCAGGCTCCCCTGGCTCCTGCAGTGCTGACCCCCCTCTTCCCTGCTTCCCAACCCATGGCTGGCCAGCCAGGGCCTAGATCGGGTGGCGGGGAATTCCCTGCACCCGACCCCGGAGGGTATGTCTGGCCCCAATTGCCCAGTTTGTGCTGATTATTCCACCTTTGACGTGGAATAATCAGCACATCCTCCTGACCTTGCAGGACGTACAGGGCCGTGACCTGAATCGGTCCTGTATGTCCTGTCGCGGCAGCCTGCCCCTGCTTAGCCCAGACCCCGCCCCCTCCTGCTAGCTCTCCCCATCCTGCTGCTCTAGCCATGTGGCGAGAGTCAGAAGGGTAATAGGGGCAGTATGGCTTGTGGGGCTGCACATCTCATCGGGATGTGCAGCCCTGCAAGTCACGTCTCAGAATCATGCTCATATTGTATGGATACCACATTCAGTGGACATAAATAATCCAGATGCCACAACATGTTTTGACCATCTATAGTCATCTCTTGCTCTGTCCTTGGATCAAGTAGCCCTTGTCATGAGCAAGGGTTTAGAAATGCCCACCCTGATCCTTGCTTTAAGGACACCATAAGGGATATTAAGTGTCAGTTCCAGCAGGCTAAGGGGGTTATTTAATAAGTGACATTCAGCATATGGACATGTAAAACAGCTGACAAGGACTTCACAAAGGCAAGGATATGCTGACCCCAATTTTACAACCAGGTGGTTCTGCACGTTAGCAATGTCTATCTTTGACTATCACAAAGGGGGCATTTCTAGTTGTGGTTGGGGTGGTTCAAGCAGCCGCACATAGCTGTCTGGATGTGCTGAATGTGGTATCCAAACATCCTCCTCTGCACCTGCAAAAAAACACAAATAGGTAAAGGACTTTGCAGTCCATGTCGACCATAGTTTGTGATTCTGTCTGGAGGAGTTTGTACTGGAGAGATACTAGTCTGTTTGTATTCGTGTCGACCAAGTAGTCTTTGTAGCGATCCCCTTTGTCTCCACTGTGCATCTCCTCTCCCCAGCAGTGCCCACTGTTCCCTACTGTTGTCCATTAGCTGACCCCTAGCATGCGACCATCCCTTACCTCTCTGGTCCCGTTCTGACCTCCTTGACTTGCAGCTGTGTCTCTGCTCTCCCATACAGCTCATGTGTTGTTCTCATCCCCTGTCTGTGCCCTGCCATCACACTGAGTGTGCATGTTGCACGGATGTGTTGGTGTGGAGGAGAGGTGGTGTGTAAGTGGCCTGTGGTGCATGAGTGTATGTGTCTGTCACTCTGTCTGTGGGTTGCTCTGTCTGTTGATGTTTCTCTGAGTATAGTACACAGGGTGTTTATTGATGGGAATGGAAAAGGTAATGGTGGTGGGCTGAAAGGTTTATAGTTTAACAGGTACTTTATATACCACCTTTTTTAATTCAAAGCAGTTTCCAATCTTGTAAAAATAGGGACAACTTAATACTAAATTGAACAAAAACAGAATAAAATGACGAAAGAAAAGGAACACCAGTTTTAGACAGGAAAGGAAGAACACAGATTAAAGATCACACAGAATAAAATACCCCAATCTGATTAGGAGATACAGATCACTTGGACATCAAAGAGGACCACCGTAGATGAGCAGCCTCTTTCAAGCTTGCTTGGGAAGCCTTGTAAACAGATTCATAGCAGAGCAGGGAGATTATTTCACAGAAAAGGGCCCAGGAAGAAGCAAGCCACACATCTTGTGGATTCCAGCCAAACAGTATTTAACTGAGGAAGATGTAATTGAAGACCGACCAGAAGCTACATATGGGATGGTCAGTGATGAAAGAAGGTGCTGTACCAGTAAGTAAAGTTTTGTGCATAAGACTTACAACCTTGAAATGTACACAAAAAGAAATGGGAAGCTAGTGATATTGCATAAAGAGAGATGATACATGATCAAACTTATAAGCATAAGTTAAAATAGGTATGGCAGTATTTTCTACAGTCTGGAGATGCTGGATGAGATATTGAGGAAGACCACTAAAAGCAATGTTACATTAATCAAGACAGGAATGATAAAGACATGAACGAGTATTTAATGAGGGGGTATCTAGAAAACGACGTAATGAGCAAAGTTGTTAAAGAGCTGAAAAAGTACTATGGACAAGTTGAGAGATCTGTTCTCAAAATATAATTTCAAATCCAGAATTATCCCCAGATGACGGAAAGAGTCAGTCAGTGTAATCAGGATACTGCTAAGAGTGATTGAGATATTGGGAAGGAAGGCATTACCTGTAAACCAGGTAGCTGTGGTCTTAACTATATTCAATTGACGTTTGAAAGTCAGTTACTATTGTGCAATTGTGGACAAACAGAAGCTTAGTGAAGACAAATCCATAGTCTTGTAACTGGTAGGAGCAAAAAGCAGAATATCGTAGCATATCAGAAATGTATGCTGTGATCTTGGATTACTTAATGGGGGGACTCAAAAAATGTTAAATAAGAAAGGAGCCAGAACAGAGTCCCCCAACTCTGCAAACTAAATTATGAGATGTGGAAGAGGAAGGACCAGCAAAAACTCTGAAAGTACTGCCCAAAAAAATAAGGAAATAAGGCAAGAACATTTCCATGTAATCCTCTCTCAAACAGCCAAGAAATGAGTAGCGAATGATCAACGAGATGGAAAGCAGTGGTGAAGTCTACTGTAAGGTCAATCTGGCTTCTGTCCAGTGAGCTATGTAAGCTATAGATATCACTTATGAGAGCAGTCAAAATAGTCTCCGTACTGTGACCTGGACAGAAGCTGGACTGTTGGGGGTGTAAGACGAGTATATTCAATGTGCTGCCAGGATTGAGAAGAAACTATTTTTTTCTATGAGTTTTGCAAGAAATGGGAGGTTGAAAACTAGACAATAATGTGTTGGTGTCAGAATTGTAAGGGTGTTGTGGTGACTTTAAGATATGGATGCTGTGTCTGCATAGTTTGCCCTGGCCCTGCAAGAGAGTCTCACAGTAAGGAAAGGAGAGAGCGAGAAAAGGGCACTCATACCAGAGGATGTACCAGCCTAGGTTCCATTATCTTGGACCTCACTGATGAACAGTATCTGACCTGGTTCAAATTTGACAAGGCTGCCATTCATCATCTATGTCAGGAGCTGGAACCTCTCCTCTGAACGAGTATAGCAAATCTTTAGTTCTTGTTTTTATGTACACCCATACCCTGCTAGGTACCCTATATCATACTAAAATATCAGTCTTCATCATCTTGCCCATACACACCTTTATGACTCTAACCTAACATCATTCAATCCGAGAATCAAGGGCTCAAACCAGTAGAGCATGTGATAGGCCTTCTTGCTGGTTCATCCACAACAGTGGAAACTGTTACCTGTGGAATTAAGAATGGAAAGAGATTTAGAAAAACTTAGAAAGAAATTGAAGGTGATGTATGTATCTATCTACTGTATGTAGATAGATACATAGATATAGGGCAAGGAGGTACTTGTGCTTATTTTCATGTCTTCTATATGGTTTGGAAAGGGGAGGTGTGCAGCTAAATCACCATATTTAGATGTTGCTTCATGGTTATAGCAGCTCATCTGATCCAAAATGTTGCTATGTATTCTGAGGTTGGTGATGAAGAGGGGTGTAAAAAAGTACATTGTGAATGAATGCATAGCAGGGATAAATGCAAGCTTAGTATCTGCACTACCAGATTTGACCTGTATTTCCTTGCAGGCCAATGAGCTGTAATTAGGAGGCGTCATAGCTGTTGTGTGAAATGACGTTTATGAAGAATAAGAGGTTCTTTTACTAAGCTATGGTAAGCAATTACAGTGGGTTAAAAGGCAATAATCCCTACAGTAACCCCTAGCATGGGCTGATTGCAGAAATAGGAGCACCTGATAAAGTTTGATAAATTAATGAATGGATGGAACGGGTAAACGTAGATCGATTGTTTACGCCATTAAAAAGCAGAAAGACTAGGGGACACACAATGAAGCTACAATGTAACCCATGTAAGACTAGTAGGAAAAAATAGTTTTTTCACTCAATATGTAATCAAACTCTGGACTTTGTTAGCGGAGGATGTAGTAAAAGCTGTTAGTGCAGATGGGTTTAAGAAAGATTTGGACAAGTTCCTGGAGGAAAGGTCTATAAACCATTATTAAAGAGGTTCTTGGGACTTGGATTGACCACTGTTGGAAACAGGATACTGGGCTTGATGGATCTTGGTCTGACCTAGCATGGCATTTTTTATATTCTTTATGTTTATGTTCTCTGCTTAGCCAGACAGAGGGGCCAGCCTAAAGGTCATTACAGCCCTAGCATTCCTGACCATCGGCATCTTCCAATCCTGGAAGCTTTTCTGACCATCACAGATAACTAGATAGCCTTCTCCTCCACTATGCAGCAGAAGCAGCAAACCATGCTGCAGTTTCATGATGTGGCACATTTTCCAGCTGTCTTGGGTGTCATGCACTACACACATGGCCCTCAGGCCCCCATGAGGGAGAGAATTCACCTACCACAACAGGAAGACATTCCACTTCATGAACATGCAGGTAGTCTGTAATGCCCAGGGTGAAATCACAGGATTCTTCCCATGGTTCCCAAGTCCTGTCATGATTCCTTCTATCCTCATGCACTCCAGAGGTTCACAAGTGGAGAGATCTCCAAAGACTAACTGCCAAGTAAAAGGGCAGAGATAACAAGCCATAGATGCTTAATGCATATGGAGGGTGTCAAAACTGAAAGCGAGCAGTGTCAGGACACAGTCCCAGCACAGTGTGTCTCAAGTGAGTAAGCACGAGGGTTAGCAGACAAGAGAGACTGTAGCACAGTGGCAAGAGAACTAGCCTCTAGAGCTGTGGTCCTGGGTTTAAATCCCATAGCAACCCTATGTCATGATGGCAGGTCCCCCTCATCCATCCCTAGAGAAAAAAAGAAGACATCATGCTATTGGGAGAGGAAGGAAGGAAAAAAATCACAGGGGCCTAATGCTTTGCTTTTTGAGGGGAAGAGGCACTAGAGAGGAGACTAGTCACCTGTAGATGGTGTTCTATGAATACAGGTCAATTACTACTGGGGTCTGCTGGTCCTCCATGCTGAGTCACTAGATGCAGAGGAGATTGGAAAACAGGCCTAAACCAGGAAGAAGTGTTAATAATGCTGACCAAATCTTTTGGCACAAAAAGAAAGACAGACAGATGGTGTCTGGGTGCCTCCCATGGAGAGCAGGGCTAGTCCTTCAGAGTCCCAGTAGATTATTTACAGCCCTAGCACCTTAAATGTTCCTCTTCTGGATAGGGCCACTCTCAGTTCTCTGGCCACCTTAAGTTTCCCCAGGGTTTTTAACCAACCAAACAAGACAAAAAACAGTCCTTCTTGACAACCCAACTCTTCTCATTTCAAAATGTTTACCATTTCTCTCAAGTAGCCCAGTTCAAAGGATTCAATCCTAGGCTTTTCTTACTGGGTTCTACAACATACTGTTGACTCCAGTCCTTAACCCCAAAAGAATAGTAGCACAAATTAACTCACCTAAGTCCTGTCTCTCCTACCCCACTTGCCTGGACCCCTCATACTGAAGGCCAAAGAAAGAATTTGGCCCAGGATCCCAGTGAGACAATTATTCTTTCCAAAAATTTTTTCAGTTCTGAAAACCAAAGAATAGTCTTTATAACCATTCAGCATTTATACCACAGTCTTTATAATAGTTTACTGCTGATAACTGTAAATCCTTTGCCAGGCTTTTGTTACTCTGCCTTTCTGCTACTTAGGATTAACAGGGAGGACAGTTGCCACCCTTTGCAAGAAAGCTACTGTATGGACATTTTGAACTTTCTTTTGCTTGTTCCTTCCAGAAACTGTCCAAGACAGAGCAGCTTTATCTAACTAATATTTCTTTTGTTCAGCCACACACACAGTATATCTTCTGCTTAAAGAGCAGTTCATAGGCTCAGTACCTTGTGATAGCGGATCTATTGAGGCAGACTCAGTTTCCATCAGTTCCAAACCACCAAGCTCCTCTCCAGTCATGGATCCTTCTGACTCAGGTGTTGCAAAGGAAGTGGCATCACCTAGTGCTGGGCCTCGGAACCCCTCCCCTCCCGGACTTATATCTGTAACACAGGGGCTGGGAAGGGGAGTGAACACTGCTGGAGAAG
Source organism: Ichthyophis bannanicus (assembly GCA_033557465.1). Classification (NCBI taxonomy): domain Eukaryota; kingdom Metazoa; phylum Chordata; class Amphibia; order Gymnophiona; family Ichthyophiidae; genus Ichthyophis; species Ichthyophis bannanicus. The sequence goes on from CM066035.1 coordinate 434,785,872, forward strand.
CCCTGGGCTTGAAGGAACTCTGACCTTTTCCCCAATATCTATCTCTAATCCTCCCTTTCCCTCCTTGATGTGGCTTTCCCTTTGCCTGGAGAGGAGATATGACTGGAAGTGCCTACTGTGAACCTGGAGGGTCACACTATACATACCAAGCCATACTGGGGATATTGGCAGCCACCTAAACTGATGGAGGCAATAGTCTGCAGCCTATCTGTTTCAGGAGCTGGCAGAGCATAAGATACCAAACACAGTATTATAGTGGACATCATTTTTCCCATGTATGTATGTTAGTTAGAATGGAGAGGAAAGGCTGCAGGGGTGTTTAATTAGATGGATGAATGTCAGCAGTGTCATGTGTGTGTAAGAGGGTGAAGGGGATATTGTGGAGTAAGGGTGGTGCTGTGAGAGGATATAGGTAGACATAGACTAGTGGCTGCCTGCAGCATAATCATATAAAAAGTGAACAGACAGACTGTACCATGAGACAGATATGATAGCTGCAAATAGCTCAATCACTCTATGTCTCCTCCATAACATTCCTTGCAGGTGACAGAGAATATATATTGAGGATCTGGTTGATGATTACCATCATGGCACCGAGTAGTGAGGCTGAGGAGTGACACATCTGGTCCCATAGGAACACCAGCACCATCACTGAGAGATTATTAGGACAGCTGAAGGATTGCTTCATATCCATGGACAGATCAAGAGGGTGAGCTACTTAACAGCCCCACCAGGGTTTGTCAGATATTCATGAAGTGCTGTATCTTCCACAACTTAGCACAGAGGAGGCAATAACCCCTGCTAGCTGTGAAGGAACCTGTAGAAACCAATACAGAGGAGGGTCTGGCCACTAGCCACAAGCAGATAGAGCAGCCATACAGGCAGGTCCTGACTGCAAGAAATGAGCTCATACACAGACATTTTATATGATGGTGTTGAATTGGCCAAAAGAACATATGTGCACAGTTAGTGCTCCCCAGCACCCTCGCACCACCCCCACTTCTCATGCATAAAGCACACCCGACCTTATCACAAAAGACCACCTCTTACTAGCACTTCCCCCCACATGCATACAGTCATGCTCAGCACATGTGCACCCCATAACACCACTGCCTTCTCCTGACCCCCTTCCTCCAATCCTCCCATCCTCCTTCCCCAAAACTCTCCCTCCCATCTGATTGTCTTCCCTCCCCCTGTTCCCCATGCCTAAATGCAACATTGACTGTAGGCAACAGCCCCATATAGCCATACAGATGGTGATATCCATAGCAGTAGTTGAGCACTACCCACAGACTTCTCCATCTGTTATGGCAGTAAGAGATTTATGAGGCATGAAGCCTCTTTCCTCTCCCCCATCCACATTGGGCCCTACTTCTCCCACCCTGCACCTGGATGGATTTCTGGGACAATGATAATGGTGAAGGTTTCTGCACTGCTATCTGAAGAGCTGAAGCTGTTATATTCCTCCTCTGCTCCTTGGGTGGCATTGTAGAAGTTCAGGAAGTAAACAGAGGGCCCTGTTCCACAGGCACTGGTCCCACAATGTTGGTAGGTGATGGGTTGTGCTGCATGGGATGAGTAACTGACTTTTCTGTGCCACTACTGTTGCAGATTGAACACAGAGGAGGCTGGCAGCTATATGCCCATGCTGGGGTAACACTCTGAGCACTGGCTGGAGGCTGGGAATTGCTGAAGGAAGATTTCAGTTCACCCAAGAACTCCTGCAAGTGTTTGTACAATCACCAAATCTCATCAATGAGAGTATGCATTGTTTCCTATTGTTCTCGATGCACATTAAGTGACTGTTGCATGCTATCCAGCTCCTCTCAATGTTTATTTTATTTATTTATTTATTTAGTGTACACTTATATACCGCTACTTCCAGCGATCAGTGGCGGTTTGATTATAAAATTTGGGAGTTGTCAATCAGGACAGAATAATCGGGATAATATATACATAGATTTGAGGGTCTGGCACATCACACAGGATTAGGAACTTCACGGTTAGGTTTACATATTTACAGTTCTACATAATTACATTTCTACAGTTCAACTTCACGGTTAGGTTATACATATTTACAGTTCTACATAATTACATTTCTACAGTTCAGCTTCATGATTCATTCACATTATCTGGTGTTCCACTTTGGTTTACATCCGGTTGTAGTAACATTTGAAAAGATGGGTTTTTAGTTTCTTTCTGAAGGCATTAATGTCTTTAATTGCTCGTAGTTCATATGGTAGTTGATTCCATATTGTTGGGGCAGAGAATGAGAATGCTTTGTTGCTAGTACTGGCTTTTACTGATCTGATGTTATTAGGAACTCGTAGTGTGTCAGAGTTGATAGTTCTCCTGTCTCTGTTGGTTGGTTGCTTGCTGACAAGGGTTGAGAGGAATGATGGTGCTAGGTCATGTATGAGTTTGAACGTGGTTACCAAAGTTTTATATTGTATCCTGGCAGCAACGGGTAGCCAATGTAGCTCGATCAATACAGGTGTAATGTGTTGAGCAATGCTTGTTCGTGTGATGACCCTTGCCGCCACATTTTGGGCCAATTGCAAGATATTTAGCGTTTTCTTTGGCAGACCCTGTAGGATGGCGTTACAGTAGTCTAAGTGAGGCATAATGAGTGCTTGTGCCACAGTCCGAAAATCACAGGGTTCGATTAAGTTCCTCAGTGGTTGTAGGACTCTGAGTTTGTGGAAGATGGCCTTGTTGGTTTTTCGCAGGTGTTTTTCCATCTTCAGTTTGCTGTCGAGTATGACTCCCAGTTATTTGATCTCATTTTTTGTGTTGTACGTGTTGTTATAGAGGGTAATTGTCGGAGGAGGGTCAAAGTTAGGTTTACTTGATATATACATCACTTCGGTTTTCTTGTGGTTGATAGTCATGTTATTTTGCTGGAGCCATGCTAACATCTCATACAGGCAGGTTTCAAGCTGTGTTCATCATTCTGCTGCAGCAACCTTTCTCTGCAGCTCAGCAGTCATTGGCTGCACCAGCTGATGGCACAGCTCTCCTCCTCCTGTGGTAGTTCCTCATCCTCTGCAGGTACGCCAAGAGTCCAGTATGGGGACAGTGGTAGCAGCATAATGTCTTCTCCACTCTGTTTCTCCTCCTCCCCCTTTTCCAGTGGTTCCACCTCATTGCTTCTGGTGTTGTGTGACACCATATCCTCTCTGGATGGCTGTTCTTGAGATGCCTCACCAGGGAACTATGATGTAGATGCACTGCCAGCCTTTGGTTCAGGCATGATTCCATCTCCATGCTGGTTTCCCTCTGCCCTGGTGCCATCCACAGGATCACCAGTATTCTCAGCACCTGCAGGTATGGAACAAGGGGTACACACAGTTGCTTTAGTCACTGCTTATGAAGTACCTATCCTGTCATGTTTGGAATCTTCCCATGTAATAATGGCATGCCACTGTTTTGCCATCACTATGGACCAAGATTGAAAAGATACATGAGGTCAGGGTATCAGAGAAAGGGGGATATACATGGGAGGGTACCATGAAACATGGTTTGCATAACCTGTGCAAGGATGGGAGGGGTGATGGGAACATAATGCCTTGTACCCTCTTGCATGCTTTCCATTACAATGACATGTTTATTTTAATTTATTATTTTTTAAAATCTGTTTATTAATGCTGGCAGCACCACACAGTTAAAAGTTGCATACATGTACACTTTTTTTTTTAAATATTCCATGCTATTCTGCATCAGTGTGGTTTACATTGAACAAACTGAAATTACATTGAACAGGGCATTATAACTTGGAGATAACTATTTTACAGGGAACACAGGCTATGGAGGGTTAAGTGGCTTGCCCAAGACCACAAGGAGCACCTGTGGGACTAGAAACCCCAGTCCTTCCAGCCCAAGGTTGCTGTCCTCTAGTGGGATTTGAACCCCTGACCTTCTGTCCTGAAGTACCTTGCCCCAACCACTAGGCCACTCCTCCACTTTGCATGTAGTATATGATGTGGTGCCCCCACTGCACATCCAGAAATATTCCCCCATTTAATCATCCAGAGATATATCGAAGGAGAAGAAAAACAAAGGACAAAGGGGATAAAAAGACACCTTGCACAAAAACCGCTTGCACAGTACATTATATCATCTCAAACCAAACCTGCCAACTTTATACAATATGAGGGCAACCCTGACGCCCTTCCTTGTATCACTGCCTCTGTATGGCTTGGCCACATTTTTCCTTTATTTGCCCCCCCCCCTCTTCCTCTACCTCCCTTCTCCCTCATCCCCTGAAGCATCTATGACATGTTTATGTTTATGTTTGCCTTTATTTAATATATTGAATTTATGTATATGAGCAATGCGGTTTACAAAATTTTTTTTTTTTATAAGAAATAGAAAAGAACTCCAATCTAGCAAAGTAAAGAGGAAAGAGCTTGAGGGGAGAAATAGTGTAAAGGTAGGAGAAGAGCGGACAGGGGTTGATAGAGAGGGGAAGAGGGGAAGGAACATACTCTACTGGCAGCAACACTGTGGTGACCAGGCCTAGGGGACTTCAAAAGCAATTTTAAACAGATGCGTTTTTGGAGATTTTTTGAGTTTAAAATTCTCTTCCAAACGTAAGGGAGGGAGCTAAGGAAAAGAATGCAGATTGTCACGTGGCTATCACCTCTTTCTTGTTTCTATGTGGTGGCCATAGCTGATGGCCCCTCTGGGTGATATATGCCCCTCCATGCACAACTGCCATCTTCCTAGGCTCTTTAGTGTTGCAAGTACAGAGTATAAATGACTTCACACTGACACACAGATCAACCCAAAATGCTAACAGTGTTTATCTACAGACCATGAAACGTAGTGTATAGACATTATTTGTGCTGTAACCGGACCCTTCCCTCTATCAGCAGTAATAAGGGCAGGGACACATGCCAGCAGCTGGCATACTGCCTCTGGCACAGCATACATCTCTGCCCTTATTCAATCCAAGTGCTACAGCATGAGGACCTGGGACTAGGTAAGCACATCAAAACTCTTCTGGATGGCCTGGAGATGTAATAGGACCTTGTGGTCACCTAGTACCCTTGGGGAGGGGGAGCCTTATGGTTGGGCACCTGCTCCATAGGCACAGAATGGTTATGCTGTGCCCCCAAAATATCCTGGGATGAGGCAGCATGTCCTTCAGTATCATCCCCCCTTTCCTCAATAATTGGTATGTAAGATGCAAAAACCGGCATGTAAAAAATGCTTTGCGGAACGCTTTTCAGAAAAAAAATATTTTAATGTCAAAGAGGTATAGTTATTTCTTAGTTAGTAGTCTAGAAACCTTTAGCATGCAGTTGCCATGGTATGTCTTAAAGGGGCTTGTCAAAGGTTTTCTCCCTGCATTGGGTCTCATGTCTCTGATAGGCTAATGGACCGCTAACTTTCTCCTCCTCAGCCCTGATATGTGGTGTAAATAAAATAGTTAAGCACCAAACCACAATGATACAATCCAACATATCACACGTGTCAGGCATTGACAAGAAGGAGTGAGGATTATTCCTGCCTTGTATAGAGTAAATTGAGGGTTTGAGATGGGTAGGAGGGCTAGGGCTTTGAAAGGGAAAGCAGGACTCTGGGGCTCATTTTTCCAATTTGAGTACTGGAATAGGTTGAAGAGGGGAAGGTTGGCAAGGTAGCCTCTTTTACAGGTCCAATGGCCTATTCAAAGACATGTTATGACTATGAAAATGAGTACATTTTCTTTAAAATTTTTCATTTGTTGCCAGGACCAGGAAGTTATGAAGTTCAGAGTCAAAGCAATTTGCAGAAAAGCCACAACTTATTAGTCTCTATAGTTTTTTTTTTGTGTGGTAAGACTCTAAACAGCTCCCTCTATAATTACCATGAAGAAGCTTCTGGAGTCCCTGCTCCTGATTTGGCCTGTACTGAAAATGATGTAACAGGGACGTGAATAAACATGTAGATAAAGGTAAGCTGGCTGATACAGTGTATCTGGATTTTCAGAAAGCCTTTGACAAAGTCCCTCATGAGAATGGAGGAAATTAAAAAGTTATTGGATAGGAGGCAGTGTCCATTTGTGGAATGGGAACTGTTTTTAATGATAGAAAACAAAGAGTAAGGTTAAATGGTCAGTTTCTCAATGGATAAAATGCCCCAGGGATCCATATTGCTTTTTAACATATCTATAATTTATTTTATTTTTATTTATTTTATTTAGCTGTATTTATATCCCACTTTTCACCGGGTCAAAGCGGTCAATTGGGAGATACATTTAACACGAGGGGATATGACACACATACGCTAATACGTACAGGGAACATGGGCAATGGAGGGTTAAGTGGCTTGCCCAAGACCACAAGGAGTCCCTATAGGACTAGAAATCCCAGTCCCTCCGGCCTGAGATTGCTGTCCCCAGGTGGGACTTGAACCCCCGGCCCTCTGGCCTGAAGTACCTTGTCCTAACCACTAGGCCACATCCTCCCTATAATAACCTGGAAATGGGAATAACAAGTGCGGTGATCAACTTTGTAGACAATACCAAATTTTTCAAGTACCATCGGAAATGTGTAAATTCTTTGTTCACTGTAAACCACGCTGATGCTGAATAGTGCAGTATAGAAGAGACTATAAATAAATAAATAAAATAAAAATAAATAAATATATGCCATGCCAGTGATTTGAGTATACTTTAATTTTTAGATGCCCATGTATGCATACCCCTGTGAAGTACTATAATGAGGCTGGATTAAGAGATCCATCACTGTCAGTGGGTATATCCATGCATGAGATCTACAAGGAACTTTTAAGGCCCTTTATATTATGTCTAGAAGTAATTATAGAGATAAATGAGTTGGGGCTCCAACACTGAGAGAGTGCTAGAGGGAGCCCACTAGGACCTTGTAGAACAGTGACTGGAGCTGCCTCTCTAGATGGTCAACTTGGCTTGATAAAAGGCAAGAACAATCAGCCTAGGCCAGCTAGGTCTAAAAAAAGGAGATCTAATGAAATGAAGACCAGGAAAGGGTCTGGAGAAGGGACCAGTGGCCGAAAGCGGCAGGAAATTCATGCATATGAATTTGTGCGCTATTGGGGATGGTTTGAGGAGCCTATTGTATAAAGATATATAGGCACCTATGTTGACGTTATGAAATAATATAATACATAACATATGTCCCGAAAACACATAATGGAAATACTCCTGTAATGAAAAAAAGGATCTCAAATATAATGAGGAGGTAGTGCTTCTAGCAAGAGAGCTTAAAGAAACTTAAGGCTACAAGGCCAGAATTGCCCCAATATCATCATCAGTCCAAGAATGCCCAGTACAGTAGCATAAAGTGATAAACAAACAAACCCAGCCCAGTGAATCAAAATAACAATCCAAAAAACAAGATTCACCAGAAAAATACCTCAAAAAAGACATATTTTTGTCAGAGCAGGCCGAAGGAGAGTCGGTATTTCAATACGACCCACACCACCTTTAAATATGCATCTCACTTATCTTTCACTTGTCAAAATCATATTGCTGTCCACAAGTCTTCATCGCACATGTCGCTCACTAGAAGACAGTTCCACATGACGTGCACGGTGGTAGTAGGGAAAGAAAACTACAATGGCTTGAACAAAAATGGATCTTCTCATTGGATACGGTTGAACCCCAAGGGCTTAACCGGGAGATTGACTGGCAGAGTGTGTTGTGACGTAATTATGCTGTCATTGTTGGTGAACCAATAGTGATAGGGGTTCCCCTGGTGGTGGGGTATTCCCTGTTTCTATTGGCTGGTTCCCATTTAAATGCTTCCATTCAGCCTTATCGAATGATTGACCTTCGCCGCGGTGACGGTGTTCTTAGCACGGTTGCTTGATTCTTTTTTTTTTAAACTTTTATTTTCATTTTGCAACAAACAAAAGAAACAACACACCAAAGGAGACAAAACAAGTATACAATAAAGAAAAGTAAACCCAATTACCCCCCACCCCCACGCTTCTTCTCTAGCTGATTATGTCAGCATGTGAGCGCTTCCAAACAACAGTGATTATACATCAAAACAATCAAAAGAGTATCTGCGATACAGAATAATCATGGGACAAAGATATATACAAATTTAGACAGTCAGATGAGAGCATTGAGCAGAATGTACATAGTCATTGAGCATCTTCCATTTAGACCGATGATGAGGAGTCTGAATGGGGGAAGCAAACATACGAGGTATTTGTTCATATTTACTGTAGAGACAGACATGATTCCACCATTCATTGGGGCTCAGCTGAGAGCTATTTTTCCAGTATTTCGTAATTAGGGAAATAGCAATGCCAAGCATAAAGTCCAAAAGGAAGTAAGCCGTTTTTGGAAGAGAGGGGATCCCCGCAGCTGAGCGAAGTCCCACTATCCTCCAAGAAAGGGGCTCTTGAAAGTGCAAAATAGACTGGATACGACCCCAGACCCGACGCCAGTAATACTGTAGTGCGGGGCATTCATACATAACATGAGGTAGTGAACCAATGGCCGCATGGCATGTCCAACAACTATTGCCCTGAGTAGGGTTCCATTTGGCTAATCTGTCAGGAGTGTAAAAACACCGGTGGGCTAGAAAGAAGAGAGTCTGAGTGAGTGAGGCGGATCGGGAGACCCGTGTCACTCTACTCCAGACAAGGCTCCATTGCTCCGGGGTCAAAGTCACATGCAATTCTCTCTCCCATGCTTTCTGCGCTATAGGGGTATCTCTAATTATAGCATTACATAAGGTTTTGTAAAAATTGGATGCTACACCCGGTGAACTACCGATAGATCGGATAGTCTCCAACCAACCTTGTGTAGGGGAGGCCGATGGCGGGAGCACCTTAGCACTCCGAAGGCAATGCTGAAGTTGCACCAACTGAAAATAGTGTTTCGCTGGGAGACCAAATTCAATTTGCAATTCACTAAAAGTTTTCCAGCGACCTTCATGGAACAACTGACTAGGAATCCAAATGCCCCTAGTGTACCAGGGGCTCCACGCCATCGGCTTATTTTGTATTCGAAATCGAGTGTTATACCAAAGTGGGAGCTTGTCTAACGGACAGAGTCGGGAGTCTAAAGAGTGCATAAGATTATTAAAGGCACCTAAGGTGTCTAAAAGCATTGGTGGAAAGTGGGAGTCTGATGGGAGAGTCATACCAGGGAGAAAAGTAAGAGGAATCGGTTTGCAAAGGTCCTCTTCTATGTCTAGCCACACAGGTCTACTCGGTACTGGATCTTCCAGCCAGCGAGCGCCTTGTTTGAGAAGAAAAGATTGATGATACTTCAGGAAATCAGGGAATCTGACACCCCCATTTTCCTTATCTGCTTGCAGCTTATGTTTCGCTATCCTAGGTGTCTTGTTTTGCCACAAGTATCTAGTCAGAAGGCCCTCTGTATCTTTATATATACGTCGAGGGAAGAGACAGGGCAACATTTCTAAGATATAATTCACTTTCGGAACAATCATCATTTTTATGGTTTCTAATCGACCCCACCAGGTAAGTGTTAAAGGAGTCCAGCGGTGAGTAAGCGCCCGGACTTTAGAGGTTAAGTCTTTGGCATTGAAGGAGATAGTGTCTTCCAAAGGAGAACAATAGTGAACCCCAAGGTATTTGACCATGCGAGGTTGCTATAAAAAGGGGAAGGGTTGCATATCTGCCTGATGAAGCAAAGGATTTAATGGAAAGGCTACCGACTTGGTCCAATTTATCTTATAACCGGACAGTTGTGAGTATTTACCAATTTGCTCTAGGACAGCCGGTACTGACTCTATAGAGACAAAAAGCATAAGGTCATCAGCATACGCTGAAATTTTGATTTCCCTATGGGTGAAGGGGACTCCATGAATCTCCTCCGATTGCCGGATTAGTAAAGCCAAGGGTTCAAGTGCAAGATCGAAGAGAAGTGGAGACAGTGGGCATCCCTGGCGAGTGCCGCGTTGAAGGGGAAAAGGCTGAGACTTTAAAGCATTGGCACATATACTGGCTGTAGGCTGTGCGTACATGGTGCGAAGACAACGGAGAAAACCTTCCCCGAATCCGTACCAGCGGAGGACTGCAAACAGGAAGGGCCACTCTAAGCGATCAAAGGCCTTCTCAGCATCAAGTGAGAGGCCAACAAATGGGCGATCAAGATTAACTGCGGTAGTCAGTACATGGCATAGAGTCCGAGCATTGTCAGCAGTTGATCTACCAGGAATGAAACCGCATTGATCTGGGTGTATTAAGGTAGGCATCCTATCCGAGAGCCGGGTAGAGAGAATGGTGGCAAATATTTTATAGTCCGCGTTTAGGAGGGAAATTGGACGATAATTAGCTGTTAGTTGCGGGTCTCTCCCCTCTTTCTCAAAAACTACTACATTTGCCATTGAAAAGGACCCAGAAGGAGAACCCTCCTCGGCCAGAGCAGAAAAATAAATTTTCAAAACTGGAGCTAAGTCAGCGTGAAAAGTTTTGTAGAATTCAGCAGGGAGACCGTCTGGGCCTGCGGCTCGACCTGAGGCACATTTCTTGATAGCAGAATGAATTTCTGAGACAGTAAATGGTGTGTCCAAGGCCACTCTATCTTCGTCAGATAGGGTCGGTCTTTGTACCCCTGAAAGTAAGCGTTCAAATACATCTGGCTCAAAATCACATTCAGATTGATAAAGCCGAGTATAAAAATCACGAAAGAGTTCTAAGATTTCGGTATCTTTAGTGACCAAGCCCCCCCCCGACGGATTACGGAGGGCGGTAACACGCTTGGCTTCTTTTTGACCTTTTAGGGCATTTGCTAATAATTTGCCAGCACGATTATTTTCCCGATAATATAGCCCTTGTTGTGATTCGATATTTTTAACAGCAGCAGTGTACAAAAGCTGATTGTATTGAAAACGCAAGCGTTGTAAACGGAGTAAAATACATGGGTCAGTACGGGACGTGAGGAGACGCTCCCCAGCTTGTATCTGCTGCTCTAGAATCAGTAAATGCTGCTTTCTTTGTTTCCCCTGCCGAATTTGATAGCTAGTTATAGTGGCGCGGATAGATGCTTTAAAACCCTCCCACCAAGCCCAGCTCGCTGTGTCATGGGGTGAGTTAAAATGAAAATAATCTTGGATAGCGGCCTTTATATCAACCTGAAAATCCTTTTGACCCAGTAGGGATCTATCAAAAAACCAAGCTCGGGGAGAATCGTCCCGCGCAGTGACACGTAATGATAAAGATATGGCAGCATGATCTGAAATATGGAGAGGATGAGTCCTAGTCGTGTCTACTTGAGAAATCAGTGCTTTGGAAATGAGAAAGAAATCTATTCTAGATTGGGAGTGATGGGGGGCAGAAAAGAAAGTGAACTCTAAGTCGGAGGGGTGAAGTAGCCTCCATATATCTACCAGCGCAAGATCTTGCATCAGAGCTGTAAGGGTAGCAAGACTCTTGGGTGGACTACTCGTTCTAGGCGGCTGTCTATCTATCAGAGGGTCTAACACTTGATTAAAATCACCACCAAGTATTAATGGAGTATTGGCAGAGGCCTGTGCCAACTGCGCAATACTTGCATAGTAAGCAGGGTTGTCCACATTCGGGGCATAAATGCAAATACATGTAAATTCACTATCTCCAACCTTAAGATGTACGCGGGCCCATCTACCCTCCTTGTCAGCGCTAGTATCAATTACAGTAGCTTGCAGAGATTTCTTAACCAGAATGGCTACCCCGCACCGTTTGGAAACGGCGGGAGAATAGGCAGCCACCATGTAAGGCTTAACATTGAGTTTCAGTGTTTCAGCAGAGTTTAAGTGCGTTTCCTGAAGAAACGCTAAATCAGCATGCTCATGGCTAAGATAGCTAAGGATTTTCTTTCTCTTGATTGGACTATTAATGCCCTTTACGTTGAGTGATAAGATTTTACATAAAGCCATTCAGACAAGTTAAAAATTCTGAGCATGATAGCGCACATAATTTCACAATGTCCCTCATATTGACTGTATCTGGCTGTACATATGGCATAAAAGAAAATAAGCTTAGATAATACAATGAAGCGCCCCACATGAAAAAAGAAAAACCGCAGCGCGGTAGAGAAGAAGCAGAACCCCAAAAATTACTGGCGACCATGTGTCTGCGGGGAGAAGCCCCAGAGAAGGCCGAAATTGAAAAAACACATAACCTGTAGGACTGTGCGTGCTCCGAATCCGACCGAGGCACACATCATGGAGGGATAGGAGACCACATAACAAAAGTCATAGAAAGAAAGAAAGAAAGTCCAGGCAGTCTCTGTACTGAACTATGACCGCCGCATCGGGCCCTTCAAAATGGCGGACAGAGCCGGCAAATAAAAGTCCAAGTCGTTGGATTAGCGCATCTGCTCTGCTTCTTTGGAGTCTAAAAATGTTGATAGTAGATCAGGATCTTCGAATGTCCTGGTTTGGTTGTGGAGAGTCACTCGGAGCTTCGCGGGATACAACAGGCCAAAGCGAGCCTGTAGCTGTTGAAGTCGAGGGCGAAAAGCAAGGAGTTTCTTCCGTCGGTCGACTGTAGGCTTTGCCAGATCAGGGAAGAAGGAGACTTTGTGACCTTCAAATTCCAAATGATGGTTCGCCCGGGCAGCATTTAAAATTTGTTCCACTTGTTGATATCGTAGCAAGCGAAAGATAATAGGCCGGGGGGTCGTTCGGTTGAGCGCCATGTGGGTAGGAACACGGTGTGCTCGATCGATTTCCAGTTCTTTATGAAAGGTGATCTTCAGCAAGGAGGGAAGAGTTTTGAGCAGGAATTCTCTCATATCTCCCGCTTCCACCCCCTCCGGTATTCCAATGAGCCTCACATTGTTGCGACGGGCTCGATTATTGCTATCTTCTAACTCCTTTTGAAGATTCTGTATCTGGCGCTCAGCCTTGTCCAGTGTGCCCAAGCGCACCGCGTGTGAGTCGAGGACCCCCGCCATATTGTCCTGCCGTAATGAGAGACCTTCAAGTCGGTCCTGGAGCACTCCAAAGTCTTCTCGCATGGCTCTAAGCGCTTCTCCATTGGACTGCACCAATTCCTTCACGCCGCGTATTTCCTCTAAAATCTCCAGGTGCATTTCGGGGTTCTCCCGAAATGGAACCATCTTCTGTGGGGAGGACACCTCTGTTTTGGAGCGTTTTCCGTGAGAAGAAGAAGGAGACCCGAAGTCCAAGCGCGCTGGTTTATGGGCCGCCATCCCCCCGAGGTACCCCGGTCAGCCCGGAGCGAAATAGTAAGTTTGTATAGGTATTATGTCAGGATTCTAAGTAGGCCTCTCGGGAGCTTCAGCGCGAAGCGTCTTACCCGCTGGACATCAGGCTCCGCCCCCACGGTTGCTTGATTCTAACGTGGATTGAAAGCACTTGACACAGGGATGTTGCCCGAAACGTGCACGTCGTGTGGAACTGTCTTCTAGTGAGAGACATGTGCGATGAAGACTTGTGGACAGCAATATGATTTTGACAAGTGAAAGATAAGTGAGATGCATATTTAAAGGTGGTGAACCTTAATTGAATAAAAAGAAGCTTGCCGTCTGGTGTGGGTCGTGTTGAAATACCGACTCTCCTTCAGCCTGCTCTGACAAAAATATGTGTTTTTTGAGGTATTTTTCTGGTGAATCTTGATTTTTGGACAGTACAGTAGCATGGCAAATAATGCAAATACATTCTTCCATGTTTTAGCTTAGCATTATCATCTTAGTTAGTCTTATCTGTAAATACTCAATAGTTCAATAACCAAGATATTCAATGTTTAGAAGTAGCCATGAGTCAATTTGTCTTTATAAAATATTAGCATAAGTGGCAGGGATCACGCTTTAAAAGCAGTCACAAACATTTATTTATTTTATTTATTTAAAACTTTCTTATATACCGCCTCTTCCATAGATCAAAGGCGGTTTACATATAACAAGTGTAACAAGAACAGGTTTTACATAGAACAGATTTTTAAATTATTTACAAATCAACTTTTAAATAAAAAGCGGTTTACATATAACAAGTGTAACATGAACAGGTTTTACATAGAACAGATTTTTAAATTATTTACAAATCAACTTTTAAATCAACAGTTTTTAAATTATTGACATTCATTTACACCCATTGCCACATTTACACCCATTCTATAGCAGGTGTAAGTGAATGTACATAAAGTACACACGTATGAGCATAAATTAAGGTATTTTATAGTCAATGTGCAGTTTCGCAGGTCGGATTGTATCAAAGGACTTCATGGTTTATAGCTGATGTATGTACTGTGAATATGGCTAAGCCTCAAAGGAAGAGACAGTGGTTAAAGATTCAAACTGAGGAGAATAAAGGAATTAGGTTAAAAGCAGATGCTGAGTATCAAACAGAAACCTTGGCTAGGAAAAAGTAGTATTTCTCAGCTGAATTAGCAAAAACAGGGAGTCATTCCAAATTGTTTTTTTGCATTTAAAAGGAGATTATTACAACTGAGGAGTGTTGGAGATGTATGCTGTCAGAAGACATGTGCAAAAGGTTTGCTTGCCACTTTTTGGATAAGATTAGAGCAATTTGGGAAGAACTGTCAAAGTTTAGAGGGGAAGAATTACTTATGGATGAGGTCATTGTTGGACTCATACTTTCTTCTATATTAAGAAAGATTTCTGTTTTGAAGAACTGGAATTTCAAATTAGAACTTTGAGGTCCACGTCCAGTTCTTTTGACCCTTGCCCTATTTGGTTTGTTAGACTTGTGTCACCTGTTTTACTTCCTGGTTTTAAAGACGTGAACAGGGGTGGTTCTTTCATTAGGCCACCTGAGGCAATTGCCTCAGGCTGCACTCCATTGGGGGTGGCACTCCGTTGGGGGCAGCACTCCAGATCTGTTTTAATTTTAGATTTCGCAGCCTCTGGCCTTCCTCTGATTTTATCTTTTATCTTTATCTTTATCTTTATTTGAGGCTTAATATACCGCTCAATGCAATTGCGTCAGAGCGGTGCACAAGGTACATAAAAGCTGCAAGGAAAAAAGAAAGGAACGCCAAATGTGTGATAGGATAGATAAGAGAGGAGGAAGGAGCTAAAGGGAAGGGTCAGGTAGCAAATAGGGGCTATAAGAAATCAGCAAGGGGGAGGGGAGAGAGGAGAGGGAGGTGGGGGAAGATCAAACGCAAGGCAAAAGAGGTAAGTCTTCAGGCGGGTCTTGAAGGTTTTCAGGGAGGGTTCCAGGCGGAGGTCCGGGGGAAGCGAATTCCAGAGATGGGGCCCAAGGAAGTAAAAGGCAGAGGCAGGTCAGAGGCTGCAAATCTAAAATTAAAACAGAGCCGGACTGCTGCCGGCATTGGACAAATCAGCCTGATCGATTGCAGGATCCCTGCAAGCGATCAGGCTGATTTATGCGGCAGTTGCATTCCGGTTATTTTTATTTTAGTTTTTGCTGCCTCTGGCCTGCCTCTGCCTTTCTGCCACTTTTTTTTTTTTTTTTTGCGCTGCAAGCATTCTTGAGGAAAAAAATTCTAAAATAAAAACAGTCGGAGTGCCCCTGCCACTGCCAGATGAGAGGTGCAGATGGAGGGAGTGGGGACAGGAGGAGGACAAGGAGAGACAAAGGTGAGAGACAGGGAGGACAAAGGGGGAGATAGGGGGATAAGTGCTGGGCAAAGGGGGGAGACTGGGGACAAATACTGAACAAAGGGGGAGACCGGGGGAAAATTCTGGACAAAGGGAAGATGGGGACATATTGGACAGAGAAGGGAACAAGTACTAGACAAAGGGGAGAGATAGGGGGGGCAAATGCTGGACAAAGGGAGACAGGGGGACATACTGAACAGATAGAGGATAAATGCTGGACAAAGGGGAGAGACAGGGGGAAAATGCTGGACAAAGGGGAAGACGGGGGCATTCTGGACAAAGGGGGAGACAAGGAGACAAGTACTAGACAAAGGGGAGAGACAGGGGGACATACTGAACAGATAGGGGACAAATGCTGGACAAAGGGGAGAGACGGGGGCAAATGCTGGACAAAGGGGTGAGACAGGGGGACATACTGGACAGACAGGGGATAAATGCTGGACAAAGGGGAGAGACAGTGTGGGTTAGGATTATAATGGAATGATGGGGGAGTCTAGCACTGGAAATGGGCAAATCAAGAGGGGCTAGGACTGGTAATGGGTTGATTAGGGAAGCCTAGGACTGGGAATGGACTGATCGAGGGGGGAGGGGAGGCTGGGACTGGTAATGGGCTGAGGAGGGACTAGCACTGGAAATGAGCTGATTAGGGGAAGCTAGGACTGGTAATGGGCTGATGGGGGGTAGGACTGGCAATGGGCTGATGCAGGGCTAGCATTGGAAATGAGCTGATTGGGGGGGGGGGGGGCTAGGACTGGAAATGGACTGATAGTGGAGGCTAGAACTGGTAATGGGCTGATGGGGGGGGTAGGACTGGTAATGGGCTGATTAGGGAAGGCTAGCACTGGTAATGGGGTTGAGGGGGGACTTGCACTGGAAGTGAGCTGATTGGGGGGTTTCAACTGGGAATGGGCTGATGGTGGGGAGGGGAGGATAGAGCTGCTGGCCCTGGAAGAAAACTGGGGGCTAGGGCTACAAATGGGCTGATGCAAGGATATGGTAGAATGGGACTGGAAGGAAGTGGATGCTGAGAGGGGCTGCCATTGTATTTGGACTAGAAGGGGCTGGACAGTGGGGAAGGTGGGGAACTGGAAGGGAAAGGACACCAGTGGCAGTCATGGGAATGCAAGTTGACATTGGAAGGTACTGGGAGGGAGGACTGGAACGGGGCTGATACTGGAAAGGGTTACTGGGACTGGAAATAGGCTGATGGAAAGAAATGAAGAAAACAAAAGAAAAGATAAGAAATGGCAGATGGACCATAGACCACGTAAAGAGAGCTAAGAGAAGACAGGAGAGCAGAAGCCTCAGATCGGGATCAGCATGATCAGAAAATAAAATGGTCAGACAACAAAGGCAGAAAAAATAATTTTATTTAATTTTAGTGATTGAACTTTATGCTATCTTTATATTTTACACAGTATGGGGGAACTGCATCTCTTATTTATCTGATGTTGCACTGTATGTGGAGTCTGGCTTCTTGGGGTTTCAGTTTAAAATTTGTCTACATGTTTTTATTTTTACTTTAGATTGTAAGTTACTTATTCTGTACTTGATGAGGGTTTGTGTTCTGAGTGTGTGACTGAGGCCAAGTGTTCTGTTAACATGAAGTTTGTACATAAAGATCTATACTGTACTGTAGTAATTTGACTTGTTCAGCTTTTCAAATAGGTGTATTGATGTTCCAGGGCCCACTGTAGTATTTACAGTGATGCTTTTTTTGGATGGGCTCCTTATGTGAGTTTTGGAAGTTGGTACTGATATGGTATGGTGTGGTAGATTTGCCGTATAGATACTCACTGACTTTGTTGTAGGGTTTTGTATTAGTTCAAAAAATGCCTGGTACTGGAGAATGTTTTTTATTGTTGTGAGATGATCAGAATCAGGTTTTTTTTTTAAAGATATTGAGTTCTGTGGGTGAATGTCCTGGTTCTGCTCTGCACCCACTGTTGAAGGAGGTACTGTGGATGCAAAATATATGTTGAAAAAGAAAAAGCAAGGACCATAATGCAGTTTATAACAATAAAATAAAAATGAGTTATAATTTAGTTTTATGAACTGTGCTGTGGTTCTCACTCTCTTTTAGTTCCTTGATGTGCAAACATCTTGCATTTCCTCCATTTAATCTAATCAGCTTTTTGGTTTGGTTCAGTCCCTGATTGGAGTTTTGAAAAAGCCCTGCCCCCTCTATTGGGTGGGGGAGGGGGGGCGCCATCTCATCCTTCGCCTCAGGCAGCAGATTGCCTTGAGCCACCCCTGGACGTGAAGGCACAATTTAAATAGGAAATGGAGAATCAGAAATGAGATGTCAAGGTCACTACATTTAGAATTGTGTCAATGTTTTAGAAATGGCTCTGTTAAAGATGAATTACTAGAGCCTACTGCCAAAGGGTAAACTCAAATAATATAGTATATAAAAATACCCTTAGAAACATCAATCTACAAAAATACACATTTCTTTAACCAATCTATCAAATAACTATCACAGAATTAATTATGGTATACATGACCTCAGGATAACATTTCCCCTACATATGGCGAAATACATCACCATAGGATTGAATGGCAGACTTCACATCATGGGTCATAACCCTTCTACACTTTAATTCAATATTCCACAAAAATAATACAAATCTAACTAAATTACCTACATCCGAAAAAGTACTTTTAGGGATTCTCACAATAGAATTTTTTATTTTATTTTATTTTAAATCGTCTACACTTTAGCATAGAACCGAAGCTCTCAAACCACTCAGTCATTTCCTAAAAAAGAAAGAGACAAAATGGCAACTTGATGGCAATATACAACATTCCATTAACATTAATCCACTTATCTCAGCATTGTAGATACTCCAATCTGTGCCAGCAATCAGACATCAATCTTCCTCTCGGCTATATGCCACCAAAGAAATAGCGAATATCCTCCGTTATCGCAAGAACTTTAAATGCACAACAAAAGCTTCTGTTTCACCTACTCGGCTTCTTCAGGGATTCCAATAATGCAATTCTCAGAAAGGTTACCAAATACTATTCGCCACGATTTTCTTCAAATATCGCTACCATCGAGCATAACCAATGCTGACATAGTTTTTCAACAACAGCTTTATTCTCATTACACATTAACCTATACACTTCAATAAAATACATTACAAAATACATTAAAAAAGAGGAAACACGAACAAATATGGCAGCATCAAAGTAATTGTGAGTACGGGTCTCAGGTACAGCTATGGGGGCTACTTTTGCGCCATCACTAGCGAATCTTTATATGCATGCTTTTGAGGATAAGTGGATTTACCGCTCTAATTACGCTGCTTACATTTTGCGCTGGCATCATTATATAGACAATATTTTTCTTTTATGGAATGGGCATTTAGATACTTTAAACAAACTTTTTGACTATTTAAATAACTGTAGTAGTAACATTAAGTTCGAGATCAATATTCAAAAATCAATGGTGCATTTTTTAGATGTGAAAGTTGTGAAATACGAGGATAGATTTACTACAATTGTACATACTAAACCCACAGATAAAAATACTCTGTTACATTATTCCAGTTTTCACCCAAATCATCTGAAACACAGTTTACCGTACTCACAATTACTTCGATGCCGCCGTATTTGTTCGTCTAACAATGAATTTGAGATACAAGCTAAAAATATGATATCGAAATTTCAGAAACGTGGAATACTCTCTTGTTCCATCCTACTCTGTCAGGTAGTACTTTACATATGGCATATAGTAGAGGCAGGAACCTAAGAGACCAACTCTGTTCAGCGGTTTCTAAACAGATAAATTCTCCTCTCATATGCCAACATAATAAATGTGGACACTGTCTGTATTGTAATGTGATGGAAAGTCAGTTATATCTTCAACATATTAATAAAAATTATAAATTAAAACAACATACAAATTGTAACACCTCATTTGTGGTGTATGCCTTATGGTGCCCTTGTCCTAAAGTTTATATTGGAAAAACTACGCGTCCTCTGCATACGAGATGGACAGAGCACAAATATAGCATCACTAAAGCCAGACTTGAAACTCCATTTGTCCAGCTTTGTATATCTTTCAATCATACTTTTGAGGAGTTGCGATGCACAGTGTTCAAGCAAGTCCCTTTTAATATATGAAGAGGAGATAGAGGTTGTCTATTACTTCAGAAAGAACAAAGATGGATTTACAATCTCAAAACATTGGACCCCAATGGGTTAAATGATAAAATCGAATGGACGTTATTTATCTATTACTTATTGGGCTATGAAGTTCCTCTCATGTTTCCTCTTTTTTAATGTATTTTGTAATGTATTTTATTGAAGTGTATAGGTTAGTGTTTAATGAGAATAAAGCTGTTGTTGAAAAACTACGTCAGCCTTTGTGAGTGAATCAGCTTATTCTACTTCTCTTTAAAAAGGTAAAATGTCAGACGCTGTTGATTTAAGAACAAGGAGGCATTGGTTATGCCCGATGGTAGCGATATTTGAAGAAAATCGTGGCGAATAGTATTTGGTAACCTTTATGAGAATTGCATTATTGGAATCTCTGAAGAAGCCAAGTAGGTGAAACAGAAGCTTTTGTTGGGCATTTAAAGTTCTTGCAATAACGGAGGATATTCGCTATTTCTTTGGTGGCATATAGCCGAGAGGAAGATTGACGTCTGATTGCTGGCACAGATTGGAGTCTCTACAATGCTCAGATAAGTGGATTAATGTTAATGGAATGTTGCATATTAGCATCAAGTTGAAGAGTATTTTGTCTCTTTCTTTTTTAGGAATTGACTGAGTGGTTTGAGAGCTTCAGTTCTATGTTAAAGTGCAGACGATTTAAAATAAAATTTAAAATAACAAAAAAAATTATATTGTGAGAATCCCTAAAAGTACTTTTTCAGATGTGGGTAATTTAGTTAGATTTGTATTATTTTTGTGGAAAATTGAATTAAAGTGTAGAAGGGTTATGACCCATGATGTGAAATCTGCCATTCAATCCTATGGTGATGTATTTTGCCACATGTAGGGGAAAGGCTATCCTGAGGTCATATATACCATAATTAATTCTGTGATAGTTAATTGATAGATTGGTTAAAGAAATTTGTATTTTTGTAGATTGATGTTTCTAAGGGTATTTTTATATACTATATTATCTGTTAAAGATGAAACCATTTTAAAATGCCAAATAAGGTATGCAGGGGTGCATGGAAATGTATAGCCATCTGCAGTGGAAGGAACTATTTCACAAATGCAGATGTGGCAAAAATCAGTGGAGGGAACATGGCCAAAAGGGATGGCCAAAAGTAACACTTTTTTAATACCTATTTGTATCATGGAACAGGTATAAATCCAGATATGGGCATTCGCTATATGAAATGGGGAATATATTGTACATTTTTGTCCTACCTCCCCCCCCCCCCCCACCAGTATGCCCATGACATGCCCCTGGGCATGCTATGGACAGCTACATATAACCTGGAACCTTTCTAAAATAGCCATTTGCAAGTGGATGCAAGTTGCATGTGTTTATGCTGAATATACTTGTTTTAATCATCAAGCTTCTAAAATAACCCCCTTAGTTAATACATCTATTCATGAGAATTATGCCCGCCTCTTTTTAAAGTTAATTGGTAGTGGGACCAGTGCTAAGTCTAGAAAGGGTTAATGTGGGGAATGGGAATGAAGGAGGCTGATGCTGGGATTGGAATTGAACTGATAATGGGGGGCAGGGACTGGAAGGGGGCTAATGCAGAGAGTGGAAATGAAGAGGGCTGATGTCGATGCTGATGTTGGACAGAGGGCTGAGACTGGATGGGGGCTAATGTGGGGGATGGGAATGAAGAGTGCTGATGTTGATGCTGGGACTGGGGATCTGAGACTAGAAAGGGATTAATGGTGGGGGAGTTTAGGGCTTTTTGAGCTGATGCTGGAGGGGGCCTGGAACAAACTACCTGAGTCCGTGCATTGGGCTCCTTCTCTAGCCCTTTTTAAATTCAAACTAAAATTTGGATCCTGATGTTCCTCACTCTCTTGTTCACTACTTGTGTATCTTACCATAGTCTAGCCCCAGTCTGGGGATGTTTTTTCATCTTGATTAGATTGTAGGCTCTGATGAGCAGGGACTGTGTCTTACAGCTATATGTACAGCACTGTTTATGCCTTGTAGCACTATACAAATGTTTAGTAGTAGTAGTAATAGGACAAGGGCAGATGCTTGGGTTGTGACTGGGTCTGGAAGGGGGAAGATGCAGGGGCTGGGACCAGAAGGGGGAGATACTGATGCTGGGAATGAAAGAAGACTGATACTGGCAGATGCTGATGTAAGAATGAAAGGGGCAGATGCCAGGGGAGTGAGAACCGAGCCAAGAACATATTTGATTTGGGGGATGGGGAGGTTGAGAGGGATGGACACAAGGATGGATGCTGGGGTATGGAGGAGGAAAGGTAGAAACAATAAATGTTGAAGAAGGACGGAGATAAGCAAGTTCTGAGAAAGGGAAGGTAAATGCTATTGACAAGGGGGTGCAGGAAAGCAGGGACTCCGACAAGTGGGAGAACAGAAGAAGACAGACTCTAAGATTGGCTGGGTACTGGGAGTATTACCGGCTGAGCCGCCGGGCCCCGGTCCCGCGGCTGGCCTGGTAACCGGGTTCCCGGGGCCCGACCATGAGGCAGGCCTCTTTCCGCAGGGGGGGGGAGTGGGGGTGATGACATGCGGGCATGCGTGCCGGGCTCCATGCTGTCCTCGTGGAGCCCGGTGATTGGACCGCGTAGGCGGTCACAGAGGCGGGCAGCGCGAGCAAGGAGGGATCGCCGGCCGGCGATCTCTCTCTTCCTCCTTGCTCGCGCTGAGAAAAGGTTTGTGGGGGAGCTGCTCTTCGTGTGCGGGTGGGTTGGGCCGCGCTTCGGTGGGCTGCGGCCTCGTCGCTTCGCCTCTGGGCGGTCGTGGGTATGCGCTCCTCGGTCCTCCGAAAAATAAAATAAAAATATTTGATTAATTATATTCCGGCAGCGCACCGCGTGCGCGTTTGCTGCCGGGCACGTGGGGGGTTTTGCCGGGCCGGGCTCTGTTACGGCTGTTGCTTTGGGGGGGCCATTCTTGCGGGCTGGGGGACTGCTGCTTCTCGGCGTCCCCCCTTCTTAACCTACAAAAAACCCCCCAAAAAAAACACGTAGGTCAATCAACTAGGCCGGGCGACGCAGCAGGATCGGAGCAGTACTTTAAATCTTTTGGTGCTGCTTTTGGCCTTATGGCCCGGCGTGTCTCGGCACGGGGTGCGGCCAAGGGGCCGCGGGGCGCTGCTCAGGGGCGGGGAGCTGTGCAGCGTGGGGCCATACCCAAGGGCCGTGGCAGGGCAGGGCACGCTGCGTCCTGGGCTCCCAGTGTCCTGCCCGGGGCCCGGCAGGGCCGTGGGCGCAGCAGGGCTAGAGGGGCCCGGGGCCGGGGGACCACTGGAGGGCTTCCTGTGCCCGTGCGTGCGGCCGCGTGCGCCTCCCGGGACGAGCTTGCCCCTCCTGCGGGGGTCTTGGGTGGGGTCTCCGCGCCAGCGGCGCTCGGGGGTGGGGATGTGCCTGGCTGCTCGGTCGTCAGCGGGCCTGGGTCCTCGCGGGCCCCGGTTCCCAGCCCGCTTCCTGAGACAGGCGTGGGATGGCCCCCGGTCTCGTCCCCTCCCCTGGGAGAGGGGTGTCCTTCCCCCTCCTCCCTGGTTTCCCCTCCCCCTCCCGGTTTTCTCGGTCCATCGGGCCCTTGGGCGTACGGGGCGGTCCCGTGGGGGGGTTTAGGGCCTTGGGGGGGTGGCTGGGGGGGTTGGTTTGGTGATGGGCATGGGGCGGCCGGGGGTGCTGCAGCGTGGGAGGCCGGGGGGTTGGGGCCTTCGGCTCGTGTTTGGGGGGCCGGGCCGCCTGCAGCGCCCAGTACCCCTGGGGCTCCGGCTGCTTGTTTTTCTTCCTTCTCTTCGCAGGTCCCGAGGAATTCGACGCCTTCAACCTCCATGGCTTCTTCCGACAGGCCAGCTGGTGCGGGCCCTTCGGGTTCCACGACTGGACTAGTGGCTCCGGCGCCTTGCATGTCCACCGGGGGGGCTCCAGTCGCCTCCTCCGGGGGGAGTGGTAAGTATACTGGTGGCACTGCGGGGGTGGCCCTTGACTCTGTTCCGGGCTCCGTGGGGGTGGGAAAGCTATAGGCGAGCGTCCTCTTCCTCTTCTTCCTCGATGTCGTCCTCGGCCTCCTCGCATGGCTCTGTTCCGATGTCGGCGGCCGGCGGTGTGAGTGGTGGGACATCCGTCATACCTTGCTCCGAGCTGTGGGAGTCCATTCCGCGGAAGTTGCGTCGGCGGATTAAGCGTCAAAAATATATCGACATCTTCCGTCTGCTTGATGGTCGGAAGCGCTCCGGTGAGAGCAGGAAAAAGCGCAAGGAGGACGAGAAGGCGGGCAGGCTGCGTAAGGTCTCTCACAACACCCTTAACTGGACCCGCGCTTTCTTGCGCTTAGCGAGCGTCTGGGGGCATTACTTCCCAGACCAGTACGCAGCTTTGCTGGCCTATGCCGATAACATCCTGGCGGCGTCCCAGGCCCACGAGGGGTGGGCTTGGTTGAATTATGACGAGGAGTTTCGGGACCAGATGGAGGAGAACAGTCACTTGCAGTGGGGGACGAAGGACATCAACTTGTGGCTGACCCAGATGTCCGTGCAGGGTTGGGTTGGGGGATCCGGCGTGGCGGTTGTCAAAGCGGGGCCGTCTCCACTGCCATCGGGGGCGCTCCTTTCGTGCCTCCGGCCCTGCTCTGCCTCAGCCAAGGGGGGGCGTCGTCGGGGGGGACGTCTGCTGGCGCTTCAACAAGGCGTCCTGCCCCTTTCCTGACTGCAAATTCAAGCATGCCTGCTCCTTGTGTGGGGGTGCGCATGCGGCCGTGAAGGGCAGCAGGAAGGGGGTAATGGGGGCCCCTGCGGGGGGGAAGTGAGGCAGTGGGGGTCTTGGCCCGTACCCCCATACGCGTCGAGGCGATGCGCCCTTGGTTGCTCGATTATGGGCATTCCCGTCGTGGAAGGGCGGCCGGTTTGATTTTAGGGGGGTTTTCACGGGGTTTTCACATTCCCGTCCGGGGTGCGTCCGCATGAGGGGGTCCCGCAACGCTGCCTCTGTGCGGCTCCATGGGGATTTCGTGCGGCGGAAGATCTCTGAGGAGTGTGCACTGGGCCGAGTCGCGGGCTCCTTCCTGGTACCCCCCTTTTCCCCGTTTACGGTCTCGCCGTTGGGGGTGGTTCCCAAGAAGGAGCCGGGCAAGTTCCGGTTGATACACAACCTCTCTTGCCCTCCGGGCAATTCGGTCAATGACCGCATACCTCGCGAGCTCTGCACGGTCCATTACTCCTCTTTCGATGCCGCCGTCTCCCTGGTCCGTCAATGCGGGCCAGGTGCCCTTCTGGCCAAAGTAGACATTGAATCGGCTTTCCGTCTGTTGCCGGTACATCCCTCGGCTTTCCCGTTGCTTGGTTTTCGCTTCGAGGCGCGGTACTATTTCGATATG
This sequence comes from Ichthyophis bannanicus, assembly GCA_033557465.1. Taxonomy (NCBI): domain Eukaryota; kingdom Metazoa; phylum Chordata; class Amphibia; order Gymnophiona; family Ichthyophiidae; genus Ichthyophis; species Ichthyophis bannanicus. The sequence goes on from CM066035.1 coordinate 434,810,933, forward strand.
TGCATGCCCATGGGCTGTTCAATTTCTTGTGCTTATTTTGAGGTCTTCAGTACGTTCTTGCATTGGGTTGTGGAACGGCAGTCGGGGGTCTCATGCCTGGTGCACTATCTTGATGATTTTCTGTTTGTTGGGCCTGAGCGGACCCCCACCTGTCCCACTCTCCTGAGCACTTTTCTGCGCGTGGCTGCCGCCTTCGGCATTCCCGTTGCGGCTGATAAAACGGTCGGGCCGGTTACTTGTCTCACCTTTCTCGGCATTGAGATTGACACGGTTGCTATGGTCGTGCGCTTGCCGGCGCAAAAGATCCGTCACCTCCGGGAGCTGGTGGCCTCAGTCAGCTCCGCCTCTAAGACTTCCCTCAGTGTCCTTCAGTCGTTGGTCGGGCATCTCAACTTTGCTTGCTGTGTCCTTCCCATGGGGCGCCCCTTTACGCGGCATTTATCCTTGGCAATGGCGGGGCTGCGGCTGCCCCACCATCGGCTCAGGGTGTCCGCAGGGATGCGGGAGGATCTGCGGGTATGGGACGCGTTTCTGGCTGGCTTCGATGGGTGCTCCGTCCTTCAGTTGCCTGAGCTCTCGAATCTTGACCTGCAGTTGTTTACCGACGCGGCGGGCGGTTCTGGTTTTGGGGCCTTTTGCCACGGTGCCTGGTGTGCGGAGCCTTGGCCTGCGGATTGGGTGCCCACCGGCTTGACCCTGAATATCACCTTCTTGTAGCTTTTCCCAATCATGGTTGCTCTTTGGGTATTGCCGGACCGGTTGCGTGATTGGCGGGTTGTCTTCTGGTGCGATAATGCTGCGGTTGTTGAGGTCATTAACCGTCACGCGCCCCGGTGCCCCAAGGTAGCTTCCTTGATGAGGGTGTTTGTGCTGGCTTGCTTGCGCCTGAACGTCACCGCCCGAGCACGGCATCTGCCGGGCTCCCAGAATTCCATTGCTGACGCTTTATCCCATTTTCAGTGGGCGCAGTTCCGGCGGCTGGCTCCTCGGGCGGATGAGCTACCCTCACGGGTTCCGGAGCATCTCTGGAAGATTGGGACCCCGACTTAATGGTTCTGCTGGCAGCATCGGTGGCTCGCAGTACCTGGGCGACGTATCGGCGGGGTTACTCTCAGGTGAGTGCTTTTTTGAGCGCACAGGGTTGGTCTGGGGGGGGCGGTGCCTGATGGCCTGGTTGGCCATTTTGTGTTGTGGGCGAGGAAGGAGGGCTGGGCTCGGTCGGCGGTCACTGGAGCGTTGGCGGGATTCTCTTTCTTTTGTAAGGCTGCTGGTTGGGGGAACCCGCGTGTCTCCTTTTTAGTTGGGCGATTGCTCGCCGGCTGGGCTGGCGTGCAGCCGGGGTCGCGGGATTGGCGGCTCCCGGTATCTCACGAGCTTTTGTTGCAGATTTGTCAGGTTTTACCATGGGTGGCGGCCTCTGGCTTTGAGGCGGTGTTGTTTCATGCGCTGTTTACTACGGCTTTTTTCAGCGCCTTCCGGGTGTCCGAGCTTGTCCCTCAGTCTGCGAGACGAGGGGCTTTTGGTGGGCTTGAAGTTGGGCACGTCCGGGTAGATCCTGCGTGTGTCCAGATCTTCTTACCGCGGTCCAAGACGGACCAGTCCGGAAAAGGGGGCTGGGTCCTGCTATGTGCCATTTCCCCCTTGTTGTCCTGTCCCGTTCGTGCTCTGTGTGCGTACATGCAGCTGCGACCGGGGGCACGTGGCCAATTCTTCATTCACGTGGACGGCAAGCCGGTGACTCAGTTTCAGTTTACGGCTGTGCTACGCCTGGTTTTGCGTGCCTTGGGTTGCGCCGAGCGGAGTTACGCTTCGCACTCGTTCTGGATTGGGGCGGCTACTAGTGCGGCGGCAGCGAGCCTTGACACGCGGGTTATTCAGCGCATTGGCAGATGGCGTTCGGGGGCTTATGCTGGGTATGTTCACCCATTGGCTTCTGGCGGTGCGGCATAGTGCCGTGCGGTGCCTGGGCGGTGGTCTGCCTACGGCGCGGTGGGGGGAGGGGGCCTGGGGGTACTAATAATTTTCTTCCTGTTGCAGAGTTGCTTGCTGGTGGCAGTCCGCTCTTTTCTGCTTTCAGGTGGTGTGTCCGCCGGGGACTGGTGGATCATCGGGCACTCCTTCGTCTACTGGGCAGAGCGTCGAGCGGCGGTTCGGCCATTGGGTGCTCACCTTGGTCTCGCCGTGGCTGGAGTGCGGCTGTGCTGGATGGGCCACCGCGGCATGCATTGGGGACAGCTCCTGGACCATGTTCATGCGGAACTTGGTCGGCGGCAGCGGCCAGTCAGGCTGCTGCTCCACCTGGGTGGCAATGATGTTGCCGGCCGGGCTTGCCGGCAACTCATCATGACTGTTCAGAGCGACATTGCCCGGTTGCGGGAGGTCCTCCCCGGGGTGGCCATTATCTGGTCGGACATTATTCCTTACCCTGCTTGCTGGACCCAGCGGCGTTGGTCGAGGGGTTTGTGCAAGCTCAACCGTCAGATTGGGCACTGGGTGCAGCAGACCGGTGGGCTCCAAGTTCGGCACCCTTGGGCAGACGTCGCTTGCGCCGGTCTGTACCGGCTGGATGGGGTTCACCTTGCCCCGGTGGGGCAGGACTTACTCTTGAATGACTGGCAGGAGGCATTGGAGTCTTGGTGCTGGTCGCAGCTTTCGGTGGTGGGGGTGGCGCTAGGATAGCGAGCTACCTGGCACCGGTGGCGGGGTGGCGAGCTGGTGCTCGTTGACCCGGCGGCTCAGTTCAGCTTGATGCCGCTTTCCATGTGAGCGGCACGGCTCTTTAGGTTGGGGGAGACGTCCCGGCTGGGGTCTCTACCCGGAAAATAGGCAACCCCTTCAGCCGGCCTTTGCTATAACATGGCTAGGCGGGCGCGAGGGGGTGACGGGGGGGTGGGGGGGTTGGATGGTGCTCCACTTTGCTACAAATGGCTGGTGGGGGGCACCATCCGGATGACGGGTGGGGTATTCAGTTATTGTTCTGATTGCTGAGTTGGCCCATGTTGGGCCGGTGTTCTTACCGTTAATAAAAGCTGCGATCAAGCGATTTTGCACCAATACCTGATGTCTGTGTGCTTTGTCAGTGGCGGGGGGGGGGGTGGCGGGGGGAGGGTTCTGCTGGGTTGGTGGCGGGGGCCCAGGCCGGGTTGGGCATCCGGATACCTCAGTTATATGGGACTCGGGACTTGGGTGAGATTTGAGTGAGGACTCAGAGACTGGGTAGGGTATCAGTGGGGACTAGAGGATTAGCTGGGGAGATAGCGGGGACTTAGAAATTAACGAGGGATTAGGACAGTGGGGACTAGGCGATTAAGTGAGAGATAAGGCTAGGGAAGTGAGCCAGAGCACAGAAATATTGAGGGGGGGGGGGAGTTTGAAGGACCAGGAATATTTGAGGAGGCAGTTGAAAAGGACAGAGGGCTATATAGTGGGTGAGAGACAAAAGAAGGGGACAGGTCTTTGAAGGAGGTGAGTGAAGACAGAAATGAGGGCGTTCTAAAGGGGAAAATGCAGCATGGATAGAGGTAAGATATAAGAAAGGCACTGGGGGTGGCAAGGGATTGAGTAATGGGACTGGGACTGATAAGGAGATGTGAGGGAGAAAAAGATAGAGAGGGAATAAGAACAGAAAGTGGAAATAGGGGACCAGAAAATGTGTGAAAGATGGGGGAATAGGAGGCTGGGGAAAGAATGAGATAGGTGGGGATGGGAGAACTGTGAGTGGCGGTGATATGGAAACTGGTAAGTAGGTGAAAGGTGAAACGAAAGAGAATAAAGACTGGAGGTGGAGAAGGAGGTATAACATCTAGTTATAGGCAGATAAAAAGACAGATGAGATAAATGAATTAAAAAGACGAAACAGAAGGATCAACATCAGAGACAGATATAGTAGAGGGAAGAAGACAGGGACAGTAAAGAAACAGAAAATGGAAATGAGATCTTGCAAAAAGACTTAGGTGAAAGCCAACAAGAGGAAGCGGTAAAGAGAGACCAGGACCAACCCAACTGGAAAAATAAAATCATCAGACAACAAAGGTACACAATATTTTTGTCAGTTTTAAGAGAATGAAATCCATCAGTTGCATTTCTTATATTTTGTTCTGTACAGGGGGAAATGACTTTCTGTTTCCTTCTCCAGTGTTCCATTGCTTACAGTTGGGGTACTTGGGTTTGCTATTATTTGTCTGCATATGTTGAAAGGTAAAGTACCTTAAATGCATGTATTAGCTTGTGAAGTAGGTCATAATGAATAAAGGTATGAATGCAAATAAAACTAGGCTCAGAATAGGGCAAGAAAGCTGGCATACATGCTAAAAAGGGTAATATGGGTATTTGGGTGCGCCAAAACATTTTCAAAAAATGTCTTTACTTCAGCTCCATTTTGTATTTTTGTACAAAAGTACACAAAGTTTTAAAAGTATCACTCATGCTAAGAAATTTCATGCAATTCTCCTTCCCTGACTTAGCAGCCTTGAACAGGAATAAATGTATTGATATCTGAAGGCTCCGCATGACAACCAAAAAAGCATATAGGTATTGGCTAGACCACTAATTCTCAACCCAGTCCTCAGGACTCACCCAGCCAGTCAGGTTTTGAGGGTAGCCACAATGAAAGTGCACCGCCTCCGTTGTATGCAAAGGTATTGCATGCATATTCATTGTGGCTATCTTGAAAACATGACTGTTTTGAGTGTGTCCCAAGGACTAGATTGAGAACACCGGAGTAGAATGATGTTTTGGGTATATCTGCATGTGAAGTAGATGGCCTTAATGGTGTGTCTGTGGCAGTTCTTTCTTCTTTCTTTCTTTCTTTTTTTAACTAAATACCTCATTAATATCTTCTTTTATGGAAGTTGTTTTCTTTTTTTTATTTGGCCTTTTATAACCAAAAATAATGGTGAATTGAGCTCTACACGCTTGCAATTAAACTTTTTATCACCCAAAGCTTTGTAGTGCTTTTGCCTTGGGCTAACATTAGATTGTATCTCAGCTTATACTAAATGCATTTTTATTATACAATCAAACACATATCATCTATACACATATATACACTATCATTGTCCGCAATTGTTCAGCAATGTTATCAGAGAATGCTATATACTCCAAACATCCTTCTTTCTGTTATTAAAAGAAAACAAATGCCACAAAAGGCAATTATCCTCTATCATTTCCTTAATCCTTCTGTTTCCTAGTTGCCCGCTGTTATGAATCATCCTTAAAAAGCTGGTTTCAGAACTTCAAAAACATACTTCATTAGGCCTGTTTGAAAGTGTTCCAGTGTTGTTTACACTAAATTGGTTTTGTTATTTGTCTCTTGGCTAACTAAAAGGCCTATGTGAAAGTCTTTGTCAAAGGGGGAAAGATCTGCTGAACATGTGGATCCCATGGAAGTGGTTTCTGAAGCAAATGTAACCACATGAAAGTTCCCAAGATTTCTTTTCCCTATTTATTTGATTTCTTTTTAAATGTTTAGATGTGTTTTATTTGGTTAGTGGTGATACTCAAGGTTGGCAGATGAGATCTTGATATATGAAATCTTCATTATAGATTTATTTCATAGCTGATGAAAAGTGTTTATAAGATCTTAGAGTATATAGATCTAGTAGCCATATTGATCCTGTAGCAAATGAGTTTTTGATGGATAACTTGTGAAACGCTAAAAAAACAAGATTTGACTCACCCATCCTAATCCCTACATTATTCCACTGAACATACACACCAGATTTCTTATCCTATTCTGAGACTAGTATTATTTGCATTTACACCTTTATTCCTCTGCCATACTCATTTTTGCACTACCGCTTACATTCACTGTACTTTGAACTTGCATGCAGCCCCCACTGAACATTCACACTCCAGAGGACAGATTAAAAAGATGGAGGAAAGTTGTTGTTGACGCTCTTCAATGCATGGCAAAGGAACCCATCTGCTGACTAGACCTGCTGTCCATGGTGGTGAGTTGTTTGCTAGAAGCTTTAAGACATGGAAGAAAGACTGCAAACTCATCATGTCATGTAATTATTTTCACATGCTCTTCATCCAATGATAATTCCAAGTTTGAACCAGAGCAAATCAAAAACAACCATGTGGTCCTAGGGAGTATGGGTGAAAGAGGTAAAATCAGAGATGAGATTCTTGTCTGTTCTTACAGTCAAGACTAAACGTATGGCAAGGAAGAAACACATTCTAGGGAGGAACATACTGTATGGCTATGCTGATGGTGTAAATGACACGGTTTTGTTTTTTGGGATCATGGTGTGGTATTCTAAGACGTTCTGCAGTGTAGAGAAGGCATACAGTTTGAACTAATGATACAAATTGATATGCTAGCTTAGTAAAAACAGCTTTAGAGGCACATTTGCTAAACTGCACTAAGCATTTAGCACAGGTTTTACTACATGGCAACTGTTAGCTCAGCCTACACTGTTACTGTGTGGTAAAACATTGCCATGGTTAAAAAAATGTGAAGTTCTTAGTGAGAGTTTGAATGGGATCAGGGTGAGTTCAGGGTAGAGTGGGCTTGGTGGTTGATGACAGCTGTCATGGCTGACGATAGCATGGCTACACCTAATGCCACTTCAAGAGGTGGCATGAAGTGCAGATGGGTCACCAGCATTACAGTAGTGTGGCAGATGCCAGCCCTTTAAAAAAATACATTCAGCTGTGAGAGCAGAAGCAGACCCCCTGCCCCGATCCAATTGCCAATGTTAAAAAAATAAGTATCCCTTGGTCATTACCACCTCCCCTAAGAGAAGATCCCCAAGAGCATCTTAACCCCCAACACAAAACCCCTCAAAATCAGCTTACCACCTTCAACACAGACTCGCCACCCAAAGAGCATATTCACTCATAGGAGTAGCACTGCAAGGCTATCTCTAGATCCTAGCTGCCATTTTGAAAACTGGTAGCTTCAGGGCAGGATTGGAGGGGGATCCTTTATGCCCCAGACCACTAAACACTAGAGAAACTCACAGGGTAAGTCCTGGGGAGAGGTCAGGGGGCTTAGGGGAGGGTGGGATCTGTGTTGGGGGGTGACAATGAACTAGATTCTGCTCTTGTAAGAGTGCTCAGTGGTGGAGAGGTTGAGGGGCTGGGGGATGCGTATCTGTTTTTATCACAGGCAATTGGATTGAGGGGGGAGAATTGTGCCAGGGGTGTGGAATGCATGGTATGCAGGGTGTAGTAGCTCGATTTGCTGCAGGACACTATGAGCCCGATTTTCATTTGGGCGGTGCTATATGCCACATTGACTCATAGCCCCAGATTTTCAATGTCGGGGTCATTTGCAGCCACGGCATTGAAAATCCGGTTCTCGCTGCACAACTCAGAAGTCGCAGGAGCTAAATGGGTAGCAGTGATTTTTGATGCTATCCACTTAGCCCCTGTGCCTGAAAGATAGGCGAGGAAAATCACCACCTATCTTTAAGGCACAGAGGGCTAAGCGGGCAGCATCGAAAATCACTGCTACCCATTTAGCCCTTCCCTCCACCCATACCCGCCCTGGAATGCCGCCAACACGCCCTGATGCTAACTGCATAGCATCTGGGCACATTAGGGACTTATTTGGGATTTTCAAAAGGCACTACCCATGTAGGTACCTTTCAAAAATCCCAGAAAAGGCATTTACACTGACAACTAGGGCAACTGAAATGATTCCCTTTTGATAAAAGGCCGAAGAGATTAGGGTTCTTAAGCCTGGAGAAGAGACCACAGCAGAGAAATATGATTGATAGCAGTGTACAGGCAAAAAAAAAAAGAAATAATTTTGTTTAGTTGCCTGTGTTGTTTGCAAGGTTTTTTTTTATTTTGTTTGTTTTTATACATTTTTTCTGAACAATTTCATTATTTAAGAGCTGGCTAGGGCTGCAGTTGCAGCCCTAGCAAAAAATATACACTTGCAGCATACCATACCAACCTCTTGCTTAAAACTCAAACCCCCAATGATATCACACTAAGAGCATCACCCCACCCACCCCAATCCCCTCCAATCCCCTCAGCACCAGCCATAGGCAATGTATCACCCCGTTACACACACATACACACTCAGGTGTCAGAATCAGTCCCCTCCCCACGCCCCCTCCACTAAAGAGGCAGCTGATTACCTCCTGGCACTTATGACCTCGAGCTGTAGTTTCATGGTATTACAACTAGGGATCAAGCCGCCAAATAAGGAGCATGCTTGGAATCTCTCACAGAAATTCTTGGAGTCAGCCTCTTGATCACTGAAGTAGGATTCAAGAATGCAGAATCTCTTGAGACCAGGTTTGAAACCATAGAAACTGGAGTCTCTGGAGCAGGGCCGGCCCGACCATTGAGCAAAAATGTTTTTTGCACAGGGCCCCGCGTTTCAGGGGGCCCCGCGCAAAGAACATTCTGCTTTTTTTCAAAATTAAATTTAAAAAAAAAAGCTGGCTGCTACCGCTGCTGCTGCCGCCACGGCAGCAGCAGAATAGAGTGTCCCGCGGGGCCCCCTCTGCCCGGCTGAGTCCCTCCCTCTGCGACGGCTGAGCCCCTCTGTGCCGGCTTTCAGATTCGCGAAGGGAGAGTGTCTCCCTCGCGTCTCTGTTAAGCCTGCAGGGGCAGATGGAAATTTCCCATCAGCCCCTGCGGGCTTAACCGAGGAGGCCCCACGGGACACTCCATTCTGCTGCTGCTGCGGCGGCAGCGGCAGCAGCCAGCTTTTTTTTTTTTTGGACATTTTGGTTGAGCCGATGGGGGGGGGGGTTTAGGACTGGTAATGGGCTATGGAGGGGGTTAGGACTTGACTTGAGGTGGGTTGTGGGTTGATGGGGGGGGTTAGGACAGGTAATGGGCTATGGGGGGCTAGGACTGGAAATGGGCTGAGGGGGGTTAAGATTGGAGGTGGGCTGATGGGGTTAGGACTGGTAATGGGCTGTGGGCTGTTGGGGGGTTAGGACTGGTAATGGGCTATGGGGGGGCTAGGACTGGAAATGGGATGATGGGGGGGTTAACACTGGAGGTGGGCTGATGGGGTTAGGACTGGTAATGGGCTGTGGGCTGATGGGGGTTAGGACTGGTAATGGTCTATGGGGGGGTTAGGACTGATAATGGGCTATGTGGGGGCTAGGACAGGAAATGGGCTGATGGGGAAGGGTTAGGACTTGAGGTGGGCTGATGAGGTTAGGACTGGTAATGGGCTGTGGGGGGGGGGGTAAGGACTGATAATGGGCTATGGGGGGGGGCTAAGACAGGAAATTGGCTGATGGGGTTAGGACTGGAAATGGGCTGTGGGCTGTTGGGGGGGTTAGAACTGGTAATGGGCTGTGGGGGGGTTAGGACTGACAATGGGCTCTGGGGGGGCTAGGACAGGAAATGGGCTGATGGGGTTAAGACTGGTAATGGGCTGTGGGCTGATGGGGGCTGTCTGGTAATGGGCTATGGGGGGGGGCTAAGACAGGAAATTGGCTGATGGGGAGGGGTTAGGACTTGAGGTGGGCTGATGGGGTTAGGACTGGTAATGGGCTGTGGGCTGATGGGGGGGGTTAGGACTGGCAATGTGCTATGGGGGGCTGACTGGAAATGGGCTGATGGGGTTAGGACTGGAAGTAGGCTGATGGGGGGTTAGGACTGGTAATGGGTTATAGGGGGGGCTTAAACTGAAAATGGGGTGATGGGGGGTTAGGACTGGAAGTGGGTTGATGGGGGGGCTAGGACTGGTATTGGGTTGGGGGGTTGCTAGGACTGGAAATGGGCTGATGGGGGGCTAGGATTGGAAATGGGCTGATGCAGGGACTAAAAGGGAATGGATGCTGGGTGAGGCTGGAACTTGAAGGGAGCTGATGTTGGGGGAGGATTAGAATGGGATGGGGCTGGGAGAGTAAAATGGAGAGGGGAAAAATATTTTGTGTGGGAGGGATGAAAAATCTACAATTAGCCGGGTACTGGGAGAGTAATTGGGGATTGAGGATGGAGGGGTAAAATTTGAGTGGATGAAATAGAAATGAGGAAAGAGCAAAAGGAGAAAGATTAGTATGTTAAAGCAGATGTAGAGAGAGAATGGAAAAAAACTAGGAGAGAAGAAAGGACAAATGGACAGCAGACGATGGACAGTTAGCAGAAGACACGAAGAAACCAGAAGAAAGTGGCTGGAGCAATTGCAGCTGAAAAAAATGCACAAAAGGTAGAAAAATATCTCTTTATTTTGAATTTATTAATTGGAATATGTCAGCTCTGGGAAATGTGCATCATTAACGTCTGCGCTTTGTTTAGTACAAGAGGAAATTAATTTATAGTTTTATTTCTACAGTGTTGTTGTACATTCCAAGTTTGGCTTTCGGGGTTCCTGTCTTCCTGTTTCTAAATTGTGATTCCTTGTTTGGTGATGGTCTATGTTCTGCATGTGTAACTGAACTGAGGTATTCTGTTTATGTAATTCCTATTTGACATTGCCACTTGTTCTCTTTCCCCAGTAGGTCATGTATTGTTGTTCTCTGAAATGTATGGGTTTTAATATTTGCAGTGTTTCCTTTTGATAGGTAGAGTATGGTGCTTTGTGAGTCCTGGTAGTGCTGTTAGGATACGGCGGGTTTGCTATGGGTTCTAAATGGGCAGTGTTTGTAGTAGTTTCCTAATGTGTCTGGCGGTTGGCACTGGATTATAGTAATGTAGAAATCTTTTAGTCTTTCTTTATCCATACACTCATTAAGAGGCATGTTTACTAAAAGTTAGTATATGGTAACATTATGCAAATATTTATGCAAATGAGGCCTCTTATGCAAATGAGGCCTGCACCGAGTCTCCGCACATGGCCCCGCACCTCCCTTGGGCCGCCCCTGTCTGGAGCTAAGCTCTCTGATGCAGAAGCAAGAAGAATCATGGAAACTGGAGTCTTTGGAGCTGGGCTCTTTGGTACACAAGCAGGAACAACCGGGGCTGGAGTCTCTAGAGCCAGGCTGTCTGGTGCAAAAGAAGGAACAGCCAGGACAGGACTGAACAGCCAGAACAACCAGGAGTATCTAGAACTGAAGTCTGAAATACAAAAGTCCCTGAAACCAAGACTGGAGGCATGGATGTTAAAGTCTTGGAAGAAGGGGGCACTAAAACAAAGGTAGTTGTAAACTGTTCTGGAATACCAGGAGTTGGTGCCTTGGAAGCAGGAAGATATGAAACATGACTTGAAGCCACAGATATTTGGGACGTGCATTCATTTTGAAATGCCTACAGTACCTGATTGCAATTCTCCTTGAGCTAAATACTACTAAATAAATTAATAAAATGGAAAATATCAATGATATTTCCGGTTTCATTCTGTATCATTTTCAAATGAAAACAATGGGAAATTGTGCTATTTCAATAGTGTGCGCTATTAAGTGGTAGCATGCACTATGAACGGAAAACAGGAAATGACAAAAAAAAACCAAAATGATACAAAACAAAATCAAAACTTTTACCAAAAATACTCCAAAATAATTTAAAAAAGATACTTTGTCCCTGAACATCCCAGATAGACATAGGAATCTTTGGAGTAGAGGAAACCCCAAACCTGAAGATCACGGCAGTTTGAAAGTCCTTCAGACTGCACAAAAATTCAAGAGAAGGAAAATAAAGAACATTTAAGTTGGGCCTGTTCAGTAAAAAACTCCTATGGGTGTGTCAGGAATATTCCACAGGATACATTTCATAAGGAAAACTCTAATACAGAAATGCCAAGTTACCCATTTCTAGGAGGGTCAATCCTGTTTTAATTTATATCCCAAAGTAATGTGGGATTTATTGTCCCTGATTCTACCTATTGATATCCATGCTGCAGGTCCAATAATGCATCATGATAGGGTTGTCAGAAAGCTAGCACTAGACTAAAATTAGGGGTTTTTTTAAATTTCCTTTTTTTAAATTGAGCACCAGCAGGCGCAAAGGACTCTCCTGCCCCATAGACCACCGGATCGGCATCGAGGAGGTGAGCAGGAAGGCAAGCCTCTCCCTGATTGCCCCCACAAGGCCGACCCAGCCCACTGCACCTGAGCAACAGCATTTAAATTGAGTGCCGGCAGGCACAAAGAACTCTCCTGCCCCACAGACCACCGGATCGACATCAGAGAGGTTAGTGGGAAGGCAAGCCCCTCGCCGATTGCCCCACAAGGCCGACCTGGCCCACTGCACCTGAGCAACAGCATTCAAATTGAGTGCCAGCAGGCCCACACCAGAGGGCCCTTAGGCATGGCCCTTGAGGGGGACACTGAAAAATACACAGCAATAGCATCAACATGCAATCATCTACATCAGGCATGTCCAACAGGTAAATTGCGATCTACCTGTAGATTGCAGAGGAGTCAGAGGTAGATCGCCAGCCCCACTTGGCTCCATCTTGCCAGCAGCTCGCCCTGTCACTAGGAGAGAGCTTGTGCCAGCAGGTTGTCTGCTGAGGGCTTGCTGCCACTGCTGATCCTTTGCCTGCCTTTTTTCCCTGCCTGTAGGAATCTTGCCTGTGGGTGTATTGGGGGTGCATGTTGTTTTCATGCCAATAGTTTGTGGGTACTCCAGAGGGCTGCCACCCATGCCCAGTGATGAGACACCACAGGCCCAGCATCATACCTGGTCTCCTGCCTCTCAGAATCACCCATTCCTGCCACCACCCCAACACCCCTTAGAGGTTCACCTGGGCTTTACCTGAATACACTTACTGTATTATTTTTATTTATTTAACATTTCTTGTATACTGCCTTTCATGATATCAAGGTGGTTTACATTGAACAAACTGAAATTACATTGAACAGGGCATTATAACTTGGAGATAACTATTTTACAGGGAACATGGGCTATGGAGGGTTAAGTGGTTTGCCCAAGACCACAAGGAGCACCAGTGGGACTAGAAACCCCAGTCCTTCCAGCCCAAGGTTGCTGTCCTCTAGTGGGATTTGAACCACTGACCTTCTGGCCTGAAGTACCTTGCCCCAACCACTAGGCCACTCCTCCACTCCACTTAGTTGTGTCATGTGCTGGTCATTGGTCGCTTTATAGTTCGCTTTCATTAAACGTTTTTGAGCAGACACAACAAAGTGTCAAGAATTTGGTGATTTTGGCGGGCTTTTTCAATTTTGTTCTAACTTGCCTATGCCTTGCTTTCAAATTGGTTCAAACCACTGTGACTTTTGCTTGCCTCTGCAATTTTATTTTGCCTTGCTTTTGCATTGATTCTACACTGTGTGCAGAATTTATTAAATCGCGTGTGGTGGTATTTGAACTTGTTTGGCGGTATTTGATTTTATCTGGTTCGCTGGACAGGTATTTGAGTTTTTTTTATGATTGTTTGGTGGTATTTGATTATTGGTGCCAGTATGATGAATTCTTATTTTTACTTTTAGACCTGCATGTGTGGTTTTGGCATCTCCAGTCCTTGCATTGCACATCATCCAGAGGTCTTCAGTTCCTGTTGATCTTTAATATTTTGGGACAGTGAGAGTTGTGGACCAGATTCAGCCAGTGTTTATACTAAATTAGCAGATTTGGCCTTCTTACATCCTAGCCACCCCCAGTATAATGAAGATGAGTGTTCCAAAGAAGAGCCAAACCTACCACTTTCATGATGAATGGGAAATGGACTACTTCTTCATCATGGTGAAAGAAAAGTGTTGTTGTCTAATTTGTAATGCCCCAGTATCCTTGCCCAAAAAGGGTAATCTGGAACGTCATTATAAGGCTCTGCATAGCAATAAGTTTGATGCTGATTTTCCAACCAAAAGTGAAATTCATAAACTGAAGCTCAAAGAACTTAAATCAAAATTGGCTACTCAGCAACAGTTGGTGGCGAAGCCAAGGTCACATTCGGTCAATGCAACCATAGCATTCTTCAAGGTCAGCAACCTGATTGCAAAGAAATGCAAACCTTTCACTGAAGGGGAATTTGTAAAAGATTGCTTTCTTGAAGCAGCTGACAATCTTTTTGAAGGATTTAAAAATAAGAAAGAGATCATAGCTGCTATTAAAGATGTACAATTGTCAAGTAGCACCGTCGTGCGGCGAATAGAAAAGATGTGTGGAGACACAACTGAACAATTGTTGGAGGATGTTTCAAATTGTGTTACTTTCTCACTCCAACTGGATGAATCTACGGACATAAGAGACATAGCCCAGTTACTAGTCTTTATCCGGATGGTTTTTGAAGACTTCAGTGTTAAAGAAGAATTACTTGGAATGATTTCTTTAAAAGGGAGAACTACCGGTCAGGAAATATTCAGTTCTTTCCATTCTTTTGTGACAAAATGTAATCTTCCATTGCATAGACTTGTTTCCATCACTACTGATGGAGCAACAGCAATGACAGGTGAGGTTAACAGTTTTATAACCCTCTGTAGACAGCATGATGACGTCCCAGATTTCCTTTCTTACTACTGCATCATTCACCAGCAAGTCATGGATATCACTTTCAAAATTGTAAATTCAGTTCGTGGAAGATCACTTCAAAGACGGCTTTTCAATCTTACTCTTGATGAAGGGGCAGTGGAAATCATTTTGCATACAGTAGCTGATTCATTTCTCACAGCGATGGAATCAATGGAACTTACTCAAAGAGTGACCCTCCCCACTCACTACAAAGAAAGAATCCTGGACCTAATCTTCACCCCCACCCACCCCATCCACACCAGTCCCCCCTCCCTAAAACATACACACACTACCTTGGAAAGACCATTGTTTTATCTCCAATAAAAACAACAGATCATCAACAAACAACACAAAGATTCAAAAGCTTCAACAAGGCCATCTTTCTAGAAAACATATTTGACCACTGACTCAATGGACACGACAACACTAACAGAAAATTGGAACAATGTGATTGGATCCACAGCAAAACTATCAGAAAAGCACCAACCCCTCCCCCCCAAGACACATCACACCTGCAAAACCTCACCAACAATTAGCTGCACACTACAAACAACTACACCCTGACCCTACTCACAATATCCCACCCCCCACCAACTACCAAAGGGACTTGCTGGCCCACATTTCAAACAATCAATATCAAAAACATTATGACCATCATAAGAAGGATAAACACTACCCTTACCACTAGATCCATGTCCCCCCAACTGGATCAAATCTACAAGCACAGAAATCAGCCCATTCCTAGCAAAGATAGTGAACGAAACACTTCAACAAGGAATAATGCCTCCCAATCTTAAGATCTCCTCCATCTGCCCTACACTGAAGAAACCAAACCTAGACGCAGCGGACCCAGCATCATACCAATCTATTGCCAGCCTCCCATTTCTGGCTAAAGTCATAGAGAAAACTACAAATCCAGCTACAAAACCATTTCGATGAAAACCATCTACTGGATCCCCAACAACATGGTTTTCGCCTACTACATGGTACTGAAACCCGCATGACCTGCCTCGTTGACACCATAACCAAGGCAGTTCAAGATCATACACAAATCTACCTGCTACTATTCTTTCATATCTCCTCAGCATTCGACACAGTCAAACACAACATCTTACTACAGAGACTACAACTATTTGGAATCCAGCACACAGTTCTCAAATGGTTCAAATCATATCTTACAGAGAGAAAACAACAAATAAAAATTGGCACAAGCATATCCAAACTCTTTCAGCAAGCACAAGGAGTACCTCAAGGTTCCTCTTTTTCTGCACCCACCTTTAACCTATATCTACAACCCCTATGCTCAATAATCAACCTATACATCAATCACTCAAAAACGGAAGCACTAATAGTAACTAAAAACACAACGTTCATTCCCCCCTCACATATTACATTGCAGAATAACGATATCAAACTAAAAACTGAAGTACGTTACTTAGGCATTATAATAGACAAACACCTCAGCATGGACACACACGTAAGAAATATAACAAAAAAAGTTTACTTTAAACTTAAAATATTAAAGCAACTCCGCCCCCTAATGCACCTTCAAGATTTTCAACGAGTTATACAAGCAATAATAACCCCCCATTTTGACTTTGCAAATCAAATCCTACTAGGTGTAACAAAACAGACCTTGAAAAAACTTCAATTAGCACAAAACGCGGCAGCAAGGACCATTACGAAGGCCCCACCTTTCCAACATATAACCCCTATTTTAGAATATTTACACTGGCTCCCGATTCAAAGCCGAATAGATTACAAAACTCTTTTAACTACCTACAAAGCCATAAATAAAACAGCACCCCCGACCATAAATAACCTCATCAAAATAGAGCCCACTCATAATCTTCAAAGGAGAGACCAGTTAAACAAATTAACAACACCAAAAGAATTTATAAGGGCCAAAAAATCCACAAACAAGAAAGCCTTCTCCCATGCAGCCCCCATTTTGTGGAACACAATCCCATTAGAATTAAGATCCTTACCTGAAATCATGGAGTTTAGGAAAAAACTAAAAACACACTTATTTACAATGCACTATGGATCCTTGACGAATTCACCTCTCACCTCTCAGCTAGATAAAGGATAACCCTATTCCAGCTAATATATTCTTCCAGAAAAGGAATAAAGTACTGAACCCCTAAAACAATGCATTGAAGACAATTGAATAACAAATAACTCTGTATATAGTTTAATTCTGTTCCTTTGTACATAGTTCACTATTTGTTAATTGTTAAATGCAAATTCCAATTTGTTATATGTAAAAACAGCTCTCCCTGTTTACTGTTGTTCCATGTAAACCGCATCTGATCAATGGAAGGAGCGGTATATAAAAAATCTGTTAATTAAATTAATTAAATCAGAAAACACAGCATCCACTATCACTTATATGCCAATATTATGCTGTACTGTCCACTCCTCTCCAATCAACCTGATTACAAACAAATTCAAGACTGTTTTAGAGAAGTCATGCACTGGCTCTCAACCAACAACCTTTCCATCATCTTAAAGAAGACAGAAGCTATGTTCATTACAAGAGATACCTCTTTCACACAGGGGCGGCCCAAGGGGGGTGCGGGGCCATGTGCGGAGACTCGGTGAGGGGCCTCATTTGCATAAGTGGCCTTATTTGCATAAATATTTGCATAATGTTACCATACACTAACTTTTAGTAAACATGTCTCTTAATGAGTGTATGGATAAAGAAAGACTAAAAGATTTCTACATTACTATAATCCAGTGCCAACCGCCAAGCACATTAGGAACTACTACAAACGCTGTCCATTTAGAACCCATAGCAAACCCGCCATATCCTGACAGCACTACCAGGACTCACAAAGCACCATACCCTACCTATCAAAAGGCAACACTGCAAATATTAAACCAATACATTTCAGAGAATACTGGGGAAAGAGAACAAGTGGCAACGTCAAATAGGAATTACATAAACAGAATACCTCAGCTCAGTTACACATGCAGAACATAGACCATCACCAAACAAGGAATCACAATTTAGAAACAGGAAGGCAATAATTAAACTGGGAGTCCCAAAAGCCAAACTTGGAATGTACAACAACACTGTAGAAATAAAACTATAAATTAAATTCCTCTTGTACCAAACAAAGCGCAGACGTTAATGATGCACATTTCCAAGAGCTGACATATTCCAGTTAATAAATTCAAAATAAAGAGATATCTTTCTTCCTTTTGTGCATTTTTTTTCAGTTGCAATTGGTCCAGCCACTTTCTTCTGGTTTCTTCATGTTTTCTGCTAACTCTCCATCATCTGCTGTCCATTTGTCCTTTCTTCTCTTCTAGTTTTTTTTCCATTCTCTCTCTCTACATCTGCTTTAACATACTAATCTTTCTCCTTTTGCTCTTTCCTCATTCCTATTTCATCCACACAAATTTTACCCCTCCATCCTCAATCCCCACTTACTCTCCCAATACCCGGCCAATTGTAGATTTTTCATCCCTCCTACACAAAATATTTTCCCCTCTCCATTTTACTCTCCCAGCCCCATCCCATTCTAATCCTCCCCCAACATCAGCTCCCTTCTAGTTCCAGTCTCACCAAGCATCCATTCCCTTCTAGTCCCTGCATCAGCCCATTTCCAGTCCTAGCCCCCATCAGCCCATTTCCAGTCCTAGCTCCCCCATCCATTTCCAGTCCAAGTCCCTTCATCAGCTCATTTCCAATCCTAGCCCCCCATCAGCCCATTTCTAGTCATTTCCTAGCCCCACCATCAGCCCATGTCAAATCATAGCTCCCCTCCACTCAGCGCAATTCCAGTCCAAGCCCCCCCATGAGCCTACTTCCAGTTCTAGCCCCTCCATTAGTCCATTTCAATTCAAGCCCCCACCACAGCCCATTTCCAGTCCTAGCCCCCCATCAGCCCATTTCCAGTCCTATCCTAGCTGTTCCATCAGCCCATTTTCAGTCCTAGCTCCCTTCCCTCACAGTCCATTTCCATTCCAAGCCCCCTCCCCATCAGCTATTTGCAGTTCAAGCCTCCCCTTCCACTCAGCCCATTTCCAGTCCTAGCAACCCCCCAACCCATTACCAGTCCTAGCCCCCCGTCAACTTCCAGTCCTAACCCCCATCACCCCATTTTCAGTTTAAGCCCCCCTATAACCCACTACCAGTCCTAACCCCCCCACCGCCCACTTCCAGTCAGCCCCCCACAGCCCCTTGCCAGCCCTAACCCCCCCATCAGCCCACAGCCCATTACCAGTCCTAACCACATCAGCCCACCTCAAGTCCTAACCCCTCCCCATCAGCCCCTTTCATGTCCTAGCCCCCCCATAGCCCATTATCAGTCCTAACCCCCCCATAGCCCAGTACTAGTCCTAACCCCCCCATCAGCCCACTACCAGTCCTAACCCCCCCCCCATCAGCCCACTACAAGTCTTAACCCCCTCCCCCACATAGCCCATTACCAGTCCTAACCCCCCATCATCCCATTTCCAGACAGGCCACGTCAGCCCACAGCCCATTACCAGTCTTAACCCCCCCCATAGCCCATTACCAGTCCTAACCCCACTCCATCAGCCCACTACCAGTCTTAACCCCCCCCCATAGCCCATTACCAGTCCTAACCCCCATCACCCCATTTCCAGACAGCCCCCATCAGCCCACAACCCATTGCCAGTCTTAACCCCCCATAGCCCATTGCCAGTCTTAACCCCATCCCCCCCATAGCCCATTGCCAGTCCTAACCCCCATCACCCCATTTCCAGACAGCCTCCATCAGCCCACAGCCAATTGCCAGTCTTAACCCCCCCCATAGCCAGTCTTAACCCCCCCCATAGCCCATTGCCAGTATTAACCCCCCCAGCCCATTGCCAGTCTTAAACCCCCCCTAGCCCATTGCCAGTCTTAAACCCCCCCAGCCCAGTGGCAGTCTTTACAACCCCCCATTGCCATTCGTAACACCACCCATAGCCCATTGCAAGTCTTAACCCCCCCAGCCCATTGCCAGTCTTAAACCCCCCCTAGCCCATTGCCAGTCTTAAACCCCCCCAGCCCATTGCCAATCTTAACCCCCCCCAGCCCATTGCCCTTTTTAAACCCCCGTTGCCCATTGCCAGTCTTAACCCCCCCCAGCCCATTGCCAGTTTTAAACCCCCCCTAGCCCATTGCCAGTCTTAACACCACCCCCCCCCCCCCATCGGCTCATGGCAATTTAAAAAAAGAAAAAAGTTGGCCGCTGCCGCCGCGGCGGCATAGAGTGTCCCGCGGGGGCCCCTCTGCCCGGCTGAACTCTCCCGACGCGGCTGAGCCCCTCTGCGCCGACTTGCAGATACACGAAGGGAGAGTGTCTCCCTCGCATCTCTGTTAAGCCCGCAGGGGCAGATGGGAAATTTCCCATCAGCCCCTGCTTCCCATCAGCCCCTGCAGGCTTAACAGAGACGCGAGGGAGACACTCTCCCTTCGCATATCTGCAAGCCGGCGCAGAGGGGCTCAGCCGCGCTGGGAGAGTTCCGCCGGGCAGAGGGAGCCCCACGGGACACTCCATGCCGCCGCGGCGGCAGCGGCCAGCTTTTTTTTTTTTTTAAATTTAATTAAGAAAAAAAAAGCAGAATGTTCTTTGCGCGGGGCCCCCCGAAACGCAGGGCCCTGTGCAAAAAACATTCTTGCTCAATGGACGGGCTGGCCCTGCTTTCACACCTCCACCTGCGACAAAACTAAACAAATACCAATAACTGTAAAAACCGAGCTGAAATACCTCGGCATCACAGTTGACCAGCAACTATCCTTCAAAACCCAAATAACAATGACAGCAAGGACAATCTATTTCAAAACAAAAACCCTACAGAGACTTAGACCACTTTTAGAACCAACAGACTTTAAATCTACACTACAAACCCTCACTCTCCCTCACAGAGACTTCTGCAACAACATCTACTAAGGACTACCTCAATCAACACTCCTCCCTCTACAGACTTCTCTACACACCGCTGCACGTACTATACAAGGTGCAAACAAGTACGATCATACCACCCCCATCCTAAAGCAATTACACTGGTTGCCGCTCACCAGCAGAATAAATTACAAATGCTTCCTCCTCACACACACAGCACTTCGTTCCCAACAAGAAACTTGTCCAAATCACTACTACAGAAACCACATATATCCAGACCATGGAGACAGACTACAATCAGCAAGCTCAACATATCAGAAACCAAAAGAAAATACAATCAAGAAACATGCTGCAGAACATTTGAGCTATACACCCCATCCCTATGGAACTCTATCCCCTACACCCTAAGAAACATCACCAACCTCTCTTCATTCTGCAAACACCTGAAGTCCTTCCTATTCACAGAACACTTTGGCCCTCCCACCTGACCTCCTCAACTACACATTCAACCGCAATAAACTCATAAATGTGAATAGATGTATATGTCAGTTAAAATGTTAATAGTTGTCTATATTAATTACCGTATTTTTCGGACCATAAGACGCACTTTTTCTTCACCAAAAAGTGGGAGGAAAAGTGCCTGCGTCTTATGGTGCGAATAGAAGAAGTTGCAGAGCGGCAGCGGGTCCCCCGGGACCTTCCGTGTCCCTGGGGACTGCATCATCCCTCCCCCGCCCTGTGTCCAGGCTTTCAGGGCCGCGAAGAGAGTAGTATTTCCCTCTCGCGGCTCTGTTAAGCCTGCCAGGGCTGATGGGAATTCCCATCAGCCCCGGCAGGCTTAACAGAGCCGCGAGAGGAAGATCACTCTTCCCTTCGCGGCCCTGAAAGCTGCCGCTGATGGAGCTCAGAAGATGCTTTGCCGGGCAGATGGGAAGGGGCCGCGGGACAGTTGATTCTGCTGCTGCCACGGCAGCGGCAGCAGCAGAAGCCCAGGGTTTGTTTTTCATTTTTAAATTTACTTGGGCTGATGGGGGGGAGGGGGTTAGGACTAGTAATGGGGGGGGGGTTAGGACTAGTAATGGGGGGGGGGGGGGTTAGGACTGAAAATGGGGTGATGGGGGGATAGTACTGAAATGGGGTGATGGGGGTTAGGACTGCAGGTGGTCTGATTGGGGGGCTAAGACTGAAAATGGGGTTATGGGGGGGCTAAGAATGAAGATGGGGCGATGGAAGGGTTAGGACTGGAAGTGGGCTGTTGGGGGGCTTAGGACTGATAATGGGCTATGGGGGGGGGGCTAGAACTGGTAATGGACTGGGGGGGGGTGCTAGGACTGGAAATGGTCCAAGTAGAAGGGGGAGCTTGAACTGCAAATAGCTGATGGGGACAGGGTTTTGGAATGGAAATGGGCTGAGTGGAAGGGGGCTTGGAATGGAAATGGGCTGATGGGGAGGGGGGCTTGGAAAGGAAATGGGTGGATGAGGGGGGGGGCTACGACTGGAAATGGGCCGAGTAGAAGGGGGAGCTTGAACTGCAAATAGCTGATGGGGACAGGGTCTTGGAATGGAAATGGGCTGAGTGGAAGGGGGCTTGGAATGGAAATGGGCTGATGGGGAGGGGGCTTGGAAAGGAAATGGGCTGTGAGGGGAGGGAGCTAGGACTGGAAATGGGCTGATGATGCGGGGACTAGAAGGGAGCGGATGCTGGGTGGGGCAGGAGCTAGAAGGGAGTTGATGTTGGGGGACGATTAGAATGGGATGGGGCTGGGAGAGTGAAATGGAGAGGGGAAATATATTTTGTGTGGGAGGGAAGAAAAATCTACAATTGGCCGGGTATTGGGAGAGTAAGTGGGGATTGAGGATGGAGGGGTAAAATTTGAGTGGATGAAATAGGAATGAGGAAAGAACAAAAGGAGAATGATTAGTATGTTAAAGCAGATGTAGAGAGAATGGAAAAAAACTAGGAAAGAAGAAAGGACAAATGGACAGCAGACAATGGAGCGTTAGCAGAAGACACGAAGAAACCAGAAGAAAGTGGCTGGAACAATTGCAACTGAAAATAAAATGCACAAAAGGTAGAAAAATATCTCTTTATTTTGAATTTATTAACTGAAATATGTCAGCTCTTGGAAATGTGCATCTTTAACGTCTGCACTTTATTTAATACATGAGGAAATCAATTTATAGTTTTATTTCTACAGTGTTGTACATTCTAAGTTTGGCTTTTGGGGTTCCCAGTTTAATTGCCTTAGATGGAAGTGAAGACTGTATTTTATACGAAGACAGCGAAGAAAGTGATGTCAGTGATTGTGACCAAATGAGCTTCATGAATTCTGACTCTAGCGAAGAAGAGTTCTTGGGGTTTTCCGAAGACTAGAGTACTCAAACCTTTGTCTTTATGTGTTAATGACAGTGATAATGGTTCTTAATGCCACTGTTGACTGCTGTTCAGTTTATATGGTTCAAATATTATTCTGTTATTCTTTATTAAATATTTTATTACACTATTTGGTTCAGAATATTTTTTTTCCTATTTTTCTCCTCTAAAAACCAGGTGCGTCTTATGGTCGGGTGCGTCTTATGGTGCGAAAAATACGGTAAATGTTAAAATGTTATATTAGAAAAAATGTCTGAATGTTTAAATGTTACAATGTTTCTTGTATAACAAATTTTCAGTGTAAAATGTTCTGTTCTATGGAAACCGCTTTGACCTGTGAAAAGCGGTAAATAAATGATAGGGTTGTCAGAAAGCCAGCACTAGACTAAAATTTCCCTTTTTTGGGACTGGGTAACTTGGCAACTCTGCCAAAGTAAAGGTGATGATAGATTGACTCAGCCAGCTAAATAAAAAAGCTGATAGGAATCAGCTAAATTTGAGTACCCACAGCAGCTTAAGAGGGAAAGAAATCTTGCCAGACAACTAAACAACACTACACAAAAAAACAAAATGATTTTTTTTTCTGTTGGTTAGATTTAAAAATGATATGAAACAACATTGGAAATATTGTTTGTATTTCCTTTATTTCAAACAAAGCACATCCCTAATGACCGAGGGCTATAAAATCACGAGTGCAGCAGAATGAATAAATGTGACTCAATTGTTTACTCTTTCAAAAGTACAAAGACTAAGGGGCATGCTTACTAAAGGTTAATGCACATTAAATAAAGTTAACACGTTAAGTGCTGCCACTGCCCATTCATTTCCATGGGCCATTGCAGCACGTAACGTGTGTTAACTTTACTTAACGTGCATTAATCTTTAGTAAACATGCCCCTAAGTGATATACCATGAATTTACTAAGTAGTACATTTAAAACAAATCATAGAAAATATAGTTTTCACTCAACACATAATTAAGATCAGACATTTGTTGTTAGAGGATGTGGTAAAAACATCTAGGGGCCCTTTTACATAGCCTGCCCAGAAGAATATCAAGCCCATAGTTTTTAATGCACCTTCTTCAGCACAGTTCCATCAACTAGCCTAGGTTCTCTTTCCTTAAAAAGCCAATCTAGCCATCCATTACCTCCACAAACCTGGCCATCTCTTGGCTGACAGATAGAAACAGAAAGGAATACAGGGTATACAAGATGGGAAATTGATATGCTCATGGGACCTCTCATTAGAAGACCAGAGGTTGGTAGAGAGAAGCCCTTAAAGGCCTTTAAGACATTCAAGCTCATACTTCATGCATAGGGAACCACTCTTGGTACAGAACTGGCCCTTTGGAGAAATATTTTTCTCTAAGCAGCCATGGTGCATCTATTCTGCAACAAGTACGTGTATGCATAACGCAACAGTGTACATACATAATTGGGTGCTTAGTAGGTGCATGTGTACCCAATCAGATGGTGCTCTGTTTTGTTGCATCCTAATTTATAAAATAAGGGTCCTTGTTAATGTCAGTAATAATGGCTGAAACTTCAGGATGGAACTACAGGTCAAGTGGATTTTTAGTGTTCAAAATCTTGTATGTGTATGTAATGTCAAACATGACAATAGTGTCTTTAATATCTTGTAAAAATTGTCAAACCTGTCCTTTGTGTATCTTTGCCTTTTTTGTTGGTGCTGTGAGTGACATGTTTAGTGTCTACTGGATGGGATTCTGACTTACAGCTGTGTCCTAAAGGCTGTCTTTTCACTGCCTAATACCATATACACAGT
Source organism: Ichthyophis bannanicus (assembly GCA_033557465.1). Classification (NCBI taxonomy): domain Eukaryota; kingdom Metazoa; phylum Chordata; class Amphibia; order Gymnophiona; family Ichthyophiidae; genus Ichthyophis; species Ichthyophis bannanicus. The sequence goes on from CM066035.1 coordinate 434,835,298, forward strand.
AGTTAAATCTTCATCTTTCCATGTGACTGCTTGATCTACAGCCTGTCTACTTGCTTTAGTGCTGTCTTGACCCCGTTGTATGAAGAGACTAGCAGTTATCAATTCCCTTTATTATTGTGTTACCAAGTGAAGAGTACATCTACATGCATAGAGTAGGGCCAAGCACAAGCTAGAGCTGTTGAAGATGTTATCAGTATTTCTGAGAGGGCTGCTGTGCAGTTAACATAGACAAAAAGTAGCTATCAAGTGCTACTTCACAGCAGATAATGTGTGATACAATTTGACACATCTCGTGAGATGGGATTAACTGTTTTGCATCATTTGCTGTAACTACGATTACTACCTTCACATTTACTAAGGCACATTCCCCACTGATTCCCCACCCCAAAATAGCATTTTCCACATTATCTGTTTAACACAAGAATTATGAACAGTTGACAAGGTAAGGAGTGGTCATATCTGACAGATTCTATGTAAGCAGCCAAACCCAGCTTATATCAAAACCACACTCTCCTAGCTGAAACTCAACCCCTCATTGAATGAGATGTTCAAATACCTAATTTTCTACTGTATTTTAACTACCTCCCCTTTTGTTAAATAAATAAAATAAATAAAAAATAATAAATAAATAAAATAGGGACAGCGATCAACCACCCACATTAAGTCAGTCTATGGCTACTTATCCAGTCAAATAAGAAAAAGAAACCTTGCAATTATCCAGTCAGCCATGACCTTCAATTGATCATTTCACCAAATGTATCTTTAATAGCCCATCATCTTCAATTGGAACTATTAGATGAATGTCACCCACAAATTATCACTTAACCTTCCATTGCCTGAAGTACAAACTTCCTTTCCTCTTCTTCTTCTGTCCTGTTATATAGGAAATACTCAATATTCAAGCTACTTCCCTTCCTTATGATAGTGCAAACGTCATTAGCCCATTCATTCTTTATATATACAGTACCTGGTATATTCAGGGTCACTTCACCTGCCAGGTATACCCCCTTTCCCCCCAAAGGGGATAGGACATGACACCTTCTGGATCAGATGGTATACATCCGAGGGTGTTGAAAGAACTGAAATATGAGACTGCAGACCTACTATTAGTATTCTGTGAACTATCATTAAAATCATCTGCAGTACCAGACGATTAGAGAATGGCCAATGTAATGCCAGTTTTTAAAAAGGGTGATCCAGGAAACTACAGACTGGTGAGCCTAATGTCAGTACAGGGCCAACTGATAGAAACCATTATAAAGAATAAAATTACTGAACAAGTAGATAGCCATGGTTTAATGACTAAACAGGTAGACAAAGGTGAGTCGGTTGATATAGTGTATTTGGATTTTCAGAAAGCCTTTGACAAGGTCCCTCAAGAGAGACTTGGTAAAATTAAAAAGTCATGGGATTGAAGGCTGGATCAGGAAATGGTTAAAAAATAGAAAGCAGAGAGAAGGGCTAAATGGCCAATTTTCTCAATGGAGAAGGGTGAATAGTGGAGTACCCCAGGGATCTATGCTGGGCCGGCTGATTTTTAACATATTCATTAATAACCTGGAAATGGGAATAATGAGTGAGGTGATCACATTTACAGATGACATAAAAATTTTCAAAGTTGTTAAAACCCAAGAGGATTATTTTATTTTTTATTTAACACTTATTTATATACCGCATCTTCCAGCGATCAGTTGCGGTGTACAATTAACAACAGTTAACAATGCAGAGCTTGTTTTACATGGAACAGAATAACTTTTTACATAGAACATCTTAACATGCACACATAGGTTTAAAAAACTAAGCAGAATAATTCTACTAACACAGATTGTGTAACAATTTAAACAAAGTACTGACTCTACCGCATAGGCAGATCATATCAGTTGCAACTATATACAAGTAGGGTATCAGTGCATAGGAGTGGAGTGTTTATTCGATTATGTTTTGTGTGTTATCCCTTGAAGAAGGGAGTATACGCTTGATGTGGGGGGGTTCATGTTTAGCCTTTATCTAAGTTGAGTGGAATGTTTTCTATGGAATTATAGTGTTTAGTGAATAGATATGTTTTCAATTTTTTTCTGAATTCTGTTATCTCTGTTAGTGATCGTAAGTCCTGTGGTAACGAGTTCCAAGTTGTTGGAGCTATGTGGGAAAAGGCTCTATTATTTGTAATTTTGTGAGATCTTATATATTCTTTTGGAATCTTTAGTTTATTTGATTGTCCTTTTCTATGAGTAGATTTAGGTAGTTCTTTGTTTATTAAATTACATAGTGTCTTCGGGGCCATGTCGTTTAGGGCTTTGAATGTAGTTATTATTGTTTTGTAGGTTATCCTGCTTTGTATTGGTAACCAGTGCAGGGAAGCTAGAATTGGTGTAATGTGTTGGAGTGAATTTATCTTTAATATAATTCTAGCTGTTGCATTTTGTGCGAGTTGGATTCTTTTGATATTTTGTTTTGGAATGCCTATAAGTATTAAGTTAGCGAAATCGAAGTGGGGAGTAATGGTAGCCTGTGTTATATTGATGAAATCTTGCATAAATACCAGGGGGCGCAATTGTTTGAGGATTTTAAGTTTGAAGTAGATTTTCTTTAAGGTATTTCTAATGTGGGTTTCCATAGTAAGGTGTGTATCTAAAATGACTCCTAGATATCTTATTTCATTTTTATTTTAATTTCTTGGTTTTGTAGTGTTATATGGGTTGGGGGAGTAAATGTTTGGTTTTTTGTTACGATCAAGACTTCGGTTTTAGTATGGTTTATATGGAGGTTTTGGGTTTTTAGCCAGTATGTAATTTCATTGTAGCAGTCTGATAGAAGTTGAGTCGGTAGGTTAGGAATCGTAAAAGGTATGTACATCATAATATCATCCGCATAAAGGTGATATTGTATTCCGAATTTTTTAAAGATGTTGCAGACCGGTTTTATATAGATATTGAAGAGTAGGGCTGAAAGCGCTGAACCTTGTGGTAAACCTATTTCTTGTTTGTATGTGTTGGATGTTTGATTACCTGTTCTTACATTTTGTGTTCTGTTATTTAAATATGAGGTGAACCATTTATGTACGGTAGAGTTTATGCCTATCTGTCGTAGGTTGTTGAGCAAAATTGAGTGATGCACGCTATCAAAAGCTGCTGATATGTCAATGAAAAGTAAGATGAACGCCTGTTTATGATTGTCAATTCCTTTTAGGAGTGTATCTATTAATACTGTTAGGAGGGTTTCTACTCCATGGCGGGGCCGGAATCCATATTGTTGATCATCTAGTGGATAAGATAAGTCTATAAATTCCTGTGTCTGTAGTTGCACTACCTTTTCAATTATTTTGGACAAGAATGGTATGCTAGAGATGGGCCTATATGATGTAGGGGATGTTTTATCAAGTTTGCAGTTCTTTAAAATTGGACGTATTTGAGCATGTTTGAGCGGGGATGGAAGGTATCCTTGGGTAAGTGAAAGATTTACTATTGGGAGAATAAAGGATAGTAGAGTTGGTAGTGTGTTTTTTATCCATGATACAGGACATGGATCTAAATACGAAGTTGTGGTATTTAGGCCGGAGATGATTGTTTTTAATGACACTTTTGAAATGGGGTAAAATTCTAACCATTTATCTACAGGTTGATAAGAGATGTTGATATTTTCTAAGGGCATGGTGGGTTTCTTTGTTTTGTTTTGATAGTGATTAGCTAAGGTTTGAACTGAGATGTCTGTGATTTCATTGTTAGAAGTTTGCTCATTGTTGGTTAATTTTCTGACTATGGAAAATAGCTCTCTAGGTCTATTGTATGATTTTGCTAAGGTTGCTGCGTAATAATTTTTCTTCGTGCTGTCTATTGTTTCCTTATATTTTGTTAGATAGTTATTGTATATTTCCTTGTGTACAGACAACTTGGATTTCCTCCATTTTGTTTCAAGTTTTCTTAGTTCTTTTTTCATTAGTCTTAGAGTGCTATTAAACCAAGGTGAATTATTTGTTTTAGAGTATATGGTTTTTTTATTTGGTTGGTTATTTTTAGCTGCATTATTAATAGTATCGTTCCAGTTATTAACAGCGTCATCCAAATTTGTTGTTGATAAGAAGTAGGGGATTGTGGAGTCAAGGAAGTCTGTTTCATTAAATTTTTTGAATTTTGAAGTGGGAGTACTTCTTGTGTAATTATTGGTGCTAGGGATGGGATATGTGAGATTTATTTTGATGATAGAATGATCAGACCAAGGTGTCTCAGTGCATTCTATGGAGTTTGAGTTAAATAGTTTGAAGAGTATCTCAGGAAGAAGAACCAAATCTAATGTTCCTCCTTTGATATGTGTTGCTGTTTTAATTATTTGATGGTACTGTATGTCTGCTATGGTGTCTAGGAATAGTTTAGAGTCTAGTGTTGGTAGGGATGGAAGGTTAAAGTCGCCTAGCATGATTACAGGATTTTGATCAGTAGATGAGCTGAGGAGTTCAATAAGAGAATCCAGGCCATCTGTTTTATTGTCTGGTGGTCTATAAATTAAGCAAATTTTTATGAGGCCGATTTTGATTCATTATGTGTCCATGTTATTATTGAAATTTGAATGGATTGGCTTGGCGTTTAATGTTTTTTTAGTCATCATTAGAACTCCACCACCTTTTTTGTTGGATCTATGTTTGTAGAATGTGTCGTAGTTCTCTTTATCAAGTTGATTTAGATAGACTGTATCTGTTTCAGAAAGCCATGTCTCTGTGACACATAAGATGTCGGGTTTTAAGTCAGTTATCAGGTCATTAAATATGGGTAATTTATTTTTCATTGATCGTGCATTAATTAGGATGCATGATAGGGAGGATGAGCAGATAGAGCAGGTTTTCTTGTCCTTTTGTAGTGTATTTGTTTGTTGTATGTGTATTAGCCTATGATAATTAATTTTTGGGTGGAATTCATGAGAGTATCTCATATGGCAGTCATTTCGATTATGTGTGTGTATTATAGGTATAGTCATGTGATTTTTATAGTTTAAACATGAGTATAGATCAATTATTATTATTGCTAATAATATACAGGTGTATGATATTCGCGAGAGCATGTTGTTAGGGTGAAGCATTTTCTGTATTTGGCTCAAGGACTATTGGGTAGGGTCGTGATAATGTAGTTGTATGTCAGCAGTGGTGAATTCTGATAAGAGTTATGTGGCAGTATTGAAAGTTGTTATTCAAAGTGAGTTACTGTCAACAGTAAGGCCAGATAATTACTGACGACAGTAAATCCAATGTACAATACTGACAACAGTAAACCAAAGTACTTCACTATCTATACTAAATCCACAGTGAGTTACTGACAACAGTAAAATCAAAGTAAGATATTAACAATAGATCAGGACAGGATATTGGTAGCAGTAAAGAGTCTGTGAAATACTAGCAACAGAAATATGAAGTGAATTACTGACAACAGTACTTCTAGGTAAAATTACTGACAACAGTAAGTTAAAGTGAGTTATTGATAATAGTTATGAATCTACAGTGCCTTAATGGCAATATGACATCTGAAATTAAGTTAAATTATGAAAAATTGCAACAGGACCTTGATAAATTGGAAGACTGGGCATCCAAATGACAGATTAAATTTAATGTGGACAAGTGTAAAGTTATGCACATAGGAAAGAACAACCCAAACTTTGGTTACATGATGCAAGGTTCCACATTAGGAAACACCACCAGGAAAAAAGATTTAGGAGTCATCATGGATAATACATTGAAACCCTCCACCCAGTGTGCAGTGGTGGCCAAGAAAGCAAATAGAATGCTAGGAATGATAAGAAAAGGAACGGAAAATAAAACCAAAGATATTATAATGCCTCTGTATTGTTCCATGGTGTGACCACACTTCAAATATTGTGTGCAATTCTAGGTGCCATATCTTAAAAAAGGATATAGCAGAATTAGAAAGGTACAGAGAAGAGCAACAAAAATGGTAAAGGGGATGGAAGGATACCCCTATTAAGACAGACTTAAAAGGTTAGGACTCTTCAACTTGGAAAAGAGACTGTTGAGGGGGGATATGACAGAGGTTTATAAATTAATGAAAGGAGTGGAACGGGCAAAAGTAGATCAGTTGTTTAAGCCATCAAAAAGTAGAAATACTAGGGGACATGGAATGAAGCTACAATGTAACCCATTTGAGACTAATAGAAACTATTTTTTCACAACGCGTAATCAAACTCTGGAATTCGTTATCAGAAGATGTAGTAAAAGCTGTTAGTGTATCAGAGTTCAAAAACATTTTGGACAAGTTCCTCGAGGAAAGATCCATAAACCATTACTAAAGAGGACCTGGAAAATCCACTGCTTACCCTAGGACGAGCATTGTGGAACCTGTGTGCCTTTTTGGGAATCTGCCAGGTACTTATGACCTGGATTGGCCACTGATGGAGACAGGATGCTGGACTTGATGGACCATAGTCTGATTCAGTATGGCATTTCTTATGCTCTTATGTTCTTCTACTTGGAGCCACAGGACCTGGATTCAGGTTTTGGGAACAGAAGGATCCATTGCTCCAAGCACTCAGGGCATACCCACTCCATATCAAATTACAGTGTCCCACCTTGCTTCCTGGGGACCCTGGGCAGAGCAGTCTTCGTAACTCAGCAGACCATTTCAACAAGAAAGTAAAACTTTACTAAACAGATCTTACTTCGGTTTAATAAATCAAGACAATGAGATGGTATATAGAAAATAAAAAGGATGTCACATAAAGCAAAATACTTAGGTAAGCATAGAGCGGATAGTTAAGATACATCAGCTAAACTTTATAGCTAGTGCATTAGGAATAAAACTTCGGATATGAGTCTTTTGCACCTTAGGCAGGAAATAGGAAAAAACAGCCTACTATACAGTACGACTCTTGGTGCAGCAAAGTCATTTACAAAACAACCCTGTTCAGTTCACTGGTACACGCACATGAGATACATGAATCTAGCCTCCAGACTGAAACAATTGGATGAAACAATTGGTGTGCAGTCACTGAAGCTTGCAGAGCCCTGCCTTTGAAAATCCCCTAGGCAACACAGCAGTGAAGTCCAGCATTACTGCTCAGTCTCCCAAGCCATTGTTCGTCTTTTTTCCCCTTTTTAAATTCCATTAGATGATATCTGTCAGAACTCAGTTAAGCAGTCTCATAGTCAACATTACTGGGAAAACCACCTTCTTATCTATAGACATTATCTGAAGACATTAGAAGCGGTACAGATTACCTCTGAACCCTTGTCCAACAGAACAGTGGATTTCAGCCAAGGAAAGGCTTAATCTCGCCAGACAGATTTTTCTCTGTCTCCCCCTCCCAAGTTTAGGGAAAATCAGAAGTCATCTCTCTTCCCTTTTGCTTCTTCCTTCTACCATTTTATGCCTGAATCAGAGTGATTATGACACTCTCTACGGCCTTTCAAGATCTTCTCTTCCAGGAAGAAAACATGCCAGTCATTTCCACAGAGCAGATAAATCTTTTACTCTGTCTCCTTCAGCTCCCCAAGCTCTAAAGTCCTGGCAAGGGAAAAATTAATATTGCACTACTGGTTTTAAAGAGCAATACAAAAATGCATTACTACAGGTAAATCATTCCAATCTCCTTAAGCTGCCCACTGAAGTCTCTTCTCAGGGACTGCATGCAGGTACCTAGATTATTCTGTGTCTGGTAGGCACTTGCTTTGATAAGGTTTAAACCCAAAAACTATAACTTCACAAGTCTAACATTCAGTATAGAATAAGCATTTTTGAGACATTTCATACTTATAATAATGTTTATACTGCTTTGTGTACAATAGATGAGGAGTTTCACCTAAGCAGAGGATTGGATTTAAGATTCAGGTACACATAGTCAGGACTGGAAAGAACTGAAGTGGAAGAGGTTATGTTGCTTATGCCAAACTCTGGGCCAGCCTCAGGAACAGTGCCTCTAAGTCAGTTTTGTGCATACCATGCCAGTAATGAATCATACGTCCAAGACAGGGTATATGAAATATGATGGCAGTCTCTCAAATTTATTGCTGTATTACATATATTGTAACAAAGAAAGCTGGAGTTCATAGGATATAATTTGCATAGATAACTCATCAAGGTGTCCTTGGAAATTATTTTTAAACGAGCCAGTGGCATCCAAAACAATTATGATTAGAAACATAGAAACATGATGACAGAAAAAGACCACATGGCCTATCTAGTCTGTCCCTCCATATCAACCACTACAACATACCCCTTTTTTCCTTTAGAGATCCTCTGTGTTTGTCCCATGCTTCTTTGAATTCAGACACTGTCCTCCTCTCTACCACCTCCACTGGGAGACTATTCCACGGATCCACCACTCTTTCCATAAAGAAATATTTCCACATATCACGCCTGAATCTATCATTTTTCACCCTGATCCCATGTCCCCTCATAGCAGAACTTGCTTTCAATCAAAAGAGGCTCTCTCCCTGAACATTTATGCCACGGAGGTATTTAAACATCTCAATCATATCACCTCTATCCTGCCTTTCCTCTAAGGTGTACATATTAAGATTCTTAAGTCTGTCTTCATATGCTTTATAATGAAGACCATTAACCATTTTAGTAATCACCCTCTGTACGGACTCCAGCCTGTTTATGTCCTTTTGAAGGTGCGGTCTCCAGAATTGCACACAATACTCCAAATGAGGTTGCATCAAAGACTTATACAGAGGCACTATCACCTCCTTTCTTCTGCTGGCTATTCCTCTCCCTATGCACCCAAGCATCCTTCTAGCTTTTGCTGTCAGCTTTTCTACCTGTTTAGCTACTTTAAGATCATCAGACACAATCACGCCTAGGTCCCGCTCTTCTTTAGTGGACAAAAGTAATTCATCCCCTATACTATATTGCTTCCTTGGATTGCTGCAGCCCAAATGCATGACCTTGCATTTTTTAACATTAAATCCCAGCTGCCAAATTCTAGACCATTCTTCAAACTTAGCTAGATTCCTCCTCATGTTATCTATACCTTCCTGGGTGTCTACTCAATTGCAGATTTTGGTATCATCCGCAAAGAGACAAACCTTACCCGACAGCCCTTCCACTATATCACTAACAAAGATGTAAAAAAGAATCGGACCAACGACAGATCCCTGGGTTACACCACTGGTGACCTCCTTCTCAGAGTCAGCTCCATTTACCTGTACCCTTTGTCGCCTACCACTCAACCAATTTCTAACCCAAACAGTAACTTTAGGGTCCATCCCTAGGGTGCTCAGTTTGTTTATAAGTCGCCTGTGAGGAACAGTGTCAAAGGCTTTACTGAAATCTAAATACACCACATCTAGAGCTCTCCCTCTGTCCAACTCCCTGCTCACCCAGTCAAAGAAATCAATCAGATTTGTCTGACAACACCTGCCTCTGGTGAATCCATGCTGCCTCAGATCCTGTAATCCGCCAGACTCCAAAAACCTCAATATTTTCTCTTTCAGCAGGGCTTCCAATAATTTACTCACCACCGAAGTTAAACTAACTGGCCTGTAGTTTTCAACCACATCCTTACTCCCGCTTTTGTGTAAAGGGACCTCATGTGCCTCTCTCCAGTCCTTTGGCACCACTCCTGACTCCAACAAATCATTGAAAAGGTCAGTCAGTGGAGCTGATAAAACATCCCCAAGTTCCCTCAGTATTCTAGGGTGTATCCCATTCGGTCCCATCACTTTGTCTACTTTAAGTTTAGCTAGTTTCTCACAAACACAGTCTTCTGAAAATTGTTCAAGATGCCCCTTGCTTCTGTTCCTGTCTGTGGGTGTTTTCTGAGTCCTGTTCCTGGTTCTTCATCTGTGAACACAGAACAGAAATATTTGTTAAGCAATTCTGCTTTATCCTCATCAGCTTCTACATATTCCTCCTCTTCACCCTTGAGTCTAACAACACCACTTTTGCCCTTCCTCTTCTCACTAACATATCTGAAAAATGTTTTATCTCCCCATTTAACTGCATTGGCTATTTCCTCCTCTTTTTGAATCTTTGCTTTCCTGACTACTTTGCTAGCTTCTCTAAGTTTTTCCAAATATAGATGCCTGTCTTCTCTCCGTGATCTCTTGTATTTTATGAAGGCCTCCTCTTTTTCCTCACTTTTTCAGCTACTTCTTTCGAAAACCATAGCAGTCTCCTTTTCCTTTTGTTTACCATTTTAACAAAAAGGTTGGTTGCTCTTAAAATATCCCCTTTCAGTTTTGCCCACTGTTTTTCTACATCCCCCAACTGTTCCCATCACGTATTTTATGTATTTTTCTGCCACATTTTCTTAGTGCATTTCCTGGTACCTGAAAATATCTTATTTCTTCACGAATATGCAAAATAATCACTTGACACTGAAACTTCCATTATTCTCATATTTTACTACTTTACCACTGTGTTCAGTTTTCTTACTGCTTGGAATGGGAATAGCGTAGGTTATGACAGCATTTCATTCTCTACAAACCTCTGAGGGTTGTGTTCCTAATGCTTTTTTGGTTCATTGATATTGTGGAGGGGGATTTTAGAAAGGACGTCCAAGTGCAATCTGGGATGTCTAAACCAGAACATCTTTAAAAAAAGCAGGCAAGTCCAGGTGTAGACATGATTTCACAAACATGTATGTGCATGATATGAACATCCACAGGAGCATCTACACAGACATCCCCAGAATAGTATTTCAGTACATGGATGTCTAGGAATAGCCTTATGATTAGAGTAGTTGGCTAGGTGCAGTGAAGCCAGTGTTCAAATCTCACTGCTGCTATCCCTGAAATTTTGCTGAGTACTGGGGTGGAGTACTTTCTTCTCTAGGTGTTTTTCAGACAATAGATGCCTGTTTGTGCCTGGGGCAGGTCTAAACTTAGACGTGATGATAGACATCCAGGATATTTCTGAGATCAGGCAGGGATCTGTGAATGGCCCAGCCATGGCTCCACCATGCCCCCATTCAGACATGGACATCCTCAAGATGGGGATATCCACAGACCTAGCTTCTAAAATGGCTCTGGAGCCATCTCTGTGCTTTGGATGTCTCTATGTCCATTTTCAGACATCCAAAGCACAAACGGACCTTCCAAAATGATCCCCATATTGTTTACATAATTTCCAGTGGATGAGACATGCTACCTAATTGTGGAGTTGTATATACAGATTCTTTCCCAGTCACGAGGTAGGTAGTCATAGGACAAGGTGAGTAACATTCAGATACAGTAGACATTTACCTTTTCTCTGGGAAAAATTTATGCCTGAGGCAATGGAAGGTTAAGTGACTAGATATTAGGAACTGTCTATACTTCAGATAGAGTTATATCTGCCATGTTTTCATGGGAATTTAATATACTCAATAAACTCAAAGTTTATTTTATTCATTTCAAAACAATCCATTATCCAAGAGTGTTTCTCTAACCTTCCCCTGTTTAAATGTTTAATTTTTAATTTTTATTGTAAAGCACTTTGATGTGCTTTGAAAGGTGGTATATCAAGAAACTAAACTAAATTATTGAGGGTTTTCTTATATTCAATCCATTCTATGCTGATAATTCTCCTTTCTTAGTGTTAGTGATGATGGCTTTATTTAGCATTAGCTGGTCTTTGGTTTCTTTTTTTTTTTGGTGCCATCAAGTCAGTGTTGGCTCATGGTGATCTTGATACCTCTGAGTTTTCTTGGTAATGTATCACTGGAAGTAGATTGCCAGCCTTTTCTTCCAGGGCAATGGAGGGTAAGGTGTCTTGCCCAAGGTTGCAAGGAGTGCTGATGGGAATTGAACCCTTGATGTTCTGGGAACTGGGCAGTTGCTCTAGCCACTAGGCTACTCCTCCCTCCCTTTGGTTTTGTATCCTTCAATTTATTACATAGTAACATAGTATATGATGGCAGATAAAGACCAGTATGGTCCATCTAGTCTGCCCAGCAAGGCGGCAAGAGTAGGTGCACTTGCCGCTCTGTGCAGGTCACCTCTCCCCATCTCTTTGTTTAGGGGTGTACCCACTACTCCGTGTAGGTCACCCCTATTTGTTCAGATATAAGAGATAGCTGTGCTTATTTTGATTTTATCCTGTTGCTATAAAAGGGATCCACTATGTCTGTCCCATGCCATTTTGAAATCTGTCACAGTGTTTGCCCCCACCACTTCCATCGGGAGGGCATTCCAAACATCCACCACCCTTTCAGTGAAAAAGTATTTCCTGACATTGCCTTTCAGTTTACCCCCTTGCAACTTCATGTTATGCCCTCTAGTTTTACAGTTTCCCCATCTTTGGAAGAGGTTTGTTCCAACCGATATCAGTTCTCACATTGTTCATTTCACTTTTATCTTGAGAAACCAGCTGCGTAACTCTTTTGCGCTCATGGCTTTGTTGGTTTTGTCCTCAGAACCACTACCTTGTTCGCCATGCTATCCCTGGCTTTCTTTGTGTGCGCTAGTCCCTGGCACCATTTTAGTTTCCTTTCTCGGGGCGAGGGCCCGCTCGTATGTATATTCTTTTAGATCAGGCTTCTTTATACTTTCCATGCCTCTTTTTAGAAATATAGAAACATGACGACAGAAAAAGACCACATGGCCTATGTAGTCTTTCCTTCCATATCAACCACTACAATAGTCACCTTTTTTTCTTTAGAGAGCCTCTGTGTTTGTCCCATGCTTTTTTGAATTTAGATACTGTCCTCATCTCTACCATCTCCACTGGGAGACTATTCCATGGATCCACCATTCTTTCCACAAAGAAATATTTCCGCATATCACTCCTGAATCTATCCCCTTTCACCCTCATCCCATGTCCCCTCATAGCAGAGCTTGCTTTCAATTGAAAAAGGCTCTCCTCCTGTGCATTTATGCCATGGAGGTATTTAAACGTATCAATCATATCACCTCTATCCCACCTTCCCTCGAAGGTGTACATATTAAGATCTTTAAGTCTGTCCTCATATGTTTTATAATGAAGACCACTAACCATTTTAGTAGCCACCCTCTGTACCGACTCCAGCCTGTTTATATCCTTTTGAAGGTGCGGTCTCCAGAATTGCGCACAATACTCCAAATGAGGTTGCACTAAAGACTTATACAGAGGCATTATCACATCCTTTCTACTGCGGGCCATTCCTCTCCTTATGCACCCAAGCATCCTTCTAGCTTTTGCTGTCGCCTTTTCTACCCGTTGAGCTACTTTAAGATCATCAGACACAATCATTTCTAGGTCCCACTCTTCTTTAGTGGACAAAACTACTTTGCCCCCTATACAATATTGCTCCCTTGGATTGCTGCAGTCCAAATGTATGACCTTGGATTTTTAACATTAAATCTCAGCTGCCAAATTCTAGACCATTCTTCAAGCTTAGCTAGATCCCTCCTCATGTTATCATTTATTGTCTGTTTATTCTATTGCCATGATGTTGCAATCAATTTGACTGTATATTTTATCAGCACTGATTGCAATGGTAGTTTTTAGGCATACAAGGAGATTCAATGTAAGGCTCCCTTTGGGATCATCACTAGTACAGTATGTTCCTAAAAGTAGGACCATAGCACCTTAGTGTAGTGAAGAGGTGTAACCATTTTGCTAAACCATCCCTATTTGGGATGGCTGCAATAGTTTTGCCTAACTCTATATAAGTCAGAGTCCTCTAAGAGGCAGTATGAATTTTTTTTCGCTTGCCATGAGAAACAGCGTCTTTCTACATGGGCTAAGTCCTTGTGTTTATATATTTTATGTCTTTTGAAAAAGCCTCCCTTGAGTTTTTAAGTTAATGTCTTCCGTGAAATGCATGTGAAAAGACAAAGGTTTGACCAACCAGTCTGCTTGACTACAACACAAAGAGTAAATGGAGGACCATCAACTACTAGCATAAGAAAAAGTGAAGGAAGAAGAAAGCACTGAACTGAAGCTTAACAAAAGGAGAAAAGGTGCTATGGAGAGAGGATGTGCAAGACGAGAATCCCATGGAGGGTAGGGCAGAAGTGTTATATACAGGGCCATACCGATCGTGAAATGCTCCCTGTGCGACTTGCACATCGGGCGCCCCCCCCCCCCCACACTTCCATCTAGCCACTTTATGGGGGCGGGGGAGAAGAGGTGCGCCCGATGTGCAAGTCGCCGGCACGCTAAGCAGGTCCCGGTCCCTCCCGGAGGGACCAGACCTGCTTAGCGTGCCACGAGAAGGCTTACGGGGCGCATTTCAGCTGCCTGCCGTTTCCTGCCGCCGCTGAGAGAAGAAAAAGTGGTGGTGGCAGGCAACGGCAGACAGCTGAAATGCGCCCCTTAAGCCTTTTTGCCCTTTGCGTCCGCTCCGCTTGCACAGGGCTAGCTACAGTCCTGGTTATATATATGCACTACAAAGCTCAGTTGAAGAAACTAGGTTTACCCGGTATTCAGGGAACCACTATTACAAAAGAACTGAGAAGACATACCATGAGATTAGACACAGATGAAGGAGCAGTATGCTGTATGAAAATACTGAAACAGTATTGAATCAACACTGTACATCTATAGGGAAAATCTGTCATAAAGTAATCTGCGTTTTACAGAAGTCTTCAGTAATTTAGTTGGTACACGCCATAAGAGGTCTTGTGTGTTTATAACAAAGCATGAAAATAAACTTGGGGCTTTCATGAAGGAAAAACCTTTCTTTCCACTGAAGAGCCTGCCACTGGAGGTAAGAGTGTGTGTTTATGTTTCTTCAAATTTGCTATATTGCTCTTCCCAATAATGTCAAAATGGTTTACAAATAAATAATAAAATGCATAAAAGCAACAAATGCATATATAAAACAAAATATAATATCAAAGATTTATAAATTAACAAAATAAATTAAAACAGAACATGGTTGGGAGGCAGCTATGCACAAAGCATCCGACAACCCACAGTTCTTACCATGTATCCTTGACTAATATGTTTGGAGAGGTGTCTAGCAAAATTTGATTCCAATTTAATGTATTGTGGTAAAGAATTCCAAAGAGTCCAGGCCAAATTTTAAAAAGGCTGACTGACGAGTCACTTTGCACTATGTCTGGGAATGCTGTAATCACCAGACAATTTTGCAAAAGAGAGCGTAAGGTCCTGCATGAAACATATGGAATCAATAAATAAGACAGATTTTATGGTAATCCTGAATAGAATACTTTATGAGCCAAAATAAAAAATTTTAATTGTAAATGGAATATTACTGGCAATCATTATGTTCTTTCAACAGAGGTATAACCCTATCAAACTTATTAAGTAGCTAATATTTTTGCCATGTCTTGGATCATTTACAAACACCTCAAGGAGACTTGACTTAAACCATTGTACAAATAATTGCAATAATAAATTCTAGTAATCACTAATGTATGTACAAACATAAACAGAGCTTATTTGTGCAAGTAGGACCTAATGGAGTGGTTTTGTCGCAATGCTAAAAACAAGATTTCATCACAGATTATATTTGGACACTGAATGAGAGTTGCAGCTCTAAGGAACAACCCAAAGTATGTATGATCTAAACTAGTGGTAGGGACTATCTATAAAGAGCAGGAGCAGAGCTAGGGGACTCCATGTAGCCCGAGACCCACATAACTTGAGCTTTAGATACACTTAATTTCTTTTTTTTGTGTTGAATATGTTTTATTGTGTTTATCAAATACAATATTGCAAAAGAAAAACAGGAAAACCAACTGCCATCCAGAAATATACCAAAAGAAATTTAAAAAGCCCTAAAACATACAATATAGCAATGGACTAGTCCACATCAAGGGGCAACACAGAAGAAAATCATAAGCATAGTAAAAAAGAAAACAAAGGCAAAATGCATGCCATTATTAGAGATAGAATCATTTTCCCACTCCCAATAACCTTTTACTTCTGCTGTATCCAAAAGAAAACTTTCCAAATGAGATACATCCATAAAAACATACGTATATCCCGAAAAGTCACTAAACATTTACAGGGAAACGTCAAGAAGAGCATGGCTTTAACTGAAGGAAATGTTTCCTACGAGCCTGGGTGGCTTGACTAACATCACAAAATAACTTCAGTGGCAAACCACAAAAAGGAACATCCTTATATCTAAAAAACAATTTAAGAATTTTTATTTTAACCAGTTCCGAAGAAAAAGTAACTAGGAGAGTATTTCTTTGCGTAATATTATCAAAAGAACCTTCTAAAAATTGAGTCAAATTTTGGCTGGCAGTAAGGCCGAGAGAGTCAAACCCGCCCTCCCCTTGTGAGGAAGAGCAAATCTTACCAATAAATAATAAGCTTGGACAACCTCAACAGGCTCAACCAACTTCAATACATCTTTAAATTATTTTTGTAGTAAGATTTCAGCAGATAACAAGTGTGTACTAGAAAAATTCAGCATACGTAAATTTCTGACCCTTGAGACATTCTCCAATGCCTTTGTTTTTGTATGCAAAACCATAAAATCCTTACTATAACCAGAATGTATAGCCAAACAAGATTAAATTTGAGAAGTCAGCTGGGCAACATATTGATCTGCTATCAAAGATTTTGTATCCAGATCAACCAGCTTAGCAGTTGCTCCCTGAGTAAACTGACAGAGAGCACTCACCATGCTAGTCAACCTGGAATCCATAGACTTAATTGCCCCCCAAATATCTACAGCCCCACCTGCCACTTCAACTTCCCCTACAGTAATTGACACAGAAACCGGCTTTGGAACCGGCACCGCAGAAAAAGAAACATTCACTTCATATAATTCCTCAGAAACTATGGTAGAAGATAGCGGAGAAAAAGGATATGAGGGTGGGGTTCTAACCCCGGAGCTTAAAGACACTCCTTCAGGGTTTACCTGACCAGCAGCAATGGGAAAAACATGCTGATCCATAGGTCCTGCAGTTTGTGATAAGGAAGCTTATCATAGTTCAGGAAGGAGCTATAATAGAGGTGAATTGGCTCTGAACAAGCAACCTGTCTTTTCTGGTAGAAATAATAAAACAGAATGTTTCCATAAAAGACTACCAGTACCAGAATGCACCAGGTTTCCAACAGCCACTAGAAGAGATGAAGTGGGGAAACGTGTGTTCAATCAGGAGAGCTATGAGGTAATCCCCAAGCACTCATCTCCAAGGGCAGGGCTTGATTCGGCTCAGCTGCGCTGTGCTAGGGTGGAGCAGCCCTCTAAACAGGTTAAAAGTAAAGCTTATTCTACACAGCAGAATCATCAAGAGGATCATCATCTTCATGATCATCATCAGCAGAATCTTCATGATCATCATCAGCAGGAGCAGAGGCAGCAGAAGCCAGAGCTCACGGACAGAGAGAGCAAGAAACACTTTGGAAGAAAGAAGAGAGAAGCATCTTGGAGGTCTAGAGGAGTCCATAGCAGTACGTGTGCTGGGAGGCATTCCAGAGGCAAGCATACTCCATTGGACTGGAGGAAACCAGAGGAGTGGGGTTGCAGAGCCAGGAATCCCCGGACGAGACCTGTGAGGGAGACGGCTGCATTTGGAAGGGGCCCTAAGACCAGTGCAAGAAGGTATGTGAAGAGAGACCCAGTGTCCAGGGATCTTGATTGGAAGGCTGGACATAAAAACTGGACTACATACTGGCCAGGATATTTAGAGAGGAACCCTAACAGCAATGGAAGCTCAGGTATGAACACTGATCTATGCCCTAGCTATTCACTTGGAAGACAGCAGGGAAACAAGTATTGTTCTGAGAATGCTCCATTAAGAAATTCCTCTGTGCCAATCCATGATATTGATTCTATGATATTGAAGAAGAAGGGGATATTGTAAATGAACAGTGTGAATACATGGATTGCTCTCTGTCTAAACTTCTGTGGTAATATACTTTTACAAAATACAACAACCATCACAAAGAAATATAAACTTGTTCTTTGAGCTACTCAGAAAAGCTTTTGAGCAGGATTTGAGCCACGTTTAGAAAGTAAACCAGCCAATAGGTTTGCAGCTGGTTAATTGTTAGCAATTGAGCCTTGCCTAATTGCCTGTGAGCTCTGAAGAGACACTTCTGGGTGTGTGTGAAAATACCAGAAGTTAGCCTTGAAAAAGAACAATTTTTCATTACTTTGTGGGTTTTGTTTGTTCTTGAAGCACTGCTAAAAAGATATTAGCAGGAGCCCACAGAAAAGACTTTTCTGTTCCCATCAAGGTCTTTATGATTTGATTTGATTGCTTAAGAAGTTCAGTTGTTGTTTTTCCTGATTTTGTTTTTCTAAGTATAATACTGAAAGCGAGTATCCTTTTCTGTGCTACCAAGCAAAATCTGTGTTGGGAGAAATAACTCCATAAATAAAATATCTTTTCTTGGCTTTACACTCATGCAAGCACAACTAATTTATTGTGAACGGCTGATTCTGGTATGAATGGACTACATTTCCCACAATCCTTTGCAAGTCATATTAATATTTGCCTTTGCCAAGACTGTGGACATTCTCACCCAGCGCCCCCGTTTACAGTTGGCGTAGTTTTTCGGATTGCTTTTGCGCAAAGGATTTACATGCTAAGGATTACAACTGAAGTCTGAAGAAAAAAAGAAGGTTCAAGTTAAAAGCTGAAAAAAAAAGATTTTCCCTTAACTAAACTTTGGAGGAAGAGGTGGCTGATTCAGGTGGCTGTCCCAAGAGGAAAAGACCCTGTGTAGAGCTGGATTCATCACTGGCATAAGGTAATAAGTACCTGGGCATTTCTAGTGGTGGATGGGAGTAAGGCACAGGGGTAATTGAAAAAAAAAATTAGGAGAAAAACACCTGTTTGGAAGGTGTTGCACTGTGTTTTTTTTTATTTTGTTTTCTTGCAGGGATCAAGATGGATCCAAAGGAACTAGCTGAATGGATGGCAGCCCAGTTTAGCAGGCAACAGGAGCTAGCGCAGCAGGCTCAGGACACTGCTATGAAAGCCTTAATTGACCAGCAGAAACCAGTGCTTGATCTGGTGGAAGCCTTAGTTAATCTGCAGAACCAAAGTGGACCGGATGCAAGACCAGCAGTAACTAATGGTATACCACATGTGGACAATGTGGGACTCAATCAGGGAATTGGGGCATTTAGTTTTGGGAAGCTAACTCCAGATGATAATGTTGATGATTTCCTAGAATCTTTTGAGAGAGTGGCACAAGCATTAGCATGGCCAGAGACCCAGTGGGCAGTAAGGCTGGCAGCCTCATTAACTGGAGAGGCGCTTTCAGCTTACAGAGCAATGCCAGCAGCTCAGGCTTTGAATTATAAAGATATAAAGGCTGCTATTAGAGATCGCCTAGGGTTGTCTATTTCAGAGTATAGGCGAATGTTTAGAGCTACTACATTAAGAGTGGGTGAAACACCCAGGGCTCTGAGTCAGAGAATCAGAGGATTGGCTGTAAAATGTTTGGAGCCTGAGGGAAAGACTGTGGAAATGTTATTAGACATTATTATGCTTGAACAATTTATGTCTGCTGTACCTAAAGATCTGCACACTTTCCTTATACAGCAAAATTGCCAGAATCTTGGAGAGGCAACCATGCTAGCAGAGAGATTCTTGGAAGCCACGCAGGCTTGCCATAGAATGGGTGGCCCTCTGAAGATTGGTGCTGAGGCAAGCTGTGCTGTATCAGAAAAGAAAAGGGTTAAAAATGTTTCTGAAAATAATTGTACTGTGCCAAACCAGAATACACAGTGGAGTAAAAAGAAATGTTTCAAATGTGGAAAATGGGGACATTTAGAAAGGGGATGCCAGACACACACTAGCTTAATGGGTGTTGATTTAAAACAGCCCAAAGAAGGATTTTTTTTGATGGTTGATGTGCAGGGAATTACCACAAATGCTCTGTTAGACTCTGGGGCAGACCAGAGTATGTTGTCAAAGAGGATTTGGAAGAGGATAGAGGCCCAAGAAGGATTTGTGCCTAGAACCCCTGAAAGCCAAGTTCACATCAGATGCATTCATGGTGCTGCAACATCATATCCCACCTATAGGCTAATGGTTAAGTGCCTGAGGGGACAAGAGGAAGTTCTGTTAGCAGTGGTGCCTAGGCTACCATTTGATTTGGTTCTAGGAAGAGACTGGCCAAGATTTAAGCAGGGACTAGTGAAAGGGCTAGGAAAGAAGGAGGGAGAAGGAATGATGGTAATAGCTCCCGGGCCTTTGTTTGGAAGTCCTCAGTCCCTAGCTAAAAAGATGGTTGAGCTTCCAGAAGGCCAAACTATAAGGAAGGAAATAGGTAATAAGAGGGGCCTTGTATCCACCCGCTCACAGGCTAGGGTAGAGAGCCAGAAGGAGGAGGGGGAGCAGGCAGAGTTATTAGGAGACTTACCCTCTCATGATGATTTAATAACTCCACCATCTGGGAAAGTAAGAAAGTTGAAAGCACAAAAGCGTCGTGAGAGACTTTGCAGAGCACAGGGTAGGGCTGACATGTTGGCAGGTCAAAGTTTACCCTGGGTGCCAGCTGAGTTGGTGGCAAAGTTTCCTAACTTTCCACAAGAACAGCGAGCTGATCAAGCTCTCACCCGAGCTTTTAAGTATGCTCAGGAGGTCAGGGAGGAGTTGCCCAGATTCAGACTAGATAATGAAATATTATATAGAGAGAGTCAGGACCGCAGAAATGGGACCATACGTAAACAATTGGTGGTACCCACAACTTTCAAAGGACTAGTACTTAGATTAGCACATGATCATCCAGTTGGAGGTCATAAAGGGAGGAAAGGAACGCTGGATCAAATACTTATGCGTTTTTACTGGCCAGGTATTTTCAAAGAAACTGCCCAGTTTTGTGCTGCATGTCCAGCGTGTCAGCGAGTTACAGCAACTCACCCACCGGTGGTGCCTTTGATTCCCATGCCAATTATCACAGACCCAATTGGTCGCATTGCTATGGATATTGTAGGCCCATTAGTCAAAACGCCCTGAGGTTTCCAATACATCCTAGTTATGGTAGATCAGGCAACAAGGTTTCCCTGGGCCATACCATTGAGGAATGTTTCTGCAAAAACAATAGCTTTAGAGCTAGTCAAATTGTTTTGTGAAGTGGGATTCCCCAGAGAGGTGTTGACTGATGGAGGGTCCAATTTTGTATCCAAATATTTGGCACAGGTCTGGGATGCCTTTGGCATTCATCACGTGAAAACCTCAGCCTACCATCCACAATCAAACGGTTTGGTGGAGAGATTCAACCAAACTCTCAAACAAATGTTGAGAAGGGGGTTAGCAGGAGAGGTAAAAGAATGGGATATGTTATTGCCCTTTGCCTTATATGCCTGCAGGGAAAGAATTCAGGTGTCCCTGGGTGTAACTCCATATGAATTGATGTATGGTAGGGCTCCACAGGGTTTGTTAGATATTTTGAGGGAACAATGGATTGATCCTGAACCAGGAAGTCAGGAGGTGCCACAGTTTTTACGTGACTTGAGAGCACATTTAAAAAGGACCTCGCAGGTTGCTGAGAAGAACCTGCAGGACAGTCAAGTGCGCCAGAAAGGGTGGTATGATAGGCCAAAAGCCGCCAATTAAGCATTGGTGAAAAGGTTTTGGTTCAAGTAGCAGGTACTGCCCCAAAATTTGAAGTACAGTGGAAAGGGCCATGGAAGGTTGTTAGACAAGTGAGCCCAATATCTTATGTGGTAGAAAATGCAAGAGGGCGTAGACAGACCTACCATATTAATGTACTTAAGTCTTGGAAGGAGAGGCCTGTAAATAATAATGACCCTGAAGCCAGTCAGGAAGTAGGTGAGCTTCAAAAAGATAATACTCTCGTAGGTATTACGGACTGTAGGAAAGTGGTTTCACCAGTTACACCAGTCCGTAATAACTTAAGCAGGGGGGTATGTGATAAGGAAGCTTATCATAGTTCAGGAAAGAGCTATAATAGAGGTGAATTGGCTCTGAACAAGCAACCTGTTTTTTCTGGTAGAAATAATAAAACAGAATGTTTCCATAAAAGACTACCAGTACCAGAATGCACCAGGTTTCCAACAGCCACTAGAAGAGATGAAGTGGGGAAACGTGTGTTCAATCAGGATAGCTATGAGGTAATCCCCAAGCACTCATCTCCAAGGGCAGGGCTTGATTCGGCTCAGCTGCGCTGTGCTAGGGTGGAGCAGCCCTCTAAACAGGTTAAAAGTAAAGCTTATTCTACACAGCAGAATCATCAAGAGGATCATCATCGTCATGATCATCATCAGCAGAATCTTCATGATCATCATCAGCAGGAGCAGAGGCAGCAGAAGCCAGAGCTCACGGACAGAGAGAGCAAGAAACACTTTGGAAGAAAGAAGAGAGAAGCATCTTGGAGGTCTAGAGGAGTCCATAGCAGTACGTGTGCTGGGAGGCATTCCAGAGGCAAGCATACTCCATTGGACTGGAGGAAACCAGAGGAGTGGGGTTGCAGAGCCAGGAATCCCCGGACGGGACCTGTGAGGGAGACGGCTGCATTTGGAAGGGGCCCTAAGACCAGTGCAAGAAGGTATGTGAAGAGAGACCCAGTGTCCAGGGATCTTGATTGGAAGGCTGGACATAAAAACTGGCCTACATACTGGCCAGGATATTTAGAGAGGAACCCTAACAGCAATGGAAGCTCAGGTATGAACACTGATCTATGCCCTAGCTATTCACTTGGAAGACAGCAGGGAAACAAGTGTTGTTCTGAGAATGCTCCATTAAGAGATTCCTCTGTGCCAATCCATGATATTGATTCTATGATAGTTGAAGAAGAAGGGGATATTGTAAATGAGCAGTGTGAATACATGGATTGCTCTCTGTCTAAACCTCTGTGGTAATATACTTTTACAAAATACAACAACCATCGCAAAGAAATATAAACTTGTTCTTTGATCTACTTAGAAAAGCTTTTGAGCAGGATTTGAGCCACGTTTAGAAAGTAAACCAGCCAATAGGTTTGCAGCTGGTTAATTGTTAGCAATTGAGCCTTGCCTAATTGCCTGTGAGCTCTGAAGAGACACTTCTGGGTGTGTGTGAAAATACCAGAAGTTAGCCTTGAAAAAGAACAATTTTTCATTACTTTGTGGGTTTTGTTTGTTCTTGAAGCACTGCTAAAAAGATATTAGCAGGAGCCCACAGAAAAGACTTTTCTGTTCCCATCAAGTTCTTTATGATTTGATTTGATTACTTAAGAAGTTCAGTTGTTGTTTTTCCTGATTTTGTTTTTCTAAGTATAATACTGAAAGCAAGTATCCTTTTCTGTGCTACCAAGCAAAATCTGTGTTGGGAGAAATAACCCCATAAATAAAATATCTTTTCTTGGCTTTACACTCGTGCAAGCACAACTAATTTATTGTGAACGGCTGATTCTGGTATGAATGGACTACATTTCCCACAATCCTTTGCAAGTTATATTAATATTTGCCTTTGCCAAGACTGTGGACATTCTCACCCAGCGCCCCCGTTTACAAGTTGTTAAGCCAAATTGGCAGCAGGACCCTCCTCGATGGGCTTTGTTCTTTCTCTTACCCATACCAAAGAACAAGTTCACAAAAACAGTTTCTTCTTGCCTCCAACCACATCCAGTGCACTGAAGGGGCTCCAAAGGGACATGTCCAACCCCTTTGTCATGCCACTTTAGATCGCGACCATGGGCTGTGATACACAGCAGTGTATTGAAGCTGTGGATATTTAAGGCAGTCAGGCCCTCCATCAAGGGGAAGCTGTTCAGCCAAATGCCTACAATAGCACAGGCAGCAGCAGCAGGCTCAAGCGGCAGTTAGACGTGGGGGCAGTTAAAAATCCCCTGTCTCCTTCTCCTCACTCCTCACAATAGCACCAAGCATGCCCCACAGCCACAGATCTTTAAGTCAGTCAGGCCCTCCACTGAGGGGAAGCTATTCACTCAAATGCCTGCAATGCCATAGGCAGGAGCGGCAGGCTCACGCGGCAGTCAGACGTGGGGGACAGGTGGAAAACGCCAGTCTCCTTCTCCTCATTCCTCCCGACAGCACCCAGATACATTTAATTTCTGATGATAGGTCTCCAACCAATCCACCACTGCGTTCAAACAACCATTCAACTGAGGCAAGTCAAGAGTTATAGATTTCTATATATTATCTACAAAAAAAACCCCTACTCACTCCCATTGATTACACCAGAATTGCTAATGGACTTTAAAAAAAAATATTCAAAAATACAGGGGAAAGACTTGATCCCTGAGAGACTCCACAACCTAAAGGAATCTCCATGATCTTTCTATCTAAAACAACCATAAAGGTGTGAGCCCCTCACTTGGTTTGCAGCTTGTCCTGCTGTGAGGGTTTGTGTGCATCAGTGATGCTGAGGGCTAAGCTATCGGTAGCTTAACTACTGGCAGTCTCCCAAGATGGACAGGTCTCAGCTGAGATGCCAGACCAAGACAAACCACCCATCTGGGCAGCAGCAGAATGGGACAGTGTTATCGGTGGAGGATCACATTTCTGTGACAATGGCAACACCACTAAGATTAAACTGCATGGAAGAAAGGCCTGACAATCTACTACCATATCTTCCCACGAAAACCCAATGAATAGTCACAACAAAACAAATTACACTATAGTGCTGGAAGATGAGACCCCCAAGCTGGAAGGCACTCAACTGGCAACTGGGGAGGAGCTGAAGATCTTTCAGAGTAAAGTCAGCATTTTTGATGTGGTTAGATTAAAGCATATTTATTTATTTATTTATTTATACATCTTTTCTATACTGCCACTTCCAGAGATCAGTGGCGGTTTACAGGTAACATAAACTTTAATAGTAAAAATACTATTATTTTACATAGAACAGATTTAGAACAAAGAACATTCAACTATTAAATGTAACTCGAATACAATAAGATAACAGGAGAAGTAGGAACGTTTGAAACAGGGTAAGCATTAGTTAATGTTTCAAAACATAGTATGTCAACATTAAAGGGATTAATTACAATAGTTACAATTATTTACATTAACGACAAGCAATTGCACTCAAGAGTAAGATTGATCTAGGTGAGCAATGTGGAGGTGAGGGGAAGATTTTATGCCTTGTCTAGGTAGGGTCAGTGAGTGACTGATGTTCGGCGCTTATCTCTGAGTTTGGATTATCTTCAATTTGGAGGTTATTGTAGTACAGAGTAAATAGATGGGTTTTTAGATTTTTTCTAAATAATTGAAGGTCTTTGATTTCTCTGATTTCAATTGGGAGGCTGTTCCATAACTTAGGGGCGAAGAATGAGAAAGCTGTGTTACTTGTCTTCTGACTTGTCTTTCGAATAGAATCAGGGACTTGTATCGTGTGAAGGTTTATTCTTCTTCTTGATCTATTTTCATGTGGGATGTTGATGAGCGTAGATAAGAAAGATGGTGCTATATTATTAAAGATCTTAAACGTAGTAACTAAGGATTTGTAGATGATTCTGCATGAGACAGGTAGCCAATGGAGAGCGTAGAGAGCATATGTAGCAGATGTAGCTGCACATGAAATGAGAGTCAGAAGTTTCAAAGATGTCTTACATATTGGGACATGGAACGTATGAAGCATGAACCAAGGGAAGTTGGAGGTAGTTAAAAATGACATGAAACATGTACAACTCGATCTGTTGGGTGCCAATGAACTGAAATGGACTGGCATTGGGCACGTTGCATCTGATGATCACATGGTCTACTATGCTGGACATGAAAGCCAAAGAAGAAATGGTGTTGCATTTATAATTAAGAAGAAACATGCAAGAACTGTATTGAAATACAATGCAATCAATGAACACTTAATTTCTATTTGTCTACGAGGAATGTCTATCAACAACTATAATTCAAGTATATGCCCCAACAACAGCTGCAGAAGAGGATGAAATTGATGAGTTCTATGAACAAGCACAAGCTGAAATTAATAGAACATGCAAAGAGGATATCCTGATAGTCATGGGTGACTGGAACACAAAAGCTGGCAACAAAGAAGAAGGCAAAATGGTTGGAAAATATGAACTTGGCAACAGAAATAAAGCTGGAGAAATACCAGCAATCTATTCATCTCAGACACCTTTTTCCAGCAGCACAAGTGGTGACTGTACACATTGACTTCACCCAGTGGATTGTACAAAAATCAAATTGATTACATCTGTGGAAGTCAACGATGGAGAACCTCTATAACATCAACAAAAACAAAACCTAAAGCTGACTGTAGTATAGATCACCAACTACTAGCATGCAAACTCAAGCTAAAGTTGAAAAAGAGCAAGCTATTCATGAATGTAGCAAAATATGACCTTGAGAATATACCGCAGGAATTTAAAAACTGCCTGCAAAATCAATTTGCTGCTTTAGATACAAATGACAGAGCTCCAGAAGAGTTATGGGATGACATCAAGAAGGTTGTGTTGGAAGAAAGTGTGAAATCTCTACAAAAGGTGAAAAAGCAAAAACGGCCAAAATAAATGACTGAACAATCTCTGAAAATTGCCCAGAAATGCAGAGAAGCTAAAGCTAGAGTTGAGAGAGAGGCAGTCACAGAACTCAACAGATATTTCCAACATGCAGAAAGACAAGACAAGGAGAAGTACTACAATGACACATGCAAGGAAATAGAAGCAGAAACTATTAGAGGAAGAACAAGATTGGCTTTCCTAAGGTTATGAGAGTTAAAGAAAAAATTCCAGCCTCAAATTGGAAAGTTATAAGATGCTCAAGGTTCTATGTTGAATGATGCTGAGAAGATCAAGAAAAGGGGGAAAGAATATACAGAGCTTTTATATGATAAAGATCAAGTGGACCAACAGCTGTTTCAACCTTACCTTATGATCCGGAACCATTGCTGATGAAAGAAGAAGTTGAAGCAGCATTGAAAGCCTTATCAAAGAACAAAGCACCAGGGATTGATGGAATTCCCATAGAAGTATTTCAGCAAAGATCTGTGTTTATACCAATACTAAAGAAAGGTGATCCAACTGACTGTGGAAATTATCGCCAATCGCTCTGATCAAACATGCCAGCAAGATTCTACTGAAGATTATTCAGCAGAGACTACAACCATACCTGGAACGAGAACTACCTGAAGTGCAAGCAGGGTTCAGAAAAGAGTGAGGAACGAAAGACATCATCGCGGATGTGAGATGGATCCTTGAAAAGACTAACAAATACCAAAATTATATCTATTTTATTGACTACAACAAGGCTTTTGACTGGGTAAACTATGAGAAACTCTGGGTCATATTAAGAAGGATGGGTATACCAGAACACCTGATTGTTCTCTTGCACAAACTTTACATTGATCAACAAGCAACAGTTCGAATGAAACAAGGAGAAACAGAATGGCTTAAAATCATCAAAGGTGTATGACAAGGCTGCATACTTTCCCCTTACCTGTTAAATTTGTATGCAGAACAAATCATCAGAGAAGCAGGACTGTATGATGACAACAGAGATGTGAAGATTGGTGGGAGGTTCATCAACAACCTTCACTATGTTGATGATACCACATTACTGGCTGAAAGTGAAGACAATCTGAAACATTTGCTTCTCAAGATCAAGGGACATAGTCTTAAATGGGCCTGCACCTTAATATAAAGAAAACAATGATCCTGGCAACTGGCAAAATCAATAAGTTAATTGTTGATGGAGAAGAAATTGAAATAGTGGACAGCTATCAATAAAGAAGCAACAAGCAGTCAAGAAATCAGATGACACATTGCTCTTGGCAGAATGGCTAGAAGGACCTAGATAAAATTCTCAAGAGCAGAGTCTCTTTCCATACAAAGATTCAACTTGTTCGAGCCATGGCATTTTCAATTATGTATGTGAAAGTTGGACAGTGAAAAAGATAAACAAGAAGAAAGTTGATGCCTTTGAATTATGGTGCTGGTGATGAATACTATGTATACCATGGACTGCCCGAAGAACAAACCAGTCAGTATCAGAGGAGATCAAACCTAAGCTTTCTTTAGAAGCTCAGATGACAAGACTTCAACTTTCATACTTTGGACATATCATGCAAAGAGAGAGATCATTAGACAAAGACATCATGCTTGGCAAAAGAGGAAGGCCAGCAATAAGATGGATTGATACAATTATGGGTGCCAGTTTGTCAACAATGAGCCACCTGACTGAAAACCGAACACAATTTAGGACAACTATCCAGAGGGTCGCCATGAGTTGACACCGACTCGACAGTACTTAACAACAACAAAGGTGTGAGCAGATAAAAATGACCAAAACCACCACGGAACCTGTCCCTTAATTCCCAACTCAACCAGTTGCTGAAGCAGAAGTTAATGATTAATTAAATTGAAAACCGCTGATAGATCCAATGACACAATCAGTGATCAGTCCCCTATCTAGTTTTCTCCGATCTCACTAATCATTGCTGTCAAACTGGCTTCTGTACTGTGATGTGGACCAAAGCCTAATTGCCGTGCATTTAAGATATGCTTATTCTTTCCATAAGAAATAAGTTAAATTGCAAGGAAGCGACCTTTTCAATAATCTTTGCTATAAAAGGAATGTAAGCTGAATTGTATGAAGACAACTGAGATGCGAAGATTGATTGAAGACTCAACAACCTTTGCTATGCTGAAGATGCCACATTACTGGCTGTAAGTGAAGAGGATCTGAAACATTTGTTTCTCAACATAGTCTTAAAATGTGCCTGCATCTTAACATGAAGAAGAAAAAGATGACAACTGGCAAAATCAATAAGTTCATTGTTGATGGAGAAGAAATAGAAATAGTAGACAACTTTAAACTACCTGGATCATTAATTAATAAAGAATTGACAAGCAGACAAGAAATCTGATGCTGAATTGCTCTTGGCAAAATAGCTATGAAGAACTTGGACAAGATTCTCATGAGCAGAAAATTATCTCTCTACGCAAAGATTTGACTTGTCCAAGATATGGTATTTTTGATAATGTCATATGGATGCGAAAGTTGGACAGTAAAAATAATTGACAGGAAGAAAATCGGTGCCTTTGAATTATGGCACTGGTGATGAATACTGTGTATACCATGGATTGCCCGAAGAACAAACCAGTCGATACTAGAGGAGATCAAACCTTTCTTTAGAAGTTCAGATTACAAGAGTTTGACTTCATACTTTGGACACATCATGTGAAAAGAGAGATCATTAAAGAAAGACATCATGTTTGGCAGGATTGAAGGTGAACGCAAAAGACACAGGCAAGCAAAGTGATGGATCAATTCAATAACAGCAGCTATGGATTCCACTCTATCAACTTTGACCGAAGACCGAGCACAGTTTAGGACAACTATCCACTGACTCAATGGCACTGACTCGACGGCACTTTTAACAATAACAAACCTGCAACTGAACATAATGAGAAGCCAGTCATACTTATATGCCCCTGATAATAGTTTAAAAGTGATATTTTGAATCAAATGCATCTTTAGTGATAACACAGGTAGAAATTTATAAAGATCATTGTTGTAATTTAAATGACACAATGCTGATGCGAACAGAAATAATTGTAAATCCCTGATATCTGAGATGGTATAATTGATTGGATCATGCAACATGACAGGAAGGAAGAACTCAAAACAGTAGAAAGTGATTCAAAAGAGAAGAGTCCAGACAGACTCCAAGAATAGCGACAGTGCTCCTAATATAAGGTGGAGGTGGTAAAGTAGGACACTTCCTTGAGAACCACGTGATATATAGATGAAATGTGTGTGTAACACATGACAAATACAGCAACAGAATTTAAGCTTAGAATTTGCTTGTAAGAAATAGGGATATACATGTGAGGGCACATACAATTCATTTGGGTGACTCAAAATTTAAAGTGTGCAGAAATTACTTGTACATGTACATATCTAGAAATCAAAGAGTGGAGGCACATTTTTTTTACTGTGCATCCCAGCCTCTGTGTGTCCGGTTAGAACCGGACGCACAGAGGTAGACACGATTCTGATCCCACAGGGCATGCCTATCCCCGCGAGATCAGAATCACATCTAGGGTCAGTACATGCAGGCCAGTCCCTATTCTGATCAGCCTGCATGTACTGAGCCAAGCCCAGCTAACTCAGTCAAGCTCCTGAACGGAGCCGTGGCGCCATGGCGCCTGGCTGCCATGGCACCGTAGCTAATTTCAGGAGCCACGATCCCTGGCCGCTGACTACTTTTTCTTTTCCCCAGCCCGACCCCCGATCTGGCCTTCCATGGCCAAAATCGGGCTGCGGGGATTCTCCTGTGCCCTCTCACCTCTTTGATCCTGGCCAGGCCTCCCATCCTCCAATGTCTAGAGGGACTTATTCCACCTCCGAGGTGGAATAAGTCCCCCGTCCAGTCTGCCAGCCTTGGATATACAGGGCCAACTTCTGAATTAGCCATGTATGTCCAGGGCCTCAGATTGCCCTCTAACTCCAGCTCCACAACACCCCTTCCCACCCCCGTCTAAGCCTTCCTGTAATTGTTCATATGGGGAGGCGTAGTCGGGGTCGGCAAGAGGGACGAATAGCGTTGATGTACGTCCATCCCCGCTATTCGTGGGACAGAATAGACCCCATACTGTATATAATCAATTTGTGTACTTAAAAAAGTTCTAGCAAATATATAAAACATGTCTAAAGAATGTTTGAATGAGCATTTGAAAACCTACTCTGAGTGCAATGGATGGGCTTCCCTTGTGCCTGGAAGACACCTACAGCTCTGGACATAGTAACATTAACATAGTAACAAAGTATATGACGGCAGATAAAGACCAGCATGGTACATCCAGTCTGACCAGCAAGGTGGCAAGAGTAGGTGCACCTGCCTCTCCGTGCAGGTTCACCCCTCCCCATGGCTTTGTTTAGGGGTGTACCCACTGCTCTGTGTAGGTCACCCCTATTTGTTGAGATTTAAGAAATAGTTATGCTTATTTTGATTTTATTTTGCTGCTTTAAAGGGATTCACTGTGTTGTCCCTTGCCATTTTGAATTCTGTCACTGTATTTGCCCCCACCACTTCCATCAGGAGGTCATTCCAAGCATTCACCACCCTTTCAGTGAAAAAGTATTTCCTGACATTGCCTTTCAGTTTACCTACTTCCAGCTTCATGTTATGCCCTCTAGTTTTACAGCTTCCCCATCTTTGGAAGAGGTTTGTTTGTTCATTAATTCTCTTTAAGTATTTAAAGGTCTGAATCATATCTCCCCTGTCCCTCCTCTCCTCCAGAGCATACATATTTAGGTCTTCAAGTCTCTTCTCATATGTCTTCTGATTGTGATTGTAAACTCTGTCTTTGCTGAACGCATAAGGTGTGTATGCTTTCTCTCTTTCTCTTTTTTCATCTATCCATCTCCCCTTTCATATCAGTTTTTGGATTTCCTTTCAGCCCTTTTATTATTGATTTTAAACTGCTTTGCATTTTTATAACAAAAAGCGGCTTAACAACTAAATCAAACTGCAAAAAAACAGAAAAATGACTGAAAATTGGCAAAAATTCATTTTAGATGAGCATGAACCAAACCTTTATTTGGCTGTGCACATCTCGAGTAATACATTTTACTGAAGACATTATGGGCCCAATCCAGATATGTGAATAGTGGGGCCATATGTCCCAGTGGAACATGCAACCCCATTATCAGTCTGGCCTGTATTCCGGCACGCAATCTCCCCGCACACACACAGCTGCAGTGAGGGGAGATCTAGAAGGGACTATCACAGGGGTGGAGAGTGGGCAGAGCGAGGGCAGGCCAGGCACCCTGATGTGCAGAGCCCATTCAGCTCACGGCTCTATATGCCTGGCAGGAAGAAGATGGCTGTGCTGCTTATTCCACCTCAGAGGTGGAATAAGCAGCAGCGATGGTGGTGGACTGATCCAGCAGCCCCCCAGCAGCACAGCATCTACAGGAGGTGAGTCCCCACCACCCAATCCTGGCCCTGGCAGACCCTGTGAGTGTTGGGTGGTGGCAAAACTGGTCTGGAGGGGTGTCTGGCTGTCGGCACTCCTGCTGGGCATCCATGTGCCCTGGCAATGGGATGCCACAGCACCATCACACCAGCGGGATCAGAGGGAGGCCAGGCCATCTTGCTGCCTGGATGTTTCCTGCAGCTGCTGCAGGGGCACGCCAGGCCATCTTGGTGCCTGATCCTGTTACCACGGGAGTGTCTTGCTCCTGAGGTGCAGAATCTGGTACAGTCGGGCCCATCAAGTACTTGGCCATCCAGATGGCCCAGATGTGCCCCTTATGGGATCGGGCTCTAGGGGGTTATTTTAGAAACCCTATTCATGCTTTGAATGCCTGAAAATGGGCATGGAGAATCCAAACATGGAGATATCTCCAGAGCCATCTTAGAAATTAGCTCTATGGATGTCCCTGGTGCGAGGACGTCTGAGCTGAATGGGGGCATGGATGGAGTAGGCAAGTCTGGGGTGTTCTCAGCATTTGGACATATTTGCCCTATTTCAAAAATACCCTGGTCATCCCAAACCACATCACTACTACTACTACTATTGATGCTGATCATTTATATAGCGCTACAAGGCATACGCAGCGCTGTACAGACACATATAAAAAAAGGTCCCTGCTCATCAGAGCTTACAATCTAATCAAGACAGACAATATAATAGATAAGAATAAGAGTATAATAGGGAAGGGTAAGGAGGCACAAGGAAAACAAGGGATCAGGATGCAAAGGTAGCCTCAAAGAAGTGAGCCTTTAGCATGGATTTGAAAACGAGAAGAGATGGAGCCTGATGTAAAGAGCAGTAAGGTGAAATGATCGAAGTCCCTTTGTGCCCCAGTCGAAGAAATCAATCATGTCACCAACTCCCCTCTTGACACCTGCTCAGTAACCTGGATCAAGCTAACGACTAACGAAGACTACTATGCTACCATTCATCTCTACCATCCTTCATGCTTTGCTCACCCAAGTTTACCTCCCACCTGCCTCTGTGAGACCTCTATTAAAAATATTCAACCTCGACCCCAACTCTCCTGCATCATACAGAC
Organism: Ichthyophis bannanicus; assembly: GCA_033557465.1. NCBI lineage: Eukaryota > Metazoa > Chordata > Amphibia > Gymnophiona > Ichthyophiidae > Ichthyophis > Ichthyophis bannanicus. The sequence goes on from CM066035.1 coordinate 434,868,097, forward strand.
CCATAGCCAGCACACTCTACCTCTCCAAAATTATTGAAAAAGCAGTTCAAATCCAACTTCAGGAGCAGACAGATTTTCCCCACTTGACCACAATCAACATGGCTTTCACCCCTACCACAGTGCTGAAACTCTACTTATCTCCCTCCTAAATACTCTCATCATTGGGAACAAAAAACCCCTCTTTGGCTTCATGCTGCTATTCCTCGACATCTCTGCAGCATTTGACACTGTATTCCACCAAAGTTTACTCAACCAACTCAATGCTATTGGTATTCAGGGTACCCCGCTCAAATGGATACACTCCTACCTGTCCCACCGAACCTAAACGGTAAGGCTCGGCAACCAATCATCAGCACCTTACACTCTTCCCCAAGGAGTCCCTCAGGGTTCCGCCCTCTCCTCCCTCCTATTCCGATTTTGAACCCCTCACCCTGAAAAACATAACCAAGGTCATCAAAGATCTAAATGCTTCAACTTCTGCCCTTGACCCCTGCCCTGTCTCTTGGCTTAAGACCACAAGTAGCTCCATTAGTCCTTACATACTTCAGATTGTACAAGCCTCCCTCCAGACCGGCTCCGTACCAGCACTTCTAAAATGCGCCACAATCCGTCCCATTCTAAAAGGATCAAAGTTTGACCCCACCTCACCTACTTCCTACAGGCTCATCTCCAGTATCCCCTTCCTCGCTAAGATAACTGAAAAGCTAGTCCAAAATCAACTTCAGAATTTCCTAGATGAACACACTCCCCTTGACCTATTCCAACATGGCTTCAAAAAGAACCATGGAGTTGGAACCCTTTTTGCCTCTCTCTTAGATTCATTGTACCTATGCATCTAGAATCCCACCCAAGGATGCTTTCTCATATTTCTTGACTTATCTTCAGCCTTTGATTCCCTTCCCCACCACCAACTCTTAGACAGGCTCTATGAAATAGAACTGAGGGACACAACATTTAGGTGGTTCCACTCTTACTTAGAAAATAGGATGCAACAGGTCCGCATAGGGAATGACACATCCCTACCATTTGCCCTAAAACAGGGAGTCCCCCAAGGATCCAGTTTATCCGCGCTACTATTCCACATTTTCCTTCAACCAGTTAGCAAGATTTTCCAAAGCCATGGAATCCATTACCAATTATATGCGGATAACATTATGTGCTTCACTCCATTCAACTTAGCAAACCCTAACTTTACCAACATAAGTGAATGCCTCACAAACCTAAAAACTTGGCTCTTGCATCATAATCTCCAAATCAACCAATCTAAAACCGAAGCTCTTCAAGTATTTACCAATACTTCCTATACTCCAACAACAACCCTTACTCTTGGTGATCTCACCCTCACTATTAAAAATCAAGTGAAATATCTTGGTCTTATCCTTGATCAGAACCTCACATTCACTGAACAGATAAAAAGAACCTCTAATACAATATATGCAAAACTACGTACTCTTCGGAACTTCCAACCTCTCCTAAACCCCAACTCCTTTAGCACTGTCTGCCAGGCTCTCACCATCCCATCCCTCGACTACTGTAACCTCATCTATCATGGCCTTCCCAAGAACAGCATTCAACCCATCCAAATGGCACAGAACACAATAGCTCGTCTCATCACAAATAACCCTAGACGATCACACATAACGCCAATCCTCCATGATCTCCACTGGCTCCCCATTCAATCCAGAGTTAAATTCAAAGTAATCACCCTCATACATAAAATCATCTCCAATGAGTCAGCTCCATGCCTCTCCTCGCTCCTATCCAATTCCAACAACAATAGAACACGCCGCACCTTCACTAAAAACTTTCTATCTATCCCAACTACCAAGAGAAAATGCAATCAAACTACCTGTAATCGGGCATTCTCCCTTTATGCCCCCTCTCTATGGAATGCCCTACCATAAGGACTATGGAACTGCTCTGATCACTCTGAGTTCCAGAAGAAGCTAAAAACCCATCTCTTCCAGGAACATTTTTCCGTACCACCATAGCCCTCCCTCTACACCCTTTCTCTCCCGCTCAACCCTCCCCCTACCCAAATCATCTCCGTTGACCTCTCCCCACCTCTCCTGTAAATAAGCATGTAAATAGTTCCTGTCCATGAAGACTCCCCATGGACAAAATTACTTATATTAACCACTTATACCCTTGTTATTTTTGTTTCTGTGTAATCAGTTGAAATATACTGCTGTGTTATGTTCTCTGTAAACCGTCTTGAATTGTAGAAAGACAGTATATAAAAACTGTTAAATAAATAAATAAATAAATAAATAAATAAATATTCAACATTTACATCAGGTCCCCATGCTACATCATCCAAAAATTCAAAGTCAGTTACCAGCTCTACGCCGAGGATATAATGATCTTCATTCCATTCGACACTTCCTTTCCCGACTACTCCAGACTCACCAACTGCTTAAAGAAATTGTCTTATGGCCACAGCATCACAACCTTGCAGTAAATTTCAACAAGACAGAGATTCTTCATGTTTCCAGAGACCTTAACTTCACACCTCCAAGTATTAAACTTGGTGACAAAGACATACAAGTCAAATCTCAGACCAAATACCTCGACATTATCCTGGACCAACACCTCAACTTCCAACCTCACATCATGAATGTCACCAAAAACATCTATGTCAAGCTCTGAATTCTCCGCAGTCTATGCCCCCTCATATCACGTGACAGTTTCCATACAGTCTACCAAGCCTCCATCACACCGCTACTGGACTACTGCAATGCCATTCTCCATGGACTTCCCACGGCCACCACTGCCCCTCTACAGCTTGCCCAAAATACCATTATAGCTGGAATCTCTAGACACTCTCATATCACTCCTAGTCTAGAATCTCTTTATTGGCTCCCCATTGCATTCTGAATAAAGTTCAAGATACTCACCATCACTCACAGAACTTTCTTCAATACCTCCACTGAGTAGCTCCAATCACAAATCAAATATCCAGAAAACAACAGACTCTGTTGACAGAACATGTCATAAGAACATAAGAACATAAGATATGCCATACTGGGTCAGACCAAGGTCCATCAAGCCCAGTATCCTGTTTCCAACAGTGGCCAATCTAGGTCATACGTACCTAGCAGTTTCCCCAAAAGATACAGGTTCCACAATGCTTGCATTGGGTCAAGCATTGATATCCTGGCCCATACTGGATAACATAGGGCCTCAACCTGGAAGCACAAACTGTACTGTAAATAATGTGTAGATATGTTACCCCAGTTGAATCCAAGTTGTAACTCTTGTTCAATGTAAATGCTCTGTGGCTCGTCCACATAGTAACGTGTTTTGTTTATTGTAAACCGCACTGATATTGTAATAGCGCGGTATATAAGAGAAGTTAAATAAATAAATAAATAAATAAAGTAGATGTGGACATTAAAGAAACTGCAGCTGCAATCAGTAAAAATTACTCATTGAACAAGCCATCTCTTGAAAACAAAATATTAACCCTTAAAAATGACATTTTTCTCAAGACTTGTGCTGAGCAAGAATCGTTTTGGAAGCTAGTGCCTAGAGACAAATTTCCCAACTTGAGAAGATGCAGTGAAGCTGTACACTCTTATTTCAGTTCAACTTATTTGTGTGAATCTGCATTTTCCCATCTGAAAATGACAAAGAGTACACAACATTCCAACATGACAGATGAACATCTCCAGGATTTCCTGAGACTGGCCCTCATGCATATTCAAAAAGCTGGAGGATGAAATGCAGACTCAGACATCTCACTAATGAGCAAGAGCAAAATATTAAAGATTGTGCAAGATTGTGTCAAATCTTCTCCTCCCTCCAACACAAATCCACAAGAAACCTCAACGAACTTGCACTAGAGCATTTGAATTCTATGCTCCCACCATATGGAACCAACTCCTTCCCATCTTACACAGTATTCAATCCCACCCTCTCTTCAAAAAGCATTACAAAATGCTCCTCTTTGAAGTACATTATGATAAATCCACTACAACCAACCCCCAGCAAGAGCATCCTCCACTCCCACACACCATTCCCTTATCCCCACCCCCATAGCCCCCCTTCTTTCACATACCTAATACTTTTGAAGCATTTCTTCTTCTGCCTACCCCCATCCCTTGTTCACCTCCCTCCCATTCTCTGCATCCTCCAACCCCTCTCTATTTCACAGCATTCTGTAATATAGGTTCTAATTCATATCTCCCCGCTATCACCTACACTCCCCATGTCAAACGCTGTTTTTAGTTATTTGTTACTGTTTATATTTGCCTGTATATGTTTTTTAATCTGTTTTCAATCTGTTCATTGTAAACCATTTTGTTTTGTTCCTTGTAAACCATTTTGCCTCGTAGAAAAATGATATATTAAAACCAGCTAATTAAATAACTAAATAAGATTTGTCTGACAAAACCTGCTTCTGGTAAACCCATGTTGTCTCAGGTTTGGACAAGTTCCTGGAGGAAAAGTCCATAAACCATTATTAAGAAGAGACCCAGGATATCAATGCTTGACCCAGTACAAGCACTGTGGAACCTGTGTCTTTTGGGGAAACTGCTAGGTATGTATGACCTAGATTGGCCACTGTTGGGAAACAGGATACTGGGCTTGATGGACCTTGGTCTGACCCAGTATGGCATATCTTATGTTCTTATGTAATCCATTGGACTCCAGAAACCACACTATCTCTGTTTTAGCATTAATTTTCTCACCCGAGTGGTCAGACTAACTAGCCTGTAGTTCTCAGCCTCATCCTTATTTCCGTTTTTGTGTAAAGGGACCACTTGTGCCTTTCTGTAGTCCTTTGGGACCACTCCTGACTCTAAAGAAGCATTGAAAAAGTCATTCAGTGGAGCCACTAGAACGTCCCCAGGTTTCTTCAATATTCTTGTATGTATCCCATCCAGCCCCATTGCTTTGTCTACTTTTAGTTTAACTAGTTCCTCATAAACACAGTCATCTGAAAATCGTTCAAGATCCCCTTCACTTCTGTCCCTACAGTATTTGTGGGAGTTTTCTGAGGTCCAGCTCCTGGCCTTCATCTGTGAACACAGAAAAAAAATATTTGTTAAGCAATTCTGCTTTATCCTCATCAGCTTCTACATATTCTTTTCCTTCCCCCTTGAGTCTCACAATACCACTTTTGCAATCCCTCCTCTCACTAACATATCTGAAAAATGTCTTGTCCCCCCCATTACATTGCATTGGCTATTTCTTCATCTTTTCTTTCTTTAATTTCCTACTTTCCTAGCTTGTCTAAATATTTCCAAATATTGATGCTTGTCTTCCTCTCTCTGTGATCTCTTATCTTTTATGAAGACCACCCTCTTTTTCTTCACCTTTTCAGCTACTTCTTTTGAGAACAATAATTATCTCCTTTTCCTTTTACATTTATTTACCTTTCTAACAAAAAGGTTTATTGCCCTTAAAATATCCCGTTTAAGTTTTGCCCATAGTGTTTCTACATCACCCAACTGTTCCCATCCCACTAACGACTTCTTAGCAAAGTTAGTTTCCTAAGGTCTAAAAACCTCGCTTTTGAATGGATTTTATCAGCTCTAGTCTTAATACTGAACCATATCATCTGGTGATCACATGGATATGAGATGATCTCCCATTATAAAACCAGAAACACTTTCCCCATTGATAAGCAGCAAGTCCAGAATGGCCCCTTCATGTGTGGGTTCTGTTACTAATTGCCAGAATAGTTCTCCCTGTAGAGAATCCAGGATCTCCTTACTTCTAGATGACACTGCAGCAGCGATGTACCAATAAATATCTGGCATACTGAAATGACCTATCAGTAGTACTTCTAATTTCCTGGCAATACTGCGCATGTCTTCTATTAAATCTCTGTCCACTTCTTCTTCCTGTGAAAGAGATCTGTATATCACACCAATGCAAATAGATTTCCTCTTCCCTGTTTCTAGTTTAACCCACAGTGCTCCCTTGTTCCCTCATAAGCCCTGTAATTCTGTAGCTTTAATATGATTTTTTTACATATAGTGCCGCTCCTCCTACCCTTCTTTTTACCCTGTCCTTCCTGAATAAAGTACAGCCTGGGATAATTACATCTCCAGTCATGGTTGTTCGTGAACCATGTCTTTGTAACCGCCACTAAATCCATTAAACCTCAACATCTGGGATATTATTTCCCATACTTTGTGCATTTATACACACCACTTTCCGAATGTTGCCCCTTTTACCCATTTCTACAGACATATTTAATGTTTTACTTATCTGAGAATATTCACTTACCTGGGAGATTTCTTCTCCCATCCCCATCAAATCTAGTTTAAAGCCCTCTTCAATAGGTTATCCAGTCTTCTGCAGAATACACATTGACCCTTCTTGGATACATGATGACATCACTGCTCTGCAGCCCTTGGAAAATCACCCCAAGGTCCAGGAAAGCAATACACTCTCAATGACACCATCCATGCAGTCACACATTCATTTCCAGGATGCAAGCTTCTCTGCCTCAGCCTTTATCCTGAGAAGATTGAAGAGAACGCCACCTGCAATTGAAGAGAACACTATTTGCTTCACCCTCTGTGCAAGAGCCATGAAGTTACTTTTGATATGCTCAGAGGGATACCTAGCAATGTCATTTGTGTCAACATGGTTAAACAACATTGGATAATATTCAGTAGGCTTGATGAGTCTCGGCAAACTCTCCGTAACATCTCAAATTTTGGCATCAGGCAGATGGCAGACCTTTCAAGTCTGGTTGGCAGATGGACACCTCAGTACCCCTCAGAAGAAAGTCACCAACCACCACTACCCTTCGCTTCCTTGTGGTCACCAATTCTGCAACCTTAGGGTGCTTGAACTCTGGTTCTTCCCTTTCCTGGGATGCTTTCACCTCCTCCCCTTCCAGGGCTGCATATTGGTTTTTCAATTCAAGGGCTGGAGGAGTTGAACTGTGAAATCTGCAGGCTCTGGTGACTCATGTACAACTCTCTTCATTCTGTAGCATCCCATCTTCACCTCTGTCGGAGAGCTTGGATGCTTCAAGGAGCATCTTATCAATGTACTTCTCATTATCTCAAATGTTTCTCAGATTTAAGGCATGTTTGCTGCAATTTTATAAGAGTCCTTTTAGACACAAGAAATCCTGTGCACGTTTACCCCCATAAGTAGTCAAATTGCTGCTTATATATGCAAGTAGTTGTACGTACATGTGCACGGCCTCAAGTGATGCCACATTTTTATGGAACATTTTCATTTGCATACGGGTGTCTTCTGATGTGTGTCCTACTATATAATCATGGGGTCCGATTTTCATCTGGGGGTGCTATGCACTGCAACGGCACATAGCCTGCCCCCCTTCTGCCTAACCCAGGTTTTCAATGCCGGGTTCGTATGCTGTACTGAAAATCTGGGTCTTGCCGCACAACCCGGAAGCTGCAGGAACTAGCCGGGTAGCACCGATTTTTGATGCTACCCGCTTAGCCCCTATGCTTGAAAGATAGGCAAGGAAAAACCTCGCCTATCTTTAAGGCACAAAGGGCTAAGCAGGTAGCATCGAAAATCGCTGCTATCTGGTTAGCCTATTCCTCCTCCCCTTACTCCCCTAACACACTTCATGTTAACTGCATAACATCTGGGCATTTTAGGGTCTTATTAGGGATTTTTGAAAGGCACTACCCATGTAGGTGCCTTTCGAAAATCCCGGATAGGGCATTACCCAGTTACCTTCGAAAATGAGGCCTATGCTTCTTTGGCAGCATTATATATATTTAAGAAAAAGCTCCACAATTGCAAACCTTTTCTTAAATATTAAGACTTTTTTTAAAGGCACTCACTTAAACATCTGTTTTCCTACTTAGACATGCTATACAAAGTGATCCACCTAGCAATTTCATGTAAATAAATTTAGTATTGAATATCAGCTTCTCCTTGTTTTTGAATCTGAATTTCATATTCACAGATTCAGCTGCACAAGACACTATTGGAAGCTGCTGGCCTCAAGCGTCTCTTGCTGCCTTCCACTCTTGCATGAAGATCAGAAGCAATACAACACCCCTGTTTGAACTCACTGACACGTTCATGGTTCTTGGTGTTATGCATTAAGCATAATTAATCAATAACTTCTTTGCTGAGTACTTTTTGAGCAAGTATGCCAACTTGTAACTCCGGTGTCTCCAGTCTCCTATTAAGCAATTCCTGGGTACAAGGTAAGGTATGATGGATAGATAGATAGATTGGTGAAGAAACGAAAAAAAGAGAGACAGAGAAACATGGCAAATAATCAAGAACAGCTTCCTGTTTAAACTTTAGCTCTTGTTTATAAGTTTTCTTTTGTTGGAAGGAAATTCATGTACACTGTTGGAAGGAACTTGGCAAGAAAACTGTACACACATACTTCCTGTAATTAACTGATTTTATGGCCTTAAGATTAATCTTTATTGAGGTTATTGCACAAGCCCTGTATATGTTTCTTATCTAATGAATTCTGACCAGATGATAATATATGGTGTGTGAGTTGAAGAAGAGACAGGATGAGATTATATTGAATGGTACCAAATTTGTGGGGTGCGTTTTTGTACTTTACAAATGTTGGCTTGAATTTGAGTAATAGAAGTCTGTGTACAAACTAAACATCAATGCTGTACTGCTTAGATTTGTTTGTAGATTTATTAAAGGTCTTGCCTAATAAGAAACACTATGCAGCAGACGTTTGGCATGGGATGTATGATAAGAGCCCTGGGCCTAGTAACCCTAGGACAGGCATCTTTTTCAAACAAGAAGGAATTAGATGATATGCAATTAGAAAACTTTTTTTTTTTTTCAGTTGGAGATGTTAACAAGTATAACTCATAAGAGATGGAACGGGAGAGAGGGAGGGGGAGGAGGTCATTGCCAGAACAGAGCATATGTAAATCAGTTTATGCTCCCCAATCCCCTCTCTAGCCTGTGTATCCTCTTTTTACCTCTCATACTATCAGGATGGCAGGAGGAGGAGAATGGCAGCGTCTCAGGCTGTTGCTTTGAATTGTTGAGGACCCTAGAAGGCTGGACCTTCAAAGCAGCAGTTGGGACCCAAACATCAAAGGAGGAAGATATGACCCAAGATGCTGCTAGTAGAGGAGTAGGTTAATGGTTAGGGCAGAAGGCTAATACTAGACAAAACAAGATTTTAATACCACTGCTCTCCTGCTGATCTTGGGTAAGTCACTTGACACTCCATTGCTTCAGATACAAACTTATATTGTAAGCTCTCTGGGGACAGGAAAATACCTACTGTATCTGAGTGTAACTTGCCTTGAATTTCTGAAAAAAGGCATAAACTAAAGCCAATTTCCTTTTCCTACTCTCCTCCTTTTCCTGCTGTGCAATCACAGTAGGAGAGAGGGAATCGACCAAGAGAAGGGATTAGTGTCTCCAGACAGCCTCTTTCTCTCTAACCCAGCTAAGCTTCGGTCTCTCAGGGACCAGTAAATGCTGCAGTCAGGGTTAAATTTTCAGGGCTTCCTCCCAATCATGGATTAGTTGGAGACCAGAGACCTTCCCTCTAGTTTCAGTTACCTCTTTCAGCAATACTAAAGCTTAGTATTAGACTGTAAGTCTTCCAGGGACCAGGAAATACAGTACCTACAATATCTGATTGTAACTCTCCCTGGTCTGCTGCTGGAAAGGCATGAGCTAAGTACTAAAATAAATATAAATAAAAATTCAGTTAAATATTCTCTTGAATACTATGGATTATTTTATTTTTAATTAAAGTAAACTATTTTATTTTATAAGCCAGTGAGTTTACCATGGAAACCTGTTATACCTCCTGCCTGTTTTGCTTATTGTCATGATTACTAACTACTCACAAATGTATTTCCCCATGCATATTGAAGGGGTAGAAACCTTTAATCTGGCACCTCTTATCTCTTCCTCAGTATTTCTTCACTGATTATGAAAGGAAAAATTATTAAAATGTAAAACCAATAGATAACCCACAATTAACTCATCGGCTGAACAAATGCTCAAGATGCATTTGTTAATTCTTAACATTTCTGCTGACATTTGAAAGGATGAATTAAAGTGGACGCTTAGGACTCCTTTTACTAAAGGGCATAAGGCGATTAATCAAGGGATTAGCACATGTTAACACATGCCTAGGCTAACAGTTTGTGCTATAGTTTGATACTTAGGGGCATATTGACTAAACCGCACTAAACGATAGTGCAAGATTTGGTATACAGTAAGTGTGGCAAGCTAAAGGTTAGTGGGGCCCTATGCTAAAAACCCTGCGCTAACTGGGTAGTATACAATTGGATGGGGACTAGGCATCATAGTGAGTGCAAGTGTTCTGAGTGTGCATTAATCATGAATGTTGCCTTTAGGTTGGTGCACGTAACGCCACCTCAATGAGTGGCATTAAGTGCACCCGGTTTACATGGTGCTTCACGTTAGCAATTGCCATACCCCCTAAAGTTGCTGCCAGCTTCTGCACTAGTACCATGGCACAATCTCACGTTACTAGCGAGCTCTTTAATAAACATGACTCCAAGCATGTACAAATTCTCGTGTTAATTGAGAAATATAGAATAAAACTGGGACTGCAGTTTACATTTAATATCTGATACAACATTACACATTAACTGTTAACACAGGAGAAAAGGTGGTATTAACTGCCCCGCATTAATAGGTGGCATTAGTGTACGGTAAGTGTATTTTCCCCATGTTAACTGTATGGATATATGCTTGGCAGGGCCCCAATAGTTAATGCAGAAGCTTTGCAATTGTTGTTCATTAATTTTGCCCATTTATTAGATGATAACTGCAAAATTGTAATGCAGCTTAATAAAATGGGGCTTTAATATTAAAGCAACAAAGAAAACCACCAAGAATTACAAGTGAAGCAAGCTTGGTCCAATATTCAAAGGATTTATGTTGCTAACTTTGAGAGTTATGCTTCTAAATTTGCCTCTGAAAATTTACTAGGGCTGAGTGCTTAAATTTTACTTAATATTTCACTAACTCCTAAATTGAGGAGCATAAAACATTAGTGGCAACAGTCGCGAATTTAGGGCAGGAGAAAATGTTAGGAGCTTAGCACCGATTTTCAGCACTGGGCACCTAAATTTGGCTCATAAATATTGGCAAATGAATGTCAGGTCAAAATTTAGGAGCATAGTGGGTCAACTTAGAAGCCCTATTCATTTTTAAATGTGTCAGTGGTGCTAGAAAATCATGGAAGCTGCAAATACATGTAGAACATGATTTTAGAAAACCGCAAGCTGTATGTTTTTGCTGCAGACATATCTTTACACATCCCCATCTGGGGCATTCCGGGTATATCTCTGGGTGTGTTGTGGATGACGTCTGCATCTCTATCCATGTCATATTTTACAAATGATCTGAGACATGCAGGGTGGTATCTGTAAAAATACCAAGCTGACCCTGCTGTTGTTGTTGTTGTTGTTAAGTCCCATCGAATAGGTGTCGACTCATGGTGACCCTCTGGATAGTTGTCCTAAACTGTTCGGTCTTCAGTCAGGTGGTTCATTGTTGACAGGCTGTTACCCATAGCTGCTGTCATTGCTGGCCTTCCTATTTTGCGTTGACTTTCTATCTTGACAAGCATGATGTCTTTCTCTAATTATCTCTCTCTTCACATGATATGTCCAAAGTATGAAAGTCAAAGTCTTGTCATCTGAGCTTCTAAAGAAAGCATAGGTTTGATCTCCTTTAGTACTGACTGGTTTGTTCTTCGGGCAGTCCATGGAATCATAGTATTTGTTGCCAGCATCATAATTCCAAGGCATCAATTTTCTTCCTGTCTCTTTTTCACTGTCCGACTTTCACATCCATATGAAGTTATTGAAAATACCATGGCTTGAACAAGTCAAATCTTTGTATGGAGAGAGACATCTCTACTCTTGAGAATCTTATCTCAGTCTTTCATAGCCATTTTGTGAAGACCAATGCGTCATCTGATTTCTTGACTGCTTATTGTTTCTTTATTGATAGTTAATCCAAGTAAGTTAAAGTTGTCCACTATTTCAATTTCTTCTCCATCAACGATGAACTTATTGATTTTGCTAGTTGTCAGGATCTTTGTCTTTTTTACATTAAAGTGCAGGCCATATTAAGACTATGTTCCTTGATCTTGAAAAGCAAATGTTTCAGATCCTCTTCACTTTCAGCCAATAATGCGGTATCATCAGCATAGCGAAGGTTATTGATAAGTCTTCAACCATTCTTAACACCCTTGTTGTCTTCATACAGTCCTGCTTCTCTGATGATTTGTTCTGCATGCAAATTAAATAGGTAGGGGGAAAGTATGCAGCCTTGTCATAAACCTTTGCTGATTTTAAACCATTCTGTTTCTCCTTGTTCTGTTAGAACTGTTGCTTCTTGATCAATGTGCAAGAGAACAATCAAGTGTTCTGGTATACACATGCTTCTTAATGTGGCCCAGAGTTTCTCATGGTTTACACAGTCAAAAGCCTTGCTGTAGTCAATAAAACACATATAGATGTCCTTTTGGTATTTTGTCTTTTCAAGGATCCCTCTCACATCCGCGATGATGTCTGTCATTCCTCACCATTTCCTAAACTCTGCTTGCACGTCAGGTAGTTATCATTCCAGGTATTGTTATAGTCTCTGCTGAATAATCTTCAGTAGAATCTTGCTGCCATGTGACATCAGAGAAATTGTGCGATAATTTCCACATTCAATTGGATCACCTTTCTTTAGTATTGATATAAACACAGATCTTTTACAGTCAGGTGGCCATGATGTTGTCTTCTAAATTTCCTGGCAGAGCTGTAAAGCTTCAGTGGGAATGCCATCAATGCCTTGTTTTTTTGTTCTTTGATAAGTCTTTCAATGCTGCTTCAACTTCTTCTTTCATCACCAATGGTTCTGGCTGGTAAGGTACAGGTTGAAACAGCTGTTGGTCCACTTGATCTTTATCACATAATAACTCTGTATATTCTTTCCACCTTTTCTTGATCTTCTCAGCATAATTCAACATGGATCTTTGAGCATCTTGTAACATTTCAATTTTCTCGCAGCTTTAGAAAAGCTGATCTTGATCTTCCTCTAATAGTTTCTGCTTCTATTTCCTTGCATGTGTCATTGTAGTACTTCTCCTTGTCTTGTCTTGCTGCACATTGGAAATCTCTGTTGAGTTCTGCGATTGCCTCTGTTTCTCCTCTGGCTTTAACTTTTCTGCGTTTCTGGGCAATTGTCAGCGTTTGTTCGGTCATCCATTTTGGCCGTTTTTGCTTTTTCACCTTTTGTAGAGCTTTCTCACTTTCTTCCAATACAACCTAATTGATGTCATCCCATAACTGTTCTGGAGCTTTGTATTTGTTTCTAAAGCAGCAAATCAATTTTGCAGGCAGTCTTTAAATTCCAGAGGTATTTTCTCAAGGTCATATTTTGCTACATTCATGAGTGGCTTGCTCTTTTTCAACTTTAGTTTCAGTTTGCATACTAGTAGTTGGTGATGTGTACCATAGTCAGCACCAGGTTTTGTCTTTGTTGATGTTATAGAGCTTTTCCATCGTTGACTTCCACAGATGTAGTCAATTTGATTTTTGTACAATCCATTCTGTGAAGTCCTTGTGTACAGTCACCACTTGTGTTGCTGGAAGTAGGTGTTTGAGATGAATAGACCATTGGTCTTGCAGAATTCTATCAGTCTTTCTCCAGCTTCATTTCTGTTGCCAAGTCCATATTTTCCAACCATTTTGCCTTCTTCTTTGTTGCCAACCTTTGCTTTCCAGTCACCCATGACTATCAGAATATCCTGTTTGCATGTTATGTCAATTTCAGCTTATCCTTGTTCATAGAACTCACCTATTTCATCCTCTTCTGCAGCTGTTGTTGGGGCATATACTTGAATTATAGTTGTGTTGATAGACATTCCTTGTAGGCAAATAGAAATTAAGGGGCTTGTTTACAAAGCCGCGGTAGTGGTTTCCGATCGTTATCAGAGCTGCGGCCCCATTGAAATCAATGTGGCCGCGGCTCTGATAACAATCGGAAACCGCTACCGCGGCTTTGTAAACAAGCCCCTAAGAGTTAACTGATTGCATTGTATTTCATTACAGTTCGTGCAAGTTTCTTCTTAATTATAAATGCAACACCATTTCTTCTTTGCCTTTCATTTCCAGCATAGTAGACCATGTAATCATCAGATGCAAAGTGTCCAATGTCAGTCCATTTCAGTTCGCTGACACCCAACAGATTGAGTTGTACACGTTTCATTTCATTCTTGACCACCTCCAACTTCTCTTGGTTCATGCTTTGTATGTTCCATGTCCCAATATATAAGACATCTTTGCAGCTGCTGACTCTCATTTCATGCGCAGCTGCATCAGTAATCAGATGTCCTGAGGACTTTGATCCAAACACATCATAAATCCATTGGGTTTTCGTGGCAGGATACTGAAGTAGATTGCCAGGTCTTTCTTCCACACAGTTTAAGTTTTGTGTTGTTGCCATTGTCACAGAAATGTGATCCTCCGCCGCCAGCACCATCCCATTCTGCTCTTGCCCAGATGGGTGGTTTGTCTTGGTCTGGCACCTCAGCTAAAAGCTGTCCATCTTGGGAGACCCTGCCAGTTACCGATAGCTTAGCCCTCAACATCACAAGCTCTCACAGCATGACAAGCATGACAAGCTGTAAACCAAGTGAGAACTGAATCTGCTATAAATCACATATAAGCAGGAGACTTTGCAATTTTTTGGAACTGACTGTGGGGTTGATGATTGGAGGAGCTTGGCTAATGGATTGTTCGATTGGCTGTTATTTGGGTCCATGTAGGTGTCTTTTGAACTACCCTTTCTGTGCCTTTACTCTATCCTATACCTGTCTCATCCCCTCCAAGAATCCCTTATTTCCAACTCCCAGATACCTAGGCCCCAGCCTTGAAAAGTTAACACTCCCTGTGTACCTTTCTCATTGCTCTTTCAGTGTTTGCTCTGGTGGATCCTCCTTTACTGCTATTCCACTCTCAGTTGGTGTACCCCAAGGGTCTGTCTTGGGCCCACCCCTCTTCTCTTTCTATATCCAGTCCCTTGGTGCACTCATGTCCTCTCATGGCTTTCAGTATCACTTTTATGCTGATGACTCTCAGATCTATCTCTCTACACCTGATACCTTGCTGCAATCGAGGCCCGGATCTCTGCTTGCCTATCTGACATCACTGCCTGGATGTCTCATAGTTGTTTGAAATCGAACATGGCCAAAACCGAGCTTCTTACTTTTTCCCCCTAAACCCACATCCCCTCTTCCTCCTTCATCAATCTCTGTGGATAATGCCCTTTTACTCCTGATTTCTCAGCCCGCAACCTTGGTGTAGTCTTAGACTTTTCACTCTCCTCTCCTCACACGTCCATCTAATAGCTAAAACCTATCATTTCTTTCTCTACATCAGCAAAATTCTGAACACACTACTAAGACACTTATCCACTCTTCAGTCAACTCCTGTCTTGACTATTGCAACCTCCTCCTTGCTGGTCTCCCTCTGAATCATCTCTCTCCCCCTCAAACCGTTCAAAACTCAGCTGCGCAGCTAATCTTCCATCAGCCCCAAAATACTCATATAAACCCTCTTCTTAAGTCACTTCATTGGCTCCGCATCTGTTTCCATATCCAGTTCAAACTTCTCCTACAGACCTATAAATGCACACATTCTGTTGCTCCTCAATGCTTTTCCTCTCTTATCTCTCCCTACACCCCTCTCCGTGACCTCTTCTAGTGGATTACTACTGTCTATGCCCTTTTCTTCCACTGCTAAATCCAGGCTTCGATCCTTTCACTTTGCGCCTCCTTATGCCTGGAATAAACTACCTGAATCGGTGCATCGGGCTTCATCCTTGCCCCTTTTCAAATCCTTACTAAGAGCTTACCTCTTTGAGGCCATTTTTGGATCCTGATCCGCTTAGTCTCCTATGTGTCTCCTTTCCTTCACTAGTTTTTTCCTTGTCCTTAGCTGTTGCATTGTCTATCTTGACTAGATTGTAAGCTCCGATGAGCTGGGACTGTCTTTACATGTAGCTGTGTAGTACTTCTTGTAGCATTATATAAATAAGTAGTATTTAGGACAGTGATTTTTTTTCAAATAGACTTAAGGGGTTAGTTACCAAACCAAGGTAAAATATCACATTTTACCACATCTTATTTTACCACAGCAGTCACTAACCTGCTGTAACTCAATACTGCAGGCTAGTACTCCCCATGTAAATGAATAACATAGCTGCATGTGTGGCTTGATGCGCCTGGGGAACCTTCTTAAAAGGCCAATAATTAAGTGGTATGCAGCTCTCCTGAAGGCATCTGATGACCCCTCTCCACAATATCCGCCAACCTCTTGAAGGCATCACCTGACTCTCTAGAAGACATTTCCACCCCCCCTCCCCCCCGAAGGCATTCCCATCCCACAGAATATATATCCCCCACCCTCTTGAAGGCATCCATGGATTCCCCCTTACAGGCCACACAATCCCAAAAAGACACACTTCCAGGATGCTCACCCTCTTCTGTGCCTACCGGAGAGTTCACTGGTGGGGGGGGGGGGGTGATCCCCAGTCGCTCCTGTCCCATCTAGTGTCAGCTTTAAAGGAAGCACAGTACTACTACTGGGAATCAAGTGGATCTTGAGGCTTTAATGGTCAAGGCTAACTTGTATTTAGTGGCTTTCAAGGAGAACCATAACTGGGATATAATTATTTTTTTAAGTACCATCAAGTCAGTGCTGACTCTTGATGACCTAGCAGCCCCTGGGATTTATTGGCAAAGTATGAACAGAAGTAGATTGTCAGGTCTTTTCTTATAAGGCAATGGAGAGTAAAGTGACTTGTCTAAAATCGCAAGGAGTTCCAATGGGAATCCAATGCTGGTCTCTTGGGTACTATGCTTTTGCTCTAACCACTAGGCTATTCCTCCACATGGGCAGTAGTTTATTCAGGAAAGATAGGTTAGGAAGAAAGGGAGGAGGAGTGGCATTATATGTAAAAATAATATTAAAGCAACAGAATTTCAGAGCTTACCAGGGAATGAGGAGGCAATGTGAGTTCAACTGGAAAGAGGGAATGGAACATCCATTTGCTTTGGTGTGATGCACAGACCTCCTTCACAGGCAGAAAAAGTAGACAGAGTTTTAATTAAATACATTCACAGTATTTCTATGAAAGGTGAAGTGCAACTAATAGGTGATTTCAATATGCTGAATATTGACTGGGACATCCTTTCCACGGTGTCATCTAGACGTAAGGAGATCCTGGATTCTTTACAGAGAGAATATTCTGGCAACACACATTAGGAGAGGGCCATACTGGACCTGGTGCTTATGAATGGGCAGAATATTTCTGATGTTATAGTGAGTGATCATCTCACATCCAGGAATCATTGGATTGTGTGGTTCATTGGTAAATATGTATTACATTGATTTAGCACACAGAAAGGGGCACGTTTACTAAGCTGCACTTTTAACACACACTTGAGCACATGCTAACCAGCATGCATAGAGACACGCAAACAGCATGGCTGCAAAACAGATAGCATATGTTAATTCTACGCTATCTGCTTAGCACATAATGGGGAGGGAAATGGGCGTGATAGGGGTGGAGAGTGGGCTTGACTGTACATTGCAGTTAGCATGGAGATTGGAAACACATGTTTCTCATTAATGTTACAGTTAGTGTGGCTGCATCTAATGTCATCTCAATGGATGGCATTAAGGGCATTTGTGTTAAGTGCAAATGAGACTGATGGGCATTAGGGCTCAAATCAATTTGTTAGCTGTTGGGATCATTCTGTGCATGTCCACAACAGGTGGTGCTTAACTGCTGCATGTACTGCATGTTGATTTTTACTCACTGTGTGATGCCTGCAAAACATTAGTGCAAATTATTTTATTTTATTTATTTATTTAGACAGTTTTGTATAAATTAGTAAACATGCCCTGATTTTTTAAGGCACACTAACAAACTGAATGCTCACTAAGAAATGCACATCCCTAGTTATCCCACTGGTTCTCAATCTAGTAATTTTCTTGCATATTTTCTCAGTTATATAAAAAATTTCAAAAAGAAATGGGTAAAATAGAAACAGAAAAATGAGGACAGGTAATGATTATATAGCCAATCCAGTCTGCCTTTCCATACCAGTTACTAAGCTTTAAAGTCCACTTTTTCCCCTTAGAGATTTTCTGTGTTTGTCCCATGCTTTCTTGAATTTGTGTACATTCCTTATCTCTACCACCTCAACTGGGAGACTCTTCCATGCATCTACCACTTTTCTGTAAAGAAATATTGCCTGAAATTACTCCTGAGTCAATTTCCGGGAACTCAAACACGTGGCCTGCGATGCATTTAGCCCGGCGTGTTAAGCAGCTGGCCGGTAGAGTAAAAAAAAATCCAAACTTGCTGCTGCTGCCGCCGCTGCTGCAGTATCAAGCATCCCGCGGCGCCCCCCTGCCCGGCAGAGTCCTCTCCTCCCTGCAGCATTAGCTCCAAAAGCGGCGGCTTTCAGAGCCGCAAAGAGAGAAGAGTTTCTCTCTCGCGCGGCTCTGAAGAGCAGCAAGAGAGAAACTCTCTCTCTTCAGCTCCAAAAGCGGCGACTCAATTCCCGCTGCTTTTGGAGCTGAAGAGAGAGAGTTTCTCTCTCGCTGCTCTTCAGAGCCGCGAGAGAGAAACTCTCTCTCTTCGCGGCTCTGAAAGCCACCGCTTTTGGAGCTGATGCTGCAGGGAGGAGAGGACTCTGCCGGGCAGAGGGGCCCACGGGACGCTTGATACTGCGGCGGCGGCAGCAGCAGCAAGTTTGGATTTTTTAAAATCTACCTGGGCTGATGGGGGGAGGGGGGTTAGGACTGGTAATGGGCTATGGGGGGGTAAGACTGAAAATGGGGTGATGGGGGTTAGGACTGGTAATGGACTATGAGAGGTAAGACTGAAAATGGGGTGATGGGTAAGACTGGAAGTGGGCTATGGGGGGTTGGGGTATGGTGCTTTGTGAGTCCTGGTACTGCTGTTAGGATATGGCACGTTTGCTATGGGTTCTAAATGGGCAGTGTTTGTTTGTAGTAGTTCCTAATGTGCCTGGCGGTTGGCACTGGATTATAGTAATGTAGAAATCTTTTAGTCTTTCTTTATCCATACACTCATGAAGAGGCATGTTTACTAAAAGTTAGGGTATGGTAACATTATGCAAATGAGGCCTCTTATGCAAATGAGGCCCGCGTCTTATGCGGGCCCCCAGGTTATTTTGTAAGTCCTCATTTGGCCCTCAAAGCAATTTGAGTTTGAGACCCCTGGTCTATTGCCTTTCCTGTTCATCCTACGCTCCTTCATTGAGGTGTTTTCTTTCAGTTGAGCCTGAGCATTTAGACCACTGAGGTACTTAAATATCTCTATCATATCTCTCCTCTCCCACCTGAGAATATTATTATGCCCTATTGTGACTGTACCTTGAGCATCATGTGCCATTCTGCTAGCCCCATCTCAAAAAGGAAAGAGTAGAACTAGAAAAGGTTCAACAAAGGGCAACAAAAATATGATGGACCACTTTCCTTATGAGGAAAAGCTAAACAAGTTCAAGCTCTTCAGCTTGGAAAAGAGAGGACTGAAAATGATGAGTTCATAAAATCATGAGTGGAATGGAATGGAATGGTATTGTTAAATAGATAACAATTGTTTAACCTTTCTAGCAAACTAAAACAAGAGGGCACACCATGAAACTAATAACCAGTAGATTGAAAACAAATTGTAGAAAGCATTTTTTTCTTGTGGCTTACAGTGAAGCTGTGGAATCTGTTGCCAGATGGTGTGGTCAGGGTGATTACCAAGGTGGATTTGAAAAGATGTTTGGATAGATTCCAGGATGGAAAAATTCATAAAAAATTATTAGACAATTATTAGACTTGGAAAAATCATGGCTTATGCCTTGAAATGACCCATGAGCATTTTCATCTACTTCTTGGGCATCTTAAGTACTTTGACTGGGAGAGGTCATTGTTGGAAACAGGATGCTTGACTCAATGGAACTTGACCAGACTCAGTTCTTATGATTTTATGTTCCAAGAAGTCAATGTTTCATTAAATTAACTAATGAGTGTGGGGACAGCAGATGTCTTAATGGCTTTGCTAATTTTAATAGAACTCTAAATTATTAGAAAATGTGATAAGTCATTGGAGGGATCTTGGCGGTGACTTTATGGTTGTCTTCTAAAAGTTATAGAGGAAGTAAAATGGCTTACTAGTAGAGGTAGTGGAGACCAGTAGTTTAATACATTTTGAGCATACTTGGAACTGATATGGAGGGCAGTGGCAGGAAGGATGTTGAATGTTCAAGCTAGTGTTGGGTTGAGTATGGCAATCTATATGCACCTCAACCAGGCAGAGTAGATGGACCAAGTTGGTCTTTTTTCAGTCATCATTTGCTATGCAATATTGCTCTGCTGTTTAACTATAACTCTTCAAAGTACATAATAGACCTGAGACCACTTGGATGAATGGGTTTTTGCTGGCATATCTGTGGACAAAAAGTATTAATGGAGCATCTATATTATGTGACTATCTAGTGCCCTCAAACATACATCCTTCACTTGGTTTGCAGCTTGTCATACTGTGAGGGCTTGTGTGCATCAGTGAAGTTGAGAGCTAACTACTAGCAGGTTCCCCCAAGATGGATAGGTCACATTTGAGGTGCCAGACTAAGACAAATCATCCATCTAGGCAGCAGCAGAATGGGACGATGCTGGCAGCAGAAGATCACATTTCTGTGACAATAGCAACAACACTAGAAGGGCCTGGCAATCTACTTCCGTATCTTGCCATGAAAAACCGGGGGATATTCACAATAACCTTTACATTGATCAAGAAGCAACAGTTCAAACAGAACAAAGAGAAACAGAATGGTTTAAATCTGCTGAAGTGTACAACGAGGTTGAATATTTTCCCCTTACCTGTTTAATTTATATGCAGAACAAATCATCAGAGATGCAGGACTGTATGAAGACAACCAAAGTGTGAAGATTGGTGGAAGGCTCATCAACAACCTTCATCATGCCGCTGATACCACAATCCTGGCTAAAAGAGAAGACAATCTCAAACGTTGGCTTCTCAAAATCAAGGAAAATCGTCTTAAAATGGGCCTACACCTTAAAATAAAGAAGACAAATATCCTAAAAACTGGAAAAGTCAATAATTTCATCGTTGATGGAGAAAAAAATTGAAATAATTCATAACTTTAACCTGCTAGTATCAATAAAGAAACGACAAGCAGTCAAGAAATCTGATGATGCATTGCTCTTCGCAGAATGGTTATAAAGGACCTAGACAAGATTCTCAAAAGCGGAGATGTCTGTCTCCATACAAACATTTGATTTGTTGAAGCCATTATATTTTTATAACATTATATAGATGCAAAAGTTGGATAGTGAAAAAGATAGACCGGAGAAAATTGATGCCTTTAAATTATGATGCTGCTGAAGAATATTGTGTATACCATTGACTGCCCAAAGAACAAACCAATCAGCAGTAGAAAAGATTAAACCTAAGCTTTCTTTAGAAGCTCTGGTGACAAGACTTCGACTTTCATACTTTGGACACATCATGCAAAGAGAGAAATCATTACAGAAAGACATCATGCTTGGCAAGGTTAAAGGTCAACGCAAAAAAGGAAGCCCAGTAATGAGATGGTTCAATAAAATAACAGCAGCTATGGATGCCACTCTATTGATAATGACCTGCCTGACTGAAGACAGAACACAATTTAGTACAACTATCCAGAGGGTCACCATGAGTCGACACTGACTCGATGGTACTTAACCACAACCACAACAAGCATATTTTTTGGGAGGCTAACAAATACCCTTTGTGGTCAGCAGCAGTGGTCACTTTTTAAATATTGCCAGCACTTATATGGTTACTTTTATTCACATAACTTGGAGTCACAAGTTACTGTATTTGGATAAAAGTTGTTTATATACCAAGAGCAGGGTTAGGAGCAGGTCAAGGATGGTCACAGAAGTTATCTGAAGAGAGGTCAAATTCAGCAGCTCTCTGCATAATTTAGATACTTAAGTTAGACCAGAGAAACAGCAGGCCTAACTTATGCATATGAGTGGCAGCACAGTCACCGTTCAGCTGTATATTCAGTGGCATCATTTAAATGACCGATGCCACTGAATGCACACATAAAGATAAATCCCAGTGCTTAAATGTGCGCCTTGAGCAGATTCACCCAGTATTGGGCTTGCTATTCTTTTGCTAAATATTTGCAGTTGTAGTAGCTAAGAGTGGTGGAATAGCCTAGTGGTTAGTGCAACTTCCTAATGCTAAGAAGATTCAAGGGTTCAATTCCCACTGGTGCCTGTTGGGCAAATCACTTAATTCTCCTTTGCTTCAGAAGAAATAAGCCTAACAATCTATTTCTGATTATACATTGCCAAGAAAACCCAGAGGCTTCTGGGTTACTAACAAACAGCACTTAAAAAAAAGAAGTTGTTCAGTTCTTTTACTCTTTGCCCTTCATTGGTTAAATAAGATTAGGGTATATGAAACCTGTGATTGCACAACAAATTGTTCTAATTATTGTATTCTTCTAAATGAACATGCTCAAGTTCCTTGATTTCTACTGGGAATTCTTGATAACAGATGTTTCCTTTCTTTCCGGAATGTATGTGACCATTTGATTTATTCCTTATGACATTCTTAAGAACAGAAATAAAATCCTTATTTTATGTCAACAATAAAATTCTATATTCCTACATGGAAGCAAGCAAAACAAAAACAAATCTCAAAGGCAAAATATGAAAATGCAGCATCTTACAAAGACAACACATGAATCATTCTCTTGGATCCTTCCAGTGATTTCCACAATATAAATAATGTGGTTTAGGTTGAAATTTAAAATAAGTTAGAGGTCAGGAAGATGCCAAAACCGACTACAAATGAATTCTTCTTGGAAAAATGTATTAGTGAAATTTATTGTCTTCCTTTCTGAAAAGAAAGGGGGAAATCTTGTAAAAAGTCCAAGGCAGGAAGTCGAAGCCTTCATATAGATTTAGAATGAGTTAAAAATAAGAATTCTTCTGTTTCCAAAAGTAGATGGCCTCATTTGCCCACACAGCATAAAATGTAATCACTTTTTCTTGTTCTCGGTCTCTTCATGTCCCTTCCTCCTTTCCCACTACAACTTGCTATATCTCCTTGCCCTTTTTCTTGCACAGTTACTGCTCTTCCCCCCATCCCTTGCCTTATATCTAGGAGTACAGGAATTTATTCACCACAATTTATTTGCTTTTTGGGATCTAGTTTTTGTAGGAGTAAAGTTTTAACAGTTTTTAGTGATAACTTGATGCACCTACATACATGTGGATATGTTAGCCCCATGGTAACACACACAGAGACGAATGTGCTGAGCTACAAAAAATGTGTGGGTTTGCTGCCATTTCCGAAAAACAAACCATGGATACTCCTGGCTCATCTGTCTCCATTGCCAAATATCACAAGAAATTTACTAGGCATCACCATGGCCTGGGATCTGATACATTTCTGACCATGGCAAGGTGTATTTATTTATTTACCATTTTCCTTGGAACACACAAAGCGGTTCACAGCAAAGTTAATAGCATATAATACATCAAAATTTATACAGCTACATTAGAAAATTTCTGGATAATCTTCATCCATCCCATGGTTAAATTTTTAAAAAATGATCCTGTTCGCATGGCAACAGGCATAACTCAAATGGATCATGCAGCCCTGTCAGAAGACCTTGAAAGAGCTACAACTACATGATGGGTCCGTGGACCCCTGAGCACTCCCTGCCCAGCTCCTCAGTAGGTATAATGTTAAAAAGGAGCCCTCACTGAATATCTCCCTTTATACATCCTATTCTTTTTTTTTTTTAAAGGCAGCCCCCATCGTGGCTTTACAGTCCTTAGGCTTACCCCAAGGGTCACATCATTCCACCGGGAGTTAGGCAGCAACATGTTGCAAAATGGCATTGCTGGTCAGAAGCAAGTAAGGTTTCTGCCTATCCCTTTTAAGAAGTTTCCCCCTTTTCATGTGGCAGGATCCAGAGTTTTTGAGTTGGTATATGGAATTACATTACTAAAATAATGGATATTCAAGAATCACTTTCTTATTGCATTGTTATTTTGAAAGCTATGTACCGTATTTTGAGTCCTCCCTAAATAATACCAAACAGCAATGACTAAAGATATTGCTCTCTATTGCATGTCAGAATGTAAAACCAATTTAAAGGGACCAAGTAACTAAGGTGTGCTAACATTAACATGCATTAATTCACCATTAATAGGCGTTATTATTAACTAGGATCCATAGAATAACATGGGACCTGTGTTAAAATAGCTCATGTTAATGATGGATTAACATGTGTTAATGTTAGCATATCTTAGTAACTAGAACCCTCAATGTTACATTTTGTTGGTGCTCAGAATATATGACTATAAAATATGAGACCTTTGCAGCAGAGAAAATGAACCAGAAGGTGGAAAACGCCCAAATTTGGTCCTTACTCCAGGAGTTTATGACCAGCTTGTGATGTTCTGGAATAAGATTGATCCTTTGCTTACTTTTTATTATTTGAATTGTTATCTCTCATCTTTGGTTTATTTTTTTTATTGTCCCCCACTAGTGGGGGCACATTGTTGTATTTACTTTGCAGACATTGTATTGTGTGTTTTGATTACATTAAAATCAATAAATGCAATGTGTGCCTTTGAGTCAGTGCTGACTTCTGCTGACCCAGCAGCTCCTGGCTTTTCATGGCAGTGTGACCGGAAGTACTACTACTACTACTACTACTATACTACTATTAATTATTTATATAGCTCTACAAGACGCACACATCACTGTATAGACAAATATAATAAGATAGTCCCTGTTCATCAAAGCTTACAATCTAAACAAGACAGACAGTACAATAGATGAGAACAATGGTACAAAGTGAAGGTTAAGGAGACAGAAGGAGAACAAAGGATTAAAATCCAAAAGCACCCTCTAAGAGGTGAGCCTTTAGCATGGATTTGAAAAGGGGGAGAGATGAAACATCACGTAGAGATACAGGTAGTTTGTTCCAGACATAAGGAGCAGCAAGGTGAAAGGATCTAAGTCTGGAATTGGCAGTGGAAGAGAAGGGCATAGAGAGAAGAAAGCCAAAGGAAGAGTGGAGTTCACAAGGAGGGGTGTAGGGAGAGAGGAAAGAGGAAAGAGGAAAGATAGTGAGTCACCCAAGAGCGGATGGTTCGGAAGAATGTATCCTTGAAGGATACTACCAAAAGCAGAGAGGTTCCAAAAAAGAGTAAAGAAGCCCAAATGCCCTCGAGTATGGAGCAGACAGAGCTTAAAGATCCCAAATTACCCATGTCTACCAATAGCCAAATTAATATGAATAAAATACAGTCTCTAAAATGCTTGCATGCAAATGCTAGAAGTCTAAAAAATAAGATGGGAGAGTTAGAATATATAGCACTAAATGAGAGGTTAGATATGATTGGAATATCAGAGACATGGTGGAAGGAGGACAACCAGAGGGACATTGTGATACCTGGGTACAAACTATATCGTAATGATGGAGCTGATCAAATTGGCAGAGGGGTTGCGCTCTATGTTAGAGAGGGCATTGAGTCAGAAAGGATTAAAGTTTTGCAGGAAACAAAATTTGATGTAGAATCTCTATGGATTGAAATTCCATGTAAAAAGGGGAAGGCGATGGCAATGGGGGGTGTACTATCGACCGCCTGTCCAGAATGAACAAATGGATGATGAAATGCTCAAAGAAATCAAGGAAGCTAACAAAGGTTACAGCTCGGTAATAATAATGGGTGATTTCAATTACCCCGGTATCGACTGGGTCAGTGTCACGGCAGGACATGCTAGGGAGATAAAGTTCCTAGATGACATAAATGACTGCTTCTTGGAGCAGCTGGTTCATGAACCAACCAGAGGGGAAACCATATTAGACCTAGTCCTTAGTGGAACACCACATCTAGTGCAAGAGATAAGGGTGTTGGGCCAACTTGGCAATAGTGATCATAGCATGATTGCCTTTGATTTAATTAGTGGAGGAGGGATAGTAAGGAAATCCACAGTACTACCTTTCAACTTTCGAAAGGGAGACTATGATAAAATGAGGAAAATAGTAAAGAAAAAACTAAAAGAAGCAGATGCAAAGGTCAAAGACTTACATCAAGCTGGGGTGTTGTTGAAAATAACTATCTTGGAAGCCCAGACCAGCTGTATTCCACACTTTAAGAAAAGTGGAAGGAAGTCCAAAACACTGCCAGCATGGTTTAAAGGTGAGCTCAGAGAGGCTGTTGTTGCCAAAAAAACAACTTTCAGGAAATGGAAAAAAGAGCCAAACGACGAAACCTGGAAACAGCACAAACACTGGCAGGTCAAATGCAAGACATTGATAAAGAAGACAAAGGGAGAATTTGAGAAGAAGCTTGCTGCGGAAGCAAAAACGCGAAATAAAGATTTTTTCAAGTACATTCATAGCAAAAAACCTGTGAGAGAGTCGGTTGGACCATTAGATGATAGAGGAGTTAAAGGGGCACTAAGAGGCGACAAGGCGATAGCGGAGAGACTGAATGAATTCTTTGCTTCGGTCTTTACTGAGAAAGATGTAGGGGTGTTACCCATCACTGAAGTGGTATTTAAAGGTGTGGAAGAATTGAAGGAAATATCAATACATCGGGAAGATGTATTACAACTATTAGATGAACAGAAGAATAGCAAATCACCTGGGCCGGATGGTATACATCCAAGGGTGTTGAAAGAACTGAAATATGAGATTGCAGACCTGCAATTAGTAATCTGTGAACTGTCATTAAAATCATCTCTAATACCTGAAGATTGGAGGATCGCCAATTTAACACCAATTTTTAAAAAGGGTTCCAGGGGTGATCCGGGAAACTACAGACCGGTGAGCCTGACGTCAGTACCGGGAAAAATGGTAGCAACCATCATAAAGAATAAAATTACTCAGCATGTAGATAGTCATGGCCTAATGGGAGATAGCCAACATGGCTATAGACAAGGAAGATCTTGTCTTACTAATCTGTTATGTTTTTTTGAAAGTGTGAATAAACAGGTGGACAAAGGTGAGTCGGTTGATATATTGTATCTGGACTTTCAGAAAGCCTTTGACAAGGTCCCTCATCAGAGACTTGGCAAAACGAAAGAGTCATGGGATAGGAGGCAGTGTACTACTGTGGATCAGGAACTGGTTAAAAGATAAAAAGCAGAGGGTTGGGCTAAATGGCCAATTTTCCCAATGGAGAAAGGTGAATAGTGGTGTACCCCAGGGATCTGTGCTGGGTCCACTGCTTTTTGACATATTCATAAATGACATGGAAAGTGGAATAACCAGTGAGGTTATCACATTTGCAGATGACACAAAACTATTTAAAGTTGTTAAAACCCAAGAGGATTGTGGAAAATTGCAAGAGGATCTTGATAAATTGGAAGACTGGGCATCAAAATGGCAGATGAAATTTAATGTGGACAAGTGCAAAGTTATGCACCTAGGGAAGAACAACCCAAACTATGTTTGCACGATGCAAGGTTCCACATTAGGAATCACCACCCAGGAAAAAGATTTAGGCGTCATTGTGGATAACATGTTAAAATCCTCGGCCCAGTGTGCAGCGGCAGCCAAGAGAGCAAATTGAATGCTAGGTATCATAAGGAAAGGAATGGAAAATAAAACAAAAGATATTATAATGCCTCTATACCGTTCCATGGTGAGACCGCACCTTGAATATTGTGTGCAATTCTGGTTGCCGTATCTTATAAAGGATATAGTATTATTAGAAAAGGTTCAGAGAAGAGCCACCAAAATGGTAAAGGGGATGGAAGGATACTCCTATGAAGAAAGGCTAAAATGTTTAGGGCTCTTTAACCTGGAAAAGAGACGGCTGAGGGGAGATATGATAGAAGTCTATAAATTAATGAACAGAGTGGAACGGGTAAACGTAGATCGATTGTTTACGTTATCAGAATATAGAAAGACTAGGGGACATGCAATGAAGCTACAGGGTAAACTATTTAAGACTAAAAAAAGAAAATATTTTTCACTCAACGTGTAATCAAACTCTGGAATTTGTTACCTGAGGATGTAGTAAAGGCTGTTAGTGTAGCTGGGGTTTAAAAAAGGTTTGGACAATTTCCTGGATGAAAGGTCCATAAACCATTATTAATAAGGGACCCAGGAGATCAATGCTTGACCCAGTACAAGCATTGCGGAACCTGTGCCTTTTGGGGAAACTGCTAGGTACGTATGACCTAGATTGGCCACTGTTGGACACAGGATTCTGGGCTTAATGGACCTTGGTCTGACCCAGTATGGCATATCTTATGTTCTTATGTTCTTATGAGGAGCAACGGAAAGAATGCATTTATAGGTCAGAAGAAGTAGTTTGTATTGGATATGGAAACGGAAAAGAAGCCAATGAAGTGATTTAAGAAGAAGGGTTGTATGAGTAGAATGGGACTGACTGAAGATTAGCCACATAGAAGTAGACTGCCAGGCCTTTTTTCCAAGGCATTGGAGGGTAAAGTCACTTGCCCAAAACCACAAAGAGTGCTAGTGGGAATCAAACCCTGGTCTCTTGGTTGCTAAACCAATGCTCTAATAGGCTACTCCTCCACTCCGAAGGGCCCTTTACTAAAGTATGCCAAGCATTTCGTGTATGAATTAGCAAGTGATGTTAGTGCACATCTACAGTAACTGTGACCATGCTGACATGAAATTTAACATGTGCTGATCCGCAGGTGGTAACTGGGCAGGTTATTGGCAGAAAATGAACATATATTGAACCTTCTGGGTCCTTTTTACTAAAGCCTGCTAAGGCTTTGCACTTAATGCATCAAACAAATGCTAAATGCAAAGCGCCCGCTTTAACTATTAGGGGGTGACCAGTATGTTCCCGGCAGCTAATGCATAATGGGCTATCCTTATGTCTGCTCCAGTAAGACAAGTTTACCCAATGACTCCCATAGAGGTAACATCAGATGAACTTGTATTAAGAGCCACATTTGGCTGTTGAACATGAAATAATTGTCCTGACGCTAGTGATAATGTGCTCTTCATGCCCACACTCCACCCCTTCCCTGCCCCATCCCGTAATGGTCAGTTATCATGCATTTTAGCATGCGGTAGCAGGCATGCTCGCACACTGGTTTTCCAGGCTGCCAGCTGCGACGCGATGTTAACTGGTCACTGAGTTTTAGCAAAAGGGGCCCTTAGTTAGCGTGCACTACTGTCCTGTGCACTATCACTTGTGCAGTTAGCAAGGGTGTACTTAACGTATCCTTAAGAGAAGGCATTGCTGTACCTGCATCTGTGCTAACGGGGAGTACACTTAATGCATGATAAAGACCTTTCTGTGCAAAAACAAGGGGCATGCTGGGCACACTCCCAAAAGCTAGTGCAGAGCCTTTCCCCTTCCCACATGGTCATTTTTGCATGTAATGCACATTAAGTGCAAAAAGCATCTTTAGGAAAAAGATCCCAAAGTCCTTTCTGTGAAAAAAAATTACATTTTAGTAGATCTGCCTCACTAAAAGGGGTTGAATTAGTACAACTTTGAAAATTGTGAGAGATAGCAAAGGTTTCAGCCCTTGCTGTTGTCTGTTGTCTATTTATGCATATACCTTCCTAATTTAAATACCTTAAAATACAAAAAACACTGAAGCCAGAGTATATCTAACATTCACTTACCTCATGCTTGCATCAGAAAGACTGGGCACTCTGGCTGCCTACTCATTAGGTGTTTCCTTAGCAAAAGTAAATAAATATGGAGAAACAGCTTTGTATGCAGGTGTGATTGAGAGAGAAGAGAGAGGGTCGGGGCTAGGAGAGAGCCATGCGGTCAATATTCAGAAGTGGTGGAAAGCATTGTTTTTAAATGCCAGCTATGGTGTTTAAAAAATATGCATACTCAATGCCACTACAGGCACAATACAGCAGATAGTGTTTCCCACCAGCAGCTATGTGTATAGTGGTGATATTCAGCTACTATGAGAATAATTTTATAAGCCTTTTGTGCACATAAAATACTGCTTTATATGCACAAAAGGCCTCTTATAAAATGTTGTCATGCCTAAAAGTGTACGCTTGATGAATATTCCTAGAGAATATTTGTGTTTGTGTCTGGGCTTGCTATACCGCCTCTCAAAATTGAAATTGAACAGTTTACAATAAAATAACATAGAAAGCAAAAGGAACTCCTACAGTAAAAGATAGGACAGCCTTACAAAGTCAGGGAAAGAAAGGGTGAAGGAAGGGGAGAGAAGGTCAGAAATAAGAGAAAATCAACTGCTAGCTCACAGGTCGCCCAAGGAATTGTTGAAGGCTGATGAGAATAGGTGAGTTTTGAGGCCAGACACTCTTGGGGAATCACAAAGTAGTGTTCTTGTAGTGA
Organism: Ichthyophis bannanicus; assembly: GCA_033557465.1. Taxonomy (NCBI): domain Eukaryota; kingdom Metazoa; phylum Chordata; class Amphibia; order Gymnophiona; family Ichthyophiidae; genus Ichthyophis; species Ichthyophis bannanicus. The sequence goes on from CM066035.1 coordinate 434,898,495, forward strand.
ACCGAGTGCCTGCACTGGGCATATAGGGTGAGTAGGGAGGAAAGAAAGGTCAGAAGTCCTTGATTTAGAGCTTGATATGCAAAAATGAGGAGCTTATAATGGATCCTATAGAAGACTGGGAGCCAGTGATGTTGGAAAAGGAGAGGTAATACATCATTGTATTTGCAAGCTTGGGTCAAAATGCATATAGCATATTCTGTATTGTCTGTAATCACTTTATATTATGAGAATGGGTAACTACATATACCAGATTCAATAGTCAATGCATGAGATTCACTAATGAGTGAATCTTGTAGGAACTAATCAAGAAAGTTGTGAACAGCATGGACGAACCTTAAAACCAAGAAGGTAGCTTTGGCTTAGGGAAGTTTATGGCAATCAAAGGAAAGTGGTAGATTGTTTGCATTATCAGAATATAGAAATACTAGGGGACATGCAATGAAGCTACAGGGTAAACTATTTAAGACAAATAAGAGAAATATTTTTTCACTCAACATGTAATCAAACTCTGGAATTTGTTACCGGAGAATGTAGTAAAGGCTGTTAGTGTAGCTGGGTTTAAAAAAGGTTTGGACAAGTTCCTGGAGGAAAGGTCCATAAACCATTATTAAAAAGGGACCCAGGATATCAATGCTTGACCCAATACAAGCATTGTGGAATCTGTGTCTTTTGGGGAAACTGCTAGGTATGTATGACCTAGATTGGCCACTGTTGGAAACAGGATAATGGGCTTGATGGACCTTGGTCTGACCCAGTATGGCATATCTTATGTTCTTATGTTCTTATAAAGTGGATAATTAAGAAAGACCCCACGCCTTTTGAAAGAATCAACAAGAGTAACTGGCAAGCCATGTAGAATGGAAGCAAAGGGGGGGAAGGGTACCCCTACCAATTAGCCATATGGCTATGATCTTTGTCATGATTTAATTTACATCAATTAGCTTTAAACCAAGAGGCAAGGGTGGTAAGACAGTGATTCATAGTGGAAAGATCAGGAGTGTTTGAATTAGTGTAGGCAACCAGTAAAATATCAGCATAGAAATATGTACTTATACTAAGACTTTGAAAAATAGCGGCCAATGTGCTGTGGAAAATATTGGATAGGGGAGGTGCGAGCACGGATCGCTGAGATACTCCACAGAAGAGAAGCAAGGAAGAGAGAGAAAGATTTTGAGAAATAAAGCAAGATCAGTCTTGTAAAAATGATTGAAATCATCAAAAGACTTGTCTTGATAGACCAATGTCTTTGAGACAAGAGAGCAAAAGTATGTGGTCCACCAGATCAGAACCTGCAGAAAGATCAAGAGAGACATTGGCTGTGATTTTAACAATGCCAAAAAACTATGGACTTCACTTAGTAGATCCATCAAGACAGTCTCTCTGCTGTGCCCTGCTCGAAAGCCCTGATTGGGGATGAAGAATGTTGAGATTGCCTAAGTGGCTTGTAAGTTGTGCATTCTCAGTAAGTTTGGAGAGGTATTGGAGGTTAGATATATGTCAGTGGTTGGAGAGAACTGTGGTGTTGAGAGATGACTTTTTAAGTGTTGGCCTAATGATGACCTTTTTCCTGGGTGTATGTGGAGTGACTTAACATGTCATTAATTGGATGAAGGGGAGGAGGCCTGCAATGGGATCATAGCTCCATTTGGAAGGGGTGGGATCAAGGGGACAGATGGTGGCTCTGGATGAAACAGAGTACTCAGGGGAGGCATTTGGGCAGAGTGTGGGCAGAGTTGCAATATACATGTGTATTTTATAAAATACAAACACATGCTTATAAAGTATGTGCTAATATTTATGTCCGCTTTTGAGTAGACACAATATCCACACCTTCAATATAGGTGCAATTTCTGCAATACTTGTGCAAGTTTTTTTAGAAGGAACTTTTACCCTTATTTAGCACCACCAGACTACCACTCAGGGTGAGAGCCACTCTTTTTTTACCTGGGCAGCAAGAAAAGTATCCCAAAGTTGTTCCTGCCCCACTTCTAGCCCACCACAGACAACCCCAGTAAGTGTCAGGGAGGGGATCAAGAAGTGGGGGTAGGCTGGGATGCTGAGTAGGTGGGTAGAGGATGAATTCTGATGCTGACAGGGAGGAAATTTGAAGGATAAGTATGCTGAGTGGGGGGGGGGGGGGGTGGAGATTTAGGAGTAAGTTCTCATGCTCAAGGAGGGGTCTATTGGTAAGGGTAGGAAGGGGGAGATGTGGGGATAAGTTCTGATGCTGAATGGGGGGGGGGAAATGTGGGAGTAAGTTCTGATGCTGAACGAGGAGTTTATGGTAGGGGTAGGGATGCTGATGGGGGATTGTAAAGATGTTAGGGGGAATTCAAAAGGCTATTTGAAGTGGTCTGGGATACTGACCAGGAATATCTTTTTACTGCAGTGGGCCACAGTAATGTGAATGCATTACCATGCTATCTGTCAATGTAATTACTATGCGGTAAATATCTACTCTGTGCAAGGCAGCTGCTGAACATGCCTCTCTCTAACAGTTACTGCATAGATCACATGAGCCCTGAAATTAAGAAGTATATCCTATCCCTTTCATCTGAGCTCTCTGGATATGGACTTAAAAAAGAGATACCAGAAGACACGCTTTACACAAAGATCAGTGGATAATACTTGTCTGGTCCCTAGAAGAACCTGTAAGCAGTGGAGTGCCCCTCAGCTGTGCCAAGACTGCTCTGCTTTTCTGCACAGGGATTTACATTTAGATATTAGATTAGATTACTAATCTTTGTAAATCAGAGCTCTAGATAAATTACAGTCAAGAACAGCAAGTAGATCCATGCCCAAAAAAGCTATGTTACACACATAATGTGTGTTATTTCCCAAATAGTGTATGCCCAGGGCCGGATTTACCTATATGCCAGTTACGCCTTGGCGTAGGGCCCACAGCTGGCAAGGACCCACAAAAATTGAATAGTTAAAAAAAAAACGCTGGCTGCTACCGCGGCAGCATGAACTGTCCCACGGGGCTCCCTCTGTCCGGCTGAATCCCTCCGTGCCGGCTTTTGAATAGTTTAAAAAAAAACACTGGCTGCTACCGCGGCAGCATGAACTGTCCCAAGGGGCCCCCTCTGCCCGGCTGAATCCCTCCGTGCCGGCTTTGAGAGGCGCGAAGGGAGAGTGTCTCCCTCGCGTCTCTGTTAAGCCCGCAGGGGCTGATGGGAAATTTCCCATCTGCCCCTGCAGGCTTAACAGAGACGCGAGGGAGACACTCTCCCTTCGTGCCTCTCAAAGCCGGCACGGAGGGGCTCAGCCGGGCAGAGGGGGCCCCGCGGGACGCAGCAGCCAGCGTTTTTTTTTAACTATTCAGTTTTACTTGAGCCGATGGGGGGTAGGACTGGTAATGGGCTGGGGGGGGGGGGGTTAAGACTGGAGGTGGGCTGATGGGGTTAGGACTAGTAATGGGCTATGGGATGTGGGCTGGGGGGGTTAGAACTGGAAATGGGCGATGGGTGGGTTAATAATGTTAATGGGCTGTGGGCTGATGGGGGCTGTCTGGTAATAGGCTATGGGGGGCTAGGACTGGAAATAGGCTGGGGGGGTTAAGACTGGATGTGGGCTGATGGGGTTAGGACTGGTAATGGGCTGTGGGCTGTTGGGAGGGGGTTTGGACTGGTAATGGGCTATGGGGGGGTTAGGACTGATAATGGGCTATGGGGGGGGGCTAGGACAGGAAATGGGCTGATGGGGAGGGGTTAGGACTTGAGGTGGGCTGATGGGGTTAGGACTGGTAATGGGCTATGGGGGGATGACTGGAAATGGGTTGATGGGGTTAGGAATGGAAGTGGGCTGATGGGGGGTTAGGACTGGTAATGGGCTGTGGGCTGATGGGGGGGTTAGGACTGGCAATGGGCTATGGGGGGATGACTGGAAATGGGTTGATGGGGTTAGGAATGGAAGTGGGCTGATGGGGGGTTAGGACTGGTAATGGGTTATAGAGGGGGCTTAAACTGAAAATGGGGTGATGGGGGGCTAGGACTGATATTGGGTTGGGGGGTTGCTAGGACTGGAAATGGGCTGATGGGTGGCTAGGACTGGAAATGGGCTGATGCAGGGACTAGAAGGGAATGGATGATGGGTGAGGTTGGAACTAGAAGGGAGCAGATGTTGGGGGAGGATTAGAATGGGATGGGGCTGGAAGAGTAAAATGGAGAAGGGAAAAATATTTTGTGTGGGAGGGATAAAACATCTACAATTGGCCGGGTATTGGGAGAGTAAGTGAGGATGGAGGGGTAAAATTTGAGTGGATGAAATAGGAATGAGGAAAGAGCCAAAGGAGAAAGATTAGTATGTTAAAGCAGATGTAGAGAGAGAATGGAAAAAAACTAGAAGAGAGAAGAAAGGACAAATGGACAGCAGACGATGGAGAGCTAGCAGAAGACACGAAGAAACCAGAAGAAAGTGGCTGGAGCAATTGCAGCTGAAAAAAAATGCACAAAAGTTAGAAAAATATCTCTTTATTTTGAATTTATTAATTGGAATATGTCAGCTCTGGTAAATGGGGGGTCCACAAAAGGAACAGCGCTAGCCACTCGAACGAGCAGAAACAAAAACAGGAAGCGGCAGAGTCAACACCCAAAAACTTTATTATAACCAAACTCATTTTGGTTATAATAAAGTTTTTGGGTGTTGACTCTGCCGCTTCCTGTTTTTGTTTCAGCTCTGGTAAATGTGCATCATTAACGTCTGCGCTTTGTTTAGTACAAGAGCAAATTAATATATAGTTTTATTTCTACAGTGTTATACATTCCAAGTTTGGCTTTTGGGATTCCCAGTTTAATTATGACGTCAGGGCCAACAGCGCGCAGCTGATCCGGCATGCTCGTTTTTATCTTTTCTGTGGGCCCACAATTTTTGTTGGCGTAGGGCCTCACTCAAGGTAAATCCGGCCCTGCATATGCCAATTGCAGATAAGGTGTATTAACTAGTAATAGCATGTGCTATTTGCCAATAATGTAGTTTAAAGTAATAAAATGTGATCCAATAAGATAAAAATAATAATTAGCTGTATTGCTTGCAAATGCATGCAAAGCAGCTCATTGCTATAGAAATTGAATATTGCTACTTGCTGTAAACTTTGCAAACTTGATTATTCCGGGAAAGTTAAGAACAGGCCAACTTCTAGGCCAACTCCTTGGTGGTCTATTGATGAGGAGTATGCCCATATCCAAACCCAGTCCCAAAGGTTTTAGCCTAAAATGGCCCCCAAACCTTTGCCCATAGTTAAAAAAAATAAAAGCTGCTTCTGGGCTCTGCCCTTATTCTCGCCCCTGACCCCCTGACACCTGCATGTGCATCATTGGTTGTACTATAAGTGAGGGAAGGAGCAATCCCAATGGTGCCACTCCATAAATGTGCCACCTGCCTCCGATGGTAGTCTCCTGGCAATACTTGGAGGCTACCAAAAGTAGAAAGAACAGAACCCTATCAGAATCACCAAATGACCCAAATATATAAAATCCTGATAATAGAAAATCCCCTCAGAATTATAATCAATTTATTGTCGGAGTATGTCAACACAGTGCAATGTAATCGTTCAGAGCACCACTGTGACTTCTCCTTTTATTAATATATTGAAAAGTTGAAAGTTCAAAAACTTAACTTATGTGTCCAAAAGCTGCCAATAGCACCAAGGAGACGACGTAGCACCCGTTTTGGGTTCATAATAATCTCAAAGAAACCCTGCTTCAGGTCCGTCCATAAGCAACAATTGGCAATCAATAGATGTCAGGAGGCTACCAATAGATGTCAGGTAGAGCCATTTAAGAAAATGACTCAGCTGCGGCAGGAGTGACCAGGGATCACTTTTGCCTCTCTCCACCCCTAGGACTACTTGGGATGTTCTGATAGATGCTGGGGGGGGGGGGCAGGAATTCATGGGGAATAGGATTGTTTTAGGAGAACAGGAGTGGGGTTGTAATTAAAAAAAAATGGGGTGAAGCATGCATGAAATTTTGAGATAATACTTTTTAGGAGTAGCTAGTGATGTGGGAAGGGAGGGGCATGCATTCACTATCAGGCCATCAAGAATTTTGTCTGTGGGAGGTAATGGTGGGGCTTTTAAATACCTGTCCCTTTTAAAGAATATCTGGCCCACTATCCTGTGTTGCTTGATGGAAAATGAGTGAAGTTCCTGGCTGCAGAAATGCAAAAAAAAAAAAAAGATTTAGATTATGGACACACAACCCTGAGTGAGCCTGATCTTGGAAGCTAAGAATTGTCTGACCTGATTAATACTTGTGTGGGAGGTTGCTTTGGAATATCAGATGCTGTAGGCATACTGTTTGGAAGAAAGATCTGGCAATCTACTTTGGGTCACACCTTGCCAAGAAAACCGAGGGGGGTAGTCACAACATGAACAACAATCCATAGGATCGACAGGAGTCGACATCAACTTGACAGCCCTGAACAACAATAAATCTGTACAGTACTTCAGAGAGACTTCCAGCTTTTAGTCATCTGGCAGGGGTGGAGGGTCAGAGTTTTGAATCATCTTCTTAGCTATCCAAACAAAAGAAAATATCCAGAGCTGTTTAAGGCCTTGATTCACTAAGCTCTTCCTCCCCCCACCCCCACAGACTGGGAAAACAGCTTTAATAAAGCAGGCCCTTAAAAACATAAAACAAACACAATATTTCTTGAACTGCCTAGAAATGACCTTGTTTTCCTGGTCCCACATGACCTCAGAGCTTTTTTTTCAGCAGACTTAGTATCCTGATAGTGCTATAAAATGCTTCCTGGGCTTGCTAGTACAACTGTTTGCTTCCTGTCATGGATTTATGCTAAATCCTGTCATTAGTCTTGCTCTGCAATTTGCCATTGTCTGGGACTAGAAGCAGAGCTCAAAGACTACAGCCAGACTTATCTCCCAGATTTAATCCATGCTTGCCCATTTCCCTAGGAGTTGTCTGTGAAATGCTGAGCTTTCACCTATAAATCGCCACAGACTTAACTCTTGCCATATTTGATTTTACAAGCTGCTAGTTTGTCTTCCAGAAATGAGACATCTCGTTTATTTTGCTATTTTAAGATGTTTAAAAAGAAACTTAATTATGCATTATCTATAAAGAATCCTTCACTGCAGGAAACACGTACAGTAGGATCAGCTGTAAGCCTTCATTTAGTCCAATGAATAGAGTTTTCTGTTGGAAAAAACAATCTCAAATGGCCCCAAAATCTCTGAGTATAATTAATCTGTACAGGAGATCTATAATTAAAATAAATACATGGATATACAGCCTTTATACCTAGCTATTCAACAGACTAAAGACTTCCTGTAACACCTAGCCTAAACCAAATGTTCTGGAGGATGTTAGACTATAAATATTTTCATCTAATTTTGTCTCATTTTCAGTAAGGTAATATAATTCACTTGAATCTATGTATCCATAGATTCTCAATTTTGGGTCATTTTTCCTCCTTTGTTCATTCCAGATGGCATGATCAGGCAACTTAGGAACACTCCTCCACACACACACCCTAAGAGCTAGAGAGAAGCCACAAAGATTTACCTGCTATACTGTATCATAACTGGAGAGGTTGTCACAGTGGTAGCAACCATTTTTCAATGCTTGAATGTTTCACCTCTGTAGTATGTTTGAGCTCTGCCAGTTTCTGTTGGGATCTCTTTTAAGATCCTTATGATGACCCACCAAATTTCCTACACAGGAATACCAGCAGGAGGCTCTCTTTGGCACGATGCAAGTATTCCACATACCCTGGCTTAGAAGTGAGGTTCACGACTGCCATAGTATGCGCAAAACGACTGCCATAGTATGCGCAGATAAATTTATGGTACTTCAACATCACACCAAGTTTGATACTCAATCCTATAGTGGGCTGGTGATTTCCTATGAAACCTCTGTGCATATGATTCCATGTAGTATGTTTTGTATATAGTTACCCCGGTTATCCAAGTTATTTATGCCCTGTTACCTGTAAACTCATACGTGTTAAATGTACTGAGCATTTTGTTCCATGTGAACCGCGCTGATGATGAATAGTGCAGTATATAAGAGACTGTAAATAAATAAATAAATAAATTAATTAATTAAAAAAACTAGCCCATTTGGAGAAACTACCCTGAATACCAACTTTTATAGTTTATAGTTCATAGTTTATTGAACTTCATACCAGTTTATGGTAACCAATAAAGCGATATACAATCAATTAAAATGGATGGAAAAAAATTATGGGGAGGGGTAGGCGAGAGGAACTACATCAAATAGTAGGAAAGAGATAACAGTGTAGGAGAGCACTGGAAGCCAATGGTATTGAATCATCAGGGGAGTGACATGGTCACATTTTCCAGCATGGGATAGCAAGAGTGCTATCCCATGCTGGAAAATTTGACACTGTGACAACCTCAGCCAGGGTATGCGGAATACTTGCATCGTGCCAAAGAGAGTCTCCTGCTGGTATTCCTGTGTAGGAAATTTGGTGAGTCATCATAAGGATCTTTGAGTTTGTTTTTTCCATATTTTGGAAAGACTGGAATCTTTTTAACTCGTATGCAGGAAGACCAGCATAGATCACATTACAGTAATCAAGACGTGCTATTACTGTACAGAGAATGATAGATGTTTAAGCTGTAGGGTTCAAAAAGGGTTGAATAGTGCAAAAACACTGAAGAGCAATGAAAGAAGATATAACAATGTGACTCCTCTGCAGTGAAAATGACAACTTAGAGTCTATGAAGACTCCAAGATATTTAAATGATGGACATAATGTTACAGGCATATTATTAACTGGATAGATGAGCCACTAGTGATCCAGGTAGCCATAGGGGTCTGTTTACTAAACATTCCTAATGTGCGGGGCCGCGGTAGTGTGCCTGTGCCATATAAGGAGTGGGCGGTTCAGGCAGAGAAAAGAAAAAAAACGGGAGTAAGCGATCGCACATTTGCGCGGGGCACAATAGTGCGTGGAAAGGCTAAGTGGCGCCTGATGTGCACACACAAAGGAGCAGAGCCATAGTACAATGGTTAAGACACTGACTGTGGGTGCAGCTGCCATGGGTTCAATTCCCCATTGTGCACAACAAAAAGGACTGGCTGAGGCATTAACTGTAATGGGTAAAAGTGCTTTAGGAGGCATATTAATTTTGGGCGGCATAAGGCGGTGCACTGTTAATTTTGGGCAGCATAAGGCGGTGCACTGTTAATCTCAGGCGGCATAAGGCGGTGCACTGTTAGGTTTGGGCGGCATAAGGCGGTGCGCAGATGCCCAAGCATAGGAACAGAGCCACAGCGCAATGGTTAAGACACTGACCAATGGTGCAGAGATCAGGGGTTCAATCCCCCACAGTGCCCAATGAAGAAGGCTCACTGAGGCAGTGTGTATTATGGGGATGAGTGCTGTAGGGGGCAATCTATTTTTATTTCAGTTATCACTACTAGCAAACGCACTCACAAAGCGTGTTAACATAAGGCGGCCCATAAGGCACATGTTAAAGTTCACTGTCCGCCAAGGCACCCTTGAATGTCCCCTATAGGGCACCATATATGTTGCGTCACAGGATAATGTATAGTGCACCTTATATGGACGGCAACCATAAGGTGCCCTATAGGGTGCCCTATAAAGCACCCTCAGAGGCACCTTATGGGTACAGTACACTGAGGGTGTGTTTGATGGCAGCAACATATGTACATTAAATCTAAAAAAAGCTTTGGACAACCCTATCAAATAACCCCACTGTGGGCTCGAACCCATTACCGCTGGCTCCACAGGCAGTGAAGTAACCATTGGGCTACAGCTATATAGTTGCCAGCAAGCCCCTGGCTGGCTGCAGAGAGCCTGCATGTCACCACACAGACAGTCTGCTGTGGGAACCAGGATAGGGTTAGGCCACCCATACCCATGATGCACTGCACATGCAAATCAGCTGTCCACAGATGAACACAAGATGGGGAATGCACCCCAACAGCTCCCCGGCCTGGTAGGGGGACGTGTCCGTGTGCACCCACACAGCACCTTGGCCTGGTAGGAGGTACTGACCGGGTGTTTAATTTGCACACAGTAGCTACACACAGTCACACTGTGCGGGAACTGTGCTCACCCTGAGTGTGCGATGAGGCGCCCTGGACCAGGTCCACAGCTGAGAGAGGCCATGGCAGAGCTCCAAAACAGTCGTAATCTGTGAGATAGGTAGTTTCTGCAGGAACACCTTGGATGTCTCAGTCAGGGGAAACCCCACAGACCCCTAGGTGGGCCATGTACCACCAACCCCAACCCCCCCCCCCCCCCAAGCTGAGGGTGGCAAACAGGCGGGGGTCTCCTATCAACAGATCCCCATTATACACCCCCCCCCCCGCAATGATGGCAGTAGAGTGGACCATCAACCCCAGTCCTGTTGGGGAACAGACACCCTACAGGGCAGTCCAAGCAGCCCCACACACACCCAGACCACACTATCAGACAGACAGTAGGCCTGGATCTGCTAAGATGCACCCCACCACTATCTGATATTCCCCTACATCAAGCCATCAGCCACTGCACCCTGCAAGGCACTCCAGCAGGGCACATACCAGCTGTGAACAGTCTGCTGGTTAGTCCCACTGGAAATGCATGCACCCACAACTGGGATGGCAGCACACACAAGCAGATACATCAGTGACTAGGCCCCAACAGGTGACCCATATATATCACATGAGGGAAGTGCTATGAAGCACTATGGGGGTGCCTAGCCATGCTGCCATCACTGCACAGTCAGGGTGGAGTGAAAGCCCAGCAGCACATACAGAGGTCACCCTGTCTGTGGAGGTGGTGGACGGCCACTACAATGTCCCTGCCAGTGCCCTATGCCCTGTGCAGATGCATCCTGGCCAGCCCACCCTGTCTGAGCTATACCCATGGTACCGTGCTGCTCATTATGCACATCATCAGGCCAAAACTGTGGACAGTGTTTGCAGCCAACACACACTGTATAGACCAGGGGTGGGCACCTCCGGTCCTGGAGGGCCGCAGACCAGTCAGGTTTTCGGGATATCCCTAATGAACATGCATGAGATATATATGCATTAGAGATATCCTGCCAACCTGACTGGTTTGTGGCCCTCCAGGGCTGGATTTGGAGACCCCTGCCTTACACCTCTGTCATTTAAGATCGTGAGTGGGCAAGGTACAGATGTCCTAGACATCGAAAGGGTATATAAAATGTGTCACATTCCTCCTCGATTCTCACCTCCACCAAAAAGTTGTCTAATAGACAATTTTTTGGTGGTGGTGAGAAGTGAGGAGGACTGTGACAAATTCCATCTAACCTTTTTGATGTCTTGGACATCTGCACCTTGTCCACTCACAATCTTAAATGACAGAGGTGTAAGGCAGGGGTCTCCAGATCCAGCCCTGGAGGGCCACAAACCAGTCAGGTTGGCAGGATATCTCTAATGCATATATATCTCATGCATATTCATTAGAGATATCCCGAAAACCTGACTGGTCTACGGCCCTCCAGGACCAAGTTTGCCCACCCCTGGTATAGACAGACACACACTCCCACACGTATGCCAGCATTGTGCTACTATAGAGGGGTTCAGAATCCTTGCCCACCACACCAGTCCTGGGCACAGTACAGGCATGGGTATGGTATGCAATACCGTTGGGGGTCCCTCCCTAGGGTGGTAAACACTGTCAGGGGCCAGACCTGACGCACACACCGCAGACATCAGATAGATTATTATGATGGAGCTCATAGAGCAGACTGTGCGTAACGTAGGGATATCTATCTGCCAGTACTCATAGCAAACGTTTGAGAGCTGTGTACCATATACCCTGGTGTAGGGTGACATTGCTAAGATATGCAAGTGCTGGTATTGGGAGATGCACGCAGGGCCCAATGTCCTGCCTCACCAGGAGGCATTGGCCAATGGGGCCTGTGGGTGTGGGTGTGGGTGTGTCTGTCCCTGTTGGCTGCTGCTGTACGGCAGAGGTTCCCAAATCCAGTCCAGGTTTGCAATACACTGGTTGGGGTTTCCTGCTGTCCCTCATGAATATGCATGAGCTACATCTACATGCCATGGGGGTGGTGCATAGATATACAGCACGGTTATTTGTATGAGTGGCAGCATGGAACCTGAATGGTGTGTGGTCCTCCAGGACTGCATTTGTGAGACTCTGCTCTAGGTAATGCCCCTGGTCATGGTGTCTGTGCTTGGTGGAGTAAAAGATAGGCGTATGACCAATGCGTATATCCCCAGCAATAAAGGATTGCCCTTACTAACATGGTTTAGTTGTGGGGAAAATATGTGGACAGGATTGGCAGTAGCCCCAGCTGGGCTTTGAACCTGTGACCCTCTGGTACTAGAGGTACTGCCTCTGTCTGCTGCACCACACTGTGGCCACAGTGATAGTGCAGTCCCTGGGGGTGGGAAACCTGACCAAAGGAGTCACAAACCCTGCTCTGCACATTTGTACTGTGGGCTCAGTCACCTTGTCTGGTGACAAACGTGCAAATAAACCCCTCAACCGACCACGACGAACTGGGGATCATGATATCCAAGCTGGGCAACAGTGAGATGAATGGGCAACCATAGCAAACACTCCCAGGAAGGCTCAGAAAAAGGAAATGGTTTTTGGAAGGGTCTCCGCTCCGTAGCCCCTTCCATACTTCATTTCATTTTTTTGGAGCTTTCCTGGGTGTGTTTCTTATGTTTGCCCATTAATATCAGGGTTCCCCAGCTGACTTCCTATTTTTAATATGTTTGTTTGGGTCTTTTTCTATCTTTATTTGCACTTTTGTTCTGTGCACATGTATCACACTGCTCACGTTTTGCAGGTTTCCCCGGTTTCCCTGTACATTGCTGACGGAAATGGTTTCTCTTCCCTTTAAATGCCCTCTACCGTGAGTGTTTCACTCGCGCTATTTTTAACCTGCAAATTCGTCCCCGATACTGTGCGGGGAGCCTCTCCCCTCCCCTTCCCCGCCCATTGACCCCGTCTCTCCGCCCCTCGGGAGCCTTCCTCCGCCCTCAGAATGCCTTTCCACGCCTCTATCGGACATTTGCGGGCCGGGTACTTTTGCGGGGCACGTTAGTGCGGCGCGCAATTGTGCGGGGCCCACGCGCACTTGTGCGGGGCGTTTAAGAGCGTTTCTGAGCGTTTGAGTGCCGCGTTTCCGTGCGCTATTGTGCGGCACGCAATTGTACGGCTTTTAGTAAACATGCCCCATAGTCTTCTTGGTATTCAGTTGCAAACATTGGAATGAAACCAAGTTGTGACTTTATCAAGACAAGAGTTTATCTGTGAGATATTGTGGAGGAGGGGATTGGCATATGCAATAAGAAGAATATCGTCCACAAATATGTAAAATTAAATACCGGTAGATTGAATAAAGGATGCTAAGGGGCTAAGAAAAACATTGAACAATATTGGAGAAAGGACTGAGCCTTGCGGCACCCTATAAAGAAGGGGCAGGGACTTAGAGACAGAATTTCCCACGGGTGGGAAAGGAATGAGGAGAACCAGGAAAATATGTTACCATGGATACCTATATTGTACAGGTGGGAAAGAATGATGTCATGATCGACTAGGTCAAACAGTGATGGGTCCGGAAAGCGGATGGCCGAGGGTCAAGAGCCAAGATGTGTTCCACGTGATCTTTAAATTGAGATAAGACAATATGCTTGATCAGTTTGGAGAGGTATGGAACATTCAATATGGGGCAATAGTTGTCCAAGTCTGACGACCTAATTTTGGGCCTTTCAGAATTGGATGGTCTCCTCATGTTTTATATTTTATTCATATTTAATATACCACCCTTTGTGGGTCATACAGAGTGGTTTACAAAATAAAAACTAATAACACACAAAGAAAAGGACTACAATATTAGATAGGATAGTACATAGACACAAACAGTAGAAATCATGCAAACCAATAGGAGCTATACACTAGCCAAATCAGTTGTACAGAATGCTCAAGTAGCCTGAGAAGAAAATGACCCAAAGGCCTGATCAAAGAGATAGGTCTTTAATAAAGATTGGAATTTGGCAAAGAAAGTTCCATTCGAATGCATGCGGGTAAGCAATTCCATAACAAGGAAGCGAGAGAGAAGAAAGCAACATGCCTAGTAGACTCAAATTTAGTGTGGATAGGGGACAGAATGACCAACCGATGGTCCTGAATGGAGTGCAGGTCGCGGGGAAGAACATAAAGATGAACTAAGGAGGAAAGATACAGCGGGGCTTTACCAGAAAATATCTTGTGAACAAGAGTCAGAATTTTGAACGACACTCGCTGGGGAAAGGGAAGCCAGTGTGATTGATAAGAAGGGGAGTGATGCACATATGAGAGCAAACAGACATCAGTGTTCTGAACTGATTAGACTTTCTTAAGCGAAGAGCGTGGTAAGCCTGAAAGGACAATATTACAATAATCCAGGTGTGAAATAACTGTAGCGAGGAGAAAAGAAGTGAATGCTGCTTTATCAAGTAAAGGACGCAATGCCCTACAATGGCAGAGAGCAATAAAGGAGGATCTGACAATGGCACTTATGTGATCAAAGAAGGAGAGAGCTGAATCAATGTAGACACCCAGGTATTTGAAAGTAGAGTAAAGAGCTATAGGAGCAGAGCCAAGGGCAGGAGCCAAAGAGGGAAGAGAACCAGAGCCAGTGATCCAAGTAGCGGTTGTTTTGGAGGAATTTCATTGCAAAAAATTATCTGTTAACCAGAAAGAGATAGCTGTCAGAGAGCTATTCACAAATGAGAGATCTGGAGCCAAACTGTCAAAGGTAAAGATGAGAAGAATGTCATCAGCATAGACATAGAAATGTATGCCAAGGGATTGCAACAGAGTGGCCAGGGGGCTAAGGAAGACATTAAAAAGTATTGGAGAAAGAGCAGAACTCTGGGGCACACCACAGGGAAGCAAGTACTGAGAGGAACATGAATGTTGTGAGAGAACCTGATAGGTGCAACTACATAGAAAAGAGGAGAACCAAGATAGAACAGTACCATGTAAACCAATGTCCGAAAGACAGGAAAGCAAAATCTTGTGATCAACCAGATCAAATGCAGCAGTGAGATTGAGAGAGACTATAAGAGTAAAGGAACCCCGATCCAGGATACAGTGCAGATCATTAAGAACAGAATTGAGAACAGTTTCTGTGCTATGATACGAGCGGAAGCTGGACGGGCGAGGATGAAGAACCGAGGTGTGTTCCAAATGGTTAGTAAACTGAGAAAGGACAATACGCTCAGTAAGTTTAACAGCAAATTGAAGATTGGAATGGGTCTATAGTTAGCAGGGTCAGATGGGTCAGATCATGCATTTTTTTAAGAGAGGCCGAATCAAGGCATGTTTCCAGTTATATAGAAAGGTACCCACTGAGAGACTCAGTAATATCATAGAATGAAGAACAGGAATGAGACAAAGATCCAGATTAGTCAACCAAGACAAAGATATAGGGTCCAGAGAACAGGTGGTTTTCTTCATAGAATTAAGGAGAGTGGATAGCTTATCCACTGATGAGTGGGAGAAGGAGCCCTAAGTGTGAGCCAAAGTGGGATTCATGAAGGAAGGAGAGGAGAGAGGAGAGGACAGGGAATAGTGGGAGGAAGGGTTGAGGGCAAAGATAAGGGTGGAGCTACTGTGGAAGCTGTGGAGGCAGCAGAGGGAGAAGGAAGATTCTGACGCACAGATAGAGACTTAGGGGCATGTTTACTAAAATCCGCAAAATAGCGCGCCGCAAAATAGCGCACGGCAACGCGGCACTGAAACGCGCAGAAACGCGTTTAAACGCCCCGCACACGTGCGTGTCACCCCCGCACAGGTACGCGGCTCACTAACGGGCCCCGTACAAGTGCGGGCCCGCAAATGTCCGATAGAGGCGTGGAACGGCGAAAGGAGGGCGGAGGAAGGCTCCAGAGGGGCGGAGGGACGGGGTCAATGGGTGGAGAGTGGGAGGGGAGAGGCTCCCCGCACAGTATCGGGCCCGAATATGCATGTAAAAACTACCGCGAGTGAAACACTCGCGGTAGAAAGCATTTAAAGGGAAGAGAAACCATTTCCGTCAGCAATGTACAGGAAAACCGGGGAAACCAGCAAAACGTGAGCAGTGTGATACATGTGCACAGCACAAAAGTGAAAATAAAAATAGAAAAGGACCACAACTGAACTATTAAAAATAGTAATTCAGCTGGGGAACAGTTATAGTGATGGGCAAATACAGAAATCACACCCAGCAAAGCTCCAGAAAAAAGAAATGAATTTTGGAAGGGTCTACTGAGAGGAGACTCTTCCAAAAAACATTTCCACGTTTTGGAGCTTTCCTGGGAGTGTTTGCTATGGTTGCCCATTAATATCACTGTTGCCCAGCGTGGTGATAATTTGTCCCACATTTCCCGTGGTCATTTCCGGGGTTTATGTGCACGTTTGTCACCAGACAGGGTGCATATGCCCACAGTAGAATTGCGTAGAGCAGGGTTTGTGACTCCATCCTGCCAGACTTACTGCCTCCAGGGGCTGCACTGTCTCTGTGGCCAAAGTGTGGTACAGCGGACAGAGTCATTACCTCTAGGACCAGAGGGCAGAGGTTCAAAACCCAGCTGGGGCACCTGCCAGCCCAGTCCCTATATTTTACCCACCACTAAATAAAGATAGCGCAGACACCCCTGTATGCATGGGGAAAACACCCATATTTTACCCAACACCGCACACACACCACAACAATGGGCATTACCTACAGCCAAGTCCCCCAAATGCAGTCCCATACTGCCACATTGCAATCAGGTCAACTGCTTTTTCTGAGAGAAGTTCATGCCAGCATGTTGGCGGACAAGTACATGTGGTGCAGGGGGCAGTGGCTGCTAACCACAGAAGACAGAGGCCTAGCCATGTGCAGGCTGGCACAGTCCACTGCAACAGACAGGTCCTGCCGGATCCACAGTCATGGACAGTCCAGGGAATCCAACCAATCTGTGGCTACACAGTGGTGCAGTGCACACAGACAGTGCATACAAGAACAGAAGGTCACAGGTTCAAAGCCCAGCTAGGGCTACTGCCAATCCTGCCCACATATTTTTCCCACAACTAAACAGTGATAGTAAGGACACACCTTTCATGGCGGGGACATATGCAATGGTAAGACATCTATCTTTTACCCCACTGAGCACAGACACCATGAACAGGGGCAGTACCTAGAGCAGAATCACCCAAATGCAGTCCGGGTGGGCCACACACCAGTCAAGTTCCATGCTGACACTCATACAAATGCCTGTGCTGTATATCTATGCACCACCCCCATGGCATGTAGATGTAGCCCATGCATATTCATGAGGGATAGCAGGAAAACCCGAACAGTGTGATGCAAACCTGGACTGGAGTTGGGAATCTGTGCCGTAAAGCAGCAGCCATCAAGGGCAGACACACCCACACCCACAGGCCCCATTGGCCAATGTCTCCTGGAAAGGCAGAACATTGGACCGTGCATGCAGCACCCAAAACGAGCACTTGCATAACTTACCAATGTCACCCTACACCTGAGGTATACGGTACACAGCTCGGAGACGTTTGCTAGGAGCACAGGCAGGCAGTTATCCATACGTTACGTACATACTGCTAGTTGACCCCATCCAAACAATCTGTTAGGTGTTTGCGGGGCATGCTCCAGGCCTGGCCTCTGACGGTGCTTACCACCCTGGGGAGTGACCACCAGCTGTAATGCGTACCATATCCATGCCTTGCCGTGCTCAGGACCGGTTTGGTGGGCAAGGCTACTTACCCCCTCAATCGTAGCACCATGATGGCAGAGGTGTGGAAGTGTGTGTCTGTCTATACAGTGGGTGTTGGCTGCAAGCCCCTTCAACAGCCCGCACTGCCAGCACTGTTGCCAGTATTGGCCAGTCAATGTGCATAATGAGGTGCAAGGTACCATGGGTATAGCCAGGGCAGGGTGGCGTGGCCAGGATGCATCTGCACTGGGCATAGGGCCCTGGCAGGGACATTGGCTGGGATATTGTAGTGTCCGGCCACCACCTACACAGACAGGGTGGCCAAAGCATGTCCTTCTGGGGGATCACGCTCACCCTGACTGTGCAGTGACCACAGCATGGCTAGGCCCCCCCATAGTGCTGTACAGTAGTTCTCTCATGTGATAGATATGGGTTTTGCTTTGGGGCCCAGTCACTGATCTATCTCCTTGCTGTGTATGCAGACAGCCCAGTTCTGGGTGCATGCATCTCCATTGGGAACATGCACTATGGACTAACCAGCAGACTGTTTGTAGCTGGTAGATGTCTTGCTATAATGGCTTGCAGAGTGCAGTGGCTGTTGGCTTGCTGCAGGGGAATATCTGGTGGTGGAGTGCAGCTTACCATACCCTGGGCTTATGTCTGTCTGCTATTGTGTTATGGCTGTGTATGGAGCTGCCTGCCTGGGGGGGGGGGGGGGTGGTGGTGTTCCTCAGCAGGACTGGGGTTGATGTTGCCCACAACTGCCACCTTTGCAGGGAGGTAGAGTGTGGATCCCTTGATGGGGACCATGTTTGCCACTGGGGGGGGGGTGCCTGATGGCGGCAGACAGGGATATCCATGGTGTTTGTGCAGAAACTAGCTATCTTACACATTAACACTGCTTTGGAACGCCCGCTTGGCCTCCAGCAGCCATGGCAGGTGTTGTTGACCTGGTCCTGGCCACCTCATTGCACACTCAGGGTGAGCACAGTACCCGCACGATGTAACGGTGTGTGACTACTCTGTGCCAGTAAAACACCCGGTCAGTGCCCCCTACTAGGCCAAGGTGCTGTGTGGGTGCACCCGGTCACTTCCCCCAACAGGGCCGAGGTGCTGTGGGGATGCATTCCCCATCTTGTGTCCATCTGCGGACAGCTAATTTGCATGTGCAGTGCGTCATGGGTACGGGTGGCCTAACCCTATCCTGTTGACACCAGCAGACTGTCTGTGAGGTGACGTGTAGGCTATCTGCAGCCAGCCAGGGGCTTGCTTACAGCTATGGAGCTGTAGCGCAATGGTTACATCACTGCCTGTGCAGCCAGAGGTCATGGGTTCAAACCCACAGTGGGGCCCTTTGGTAGGGCTGTCCACAGCTTTATTTTTATTTACTGTACATATGTCTATGCCGGCAAGACCACCCTCAGCTTACTATACCCATTACGTGCCTCTGAGGGTGCTTCATAGGGCGCCCTGTAGGCCACCTTATGGTTGCCATCCCTATAGGGTGCACTATACATTATCCTGTGTCGCAACATACATGCTGCCCTATAGGGGTCATTCAAGGGTGCCTTGGCGAACAGTGCACTGTAACATGTGCCTTATGGGCCGCCGTATGTTAACATGCTGGGAGAGTGCGTTTGCTAGTAGTGATAACAAAATAAAATTATACAGCCTCCTACAGCACTCCACAACATAATACATACTGCCTCAGCAGGCATTTTTCACTGGGCATTGTGAGGTGTTGAACCCCTGATCCCTGCACCATTGGTCAGTGTTTTAACCATTGTGCTGTGGCTCTGTTCCTGTGCTTGTGCATCAGCGCGCCGCCTTCT
This sequence comes from Ichthyophis bannanicus, assembly GCA_033557465.1. NCBI lineage: Eukaryota > Metazoa > Chordata > Amphibia > Gymnophiona > Ichthyophiidae > Ichthyophis > Ichthyophis bannanicus. The sequence goes on from CM066035.1 coordinate 434,918,011, forward strand.
GCCGCCCAAGGGGACCAGTGCGCCGCCTTCTGCTGCCCAAAAATAACTGTGCGCCGCCTTCTGCCGCCCAAAAAGCACTGTGCGCCGCCTTCTGCCGCCCCAAAATAACTGTGTGCCGCCTTATGCCGTTCCAAATTAATTTGCCTCCTCAAACAATGTTAATCATTACAATTACTGCCTCAGCTGACCTTTGTCATTGCACACACTGGGGGATTGAACCCATGGCCCCTGCACCATTGGTCAGTGTCTTCACCGTTGTACCACGGCTCTGTTGTTTTGTATACTCAGCAGCGTGCCACTTTGCCTTTCCACGCGCTAATGTCGACCCCCGCACATTAGCGCGACGCACACACGTCCGGTTGCTTACTACCGTTTTTTTTCTATTTTCTGCCTGAACCGCCCACTCCTTATATGGCACAGGCACACTAGCACGGCCCCGCACGTTAGGAATGTTTAGTAAACAGACCCCTTAGTGGAGAAATACATTGCAAGAGAATCTGGGTTAGGGAAGGACTGTAAGGGAAGGGTGGAAGGGTGGAAGGGGCGGAAGATAAGGAAGAAAGATGGGCAGCAATGGCGAACACAGTTTTAGGATTGTGAGATGAGGCCACAATAACAGAAGACAAACAAATTATTTTAGCAGAAAGAATCTGGGTATGATAGAACTGGTGGCAGGTGAGCAATATACAAAAACTGATGAGGATACAGCGGAATTGCTAACCAAATATTTCTGTTCTGTGTCCACAGATGAAGGCCGGGAACCGGACCTCAGAAAACACCCACAAATAGCAACAGAAGCCACGGGAATCTCAAATGATTTTCAGAAAACTGTGTTCAAGAGGAACTAGCTAAACTAAAAATAGACAAAGCGATGGGTCCATATGGGATACATCCAAGAATACTGAGGAAACTTGGGGTCGTTCTAGCAGCTCCACTGTCTGACATTTTCAATGCCTCTTTGGAGTCGGGAGTAGTGTCAGAGAGTTGGAGAGAGGCACATGTGGTCCCTTTACACAAAAGCAGATGTTAGGATGACATTGAGAACTTCAGGCCAGTTAGTCTAACCTCTGTGGTTAGTAAATTATTGGAAAAGTTATTAAAGGAGAGAATAGTGAGGATTCTGAAGTCCAATGGATTGCAGGATGCGAGGCAACATGGATTCACCAAGGGCAGGTCTTGTCAGACAAATCTGATTGATTTCTTTGACTGGGTGACCAGGAAGTTGGACCAAGGGACAGCCCTAGATTTGGTATATTTAAATTTCAGTAAAGTCTTTGACTCCGGGGAGCGTGTGTAGAGGAGGAGTTCCTGCCCGACTTGTGCTCCGCGTCTTGCGTTGTTTCTACAGGCGCCTGCAGGATTTCCCAGTCTACCGATGTGGCACCTGGCCCCGACGCCATCTCGGGAGCCTTAAAAGTGCAGTGGATCTCGCCAGCAGTTGGGAGCGTATGAGAGAAGGAGTTCCTGCCTGACTTGTGCTCCGCATCTTTCGTTGTTTCTACAGGCACCTGCAGGATTTCCCGGTCCACCGATGCGGCACCTGGCCCCGACGTCATCTCGGGGGCCTTAAAAGTGCAGTGGATCTCGCCAGCAGTTGGGAGCGTGTGAGGAGGAGGAGTTCCTGCCCGACTTGTGCTCCGCGTCTTGCGTTGTTTCTACAGGCACCTGCAGGATTTCCCGGTCCACGTCATCTCGGGGGCCTTAAATTTTGGCCTGCTCCGCGGTCATGTTTTGAAGGGGCACCATTTAAAAGGGCTTGTTAAGCTCCTTTTGCGCTCCTTCGGTGCTTGAGGAGCTCTAGAGCTGGCATTCTTGGAACGGGCAAGCGTAGAAAACATCTCCTAAATTTGAGTACAGTGAATCCCTCTAAAGTCGTTAAAATTGTTGGGCCTATGGATAGACACGTCGTGTCTGTGAATGGTGTAGATGGGATTCCTGTTGTTGCCGCCAAGTCTTCGCCTCTCTTAGATGGCTCTTCGGTATCGTTGGGGGTTTCAAACTCTGCCCCTTTTGCTGATTTGGATTCCATCGGCCCAGTGACTTCTTCACCATGTTGGAGGAGCAGTCTCAACGAGTGGATGCACTATCTCCATCCGTCCTCCTTGAGAGTCCTTTAGAACCTGTGGCTCTTCAGGTACCAGAGGATTTCGTGAGGGCACATCAAGATGGTTTACCTATTTTACCTGTGGACTCTCAGAACAATTCTTTATCTGATGTATGGCGTGTCCTCTCACAAATTGAAGCTTCTCTAATTTCTGTTGTATCTCAATTCTCAGAGTTTTCGAAAGACTCAGTGGCTAAGTTGGCTCAGCATGATTCTCAGTTAGCAGCGTTAGATAATAAGTGTCAGAAATTGGAAACTCAATGTGTTACTTTGCAGAATTCCTTTGTCATTTATTAAAGATAGTCTTATCCTGCATACCCAGCAAGAATTATTGGAAAATACTCTGAGGGCAACGAAAATCAGATGTTTACATTTTCCCTGTACTCGCTTGTTGTCCCCTCAGATATTGTTTGATAAATATTTATCTGAAATCTTAGGGTATTAGGATAACACTAAACCTATTATTAATAAGCTTTATTATTTGCCTTCAGTGAAGGCGACTCCAGGTGGTGTCTCTTAGGGAGCCGCTCCTATTTCCTTGTTAGATTCATTAGATATTTCTGAGTTTATTGAATCTTCACATGATGTGATTTCTACTTGGGCCATCCTTCTTGTGTCTTTCTCCTCTGAGGCTGACAAAAACACAGTTATGCGTTTGTTTTTTCAAAATAAGAATGCTGAATTCTATGGGGGAAAAATTAATATTTTTCCAGATGTCTCAAGGCAAACTCAGCTTAGGCGCAAGGCTTTTCTGTTATTAAAGCCACGCGTTCTAGCACTCGGTGCATCCTTTTTCCTTAGGTTTCCCTGTAAATGTTTGGTTACATTAGGGGGCACCAAGTATGTTTTCTCTGAGGCTTCATCTTTAGAATCGTTTATTATAAATCAGGTTCCACAGGCATAATGTATAATGCTTTATTTTTATAAGTCAACATGTTTTGCATATTTTTAGGGCATTAACTCCCTTCCATGCATAATTTTCTATTAGTAATGTTATTCTTTTATATTGTGTATAATTGGTATTTGTAGTTCCCCTGGATGTGGACTAAATGGATTTCTCTATTTTACTTTAAATGTGAATTGTATTTTTTTGTTCGGAATTATCAATAAAAAGATTAATACTAAAATCTTTGACACCGTTCCACACAAACAACTTATAAACAAACTCCCTAGGGATGGACACTAAAGTTACTGACTGGGTTGAGTGGGTTACTGACTGGGTTGAGTGAGAGGGACAAAGGCTTCAGGTAAAATGAGCTCATTCTGAGGAGAAGGAGGTATCAGTGGTGTGTCACAGGGATTTGTCCATGATCTGATTCTGTTTAACATCTTTGTTAGTGATATTGCAGAAGGACTGTTGGATAAGGTTTGCTTGTTAGCAGGCGATACCAAAATCTGCAATAGAGTAGACACACAGGAAGAAGTTGACAACATGAGGAGGGATCTAGCTAAACCTGAAGAATGGTCTAGAATAGAATGTTAAAAAATGCAGGGTCATGCATTTGGGCTGCAAAAATCCAAAGGAGCTGTACAGTGTAGGGGCTGAGGTACTTCTGTCCACAAAAGAAGAAAGGGATCTGGACATAATTGTGTTTGATGGTCTTAACGTAGCTAAACAGGTAGAAAAAGTGACTATAAAAGCCAGAAGGATGCTTGGGTGTATAGGGAGAGGAATGGCCAGCAGAAAAAAGGAGGTAGTAATGCCTCTGTATAAGTCTCTGTATAAGTCTCTGGTGCAACCTCATTTGGAGTATTGTATGCAGTTCTGGAGACCGTACCTTCAGAAGGATATAGCCAAGTTGGAGTCGCTGCAGAGGGTGGCCACTAAAATGGTTAGTGGTCTTCGTTATGAAGCATATGAGGACAGACTTAAAGATCTTAATATGTATCACCCTACCCCAAACCATCACCATTAACAACATCACACTCCCAGTCAAGCAAGAGGTTAAATATCCGGGCATAACTCTTGACAAATCATTCAGCATGCTACTTCACCTGAAGCAAACAGCCAGAACAATATTTTACAAATTAAAGACCATACAACACATAAGACCCTTCCTTGAAACAAACAATTTCAGGTCTGTTGTTCAAGCCATTATTACCCCCCACTTTGACTACTGTAACAGCCTGTTACAGGGTCTACCGGCAAAAAACCTATACATACTCCAAAGAGCACAGAACATCACAGCCATAATCATTTGCAAAGCCTGACTGACTGACCATATGACCTCCACGGGCTCCTTATACCAAGTCGGATAAAATACAAGTTACTCATTGTAACTTTTAAGCTCATTAACAATCTTGCACCATCCTTCCTTTCAACTCTTCTTCACACCCCTGCAGATATCAGATCACGAGGGGAGAATGCCCTCCACTCCCTAGTATTTCCACATTCAAATCGAAAAACGAAACAAACTACCAGCTCCAGAGCTTTTACATATACGGCCCCCAACCTCTGGAACTCCTTACCAACATACATCCGCGCAATCAAGGATCTCCAAGAATTCAGAAAACAGCTCAAAACACACCTCTTCACTGCACACTACGGAGAAGACAGCCCTATTAGACAGTCTATTACCTAGCATAACTGATGGTAAATGACTACTCAAAGCCAAACAGTCCCTGATGATACTCACTCAAATCCAAAGAACACCTGTATATAGTTAACATGCATATAGTTATAAGCAAAACGTTAACCTGTTGAAAATTGTTTCATGTTAAAGTTATCATGTAAAAAGTTAGCACCTTGTTTTATGTAACATGTTGGTTTCTCTGTAAACCACCCCTGATCTCTGGAAGGGGTGGTTTAGAAAGGTGTAATAAATAAATAAATAAATAATACTTTAGTGGAAAGGCGGCATAGGGGTGATGTGATAGAGATATTTAAATACCTCCGTGGTATAAATGCACAGGAGGGTCTCTTTCAATTGAAGGCAAGCTCTACTACAAGGGGACATAGGATGAGAGTGAAAGGGGATAGGCTCAGAAGTAATATGTGGAAATATTTCTTTACAGAAAGAGTGGTAGATGCATGGAATAGTCTCCCAGTGGAGGTGATGGACACGTGGATAGTATCTGAATTCAAAAAAGCATGGGACAAACAGAGAGGATCTCTAAAGGTAAAATGGGGACTATTGTAGTTGATATGGAAGGGCAGACTAGATAGGCCATTTGGTCTTTTTCTGCTGTCATGTTTCTATGTTTCAATAGACAGAAACAGAGGAGAAAGTTATCCGACCAAGGGAAAACGTGAATGACAAACTGAACCAGCAAGGGGGAACAATTGGACTGTGTGATCATAAGATCCAAAGCCTTCCCTGCCTTATGGATTGATCCAGGTGTATGTTGTAGGAAATCATGATCCTCTAGAAAATGAATGAATGAAAAATCACGTGATTTGGAAGGTCAGAAGCAATGGATGTTAAAATCCCCCAAAACTAGGAGATTTTGACACGCGATCGTAGTATCAAGAAGAGACTGCAGTATGGTGCCCAACTGGGACTCTCTCATAGAAGGGGCACTCCTCATCACCTGCACTGCACTTAAGTGTTTGTGTCAAACACTTCAGTTTGCACAACACAACTTTCTTATAGTCTCTTCCATATCGGTGTCATAAATAAACTGAGTGCCCTTGGGATGGACTTTAAAGTGATTGACTGAGTAAGAAACTTGTTGACTGGAAGGTGACAGAGGATAGTAGTAAATTAAGTTCACTCTGAAAATGGGGGGCATTACCAGTGGTATGCTGCAGGGATAATGGTCATGCTCTTTTTAACATTTTTGTAAGTGGTTTCAAAAGGTCTGTTGGAAAAGGTGTGCCTCTTTGCAGATGATACCAAAATCTGTAACAGGATAGACACCCTGGAAGGTGTGGATAGTACAGAGATGGATCTCAAAAAGTTTGAAGAACAGTCAAAAAATTAGCGTCTACAATTTAATGCTAAGTAATACAAGGTCCTGCATTTGGGCTGCCAAAACTCAAGGGAGCAATACAATATAGGGAGTGAAGTACTTCAGTGCAATGGGGGTAATCGTATTATATGATTCAATAAATCATAGAATAGCCAAAAAGGTAAAAAAGGCAATGGCAAAAGCCAGCAGGATAGTTGGGTACATAGGAAGAGAAATGGCCAGCAGGAAAAAAGGAAGTGATGGTGCCTTTGTTTAAGTCTCTAATGAGGCCTCATTTGGAATATTGTGTTCAAAATCTGGAGACCGCTCCTTCAGGTTGGAGTCAGTCCAGAAGGCAGCTACTAAAATGATGGTCTAAGGTCTTATAGGGCATAGGAGTATGGATGTATTTATTTATTTAACCAAACTTCTATACCGCCTTATCCTTTAATCAAAGTGGTAATTTACATTGCAACTCAAATTCAAACTGGATACACTTATCTAGGACCAAATGGTTGGCATACAGCGTACTTAACAAATGTAGAACCTTTTACAATTGATTTGACTTATTTACAGCTTGATCGTGTTATTTACAGTTTAGGCAGGTTATCAAAAAGCAGATCTTATAAACTTTAGAGGAAGGGCGAGAGAGGGGAGATATGAGACATTTAAATTCCTCTGGATCAATGCACAGGAGGTGGCCCTCTTTCAACTGAGAGGAAGCTCTGGAATGAGAGATCGTAAGATGAAAGTCAAAGGAGGTCAACTCAGGAGTAATCTGAAGAAATATTTCTTTATGAAAAACTTTGTGGATGTGTGAAACAGCCTCCTACTGGAGGTGGTGAAGAGAACTATATCTGAATTCAAGAAAGCATGGAACAAGTACAGAGATTCTCTGAAGGGGAGGAAGAGATTGTAGAATTTAATAGTTCTTATGGATGGGCAGGCTGGAGAGGCCATATGGTCTTTTATCCGCCATCACTTTCTGTTTCTATGTTTCCTCCTACACCAGGAGTGGGCAAACTACGGCCCGGCGGACCTTTTAATCCGGCCCCTCCAAACATTCATAAGCCTGTATGGACGGCATGGTAGTGGCTGGGCCGGCCAGCAGCTAGTGGGGGGGCGGGGCCGTGGGCGGAGTACGGATTGAGCCGTACGTGCAGGCGCAGGCAGGGAGTTGACGTCACGTCAGATGACGTCAACTGCCTTTCCGTGCGCCTGCTAGTGAGGAGCGATCCATGCGGCGCCCGGCAGTCATTTTGTGATGCAGCTAGAAGAGAAGAAAGCGCTAGCCAACATAACAAGCAGCCTATGGGCAGATGCGTCTTATAGGGTGAAAAATATGGTAATCTCCTGAGGCCTTCTGACTAGTGTCCGTGATGGTATCTGCTTCTTCTTCAATTGCACGCTATTATTTGCACTTGCTTATTTTAATTTTTATTATTCTTCTGTTGTGTTTAGTAATTTCTGTTTTAACTCCTATTTTTATTTATAGATCTTTATTGCAGAATCCCAAAATTTATATTAATTCACACATACACACCGTCCATCTACTCTTGGTCCGGCCCCGGGTCCAATATATGAACCCATTGCGGCCCTCGAGTCAAAATGTTTGCCCACCCCTGTCCTACACCCTAGTAAGATGCAGTGAGATAGGAATCATATAACTTTATTTAGTTTGTAAATTTTCTATTCCACTTTAGCTAATAAGCAAAGTGGTGTACATGGAACGTAATGCGGAATATTTACATATAACATTATAACTAAGCAGTATTAATATATAACATAACATCATTTGGATAAGCGCTGGAGTGTACTATTTACAATGCAATTAGGGAGGTTACAGGTTAGCATGCTGATTAAGCCTTCTATAGACGTGCAATGAATTTATACATTTGGTTATACAAGGTCAGGCAGCGGAGTTGAAGTATGAGAGCTATAGTGCTGTTGCGTTTTCTTGCATGGGATTGTGCTGCTGCCGTTAAGTGCCAGTGCCAAAAAGATCCTTGAACAAGTGTGTTTTGAGGTTTTGTCTGAATTCTATTGTAGAGTCAGAGAGTCGCATTTGCAGGGGTAGAGAGCTCCATAGGTAAGGTGAGAATTAAATACATACAATAAAAATGGAATCAAAAAGACGTTCAGCAGTTAGAGTGATACAGTTGTGGTCAACATTAGTGGCACCCTTGCAGGTAAACCCCTTAATGTTCAATATCTCCTAAAAAAAGTGGCCAGTGAAATGGCTTTGGACTATATATGCACACATATTTGACATATAAAAATAAAACAAGACCAATTAAAATAGGAAATAGTAGGAAATAATATAAAAACTGGGACATTGCCAGGAAATGATTATTAATAGCATTAACCAAATGGATCAATATAGGGATAGTAAACTCTCAAAGTTACCCTGCAAAAATCCCATATATAAACTACAAGCTTCTCCATAAAACTTTTTTGTCAGACTTTCACAACACAGGCTGCTATTGTGAGAGCTACCCCAATTACAAATCCATTTTAATTTTTAATATTTAGAAACATAGAAACATAGAATTATGATGACAGAAAAAGACCACATGGCCTATCTAGTCTGTCCTCCCCATATCAACAACTACAACAGTCCCCTTTTTACCTTTAGAGATCCTCTGTGTTTGTCCCATGCTTTTTTGAATTCAGTTACTGTCCTCATCTCTACCACCTCCACTGGGAGACTATTCCACGGATCCACTACTCTTTCCGTAAAAAAATATTTCCGCATATCACTCCTGAATCTATCTCCCTTCACCCTCATCCCATGTCCCCTCGTAGCAGAACTTGCTTTCAATTGAAAGAGGCTCTCTCCCTGAACATTTATGCCATGGAGGTATTTAAACATCTCAATCATATCACCTCTATCCCGCCTTTCCTCTAAGGTGCACATATTAAGATCCTTAAGTCTGTCCTCATATGCTTTATAATGAAGACCACTAATCATTTTAGTAGCCACCCTCTGCACCGACTCCATCCTGTTCACATCCTTTTGAAGGTGTGGTCTCCAGAATTGCACACTATACTCCAAATGAGGTCACAGCAAAGACTTATACAGAGGCATTATCACCTCCTTTTTTCTGCTAGCCATTCCTCTCCGTATGCACCCACGCATCCTTCTAGCTTTTACCGTCACCTTTTCTACCTGTTTAGCTACTTTAAGATCATCAGACACAACCACGCCTAGGTCCTGCTCTTTTTTAGTGGAAAAAAGTACTTCACCCCCTATACTATATTGCTCCCTTGGATTGCTGCAGCCAAAATGCATGACCTTACATTTTTTAACATTAAATCCCAGCTGCCAAATTCTAGACCATTCTTCAAGCTTAGCTAGATCCCTCCTCATGTTATCTACACCTTCCCGGGTGTCTACTCTATTGCAGATTTTGGTATCATCCGCAAAGAGTCAAACCTTACCCGACAGCCCTTCCTCTATATCACTAACAAAGATGTTAAAAAGAATCTGACCAAGGACAGATCCCTGGGGCACACCACTGGTAACATCCTTCTCCTCAGAGTGAGCCCCATTTACCTGTACTCTTTGTCGCTTCCCACCCAACCAATTTCTAACCCAAGCAGTAACTTTAGAGTCCATCCCTAGGGTGCTCAGTTTGTTTATAAGTCACCTGTGAGGAACAGTGTCAAAGGCTTTACTGAAATCTAAATACACCACATCTAGGGCTGTCCCTCGGTCCAACTCCCTGGTCACCCAGTCAAAGAAATCAATCAGATTTGTCTGGCAAGACCTGCCTCTGGTGAATCTATGCTGCCTCAAATCCTGTAATCTGCTGGACTCCATAAACCTCACTATTTTGTCTTTCAGCAGCATTTCCAATAATTTACTCACTACCGAAGTTAAACTAACCGGCCTGTAGTTTTCAACCACATCCTTACTTCCGCTTTTGTGTAAAGGCACCACATGAGCCTCTCTCCAGTCCTTTGGCACCACTTCTGACTCCAACGAGGCATTGAAAAGCTCAGTCAGTGGAGCTGCTAGAACGTCCCCAAGTTCCCTCAGTATTATAGGGTGTATCCCATCCGGTCCCATCGCTTTGTCTACTTTAAGTTGAGCTAGTTTCTCATGAACACAGTCTTCTGAAAACTGTTCAAGATGTCCCTCGCTTCTTTTCCTGTTTGTGGGTGTTTTCTGAGGTCCTGCTCCTGGTTCTTCATCTGTGAACACAGAACAGAAATATTTGTTAAGCAATTCCGCTTTATCCTTATCAGCTTCTACATATTCCTCCCCTGCATCCTTGAGTCTGACAATACCACTTTTGCCCTTCCTCTTCTCACTAACATATCTGAAAAATGTCTTATCCCCCCATTTTATTGCATTGGCTATTTCCTCCTCCTTTTGAATCTTTGCCTTCCTGACTACTTTGCTAGCTTCTCTAAGTTTTTCCAAATATAGATGCCTGTCTTCCTCTCTCTGTGATCTCTTGTATTTCATGAAGGCCTCCCTCTTTTTCTTCGCTTTTTCAGCTACTTCTTTCGAAAGCCATAGCGGTCTCCTTTTCCTTTTGCCTTTATTTACCATTTTAACAAAAAGGTTGGTTGCCCTTAAAATATACCCTTTCAGTTTTGCCCACTGTTTTTCTACATCCCCAGCTGTTTCCATCCCACTAACGACTCCCTGAGGTATTGGCCCATCTTGGCAAAGTTTGTCTTCCGAAAGTCTAAGATCCTCACCTTTGAATGGATTCTAACAGCCCTAGTCCTAATACTGAACCACACCATCTGGTGATCACTGGATGCAAAATGATCTCCCGCTACAACATCAGGAACATTTGCACCATTGGTAAGCACCATGTCCAGTATGGCCCCTTCACGTGTGGGGTTTGTTACCAATTGTCTGAATAGTTCTCCTTGTAGAGAATCCAGGATCTCCTTACTTCTAGATGATACTGGAGCAGGAATGTGCCAATCAATATCTGGCATATTGAAATCTCCTATCAGTAGCACTTCCCTTTTCCTAGCAATGCTGTGTATGTCTTCAATTAACTCTCTGTCCACCTCTTCCTCTTGTGAGGGAGGTCTGTATATCACACCAATGCAAATAGATTTCTCTTTCTCTCTTTCTGGTTTAACCCACAATGCCTCCTCTCTGCCTTTTAAGCTCTGTAATTCCAAAGCTTTAATAGTAGTTTTTACATATAAGGGTATGTTTACTAAACTGCAGTAATGGTACATAACACACGTTATGTAACGTTAACGATCGTTACGTGACATTAACGTGTGTTCTGAGATGTTAATGATCGTTAACGACTCAGAATGCGCGTTAACCGCAAGTAACGATCGTAAAGCTCTGCAGCGCGGTAAAACACCGGAGAAGGTGGAGAGTGGGCGGAGAGAAGGGGTCAATGGGCAGAGAGTGGGCGGGGAGAGGCTCCAGGCACACTAACGTGCTGATCTGAAGAGCTGAATCCCAACGCGATTTAAAACCTGCCGTTAGATGCACATATGCAGGGGAGAGAAACCATTTAAGTGTCTGCAATGTACAGCATAGGCAGGGAAACCTATTAAAGTGAGAAGTGTGATACATGTGCATAGAACAAAAGGGCACATAAACATTGAAAATGACTTCAACAAACTGTGGAAAACCATAACCAAGCTGGCCAATAGTGGTATAGTGGTATGAAGATGAAACAGCCAAAAATAGCACTGAGAAAGCCTCAGAAAAAGATATTAACTGTGGAAGGGTGTATGCTCTGTCACCATAGAAGGTGAATGATGCCACAGTGAAATAGCACAAATCAGGGCTCCCCCCTGTTAATAAACAGGCCCCCCATGGCATGCACATGTTCAGTAACAGCAGGGTGGGCATGTCAGAAAGGGCAACTGGGCAGATGCTGGAAAAGGGGATACAGAGGGCTGCAGGCGGCATATGCTGTGGTGCACCTGGGGCACAGTGCGGACCAGGCAGATGCTCAGTTGGGCCCATAGGAATGCATAAACAGTAGAGCTGGACTGCAACTGATGAGGGCCCAACAGGGGCATGAGTGTGCCCCCCACAGTGTCACAGGGGACAGTACCCAGCAGCCACCCCAACGGGCACATAACAGTGGCAGGCGGTGCTGGGGGGAAGTGGGGGCATCCATCCAGGCAACCCTACCCCACCACCCATACCATAGACAACTGCCTACATGCACACTGGATGGCCTGTGACTGCCCACCACCAGCACGACCAGCAGAAGGGCATGTCAGCATGGTGGCGGAGGGGTACTGGTGGTTGAGGGGGAGGGGGAAGTGACACCTGACCATAGCATGCCACGTCCCAGACCCATGTAGGTGGGTGCCATGCACTGCAACAGACAGGCTCAGTAGGACAAACAGTCATGGCACCCCCAGGGAATGATCCATCCCTGTGGTACCAGTGTGGCGCAGCAAGCACAGCCAGTGCATTCTGGAGCTGAAGGTCACAGTAAGATGCCGCGGGTGGAAAGATGCAACCAGGTATTGCTGATAGAATAAACATTCGTGGAACACCAACATTTTTCCGCACTGAGCACAGACACCACATACAGGCGCATTACCGAGAGCCGAGTCTGCCAAATGTAGCCCGGGAGGGCCACAAATAATGCAGGCGTCATGCTGATTCCAATAGAAGGACATGGTAGCATGGTGGCGGAGGGCATACAGATGGTGGAGGGGGCAGTGGCACCTGGCTGCAGCAGAGCATGGCCTAGCTGGGTCAAGGTGGGTGCAATGCACTGTAACAGACAGGCTCAGTAGGACAATCAGTAATGGCACCCCCAGGGAATGATCCATCCCTGTGGCACCAGTGTGGCGCAGTAAGCACAGCCAGTGCATTCTGGAGCTGAAGGTCACAGGTTCAATCCTGAGCTGTGGACCCTGCCAACTCTGTCCCCATACATTTTACCAGTAAGAAGCCACGGGTGGAAAGATGCAACCATGTATTGCTGATAGAATAAACATGCTTGGAGCACCTACATTTTACCGTACAGAGCACAGACACCACAAACAGGCGCATCACCGAGAGCAGAGTCTCCCAAAGGCTGTCATGGAGGTCCAAAGCACATTCAGGTTCCAAGCTGACTGCAATAAAGATGCATGAGCTGTATGCCGATTCTCCACCCCCATGGTATGCAGATGTATCGCATGCATATTCATCAGGAACAGCATGAAAACCTGAACATGGTGCGGTCCACCAGGACCGGAGATGGGAACCTCTCTCCAAGAGTATTGATCCACAGGGGCGGAAACACCCGCAACCATAGGCCCCATTGGCCACAACGTCCTGGAGAGGCAGGATGGTGGGCCCTGTGTGCATCAATCAATAGTAGTACGTGCATACCCTAGCAATGACAACCAAAACCAGGGAATACGGTACACAGATAGCAAAAGGTTGCTATGATAACTGCCACATAGCAATCCCCAATGTTAGCACAAGCGGCCCATTGTGCTGCACCATACCAACCTCTGTGATGTCTGGGAGTGTGTGTCACGTCTGGAACCTGACATTGCCCACCACCTTAGGAAGAGACCCCAACAGTACAGCATACCATAGCCATGCCTGCATGGTGCCCAGGACTGGTGCAGTGTCCCGGCCTGCCAAAAGCCCACATTGGTGCACTATACGTGCATGGGTGTGGGGGTATGCGTCAGTCTATCCAGTGTGTTCCGTCTGCCAACATCCTCTTTATTTATTTATTTATCTATTTTCTTCTATACCGCCCCTTCCAGCGATCAAGGGCGGTTTACATGAAACATCTTAATAATTGTACACAGTTGTATACATTTACATTGAACAATCGGAATCCTCTTCAGCACACACCGCTAGCAATGTTGCCAATGTTCATAATGAGGAGCAAGGTACTGTGGGTATAGCCGGAGAGGGCGGCCTGGTCTGGATGCACCTGCACAGGGCCCATGGCAATGGCTGGGATATTGTAGGGCCTGCCCACCACCTTCAGGGATAGGGCGGCCACGGCATGTTCTGATGTGTGGTCATACTCACCCTGACTGTGCAGTGACCACGGCATGGCTGGGTTCCCCCATAGTACTACATAGTGTCCCTCTGAAGTGAGATAAATGGGCGCTGTTCCCTGGAGCCCTATCACTGACCCATCTGCTTGGTGGGTGTGTGCACATCCCAGTTGTGGGTGCACATGTCACCTCCAGGAACATGCACTATGGACTAGCAAGCAGGCTGTCTGCAGTCAGTACGTGTGTGTGGCTGGAACACCTTGCAGGGTGCAGCGGCTGTTGACGCACCTTGCTTGCTGCTGGAGGATGTCAGTTAGTGGTGTGGGCTAGCTGTGCATAACAAGGTCTAAAGTCTGTCTGTCACTGCCCAATGTACTGAGGCGTACAGATCAGCGTAGACTGCCCTTGTGGGGGGGCCACTCCCTGGCATGACTGGGGTGAATGGTCCCCTCTACCTCTGTGTAGGGGGGCTAAATGTGGACCCATTATTCCGAAACCCTGTTCCCCATCCTGAGCCAAAAAAGGGTGGGTTGGTTGTTGCTATGTAAATCGCCTATGGGCCAAAACCCCCCTCTTTTTGTGCACTTATGGTGCATGAACTTTGTGATCAATTTCAAATTCGGGGGAAGATCCCTTGTTTACAAGCTACTACTACATGTCTTACAACGCATGTAGTTTATGGTCTTTGGTGTCCGTGTCCACATCTGTATGTTGGTAAGACTTCCCGCCCATTGAAGACTCATTTGGCAGAACATAAGTATAGTCTTCGTAAATCTCGTATTGATACTCCCTTGATTCAGCATTGTCTGGAGTTCAAACATCATTTTGAAGATCTTCGCTGTACAGTGTTAGATCATGTTCCTCTGAATATCCGACGGGGGGACCGTGGCAGGCAATTGTTACAGAGAGAGCAACGATGGATATATGCTTTGAATACGCTGCACCCGCATGGCCTGAATGATAAAATCGAATGTTCTTTATTTTTTTGACCATTCTCCAGTATTTTTGTCAATGTAAATGTTGTAGCTCCACCTCTTTTGTTGTAATAGTGACGTGTAATGTGGTGGTTGGTGGTAGTTGTCTTTTTTAATGTGCGTCAGACGCCGTGGTGTTGGTTGTCGGAGAAAGTCTATGGTAGTAGACTGTGGCTGTTGAACTTATTAATTGGCCCTTTGAAGAAGCCTTTTTGTGGCGAAACGGAAGCCTCCGTCAGGGCGTGTGCTACTTTTGAAGATCTGTTGAATTATGATATTTCTCCGGTGCTGTTCTGGTGTGGAAGCTATGGTGTGATGCGGTTGGGCATTGTTGGAGCTATCTTCATGAGTTGCTTGCAGAGTCGTCTTTAACAGATAAGTGCTATATGCTCTCATTTTGGGCATGGAATAATTCTGTCTATTCTTACTCTTGCTTTCTTTTATATTTAGGAAAGTATTGGTGGTTCCTGCGTTGCCTATACCAGCATATTGATTCTTCAGACGCTTTTAAAGTTGTTTGTATGTTGTGATTGGTGTATGTTTGATATATTTGTGTAGATCTAGTATTCTATTCCCAGTAGTATTTTTGTGGTTTTGAATTGCTTATTTGGTAAAATTAGTGGGTAAGATATAATGGCTATTGGACCTGTGATGTAAGCATCTGCTGTTCCCTATAGTGATTTTTCACTACATGTGGGGTTTTAGCCATCCTGAGGTCCTTTTTTGCCTTGGATAAGTTGTTAAAAATTTGTTGTTGTTTAATTATGTTGGATGGTTTTTGAATGTAACTTTATAGTGCAGAGCTTGGTGGTGTTGTGTGGATTGTTATTGCTCTGAGATAGCTTAGTATTAGACTGTAGCATAGCCCATCACAGAAATGCCATGTGCAGCAGAAATGGTGCAGGGCACTCCACCTCACCCTCAGGGTGAGCACAGGACCCGTCCACTGTGATGGACGGTAGCCACTCTGTGGCAGTAACACACACGGTCAGAACCCCCACTGGGCTGATGTGCTGTAGGGTGCACATGGTCAGGACACACAACCAGGCCGAGGTGCTGGGTGGGTGCATCTCGCAACACGGGACCCTCTGTAGACTGCAGATCTGCATGTGCAGTGCATCATGGGAGTAGCTGGTCCAATCCAACCCTCGCACACACAGCAGACAGCTTGAGTGGTGACCTGCAGTCCCTCTGTAGCCAGCCAGGCATGTAGCAGCAGCTATAGAGAGGTAGGCCACTGGCAAATGTACTGGCTGCGCAGACAGAGGTTAGGGGTTTGAACCTACTGTGGTGATAAGTGTTAGGGCTGTCTGAAGCTATTCCTTTTATAACAGCGGAGTGTATGCGAGCAATGAATACCAGGAGTCCCGTACAGAATCCAAGCCAATTGATTGTGCACACGGCCCAGACAGAAACGAGTCCAAAAGTGGCTGAGCAAGCTTGAACTGGTGTAAAACCCTCATATGCAGTTGCGAATAGTCAAGTAAACACAAGCTCCCCATTGGTGCCAATGCCCCCCCACCCCACCCCCCCTTTATCCAATCAGGGTCTCTCTCTGGGCCTCTATCTCTATTCCCCCCCTCAATCCAGCTGGTCAATATGCACATTAAAAGTAATAGATACATCTCCACAACGAGGACATCTCTAGGCAAAGGAATGTGCAAGTATCCTAATGTAAAATGTCTGAAGCAGACTGGTCTGTACGGAATCATGCAGACTCTACAACAAGCAGACATCTCGAACAGGCAAGTCTGAGTCCCCTCAGCAATACTGAACGGAAGGGGGATTAAAAGCAAGGTCCCACATACAGGCTCTTATAGGCCATAGCCTATCACACATTGAGTTGGTAGCATCAATCTGAACTATAAAGCACCCTCAAGCTCTGATAATCACAAGTGCCCATACTCGTAGCGACGCACGTACCTACGCGCATGGCGATGCACGTACCCACGCACGTACCTACACACGTGGCGACGCACGTACCTACGCACGTACCTACGCAGCACAAAAATTCTAGAGGAGATGGCTGCCATGTCGAGGAAGCCTGCTTTCACCATGGCAGATCTGTATTTGCTCACAGAGCTATTCTGCCTCCGCCAACATCGCCTCTTCCCCGGCTCAACCCAGAGGCAGAACCTGGCCAGAGTAAGGAGGGCCTGGGAGCGCCTCACCATGAGGTATAATAGAGGTTCTGACTACCCACGTGAGGTAAGTGCAAGGGGACAGGCACCCCAACCTAGGATGTGAAGGAGAACAACTGGTAACCTAAGCACCCATCAGCCACACACTGCCAGGGAATGTCATGTGTTGGTGTGTCCAGCTGGGAGGAACATCAACCCCCCCCCCCCCCCATAACAACTGTAACCACCCTGCTCCCCGGGGGTAGCTGTGACCACCACAGAGATGGAGCACACAGTACAATGTAATGGTATATTTATTTATTTATTTAGCTGTATTTAGATCCCGCTTTTTACCGGGTCAAAGTGGTCAATTGGGAGATACATTTATCAGGAGGGGTTATGACACACATACACTAATACTTACAGGGAACATGGGCATTGGAGGGTTAAGTGGCTTGCCCAAAACCACAAGGAGTGCCTATAGGACTAGAAATCCCAGTCCCTCCGGCCTGAGATTGCTGTCCCCAGGTGGGACTTGAACCCTCGGCCCTCCGGCCTGAAGTACCTTGTCCTAACCACTAGGCCACTCCTCCCCCTGGTTCTGTTGCAGCCTCAGTGATGTGCCCGATCCACACACCACCACATGTCCATCACAGAGGCCAAGAGACTCACAGGGGTATGTCCCTGCCCCCGTCTGTGATCACAAGGCTCAACTAAATCCTCAGGATGCAGCAGGCCTCACCTCAGGGCTCTATCCCCCATCCTGGTGCTATGGTGACTGCCCCTGTCTGTGATCACAAGGCTCAGCTATATCCCCAGGATGCAGCAGGCTTCACCTCAGGGCTCTATCCCCCATCCTGGTGCTATGGTGACTGCCCCTGTCTGTGATCACAAGGCTCAACTATATCCCCAGGATGCAGCAGGCTTCACCTCAGGGATCTATCCCCCATCCTGGTGCTATGGTGACTTCCCCAGTCCGTGATCACAAGGCTCAACTATATCCCCAGGATGCAGCAGGCTTCACCTCAGGGCTCCATCCCCCATCCTGGTGCTATGGTGACTGCCCCTATCAATGAACACAAGGCCCAACTATATCCCCAGGATGCAGCAGGCCTCACCTCAGGGCTCTATCCCCCATCCTGGTGCTATGGTGACTGCCCTTGTCAATGAACACAAGGCCCAACTATATCCCCAGGATGCAGCAGGCTTCACCTCAGGGCTCTATCCCCCATCCTGGTGCTATGGTGACTGCCCCTGTCTGTGATCACAAGGCTCAACTATATCCCCAGGATGCAGCAGGCTTCACCTCAGGGCTCTATCCCCCATCCTGGTGCTATGGTGACTGCCCCTGTCAATGAACACAAGGCCCAACTATATCCCCAGGATGCAGCAGGCCTCACCTCAGGGCTCTATCCCCCATCCTGGTGCTATGGTGACTGCCCCTGTCTGTGATCACAAGGCTCAACTATATCCCCAGGATGCAGCAGGCTTCACCTCAGGGCTCTATCCCCCATCCTGGTGCTATGGTGACTGCCCTGTCAATGAATACAAGGCCCAACTATAACCCCAGGATGCAGCAGGCCTTACCTCAGGGCTCTATCCCCCATCATGGTGCTATGGTGACTGCCCCTGTCTGTGATCACAAGGCTCAACTATATCCCCAGGATGCAGCAGGCTTCAACTCAGGGCTCTATCCCCCATCCTGGTGCTATGGTGACTGCCCCTGTCAATGAACACAAGGCCCAACTATACCCCCAGGATGCAGCAGGCCTCACCTCAGGGCTCTATCCCCCATCCTGGTGCTATGGTGACTGCCCCTGTCAATGAACACAAGGACCAACTATATCCCCAGGATGTAGCAGGTCTCACCTCAGGGCTCTATCCCCCATCCTGGTGCTATGGTGACTGCCCCTGTCAATGAACACAAGGCCCAACTATATCCCCAGGATGCAGCAGGCCTCACCTCAGGGCTCTATACCCCATCCTGGTGCTATTGTGACTGCCCCTGTCAATGAACACAAGGCTCAACTATATCCCCAGGTTGCAGCAGGCCTCACCTCAGGGCTCTATCCCCCATCCTGGTGCTATGGTGACTGCCCCTGTCAATGAACACAAGGCCCAACTATATCCCCAGGATGCAGCAGGCCTCACCTCAGGGCTCTATCCCCCATCCTGGTGCTATGGTGACTGCCCCTGTCTGTGATCACAAGGCTCAACTATATCCCCAGGATGCAGTAGGTCTCACCTCAGGGCTCTATCCCCCATCCTGGTGCTATGGTGACTGCCCCTGTCAATGAACACAAGGCCCAACTATATACCCAGGATGCAGCAGGCCTCACCTCAGGGCTCTATCCCCCATCCTGGTGCTAAGGTGACTGCCCCTGTCAATGAACACAAGGCCCAACTATATCCCCAGGATGCAGCAGGTCTCACCTCAAGGCTCTATCCCCCATCCTGGTGCTATGGTTACTGCCCCTGTCAATGAACACAAGGCCCAACTATATCCCCAGGATGCAGCAAGCCTCACCTCAGGGCTCTATCCCCCATCCTGGTGCTATGGTGACTGCCCCTGTCAATGAACACAAGGCCCAACTATAACCCCAGGATGCAGCAGGCCTCACCTCAGGGCTCTATCCCCCATCCTGGTGCTATGGTGACTGCCCCTGTCAATGAACACAAGGCCCAACTATATCCCCAGGATGCAGCAGGTCTCACCTCAGCACTCTATCCCCCATCCTGGTGCTATGGTGACTGCCCCTGTCAATGAAAACAAGGCCCAACTATATCCCCAGGATGCAGCAGGCCTCACCTCAGGGCTCTATCCCCCATCCTGGTGCTATGGTGACTGCCCCTGTCTGTGATCACAAGGCTCAACTATATCCCCAGGATGCAGCAGGCCTCACCTCAGGGCTCTATCCCCCATCCTGGTGCTATGGTGACTGCCCCTGTCAATGAACACAAGGCCCAACTATATCCCCAGGATGCAGCAGGCCTCACCTCAGGGCTCTATCCCCCATCCTGGTGCTATAATGACTGTACCTGTCAATGAACACAAGGCCCAACTATATCCCCAGGATGCAGCAGGCCTCATCTCAGGGCTCTATCCCCCATCCTGGTGCTATGGTGAGTGTCCCTGTCTGTGGTCACAAGGCTCAACTATATCCCCAGGATGCAGCAGGCTTCACCTCAGGGCTCTATCCCCTATCCTGGTGCTATGGTGACTGCCCCTGTCAATGAACACAAGGCCCAACTATATCCCCAGGATGCAGCAGGCTTCACCTCAGGGCTCTATCCCCCATCCTGGTGCTATCGTGACTGCCCCTGTCTGTGATCACAAGGCTCAACTATATCCCCAGGATGCAGCAGGCTTCACCTCAGGGCTCTATCCCCCCATCCTGGTGTTATGGTGACTGCCCCTGTCAATGAACACAAGGCCCAACTATATCCCCAGGATGCAGCAGGCTTCACCTCAGGGCTCTATCCCCCATCCTGGTGCTATGGTGACTGCCCCTGTCAATGGACACAAGACCCAACTATATCCCCAGGATGCAGCAGGCCTCACCTCAGGGCTCTATCCCCCATCCTGGTGCAATGGTGACTGCCCCTGTCTGTGATCACAAGGCTCAACTATATCCCCAGGATGCAGCAGGCTTCACCTCAGGGCTCTATCCCCCATCCTGGTGCTATGGTGACTGCCCCTGTCAATGAACACAAGGCCCAACTATATCCCCAGGATGCAGCAGGCTTCACCTCTGGGCTCTATCCCCCATCCTGGTGCTATGGTGACTGCCCCTGCCAATGAACACAAGGCCCAACTATATCCCCAGGATGCAGCAGGCCTCACCTCAGGGCTCTATCCCCCATCATGATGCTATGGTGACTGCCCCTGTCAATGAACACAAGGCCCAACTATATCTCCAGGATGCAGCAGGCCTCACCTCAGGGCTCTATCCCCCATCCAGGTGCTATGGTGACTGCCCCTGTCTGTGATCACAAGGCTCAACTATATCCCCAGGATGCAGCAGGCTTCACCTCAGGGCTCTATCCCCCATTCTGGTGCTATGGTGACTTCCCCTGTCCATGATCACAAGGCTCAACTATATCCCCAGGATGCAGCAGGCTTCACCTCATGGCTCCATCTCCCATCCTGGTGCTATGGTGAATGCCCCTGTCAATGAACACAAGGCCCAACTATATCCCCCGGATGCTGCAGGGAGCACTGCAGAGGCCCACCTCCCATCCTCGCAGTGGCTGTTGGGCACTGGCAGATGTGTGGAGGTGGACCACAATGGTGTGCTGTTTCTGTGTTGCAGGGCCCCACACACAGGGCACATAGGGTACAAGCCAGACATGCATTGGCGCAGTGCACACATAGGGCGTGGCCCGGGCAACAGCACGGGGCATGAATGTATCACACAATAGGGGCGGTCACCTGTTGCACACAGCGATATATATGTGTCGCGTCAGAGGCCCCTAAAAGGTTTCTGTCCACTAATGTCAATGTGTGTTGTCAATTCAATAGGTGGAGGATCTACGTAAGAAGGCGTGGGAGTTAAGGGCATGGTACCTTCGCTATGAAGCCCATGTACAGCGGGAGCGGATGGCCCAATGGGACGGTGAGTGATGTGACATGGCCCTGTGGGGCAATGGCTGGCAGAACCACAGGATGCATTTGACTGCCATGGCTGATGTGTGACCATGGAGATGACACGTGTTCCCCTCTCGCACAGTGGATACACGTGCTGCCATGGAGCCTGTGGGGCCGGAGGTGCCGGATGCAGCAGCGGGGCCGGAGGAGGTGCATGGCGATGTCGGGCAGGAGGAGGAGAAAGCCCCAGTGCCCATGTTGGCGGACAACGGCGGGGGGGCCGATGAAGAGGGTGCTGCAGCCGACACTGAGGGGGAGGAGGAGGCGGGGAGGAGGAGGGGAAGGTGGGAGCGGGGGAGATGGAGGTGGTGGGGGTGGGTGGAGTGGGGGAGGAGTGGGAGGTGGGGGTGGAGAAGGCAGCGGAGGAGGCTGGAGGGCAGGGGGTGGGGGGACGGGTGCGGGTGGAGGGGGAGGGGGACAGGAGGGGCTCTTGGGTGGGGGGCCAGGGGCCGGAGGGGGAAGAGGTGGGCAGGGTAGGGGTGGGGGTAGAGCAGGTGGGGGATGGGGTGGGGTCGGGGATGGGGTTGGCGGCTGTGGCATGTCCCCATCAGCATGGGCCGCCACAGGGCAACGGGGGCACCAGCTACCTGCCCCATGATGCTGGCGATACATCCCCCCTGGACATGGGCCTGCCACACATAGCCGCTGACAGGCGCACCGTGCATGCAGCCACACAGACAAGGGGAGATCTGTGTCTGTGCGGCTGCATGTGTGGGCTGCGCATGACTGCGGCTGTGCATGCCCAGGCACACGCCCAGAGGCAGCACGCTCTCATCATGGGGCAGGTCCTGGCAACCCTGACCGTGGTGGCTGACCGGCTGCGCGTGTTGGAGGAGTATGTCTCCGGTGGCGCACTTGGCCAGCCACCATGTGACAGCGGTCCCCGGGGTGTGTAATGCGGGGATACACATAGCACACACACCCTGTGACGGCCCATGCCATGGCCTGCCACAAACACCAGGGACAAGTATGAGTGGGCCCCACAAATGTCGGCATGGGCATCCATGTGCATACTGTGTTTTGTAAATAAAGTTATACATATGTTGCTGATAACTACGGTGGACAGATGACCCTCATTGCAATGTGTCAGTGTTGTGTGAATGACACATGTGAGCACCGACATGCGTGTCTGTGTGCACTACAACAGGAGGATGCAGGGTACTGTACCCATGTCAGGGGTGGGGTGATATTATGGGCATCACATGGGGTAGTGCCACACATGGACAAACCCACACACGTGACACAGTGGGTATGGGGCAGCTGTGGTGGACCATGCAAGGGTATGTGCAGCAGTGGCGATGGGCACAGACAAGGGTGGACGCTGACATGGACAAAGCAGGGGGGTTAATGGACACAGGGGCGGGCAGTGCACATGGCTAGGGGTGGACCGAGTGGCCATGGCCGCAGGGGGACAGGGGATGGGTGGCGTATATGGGACAAGGGGGGGGGGGAGATCTCCACAGGTGTGGCGGGACATGCGCATATGTTGAGGGTGCCAGGATGTACCTGGGTCCTGGGGTGAGTGTGTTGGTGTGGCGGCATACAGCATGGAAAGCTATGCAGAATCCACAGTGCACCTATCACAGTCCTGTAGACCATTAGCCCTATGTGGCGGGGGTACTGTGGCCCTGAAACGCAGTATGCATTTGTCCATGCCAATCAGTAGTGTTCAGGCGACCCAGGGTATGGGCCGGCAGGGTGGGGGAACCTCCATGGCACACAGTGCAATGGGTCATGCACGGTGGTGTATCTGGTACCAGCAGTGGCCACAGGTGTGATACCAGGTTTGGGCAGGGAGACATAGCAACAGCACAACATAGACATATGACGACAGGGAACGACCACTTGCCCTATCTAGTCTGTCCGTCCCGAAGAACTACAACTGTCCCCTCTCCACCTTTTAGCGATCCTCTGTGTCTGCCCCATGCTTCAGTGACGTCAGGTACTGTCCGCATCCCCCCCACCTCAACAGGGGTACTATTCCACTGATCCACTACCCCCTCCGTAATGAAAAAGCCACGCAAAGCACACCTGAAGCTACATCTCAACACCTTCACCCCATGTCCCCACTCAGTGGAACCTGTTCTCAATGGACTTAGGCTCCCTCCCGAACAGGTATGCCACGTAGGTATGTAGACATCCCAACCATGTCACCTCCATCCCGCTTGTCTTAAAAGGAGAGCATCTTACGCTCCATCAGTCTGTGCCATATGCCGTATAATGGAGGCCACAAATCATTTTAGTTGCCACCCTCTGCACCGACCCCATCCCGGTCACATCCTTTTGAGGGTGGGGGCTACGGAATTGAACACAATACACCAAATGGGGCCTCAACAAAGGCCTATGGGGAGGCATGCTCACCCCCTTGTTACAGTTGGTCATCCCTCTCTGTATGCACCCACGTATCCCCCTAGCCGTTGCCGTTGCCATCTCTACCTGTTCAGCTACCCTGAGATCAGCAGACACAACCACACCTATGCCCCGCTCTACGTCCGTGGACAAACGTCCCCGACCCCCCATACGGTATTGCTCCTTTGTATTGCTGCAGCCCAAATGTATGACCTCACATCTGTCAAGATGATACCCCAGCTGCACAATCATAGCCCATTCCTCACGCTTAGCTAGATCCCACCTATTGTTATTGACCCCTCCCTGGGTACCCACCCTATTGCGGGGTGTGTTATCAGCTGCACAGAGTCAGGCCATACCTGAATGCCCTTGCACTATAACATCAACACCGATGTTACATATAAGCAGAGCAGGAACAGCTCCCTTGGGCACCCCACTGACAACATCCTACCCCTCAGGGCGAACACCATGTACATGTACCCTCTGTCGCCCCCCACCCAATCAATCTCTAACCCAAGCAGTAGCGTTAGGATACACCCCTAGGGTGCCCAGTCTGTGTTTATGTCGCCTGTGAGGAACATTGTCAAGGGCGGTATGGACATCCACATACACCACATCTAGGGCTCTCCCTCGGTCCGACCCCCTGGTCACCCAGTCAAGGATGGCACTCACATGTGCCTGACAGAACCTGCCTCTGGTGTATCCATGCTGCCTCCGTTCCTGTAATCTTCTGGACCCCAGACCCCTCAATATATGCTCCCCCAGCAGCGTGGCCAATAATGTACTCAGTACCACAGTTAAACTAACCGGCCTGTAGTCTCCAAACCAGTCCTTACGTCCGCCTCTGTGTAGCGGCACCACATGAGCCTCTCTCCAGTCCTGTGGCACCACACCCGACTATAACGAGGCAGTGACACGGTCAGTCAGTGGAGCTGCTGGAACGTCCCCGGGGCCCCTTAGTATTCACGGGTGTATCCCATCCAGTCCCATTGCTTCGTGTACGTTAGACTGAGATAGTTTCACACGTACAGAGTCATCTGGGGATTTCTCAGAATGACCTTTGCTCCTGTCCCAATTCGTGGGTGTGGGCTGGGGTCCTGTCCCCGGTTCACCATCTGTGAACACAGAACAAACATATTCGTTAGGCTATACTGCTGTACCCCCATCAGTTCCAACATATTCCTCCCCTGCATCCCTGTGTCTGACAATACCACTCTTGCCCCTCCCTCCTCACTAATATACCTGGATAATGTCGTCCCCCCCCCCCCCTCCGCATGCATTAGCTATTTCCCCATCCGTTGATCACTGCGCCCTCTTTGCTACTGTGCTAGCTGCCCCAGGTGTCCCCAAACACTAACATGTGGACAGGTCAGACAGCATGCACATGTCAACAGACGTAGTGGCAGGGACACCTAACAGAGGCAAGAGAGGGCAGAGTGACACGCAACCCACCCCTGTAAGGGGTCCCCTCTCCCCGGGGCAGGGCAGGAGCGACACAAACACCGCCAGGGATCAGACGTCTCCCACTGGGCCCATTTTGCAGGGTCCCCCTGGTGGAGTGAAGGGGGAGGTTACAGAGGCCAGGGCCTCTTAGGCAGGGAATGCAACGGGTACACAGGTGCAAGAGGGCAGGCCGGGTGCCATCACCTGGGTGTGGAGGGGTGGGGGCTGGAGCCCTGGATGTAAGAACGGAGGCCATTATATGGGCGGAAAGGCCACGGTGGGAGCCAAGCCATGGGCAGGGGCAGCAGCAGGGGGATTGGGGAAGCAGAACGCCAGCATGCTCACAGCCGACGCACAACTGCAGGCTGGAGGGGTTTGACTGGTGCAGGGGAGAGCACAGGCACGGGACGCCCGGGAGGGGAGACTGCGTAGTGGGATCTAGGACGTGTACAGGAGGGTTGGCAGCCAGGCACAGGGGGGTAAACAGGTCAACCTAGGGGGATGGGAGCTGGGGAGAGTGTGAAGGACAGAGAGCCTGCACCTATGCAGCTGCATGAGGCTGAGGTACATCTGACAGGCGATGACACCACAATGGATTGTTACGTGAGCAAAGCCGATCAGCCTGTGGAACAGGGATGATACAGGCTATACCTGAGAGGGGGTGTACCAGGGAGGGGAATCCATAGTTCCCAGGCCGGGTGGCTCTAAGGCCCCATGTTGCTAGGGGGAGGGTCATAGGGACCTGGGCGTACAACCTGATTCTGAGATGGGCTGTCAAGCACCTGCTGCAGGAACGGGGACACTGGGGTGGGGATGTAGTCTTTGTCACGGAGCTGTACCCTACCCTGCATTGTGTCTGTGGTATAGAGTTATCTGAAGCTGAAGGGCGGCAGTGCTAATATGGCCACTGAATGTACGTCTGGGTTTCTGCTTCGGCCAGCACCGCTACCAGGAGAGTGACCTATCCCTGCTGCTGCAGACCTGTGTACCCTGCAATATGGGGAGTCATTACACAGACATTGCTGGCTATCTGACAGGCTCTGAAGGATATCCTGTTCACCAGACACTGTCACAAATATGTCTGTCTGTCTGTGGTGAAACCGCACCATTGGGTATCATACATATCTGTCAGCTGTCTCATCCCTCGGAGTTCGCCTACACGCCTATTGTGTGATGCACACATGCAGCCAAGCACTGCCTACATCCCCCAGATGGCCCAACTGTGGGATATTTGTGGAAGCCTCGGAGACGAGGGCAGCAGAGGGTTCCCATAGGGTCACACGCCCCTCCAAGCCAGGGGCGAAGGGTGCCGGTGTGGCAATGTACAGGGTCCGATGTACATCCGATGTGCTGTGGGGGGGCACTGCACGGGGATGTATCCGTGGCCACCCCAATGTTCCCCCAGCGTCTGCTGTTGGGAACAGGTGGGGTGGAGGGGGTGGGGGTCAGGGTGGAGGGGGGACCATGCACACTGGTGGGGCTGGGGGCAGTGGGCCAGTGTGTGCTTGCGGGTGGCTTTGCCACAGCAGGTGGGGCAACCCATGCTGGCCACAGCTGGGTTGGTGGGGACACAGGCTGGCTGCATACATGGCATGGGGTTGGCCCCTGGGGTGGACACGGGTAGGACTGTGCGTCACATGGCCCCCCCACATGCAAAACAGGACACATGATATCAGTTCAGCTGCATTTGTAACCATTTATTTGGCATGCCCTCGGCCACGCCTTGTGCATCCCCTCCCACCCCGTGGTGCTGGTGGCATGCCCGGCGCAGCTGCTGCTGCTGCTTCCTCTGCTGGTGGTGGTGGAGGTAGTGGTGGTGGTGGTGGTGGTGGCGGTGACCCCTGCAGTCCTGTTGGAGCCCTCCTGCCTGCCACTAGGAGCTCCAGGCTTGCAGCTATGGCACGTGCTGAGGTCGCCAGGTCATCCAGCCGTGCTGTCATCTTTGCTATTGCATGTCACATGCGGCGTGTCTCATGTCTTTGCCTCCACTGCTCGTGGGTGACCACACGCAGTACATGCTGTACACCTGGGGGGGCAGGATGTACACTGTGAGACAGGGAATCATCTGCCAGCTGTACATAGGCATCCACACACCAACGCGGTTGGCCACTCACCCTCAGCATCCCTCTGTGCCACCTGGGAGTGTGCCCGCATCTCCCCAATGACCCCTGTGATGGTGGACATCACCTCCTGCCTCTCCCGATGTGGGTCAGCTGCAGACACCTCCGGTGGTGTGCCGGCCTCTACCTGCCATCGGCCCAGCCTGCTGTCCTCATCCAGGGGTGGGGCATGACCCCTCGCTCCCACTGCTGTGGCCCCCATCGGCGGCACCTCTGGCACAGCGTCTGCAATGTACCCTGGCCCAGGGTCAGTGTGTTCTGCCACCTCCATGGAGTAGATGTCACCTGTAGGGCGAAATGATACATAGGTTAGGTAGGGTGTGGCTGCCTGTCCGCCCCGTCGCACCCTGTGTAGGTGTCACCACCTGTATCTCTGTCAGCCATGTACTGCCCCTCCCCCCTTAGCCCACACATGCACACGTGTGTATGGTCACCCACAGGTACAGCTCACTCAGACCTACCGGCACTTGGGTGCGCCGTGTCCAGAGCAGGGGGCAAGCCATGTATGTAGATGGGCCCGAGCCGGTCTGCCAGACGCTGCTCGAGCTCCGTCAGCTTGGCCATCTGTACTGGGCCCCCTCCAGTGCCCTGTGCTGAACATCGCTCCCTGTCCAGCTCCATCCTGATAATACATTTGATGTCACAATACCGCTTCCTGAGGCTTTCAATGTCATGGTGGGGTCTCCCTGCTTCCGCCACCGCTGCCTGGACCTCAGCCCATGCCCTGTTGCAT
Organism: Ichthyophis bannanicus; assembly: GCA_033557465.1. Taxonomy (NCBI): domain Eukaryota; kingdom Metazoa; phylum Chordata; class Amphibia; order Gymnophiona; family Ichthyophiidae; genus Ichthyophis; species Ichthyophis bannanicus. Next base: position 434,946,364 of record CM066035.1, read on the forward strand.
GTGGCACTGGTTGTGGTTGCACTCTGCCGACCAAACAACACCTTGAACTGTTCTAGGATGCTGGCCAGGAGTAGGTCATTTTCCTCCTGGCTAAACCTCACCGCCCTTTTTCTGGCCTCCTCTGCCACAGGGGTCCTATGGCACTTCTGCCCTGGTGCAACAGTGGCCTGTTGGCCGGGGTGGTGTGGAGCTCCAGATGGCCCTGGCCTTTCGTTATCCCCCTTGCCAGCAGGTGTGGGCACTGGCAGCTATGCACTGTGTCTCTCTGCAGCCCCCTGGTTTCCTCCATCGCTATCCGCCATGCTGTGCTTGAGTATGTGTGCTGAGGTGTTATGCGTTACACATCCACCATTTTTGTATCTGTAACGTGGGCGTGGTTCTACGCGCGTAACGCCATGCGTTACGGCACGTGTTACGCCTCCGCACGCATTCACGTGTCATTGAGCTGGCATATCCTACATGCGTTACTATAGACGGAACGCAGCGTTGTGCCCAATTCCCCCTAGGATCCTCCAATATCGGCAAGGTTGGTGTGCACTGCACCATATACGCACCCATTAGCTTCCATCGTGAGTCCTACTGCATGCACGCACGTTGATCATGCAGTCATTGTTTGGTGTGTGCATGCGCGTTTCCACGCACGTATGGGGATCCTGCATTGTGTCGCAAACATTACGTCACATGTACACGCCACGCTACGTCAATGCGCGTGGGTACGCGTCATGCGTTCCAGTCGCATCTAGTTCTCTGGGTGGGTGCGAGATGTCAGATGCCGTATATTTGCACCATGCTGCGTCAGGGAGACATGCCACCCCTTTCCCCCGCTGGCATCCAATGTGTGCGGTCACATACATCCATGTAGTTGGGGCCATTGTGGTGATGCGCGTTCCCACGCGCTCTACGTCACTCCTGTTGCTCGGTGCATTGTGGGGACGCACATTCCCATGCGTGTTGCATCATTCTAGGCTCATCAGGTATGTATTGTTGTTTTTAATGTTGACCCCGCCCCACACCCTATTTCCCAGCAACCTGTCCTCCATTGCATATCTATCATGGCTCAAACTGTAAATGCAGGTTGTGCAGTGGTTGCGCTGCTAGAGCTGGCTGGGCTACATGTTCCGGAGGAGGGAGATGATGTACCTGGGGCTGTGGCACTGGGCATGGGTGCTATCCCTCTGCAACTCCGGTCTGCAGTTGTGGGGGGTCCACAGGCGGATGGTGGAGGACACCGGCGCCATAGGCATGCTGAGGCACGGCCCCGCCTGCAACGCCTCTACAGGCCCAGGCCCATGCTCCAGGACATGAGAGAGGACCAGGTGATCTCCCTCTACCGGCTGGACACAGGGGCCATTAGGGAGCTCTACGAGGTTCTCAGACCTGACCTTGAGCCCCGGACTGCCCGTCCCATGCTATACTGGGATTGGCCAAGCTCCTGGCTGCCCTACATTTCTTTGCCTCTGGCTGTTTCCAATCCTCAGTGGCCGCAGTGGGTGGGATGAGTAGGCCAACATTCTCTCGCTGTCTCCACCAGGTACTGCGTGCCATGGTCAGCCGTGTTGGGAATTACATTGCAATTCCCAACAGTAGGCAACATTGGGGGGCCCTGGGACAGGCATTCCAGCAGATTGCAGGGATACCACACGTGATGGGAGCTATAGATTGCACACATGTTGCCCTGGTCCCGCCACGCGACAGGGAGGTTGTGTACCGCAACCGCAAACACTTCCATTCCCTGAATGTGCAGGTTGTTTGTGATGCAAGTATGTGTATTCTGAATGTGGTTCAATGGTTCCCAGGGTCAGCCCATGACTCCTATATCCTGCAGCACTCGGCACTGTTCGGCCAGTTTGAGGCCAGACAATATGAGGACTACATCCTGCTGGGTGGGTATTCACCATATCTAACGTGCGCCTACCATATATGGTTGACGGGACCCCATTGTCACCTGTGTCCTCTGCATGCCATACATTGCGGTGGTGTTTTGGGGTGCTGCCTATTTGTGGCACTTCACACATGTGGTGTGTCCCTTCGTGATTGCATGCGATACCTCTGGCTTACCCATACCTTCCACACCTGGCCTCAGGCATACTGCACGGGCAGTTGTACATAGGTATGCCTGTGGGGTGTGTCCCTCTCCCACCACATGTGGCACATGTTTGTGCGTTTCCCATCTGGGGGGGAGGTAGGGGCACAGACCCATGCACATGATGTACAGTGTGTATGGGGCCTCCTCTCTTTTGGCCATGTAGGGGGGCGACACATGTTCTGAACTGTGGGTGCACCTGCTACCACCCATGTCTGCTACCTGTCTGCCCACTCTATCTTGTCTCCACTGCCCCTCTCACCTGGACCCTCGGGGGGTGTTCCGTTGACCTCTGCTCTGTGTGCACTGTATCATGACTGTCACATACTTGCACAAGTGCGCATCTCTGCCCCTCCCAATATGCCATGCCGCTGTCAGCCAAGTGCCCTCACAGCAGCCACTGCTGCTGTCTGGGCAAAGGTATGGGATGTGTGTTTGGACATGGTAACGTGGATGGGTATTGCCCCCATTAGCCTTCCCCGGAGCTCTGGGTCTACCAGCAGCAGACTCTGGTGCACTGCCATCATGTGCAATGATGTGACATCATATGTTTGTGTCCATGCTTATCTGCTGTCCAGTCGAACATTGCTACATCATTGATTCTGTGGGTCCCTCATCTCACATGTGACTGTACAATGTTTCTTTTTGCAGGTGATGCAGGATATGGGTGTTGTGCCTGGTTGCTGATCCCTGTGCATCTCCCTTGGTCAGGTGCAGAGATGCGGTACAATGAGGCCCATGCCTCCAGCCACTCAGTCATTGAGCGCACCTTTGGCGTTCTAAAGAGTCGCTTCAGGTGTCTGGATAGGACCGGCGGTGCCTTACAGTACAGACCCCTGACTGTGGCACAGATCATTATTGCCTGTTGCATCCTCCACAACATTGCTCTCAGGCACAATGTCCCAGTCGAAATTAATGAGGATCTGGAGGCAGATCCTGTGTGCCCTCCTGCACAGGGCCGTGGTGACACACGTGCGGGGATGGCAGCCAGGCAACATTTGATCGAGGAGCTCTTCTCCGGTAAGTTATGCATGTGTGGGGATGTGCTTATGGGTCGCCATGTGTGAGCTTCTCTGTGTGTTTCACGGCACTGTCATGACATGTCTCTATATGTCTCATGTGTTTTGGCTCCACAGGATAGGCTCCTGTGTTTGGGCCTCCCCAAGATGGGCTGCCAGTACTGCCCAATGATGTGCTGCATGTAGGGACTGAGTGTACGTCAATGCAACATGCAGGTGACTGGGGTGGGTGGACATACAGGTAGATGTACTGTGGTGGCAGCACCGCATGACACATATATGTGTTACCCTCTCCACTGCTCCTCTGGTGTTGCACATGTCTTTGGCCTACCACTCCATCCACCGTATGTTCCGTTTGGCACACATGTGTCCATTGCCTGTGCACATCTTGGGCGTCTACATACTGCACCTACTGCACATGTTACCAGGCTGTGTGTATCTCTGGACTCAGGGCATTGTATTGTTTGAGCGCACATACAGACTTCACTGCCATTGCGGCATTAGACAACTTCGGTGCACCCATGCATGGACTGGGATGGTTGTCTTCACTGGTCCCTGAAGCTTGCAGCACGCGTACCTTGTCTCACGGTGTATGTATCTGTGTCTTTGGGACGTGTCTGCCTGACGCTACCTTCTGCTCCCCTCTGCCTTTGTCTGTTTCAGGGATGTGTCTGGCCACCTGTCTAGTGATGTTCACCCGTCTCTCTATGCCCTTCTGCTTATGCCCTTCTGTACATTGTGTGCATGTATCATATGTTGTTCCCTGACGTGTCTCATGTTTGATGTAGGACACTGCATGTCAACGTTTTGTCTCCACGCAACGCAACATTCCTCTGACATGCTACACTGACAGCTGACCATGCAGACGTGATGATGGATGCAGTTCCTGGACATCTGCAGCCTCCACTGGGGCCCCTTGTGCCCTTGCCTGACTCAGAGTTTCCCCATCAGACCACTGCTGTACCTTTCAGGTAGGTTCCACCTTCGATTATCTGGGACATACACCACATGCAGATGCTGCACTTGGCCTGTTAGTATCAACGTGCCTTTCTGTGGTATCTCTTTCCACCACCACTGCAGGACATGCTGTGGACCTCTGGGATGCCTGTGTGACATGGGCATTTACATGACCATGTTGAGATGGTGTCCTGGTCTGCAGGGCCATCTCCTGCTGCGGTCCATGTGCACTATGCAGTGTGTTGTGGCCATGTCATGATGTGATATCTACGCATTCATGATGCACATATTGTTTTTTTTTCTTGTTTTGTTTTTTTTGAAGTCTTTATTTATCCGTTTCAAAACACAAAAAAAAACATATAACAACCAAACAACACAGTAAACATCGATTGGCTATGAAATACAATATTCAGTAATACTTTTCGATACCTATACAAAGATAGGCACTCTGTCACCACCTTACATTAGCGAATGACATTATGAGACGGAAAATATAATGTGGCATACAACTGAACATTTAGCGACGGACACCTAAACCCAAATCCAGCAACCTCTATTTTGGAAAAATCTTTGAGTCCAGGGCTACCCATTTTTGCAACCTGGATGAAAGATATGGGTTTTGTTTGACATAACTTTGTTCATACATATGGTGGGCACATAAAGAATTCCACCATTGTTCGAAAGCCAGAGCACTAAAATTTTTCCATTGACTCAAGGATTTTCAAAGCAAGTCCGAGTAGCAAGTCCAAAATTGAGTAGTCATTCCTCCGTAACTCAGGTATTCCAGCATGTGATCAATATATTATTATGCAAAATGTCAAAGGCACTTGTATATGTAGCAGTTGACAGATTCTATCCCAGACTTGTTGCCAATACCTCCGTAACTTCGAGCAAGTATATAACATATGTTCCAACGTACCGGGTTCTTCTTGACAGGACCAACACAGATTACTAGCCTGAGACTGCCATTTCGCTATCTTAACTGGAGTCAGATAGGCCCGATGTGCCAAGAAATATAACGTTTGCGTTAGAGAGGCTGAACATGTTACTCTTATCTGTGAGTGCCAAAAATGGTTCCAGTCTTCCGGATTCTCCATATGACCAGCCTCCTCTTTCCCAGATGGACTGCAAACCTTTACACCATCTGGTCTGGCCATCCCTTATAATTGAGACTATTTTCGAGACAATCCGTGGTCCCTCCCGTAATTCCCTAACTTTCATCATCCATGAACTGGAAGCAGATATTGCAATTGGTGAGACCTTGGCCTTCCCTAGACAGTGTCGTAGCTGACACCATTGGAACATACAACTGTCCGGCAGGCCGAATTCTTGTTGCAGCATCAGATAAGTCTTAAAAATGCCATCAGCAATCAGATGTCCAAGAGTATATATCCCGTGTTTGAGCCATAAAGGCCATGCAAAGCATCGCCCTGCTATCTTGAATCTAGGGTTCATCCAAATGGGTGTCTCTACCGTGTAGTCCAACCCATCTTCAATTAACTTCTGCAGCAGTTGATACGCTTGTTGCGTCGCTCAGATTACTTCATTGGATTTCTCCCCTTCAGCACTTATGGTCTCAATACGAGCCCCCAAAGGGAGCGGTTTACTGATTGCGGCCTCTATCCGTAGCCACTGTGGGTCTTCCAATCTCAACTCTTCCTCACTCCAGAGGCACCCAAGATGCAATAATGCCGCTACATGATACCAGTAGAAATCTGGAAATTGTACTCCGCCCCGCTCCTTGGATAGCTTAAGTTTCCACAGCGCTATTCTAGGAGTTTTATTACGCCACAAGAAGGATGATAGGATTTTTTTTTTTTATTGATTTCAAAAAATGCATTTACATAATACAATCAAAAGACAATCTAGAATAAACAAACTAAATCAGATGTATAACATCAAAACAGGAAACCACAAGTTTGATATAGCCCACATAAAGGAACTTAGCTGAGTATTAAAATCAAGTCATATTTAAGAAAATAAGACACAAGGCCCACAAAAAGGAGGCAACAACTTATTCATGGGCACTCTGTACTTCACCAAGTGCTTTCCGCTTCTCAATCAAAAAAGCCCCAGGTATTGTCTTTGGGAGAAGCCTCTTTCTTTCTTCGTTTTCCATGTAAGTGTGTAATTACCTGGAAGGATGTTTCATATATTTTCACTGATGTCACTCAATTGGAAAGTTTTTTGATTGAGAAGGATGATAGGATTTTACCTAATGTCGTGTAAAATCGCGGTTGAAATAGAACTGGTATCATACTTAAGATATAGTTGATTTTAGGCACTATCATCGTCTTTATAGTCTCCAGTCTACCCCACCACGTCAGATGAAGTGGGTTCCACTTGCGAGTATACTCTCGCACTATCCTCTCGCAGCAGGCTTCATTCCGTGTCACTGTCTCTGACAAATGTGGTGCCATATTCCACCCCCAAATATTTGAAGAAATTCGACTCAATCTTGAACGGATATTGATCCAACATACCCCGAGAGACCAGATGATTTAACGGGACCACTACTGTTTTAGTGAGATTCAGTTTATAACCAGAGATTGCGGAGTAGGTTGCTATAATTTCCAACATTGGATCCAGCGACTGCGGCTCCACAAAGAGAAGCAGATCATCTGCATAGGCAGATAACTTGCAATGACACCCATGGATCTCAATGCCTCTGATGCTATCCTGCTGCTGTATGCTTAGTGCCAACGGTTCAAGGGCCAAAGTTGAACAACAATGGCGATAAAGGGCAGCCCTGCCTTGTGCCCCTATATAGCCGGAAAAACGATGATGTTGCTCCATTGGCAATGATCCGGGCCATGGGTTGGGTGTACAGCATCTCAACACTTTTCATGAATCGACCTTCAAACCCAAACCACTGTAGGGATCGAAAAAGAAATGCCCACTCGACCCGGTCAAAGGCCTTTTCGGCGTCCAGCGCCAGCCCCACAACTGGGTTGTTGACTTTTGGAGACTCCAACAATATGTGCTCCAACAACCTACCATTATCGACTGTCGATCTTCCTGTCATGAAGCCGGATTGATCCGGGTGTATAAGAGCACTCATTACCTTACTCAGTCGGTTAGCGAGGATTTTGGCATATATTTTATTTATTTATTTTTTTATTTTAGTATACATTTGTATACCGCTACTTCCAGCGATCAGCAGCGGTTTTGATTACAGATTGGAAATTGTCAAATCATGACAGGAAATTTTTGAGGTAGAAACACATTGATTGGACAGGAAAGCACAGCACACAGAGAACTATTTTACAGGGAACATGGGCTATGGAGGGTTAAGTGGCTTGCCCAAGACCACAAGGAGCACCTGTGGGACTAGAAACCCCAGTCCTTCCAGCCCAAGGTTGCTGTCCTCTAGTGGGATTTGAACCCCCGACCTTCCGGCCCGAAGTACCTTGCCCCAACCACTAGGCCACTCCTAGAATTAAGAAGGGAAATAGGTTGATAATTTTCTATCCTTTGGGGATCCCGACCGGGTTTAGGATGTATAACAATATTGGCCTCAGCCAGTGCTCCGACCTCAGGATGCTCATCAAACAGGCGACTATAATAAGTTTGTAGTTCAGGAACCAGCAGTGTTGAGAAGGTTACATAAAATTCCAGTGGAATGCCATCAGGGCCGCAAGCCTTCCCCTTAGCCAACTGGCACATAGCTCTTTCTATTTCGGCACAGGTAATCTCTTCTTCCAGCGTCGATGTCTGTTGCTGGGATAATTTAGGTCCCCGAACATTAGCTACCAGTCTCTGGAAAGCATCCTCATTCCAGGTTACTTCCGACTTATATAGGTCCAAGTAAAATTCCCTGCATTTCTCCAGGATATCGTCGTCTTTCACAAGCAATTTACCCTGTGAATCCTGTAATCCTGCAATGCGTTTATCCGCACCTTTAGCTTTCAATGATCTAGCGAAAAGCGGACTGGCTCGATTACTCTCATAGTAATAAACACTTTGCTGAGCTTGTATTTGTTGCTGCGCTTCATTGCTCAATATAGTGTTGTATTGATAACGCAGTCGTTGTAGTCGAAGTAAGACCAGTGGGTCCGCTTTCCGAGCGAGAAGCCTCTCTCCTGCCCTAATTGAACCTTGCAATTCCTCCAACTTTCCCTTATGGAGTTTCTTCTGTTGAATGTCATAAGTGGATATATAGCCTCTGAGAGTCGCTTTAAGAGCTTCCCACCAGGCCCATGTCGCCGTGTCACCCACCTTGTTAAATTCTAGATATGTGGTTATACCTTTCCGAATATAACTCACAAACTCCGTTTCAGATAGCCAAGCTTTATCGAATCTAAATCTCGAACAGGAGTGCCCAGTGGTCTTGGTTCCCAGCATGAGCACAATCGCTGCATGATCCGAAATTGTTTTTGCGTTCATCCCTACACTTGTGAGTCGAGGTAGCAGCGATTTAGATATCAAAAAATAGTCGATTCTGGTTTGCGTATTGTGTGGCATGGAATAGAATGTATATTCCCGAGCGTTGGGATGCATAAGGCGCCATGGGTCAACTAGCTTGAAGGTCTCCTTCATGCCCTGCAATACTCCGGATGCCCTGGGCTTATTTTGGGGCCTATAGGGGGTGCGATCCAGCAAGGGATCTTGTACCATGTTAAAGTCCCCTCCAAGTATGATGTGCATTGAAGCCCCATCTTTCACTTCCATTGCAACTTGCTGGAAAAAATTTGGATCTTCAGTATTAGGCCCATAAACTGTCATTAAGAGATAATCATCTGGTCCAATCTGTACTTGTGCTCTCGCCCATCTACCGTTGGGATCTATCCTGGTCTCTTTAACAATCGGGTCCAAAGCTCTCCGGATGAGGATAATTACTCCTCCCTTCTTTTTAGCTGCTGGAGAAGCTAAAATATTCTGGTATACGCCATTGTTAACTTTGTAGGATTCTGATAAGGTCAAATGCGTTTCTTGTAAATACAATATATCTGCTCCTTGTCTTTGACAATACGTTAAAATTTTCATGCGCTTGATAGGGTTGTTAATGCCCTGGACATTTAAAGTTAAAACTCGTTTCCCACTACTAGCCATCTGGTGACTTTGGGGTCAGCATCCGTCGCCAAGTGTCTTCTCATCTTACATTTGTAGTCTAACATATTTTGTACACATAGCCAATATACACACAAAACTATTAATAAACCTATTTGTATGGTGGAGTACCCCCCCTTTGCAATCAGACCACCAGCTCCCGCCCCCCTGTGATTAACCTAAAGCAAAAACATATTCATATCCCCCTCTTCCCTCTTACGCCTTCCAGCACCATCCTCCCCTCATCTCTTCAATCATCCATATCCATGCACAGAAATGGCCCATCATTCACCCTATACACATTCCCTCTGTTTCCCCAACCCCACAGTTATAGGCATTATGTTAGAGAGAATTTATAAAAGACAGGCCTGGGTTTTAGCAAGCCTGCAGATCCCCTCCAACCGCCTGCCATTGTCCTCATTGCAGCGCCATCACCTCAAACCACATTGAGTACGAACATCTTGACTCCTTCACATGGAAGTCCGAATTGCCACTTTCAATGGCCCGTCTCCATCTGAGAATAATCTTGCAGGAAGGATCGCAACATCGCAGCATTGTCGAAGTTCCGTGTAATGTTGTCAACAGTGACTCGCATCTTGGCCGGGTAGAATAGACCATAGCGCGCCTGGATCCTTTGAAGCATTGGCCTGCAGGCGAGTAACTCCCGCCTCCGTTCTACAGGTTTTTTTGACAGATCCGGGTAGAAGGCGATCTTATTGCCATTCAGCTGTATAGAGCTATTCTGCTTCTCCGCTTGCATTATTTGTAGGACCTGGGGATATCGCAGAATCTTAATCACCATTGGTCGCGGCCTTTTTACCTGAGCCGCCATTATTGTGGGGACCTGATGCGCTCTCTCAAGTTCAAAAGGGGCTGCAAACTTGATTTGCAGGAGCTCCGGGATCATTTTTTCCATGTATCCAATCGGATCCTTTCCCTCTGCTCCCTCCGGGATACTAATGATCCGAACGTTACTCCTTCGAGATCTGTTGCTCTGTTCTTCAAGTTGTGTCTCCAGCAAGGCAACTCTTTTAGCCAGGGGGCCTATCTGCGAGAACATGCCCTCGTGCTTTTGAGCCAGGGCCTCGACTTTCACCAAACGTCCATCCATGTAATTCAATTTCTCACGAACCTCGTGTAACTCCTCCTGCATTTGAGTCAGTGTCTCTCCATTATTGGCGAGCAACTCCTTCATCGCTCTCAACTCAGCCAGAATTTCACAAACGCCATCTCCGGTCTCCTTTTCCGGCTTCCCTTTTTGCGGGGAGGCCGCATCTTGCTTTAAGCGTTTTACCGCTTGACCGGTGGAAGGCTGGAAATCTAACTTAGCGGGTTTTAAAGATGCCATAGTCACCCTTGTCTGTGTCGCAATTATTCCATTCCCCACACCTTTGAACGGGAAGAGAGGGTAGATTCTGTAATTGGATACAGGAGCAAGCTCTTTAGGCGGCCATCACGCTTCGCGGCAAGCTCCTCCCCCCATGATGCACATATTGTGATGTCACTGTCTCCTTTGTATATGACAGATCTATTATGGTCTTCTTTTACAGGGTTGGTATCTGACAAACTAATGTATCAGAGCCTCTGTATGGTGCTCACGACAGTATACAGTGTATCTTCTGCTGACTCAAATTAGCGATGAACGCAAAAACGTCTTTTGAGAGCTAAGCACTGGTTTCATATTATTACAAAATGTTTGAAGCATTACACTCCAAAATAACTTTAAAGTCTGGAAGGGGGTGGTCGCCTCCAATCGGGGTCATTGATGTGAAAAGGCGCTTGTCCATTTGACAGAGACAAAGGTCAATGGTAGCCTATCATTGCTGAAACCTTGCGACCACTCTGATTTATGTATGAAGAATTGTCAGTAAAAAATGACAATTTGAGTCAGCAGAGGGTACACTGTATACTTTAGTGAGCACCATACAGAGGTTTTGAAACATTAGACTGTCTTCATTGTGACCTGATGGTGGGGGTTGGTTGTGTCATTCCCTTACCTTATTTCTACCCCTTTTCACACAGGACACAGACAACATACATGACACATCTACTACACTGCATCTGGAGACCCCATCAGCCATATTTGTTTGGACACGGCATCTCTGTGATACTGTCCCTGGGTGTTGTTGCCACTGGGAGATGGACCTCTGCGAGTTGGACACAGGCCTTTGCTGGAACTCATTGTTGGCCTGCTACTTCGACTGTCACTGGGGGGACTGACACACCGTCGCTGCCATAAACTGTATGGGTGTTTTGTTGATTGCAGCTGGGGGGGAACACCTTTGCATTGTTGTGGAACATTGGTACATCACTGGTGACTTTGCATGGTCCCTGTTGGCTTTGCATGCTTCATCCTGTGTCTGTGGGAGGTTGGGGATGATGACTTCTGTACATACGTTGGGGGTGCGCTCACAGCATACTTATCATGGAGACGAGGGCAGAGTGTAGGGCTGCCAGTAGGGGTGTGCTGCACTGGAGGTGGATGCCTGCTTGGGCACGATGTTTTCAGGGGTGGTTGTGCAGGGAGCTGGAGGATGAGGGGTGGTGGGTCACCACGGGGTCCCTGCATCTGGGTCCCTGCACAGGGGGTCTGTCATGGGCTTGGTAAGGGGGGGCACCTTGCCGTGACCAGACAGGGGGGTGGTGCACCCATGACTAGCATGGCACATGGTTGGATGCAGGGGGCAGGCTACTGTATCAATGGGATGCAATTGGACAATGCGTGGCTGTACTGGCGGTGTGTTGATGGTGGGTGGGGCGGGTGTCACTGGTGTTGTAGGGGAGGGGGGCGGGTGCTATCTACAACCTGGCTGTGTTACGTGGAGTGCGGTGGGGTCCATGGTTGGCACGGATTGCAACCTGGGGACAATGTGCGAGTTACAGAGTTATCCACAGACACCGACAATGGTGGATGGGGCAGGGATGTGTAACGATGATGAATGGAAGGTACAGTCGTGGCCATGTCCACTTTCTGGCTTTGGTGAGCCATCCGGGCAACACTGTCATCATGACAGGCGTCACTCGTGGATTGTTTAGCCAGGGAGGGATCAGGTGTGTGTAGATGGCTCTGTGGGCCATCAGTATCTACCTGGTACAGCCAGCCATGGGTGCTGATAGCAACACCGGGGGACTGTATATGGCGGTAAGCACGGGTATCCATGCATGGTCAGTTGCATACGACACCAGGGTGCATGCCTGTGGGTGCGGGGGTAGGTGGTGTTGGGGCTTTTCTGGGCCTCCCCTAACTTTCCTTGGGGATTGCCTATGTTTTGTTTTGGCTGTTTGTGTTCGACCCCAACATACATCTACAGGACTTTGGTTTATGTGTTACTGACACCATGGGCGCATAGGATTTGTTTTATTGAGGTTTTGCCAGACCTGTCACAACATGCATTGCTTTGGTAAGGTATAGATTTCATTTTCAATCCACGGTATGACATACGAGGCACCTGGCTTAGGCATACTCAATGCTGGCGATGGTGGACAGCTTCACCCCACTGGGATCGGCTATGTCTATGCATCAGGAATTCCTCTCCCTGTTTATCTCCGCAGCTTTCTGACAATTTGATTTCTTTCATTCTTCTTCTGCATTATTGTTGATATAAATTTTGAATCCCGATATGTCACGCTGTAGCATCCTGTCTCCACTTTTGGCTGTTAAATCCTGTTCTCACACACTGTGTGCTGACCTGCGAGTCATGTTTCCTGCAAATAAACTGTGGAAAATGATGTATGTCATCTTTGGGTATGTTTTCCTTTGTTCATTCTAGAGGCCCATGTTAGCCATGTGATAGCCTTTCATTGGCTGTATGGTATTCTGAGATACTCATTGTGTACGCTCTCTGGGACAGGGTCGGGGCTCGTTTCATTGCTCAATCTTTGCTGGGTTTGCATTTTGAGTGTGATGAAGTCAGTGCGAGCTGTCCCTTGGGCCTTAGTTGTAGACGTTAACACAAGCGGCATTCACCATGTACTGACTGTAACTGTGGGGACTCATTTTTATCCCCACAGTGTGAAGGTGTTGCTGATGTGTACCATGTCTGGGTATGGTTACATCACATATTTTATTCCCACTACATTCATTCCTGACACATGTACCACACCTGCACAGTGGGGATGTTGGCCTACTGGTTCAGACACAGTACCTCTGACCAGGGGTCCATGGATTTGATCCCACAGTGGGGTTATTTTTTAGGGCTGTCTGTGGCATTCTCTTTTTTAAATTTAAATTGGTGCTGCCAGCAACAACACCCTCACAGTGCTGTCTCCTTACGGTGCTTCATCAGGAGCCCTATACGGCACCCTACAAAGCTCCCTATAGGGTGGCCCATAGGGGACATTATAGGGTGCCTTGGCAGACAGTGCACTTTATAATGTGACCTCTGGAGTGGCTTATGGGCGCCTTGTGCGGCACCTTAGTTACGGCCCTGTGAGGGTGTATTTGCTGGCATCACTATTTGAGATTACTGAACAAAATGCCTTTGATAGCACTGATTTAAGGTACAGGGTAATGTCTCAGCCAGCTTTACTCATTAGAGCCACAGGGGGTTTGAACCCTACACCATCAGTCAGTGCATTAACCATTGTGCTATAGCTCTGGCTGCCTTACTAGACACCTTTTCATGCACCTTATGGGGCACCCTGTTGGGCTACTGTCTGTAGCTACTCTGTGGCAGTGTCGCACACGGTCAGTTCCCCCTACCAAGCCAAGGTGCTGTGGGGGTGCATACCCCATCATGTGTTCACCTATAGACTGCTGATCTGCATGTGCAGTGCGCCATGGGTATGAGTGCAGGTGCGTTGATCCAGATCCTGGCCACCACAGCAGACAGTTTGTGTGGTGTCCTGACGTCTTTCAGGAGCCAGCCAGGGATTTGCTAGTGGCACTAGTGATATGGCCTACTACTTACTTCACTGCCTGTGGAGCCAGAGGTCATGGGTTTGAACCTACAGTTGTGTTCTTTGGTGGGGCTGTCTGAGGCATTTTCATTTTTTACTTTACATTGGAGCTGCCAGCAACACCGCCCTCACAGTGCTGTCTCCTTACGGTACCTCATCGGGCACCCTATAACGTGCCCTATGAGGCACACTGTACTGCGCCCTGTGGGGTGCCCCATGGGAGACATTATAGAGTGCCTTGGCGGACAGTGCACATTATACTGTAGCCTCTGGTGTGCCTTGTAGGGTGCCTTATGCGGCACCTTAGGTTATGGCCCTGTGTGTTTGTTGGCAGCACTAATTAAAATTAGGAAACAAACTGCTTCAGTGTAAAAGGTGATGTCTCAGCCAGCTTTTATCATTATACCCACAGGGGGATTGAACTCACAACCCCTGCACCATCAGTCAGTGCATTAACCATTGTGCTAGAGCTGTTGACACTTTTCTAAACACCTTATCAACCGCCTTATGGGCGCCTTGCGTGGCGCTCTGCACAGTGATTTTTACTGCTCATTCAGCTATGGCGCCTGGTAACGCGCATTATCGGTAACGATGTACCGCCCATGTCCTTATTTGGGATTTCTGTCTCTACCGCGGATCCTAACGCGAATCATACTAACGCAGTTTAGTAAACAAACCCCATAGTGCCACTCCTCCTCCCCTTCTTCCTACCCTGTCCTTTCTTTTTTTTTTTTTTTTGAAACGTTTATTTTCATTTTGTAACAAACAAAAGAAACAACACACCAAAGGAGACAAAACAAGTATACAATAAGGAAAAGTAAACCCAATTACCCCCCACCCCCGTGCCTCTTCTCTAGCCGATTATGTCAGCATGTGAGCGCTTCCAATTAACAGTGATTATACATCAAAAACGGTCAAAAGGGTATCAACGATACAGAATGATCAGGGGACCAAAGTATATACAAGTTTAGACTGTCAGATGAGAGCATTTAACAGAATGTACATAGTCATTGAGCATCTTCCATTCAGACCTATGATGAGAAGTCTGAACGGGGGAAGCAAAGATACGAGGTATTTGTTCATAGTTACTGTAGAGACAAAACATGATTCCACCATACATTGGGGCTCAGATGGGAGCTATTTTTCCAGTATTTCTTAATTAGGGAAATAGCAATGCCAAGCATAAAGCCCCAAAGGAAGTAAGCCGTTTTTTGGAAAAGAGGAGATCCCCGCAGCTGGGCGAAGTCCCACCATCCTCCAAGAAAGGGGGCTCCTGAAAGTGCAAAATAGACTGGTTACGACCCCAGACCCGACGCCAGTAATACTGTAGTGCGGGACATTCATACATAACATGAGGTAGTGAACCAATGGCCGCATGGCATGTCCAACAACTATTGCCCTGAGTAGTGTTCCATTTGGCTAATCTGTCAGGAAACCCTGTCCTTTCTGAATAAAGTATAGCCAGGTATAGTTACATCCCAATCATGGTTTTCTATGAACCATGTTTCTGTAACTGCCACTAAATCCAAGTCAGCCACTCCCACCAAAGCTTCAACATCAGGGATCTTATTTCCCATGCTATGGGCATTTACACACACTGCTTTCCATATGTTAACCCTGTTACCCATTTCCATAAAGGTATTTAATGTATCACCTACCTGGGGACTTTCACCTACCTGGGGGCTTTCTTCACCCATCCCCAACGAATCTAGTTTAAAGTCCTCTTCAGTAGATTAGCCAGCCTACTACCGAAGATGCGTTGACCTTTCTTGGACAGATGGTTGCCATCTCTGCTCTGCAACCCTTGGAACAGCATCCCATGGTCTAGGAAACCAAAATGCTCTCGATGACACCATCCACGCAGCCATGCATTCATCTCCAGGATGCGAGCTTCTCTGCCTTGGCCTTTACACTCAACAGGGAGGATTGAAGAGAACACCACCTGTGCACCTAACTGCTTCACCCTCGGTCTCAGAGCCATGAAGTCACTTTTGATACGTTCCAAGGGATACCTGGCAGTATCATTTGTGCCAACATGGATTAGCAACATTGGGTAATAGTCAGTGGGCTTGATGAGTCTTGGCAAACTCCCCATAACATCTTGGATTTTGGCACCAGGCAGACAGCATACCTCTCTGGACATCAAGTCTGGTCGGCATATGGACGCCTCAGTACCCCTCAGAAGAGAGTCTCCAACCACCACTACCCTTCGCTTCCTTGTGGTCACTGATTCTGCAACTTCGTGGTACTTGAGCTCTGGTTCTTCCCTTTGCAGGGATGCTTTCACCTCCTCCACTTCCAGGGCTGCATAATGGTTCTTCAATTCAAGGGCTAGAGAAGTTGGATTGGTGGTTTTGGTGGTGATCAACCAAAAGTGACATCAACTGGTAGTTTATATATGGGATTTTTGAAAGGACATGAATATTGGCATCCTTAATTCAAATCAATTTGAACAAAAGAAACACATTCCCATTACAGTAAAATTAAACGCAACTGTGATCAATTGTCAGTACTCACATGACTTGAATCAACCAATGAATGATCGCGCTCATGTTTAAAATGGCCACATTCACGTCCTATTCCATTGCCACAATGGTGAAAACAAGAGAGCTGCCTGAAACCCTCAGCCATTAACACTAAAAATCAAACTTCAAAGAGGTACAAGGCCATCTCCAAAGATCTTGAGATTCCTGTGTCTATAGTGCGCAAGGTTTTTAATAAGTTTTCTGCTCATGAAACTGTCAAGAACCTCCCAGGTTGTGGTGGGAAGAGGGAAATTAATCCAAGAAGACTTCAAAGGTTAGTGCAAACTGTTGGAAAAACACTATGTACAGCATCGAAAGAGCTTAAGGCTGATCTGGAGCAATCTGGTGTGGTGGTTTCAACCTGCACCATGCACTGGGCACTAAACAAAGGACTTATTCATTCAAGGTGGTTTATAACAAGATAAAAGCACAAAGGATACAAAATACAAATAGAAACATGGAAACATGATGGCAGAAAAAGACCACATGGTCTATCTAGTCTGCCTTTTCTTTCAACTACAGTAGTCCCCTTTTTACCTTTAGAGATCTTCTGTGTTTGTCCCATGCTTTTTTGAATTCACATAGAGGCCTATTCCAATGAGTATGTCCAGGGCCACTGTGCATCCGCGCACAACCGGACGAATAATGATGGACACGATTCTGATCCCACGGGGCACGTCTATTCCCGCAGGATCAGAATTGCATCTAAGCCTGTACGTGCAGGCCCGGACCTGATTCCAGTCAGCCTGCACATACAGGCTGCTGCCCAGTTAAATCAGTCCAGCTCCTCAATGGAGCCACGGTGCCATTGCACTGTGGCTTCATTCTGGGATCACAATCCCCAGCTGCCAACGACCATTTTCATTCCCTGCAGCACGACCCCCATCTGGCCTCTCAAGGTCAGGGACGGGCTGCGGGAAATCTCCTGCACCCCCTCCTACCTTCCTGCTCCCCGGGCCTGCCATCCTACGCCATCTAGGGGAGCTTATTCCACCTCAGAGGTGGAATAAGTTCTACATATGGTCTGTTGGCTCTGGATGTACAGGGCCGACATCAGAATCGGCCCTGTACATCCGGGGTCACGGACTGCCCACTGCCTGTCCTAACTCAGCCTCCGCATCACCCCTTTCCCGCCCCTGTCTAGCCTCCCCATACAAACCCCTTGTTCATATGGGAAGGCTTGGTGAAGAAAGGAAAGGCGGACAAATTGCGGAGATGAACGTCCCAACGGGACATCCATTCCCACTATTCATGTTACAAGATAGATCCCATACTGTCCTCCACCTCCACTAGGAGACGATTCCAAGCATCTACCACTCTTTCTGTAAAGAAATATTTCTGAATATTATTTCTGAGTCAATCCCCTTTATCCCTCATCCTATGTCCCTGTGTAGCAGAGCTTACTTTCAATCAAAAAAGACTATCCTCCCTTGCTTGTATGCCATTGAGGTATATAAGTATCTCTATCATATTTTTATTTATTTATTTAGCTGTATTTATATCCCGCTTTTCACCGGGTCAAAGCGGTCAATTGGGAGATACATTTAACATGAGGGGATATGACACACATATGCTAATACTTACAGGGAACATGGACAATGGAGGGTTAAGTGGCTTGCCCAAGACCACAAGGAGTGCCTATCAGGGGCGGCCCAAGGGGGGTGCGGGGCCATGTGCGGAGACTCGGTGCGGGGCCTCATTTGCATAAGTGGCCTTATTTGCATAAATATTTGCATAATGCTAACATACACTAACTTTTAGTAAACATGTCTCTTAATGAGTGTATGGATAAAGACAGACTAAAAGATTTCTACATTACTATAATCCAGTGCCAACCGCCAGGCACATTAGGAACTACTACAAACACTGCCCATTTACAACCAATAGCAAACCCGCCGTATCTTAACAGCACTACCAGGACTCACAAAGCACCATACCCTAACTATCAAAAGGCAATACTGCAAATATTAAACCAATACATTTCAGAGAATAACAATACATGACCTACTGGGGAAAGAGAACAAGTGGCAATGTCAAATAGGAATTACATAAACAGAATACCTCAGCTCAGTTACACATGCAGAACATAGACCATCACCAAACAAGGAATCACGATTTAGAAACAGGAAGACAATAATTAAACTGGGAACCCCAAAAGCCAAACTTGGAATGTACAACAACACTGTAGAAATAAAACTATAAATTAATTTCCTCTTGTACCAAAGCGTAGATGTTAATGATGCACATTTCCTAGAGCTTTCATATTCCAGTTAATAAATTCAAAATAAAGAGATATCTTTCTACCTTTTGTGCATTTTTTTCAGTTGCAATTGCTCCAGCCACTTTCTTCTGGTTTCTTCATGTCTTCTGCTAACTCTCCATCCTCTGCTGTCCATTTGTCCTTTCTTCTCTCTTCTAGTTTTTTTTCCATTCTCTCTCTCTACATCTGCTTTAACATACTAATCTTTCTCCTTTTGCTCTTTCCTCATTCCTATTTCATGCACTCAAATTTTACCCCTCCATCCTCAATCCCCACTTACTCTCCCAATACCCGGCCAATTGTAGATTTTTTATCCCTCCCACACAAAATATTTTTCCCCTCTCCATTTTACTCTCCCAGCCCCATCCCATTCTAATCCTCCCCCAACATCAGCTCCCTTCTAGTTCCAGTCTCACCCAGCATCCATTCCCTTCTAGTCCCTGCATCAGCCCATTTCCAGTCCTAGCCCCCATCAGCCCATTTCCAGTCCTAGCAACCCCCCAACCCAATACCAGTCCTAGCCCCCCATCAACCCACTTCCAGTCCTAACCCCATCAACCCATTTCCAGTCAGCCCCCCATAGCCCATTGCCAGTCCTAACCCCCCATCAGCCCATAGCCCATTACCAGTCCTAACCCCATCAACCCACCTCAAGTCCTAACCCCTCCCCATCAGCCCATTTCCTGTCCTAGCCCCCCATAGCCCATTATCAGTCCTAACCCCCCCCCATAGCCCATTACCAGTCCTAACCCCCCATCAGCCCACAGCCCATTACCAGTCCTAACCCCATCAGCCCACCTCCAGTGTTAACCCCCCTCCCATCAGCCTATTTCATCCTAATCCCCATCACCCAATTTTCAGTTTAAGCCCCCCCCATACCCCATTACCAGTCCTAACCTCCCCATCAGGCCACTCCCAGTCCTAATCCCACTAGCCCATTTCCAGTCCTAATCCCCCATCACCAAATTTTTAGTTTAAGCCCCCCCATAGCCCATTACCAGTCCTAACCCCCATCAACCCACTTCCAGTCCTAATTCCCTCAGCCCATATACTTAGCTCCCCCATAGCCCATCACCACTCCTAACCCCCCAGCCCCCCATAGCCCATCACCACTCCTAACCCCCCAGCCCCCTATAGCCCATCACCACTCCTAACCCCCCCAGCCCCCCCATAGCCCATCACCACTCCTAACCCCCCAGCCCCCTATAGCCCATCACCACTCCTAACCCCCCCCCAGCCCCCCCAGCCCATCAGCACTCCTAACCCCCCAGCCCCCCCATAGCCCATCAGCACTCCTAACCCCCCCCAGCCCATCACCACTCCTAATCCCCCCAGCCCATCACCACTCCTAACCCCCCCAGCCCCCCATAGCCCATAAGCACTCCTAACCCCCCCCAGCCCATCACCACTCCTAACCCCCCAGCCCCCATAGCCCATCAGCACTCCTAACCCCCCCAGCCCATCACCACTCCTAAATCCCCCCAGCCCATCACCACTCCTAACCCCCCCAGCCCCCCCATAGCTCATCAGCACTCCTAACCCCCCCCCAGCCCATCAGCACTCCTAACCCCCCCAGCCCCCCCATAGCCCATCAGCACTCCTAACCCCCCCCCAGCCCATCACCACTCCTTATCCCCCCCAGCCCATCACCACTCCTAACCCCCCCAGCCCCCCCATAGCCCATCAGCACTCCTAACCCCCCAGCCCATCAGCACTCCTAACCCCCCCAGCCCCCACATAGCCCATCAGCACTCCTAACCCCCCCAGCCCATCAGCACCCCTACCCCCCCCAGCCCCCCCTAGCCCATCAGCACTCCTAACCCCCCCAGCCCATCAGCACTCCTACCCCCCCAGCCTCCCCAGCCCCTCAGCACTCCTAACCCCCCCCCCCCCAGCCCAGCCCAGCCCAGCCGAGGGAAATTTTTTTTTTTAAAGCTGTCTTCTCCCACTGCCGGGGCCACCCCGGCAGAATCGAGTGTGCCGCGGGGGCCCCCCTGCCCACCACAGCCAGCTCTCCCCCACGATACGCACTCTCGTTAAGCTAACCGTCACACGCGCCCGCGTTCAGAGCGCGAGGGAAGAGTTTCCCTTTCGCGGCTCTGTTAAGCCCGCGGGGGCTGATGGGAACTTCCCATCAGCCCCCGCGGGCTTAACAGAGCAGCGAGGGAGAAACTCTTCCCTCGCGCTCTGAAAGCCGGCGCGTGTGACTGTGAGCTGAACGAGAGAGCGGATAGAGGGGGAGAGCAGGCTGTGCTGGGCAGGGGGGGCCCCGCGGCACACTCGATTCTGCCGCGGCGGCCCCGGCAGCGGGAGAAGACAGCTTTTTTTTTTATTATTTTATTTTACTTTAGGATCAGAATGTTTTTTGCACGGGGCCCCCTGAAACGCGGGGCCCTGTGCAAAAAACATTCTCGCTCAATGGACGGGCCGGCCCTGGTGCCTATAGGACTAGAAATCCCAGTCCCTCCGGCCTGAGATTGCTGTCCCCAGGTAGGACTTGAACCCCCGGCCCTCCGGCCTGAAGTACCTTGTCCTAACCACTAGACCACTCCTCCCACTAACTGCTATCATATCCCACTATCATATCTCCTCTATCCCACATTTCCTCTAAAGTATACATATTAAAAAACTGAGGCAATGTTTGTAACAAGATCTTCTATGACTGAGAACACTTACCCGGAAACAATCACAATCAACAAAACTTCAATACCTGTCAGAAAACAGGTAAAATACTTAGGGGTAATAATAGACCACACCCTATCCATGCTGCCACACATAAAACAAACAGTAAAAACCATTTTCTACAAACTCAAAACTATTCAGCACCTAAGGCCACTCCTTGAAACACAAGACTTTAGATCCGTAGTAAGTACACTGATCACCCCTCACTTCGACTATTGCAATAGTCTCCTAATAGGCCTCCCTCAAAAAAGCACATACCTTCTACAAAGAGCACAAAACATCTGTGCAAAAGTAATTGCTAAAGCCCGCCTAACAGACCACGTAACCCCAATACTGCTGGAACTCCACTGGCTTCCTATAAACAGCCGAATCAAATACAAAATTATCCTAACAACCTATAAACTCATAAACGACATAGCCCCCTCACACTTAACCACATTACTGCAATCTCCAACATCGACAAGGACCCTCAGACAAAACGCAGCCCACTCCCTCATCATACCTAAAGCCATCTGTAAAACCAAGAATACCACTAGCTCTAGAGCATTCTCATTCACTGCTCCTACACTCTGGAACGACCTCCCTATTGAACTTCGCACCATAAGAGACCTCATCCAATTCAGAAAAGAATTAAAGACCTACCTGTTCACTGAACACTTCGAAATCCCCTACTCCCCCAAAGCCAGCTCTACTACAAATGTGGGCACCCATGCACAAACTCCCTTAACCCCAACAATGTAACCACAAGCCTGTCCCCCCCACACTCGCCCCAAAGATGACAAAAATAAAAGGAACTAAATTCCAGCACCTACGCCAATTTCTACCCCATACACCACACACACTACACGATGTAAATATACTTTTGTACAAAGTTTGATATGTTTGCTTTAATACCTACAAAGATTTTGCTTTAATACCTTCAAGTTGTTTTTGTTACAATACCTACAAAGTTTATATTTACTGTTCAATGTAAATAGTTGATTTATACTGTTCTATGTAAAATGTATACAAATTGTGTACAAGACTGTTAATCTGTTATATGTAAACCGCCCTTGATCTCTGGAAGGGGCGGTATAAAAGAAATAGTTAAATAAATAAAATAAATAAATAAATAAGATCTTTAAGTCTATCCTCATATGCTTTATAATGAAGATCACTAATCATTTTAGTTGCCGCCCTCTGCATTGACTCCAACATGTTTATATCCTTTTGAAGGTGTGGTCTCAATTATTGCACACAATACTCCAAATAAGGTTGCACTAGAAACTTATACTGAGGCAATATCACCTCCTTTTTTCTGCTGGCCATACCTCTCCCTATGCACCCAGGCATCCTTCTGGCTTTTGCAGTCACCTTTTTTTACCTGTTAAGCTACTTTAAGATCATCAGACACAACCATTCCCAGATCCCGCTCTTTTTTTGAGGACAGAAGTACTTTACCCCCTATACTGTACTGCTCCCTTGGATACTTGCAGCCCAAATGCATGACCCTGCATTTTTTAGCATTAAATCTCAGCTGCCAAATTCTAGACCATTCTTCAAGCTCAGCTAGATTCCTCCTCATCTTATCTACTCCTTCCTGGGTGTATACTCTATTGCAGATTTTGGTATTATCCACAATCAAGAAACCTTACCCGACAGCCCTTCTGCAGTATCACTAACAAAGATATTAAGTAGAATCAGACCAAGGACAGATCCCTGGGGCACACCACTGGTAACCTCCTTCTCCTCAGAGTGAACTCCATTTATCTCTAGCCTTTATTTTCTTCGACTCAACCAATTTCTAACTCACAGTAACTTTAGTGTCCATCCCTAGGCAGTTTGTTTCTAAGTCGCCTGGGCAGAATGGTGTCAAAGGCTTTACTGAAATCTAAATACATCACATCTAGGGCTGTCCCATGGTCCAACTCCCTGGTCACCCTGTGAAAGCAATCAATCAGATTTGTCTGACAAGACTTTCTTCTGGTAAACCCATGCTGGCTCAGATCCTGCAATCCATTGGACTCCAGAAACCTCACTATTTTCTCTTTTCGCAGCATATCCAATAATTTATGCACCACAGCAGTTAGACTAACCGGCCTGTAGTTTTTAACCTCATCCTTGCTTCCACTTTTGTGTAAAGGAACCGCTTGTGCCTTTCTCCAGTCCTCTGGCACAGCTCCTGACTCCAAAGAACTATTGAAAAGGTCAGTCAATGGAGCCACTAGAATGTCCCCAAGTTCCTTCAGTATTCTTGGATGTATCTATCCTGTCCATCGCTTTATCTAATTTTAGTTTAGCTAGTTCCTCATGAACACAGTCTTCTGAAAATTGTTCAAGCTTCTGTTCCTATTTGTGAGTGTTTTCTGAGGTCCTGCTCCTGACCTATCATCTATGAACAAAGAACAGAAATATTTGTTAAGAAATTGTGTTTTATTCTCATCAGCTTCTACATATTCATTCCCTTCACCCTTAAGTCTGAAATTACCACTTTTGCACTCCCCCCCCCCCATTTTATTGCACTTGCTATTTCTTCTTCTTTTTGTATGCTTTCCTGACTACTTTGCTAGCTTCTCTATGTTTTTCCAAATATAGATGCCTGTATTCCTCTCTCTGTGATCTCTTGTATTTCATGAAGGCCACCAGTTGCACTTTTCCTTTCATGGCAATGCTGCTATTTTTTCTATTAATTCTCCATCCACTTCTTCTCCCTGTGAGGGGGATCTGTTTATCACTCCAATGCAAACAGATTTCCCTTTCCCTCTTTCTAGTTTAAACCACAGTGCCTCCTCACTTCCTTTTAAGCCCTGTAATTCTATAGCTTTAATATTATTTCTTATATATAATGCCACTCCTCCTCCCCTTCTTCCTACCCTGTCCTTCCTGAATAAAGTACAGCCCAGTATAATTACATCCCAGTCATGAATGTCTGTGAACTATGTCTCTTTAACCAACACTAAATCCATGTCAGTCACTTCCATGAAAGCCTCAGCATCTAGGATCTTATTTCTCATTCTAGGGGCATTTATACACACTGCTTTCCAGCTGTTGCCCCTTTACTCATTTTCTACAAAGGTATTTAATATTTCACATACCTGGGGGCTTTCACATACCTAGGAGCTTTCTTTGCAAAATGTGCCTTTGAGTCAGTCCTGACTCCTGGTAACCCAGAAGCTCCTGGGTTTTCTTGGCAGTGTCACTGGAAGTAGATTGCCAGGCCTTTCTTTCCAGGCAACGGAGGGTTAAGTGACTTGCCCAAGGCCACAAGGAGTGCCAGTGGGAATGGAACCCTGGTTGCTTGGTTACCAAGCCAGTGTTCTAACCACTAGGCTACTCCTCTGCTCCAGGAGCTTTCTTTACCCATCCCCAATGAACCTAGTTTAAAGTCCTCTTCAGCAGGTTACCCAGTCCGCTGCTGAAGACACTTCTACCTTTCTTGGACAGATGGACACCATCTCTGCTCAATACAAACAACCCAATCCCCCACCCCTCAATATAATTTAAAAAAAAAAACTTCATGTGCGGAGGCCAAAGAGGACCCCACTGCTGAAAGACAGACATAAGAAGGAACACCTGATCTTTGCCCAAACCATCTTAAGAAACCACAATCCTTCTGGAAAGATTTTCTGAGGACAGATGAAACCAAACTTGAGCTATTTGCGGATGCAGACCAGCAATAGATTTGCAGGTGAAGGAATGAAGCTTATAAGGAAAAAAAAAACACCCTTCCTACAGTTAAATATGGTGGAGGACCATAATGTTGTGGGGCTGTTTTACTGCCTCAGGAACTGAAGGCCTGGAATGTATTAACAGAATCATGAAGTCAGAGGACTACCAAGGTATTTTGGAGTGAAATGTGCTACCTAGTGTCAGAAAGCGAGGTCTGGATCAAAGATCATGGGTCCTCCAGCAGGACAATGACCCAAAATTTACATCCAAAAATACAAAAGAATGGTTAAAAAGTCAAAAATTGAGTGTTTTAAACTGGTCAGCAGTGAGTCTGATCTCAGTCCAAATGAGAACCTTTGGAAAGAGCTGAAATCTGCCATTGGTAAAAGGAATCCTGGAAACATTCATGAGCTGAAGCAAATCGCAGTTGAAGAGTGGGAGAAACTACCAACAGACAGATGTACAAGAAATGTTTGGAGGCTGTCATCACTGCCAAGTTTGCAACCAAATGTTAATCCTGTCTAGATCATATTTTTTTTTTTCTCAGAAATTACTACGTCTAAGTTGCACAGACATCTTTCTGGTGTTATATACCTTTGAACATACTATTAAAATATTATGATGACAGACAATTGGAGTATTTCCAATTATTTCTCAAGATATTGTACACAAAATACTTAAAATGCAAGGTTGCCAATAATGTTGACCACACCTGTAGCTCTCCACTTCTGGAATGACCTACCTCTTGCACTCCACCTTGAATCATCGAGCTCTCAGAACATATTATTTTAGAATCACAATTCCATGATAATTTACTGTGAAAGCAATGTGTTACAGACTGGTGGGCTTACCAAACAGCAACTCTAGACTCCCCTCCCTTATGACGTTTGCTAGAACACAACTGAAATCATAGCACAAGCACAAATGAAAAGAGAAAGAGAATTTCTGGAAGCCTGGTTTTCTACCACAAACTCGAGTAACAGACATATTGACATAGACCTGATCTACCAATCCCTGCAGATCAAAGAGCAGAATCACTACCAACAAGGTCCAGAAACAGCAACCACACCCCAGCAACACTCAGGGAAACCAACCAATCAATCCCTGCAGACCAAAGAGCTGAGTCACCAACAAGGCTCAGAAACAGCAACCACACCCCAGCAACCCTTAGGGAAACCAACAAATCAATCCCTGTAAACCAAAGAGCTGAGTCACCCCCAACCCCAATATAAGTACAAACACAAGCATTCAAGCACATTACCATCTGGAATCCCACACAGATGATATCTCCTCAAATGGTGACGAAACATCTGCAATCAAACTATCAAGCTTGGAAACAATCCAACATCATGATCACCAACCTGAGCTGCTACTATCCACAAATTCTCTTTTGCTTTCTCTCTCCCACACCCCTAATAATCCCTTGACTCCCCTCACGATACTATCTCCTGTGTCCCCTACTGTGTATGTATAATTAATGCTTTAGACTTTAACTGAACTGTATATGCAAATCTGTTTAACTAACAAATTAGAACTGATACGTACAGTATATGTGATTATATTGTATGCTATTGTAAAGCTCCTAAATAGGACCTTGATAGGCAATATATCAAATAAAGTTGACTTTGAAACTTGAAATGTGATTCTTCTGTAGCCTGAGCCATGAAATCATTTCCAAAGTATCTATTACTCCTGGGGGAATTCTGCGCAACTGCACAATGCAGAATTAGCGCAGAATTCACCCTCCCCACAGAATTTTCCAGTGGCCCACAGTATTTGGCCAAGGGTCACAACTGCACTAGGAGAGCTGTTGTCTGCCTGCAGGGATCCCAGCCCCCATGAGCAGAAGTGGATAAAATATCCGGTGTCTGCATAGCCTGCAAAAGAAAGGTTAGACTGTTTGCTGCAGAGACCACTGAATATATTAGAGGGGCAGTAGGTTTTAGTAACTAATGAATGGTGGTGGGAATTGAAGGCAGGGGGTGAGTGTAAGGGGGGAGGTTGAAGGGGATAGTCTGGGAAGGGAAACAGAGTTGAAGGTGGGGGAGGGCCAGCAAGAGAGGGGTTGGAATGGGGAGGGCAAGGGAAGAGTGTAAGGGGTTGAAGAGATTAATGCATGGGAAGCAAAGGACACAATGTGCAAAAGGCACAACCTCTCCCACCACACACACACAGGCACCCCATCTCCACACCACACACACACACACACACAGGCACCCCGCAGGCAGATGGGCAGACACCGGCTCTCCCAGCGCGATCATGGACCTTGGCAGCATTCTACAGGCTATTGAAAAATTCTGCGGGGAGGGGGAATTCTGTGCAAATTCTGCATTACACATTTGCACAGAATTCCCCCAGAAGTAATAATTGTGTTACTGCCAGTGTTAGCAAAAACCAAGACCTTTAGATATAGAGCATATTACAGTACGTCTTGGGGAATTCTGCCCTATATCCTAAAAATTTGGCTTCTCTAAGAATTAACATGTTTTCTGTATTGTAGTTTAATTCATTATATCTCAAGGACACCAATTATGTTGTGTTATTTTGACAAATAGAGTTGCATTATTTTGCAGAATTTTAAATATTCTTGTGTAGAATTCCTCCAGGTGTAATTTTTTGTTTTTGTTTTTGTTGGTGACCCTCTGGATAGTGTCCTAAACTGTGTTCGGTCTTCAACCAGGCAGCTCGTTGTTAATAGTGACACCCATATAGTAATTGCTGTTATTGTATCGATCCATCTCATTGCTGACCTTCCTCTTCTGCATGGATCTTCTACCTTGCCTAGCATGATGTCTTTCTCTAATGATCTCTCTCTTCGCATGATGTGTCCAAAGCATGAAAGTTAAAGTCTTGTCAATTGAGCCTAGTGGTTGGGGCAAGGTACTTCAGGCCGGAAGGTCGGGGGTTCAAATCCCACTAGAGGACAGCAACCTTGGGCCGGAAGGACTGGGGTTTCTAGTCCCACAGGTGCTCCTTGTGGTCTTGGGCAAGCCACTTAACCCTCCATAGCCCATGTTCCCTGTAAAATAGTTATCTCCAAGTTATAATGCCCTGTTCAATGTAATTTCAGTTTGTTCAATGTAAACCGCACTGATGCAGAATAGCGCGGTATATAAGAGAATATAAATAAAGAAAGAAAGCTTAGATTTGATCTCCTCTAGTACTGATTGGTTTGTTTGGGCAGTCCACGAGGGCCTCACCAAAGGACCCTATGGCATAACCCTTAGGTGGGACCAACTCCAGAACCAACTACTGACATCTACAGCTACAAGACCACAGAAAAGAGCACAGCAACACAAACATCCGTACCAAACATCCTTATGAACTGACGGACCACACAGCATGTCCCCAAACAAACTGTAACACCAACTAATGCAACAGAGAAGGAAGGAGGAAATATAATTTTCTCACTCTCCACCATAGGTATAGTCAACCCAGCTGGCAAGTCCCCAACACCAAACCATCTGAAATCCACCAACAAGCAGCAAGAAACAGCTCCCAAAGCAAAGGAGATAACTTCCACTCCTTAATCCATACCAACCGCCTCACACACCAGCACGCCCTTAAGCTTCCCAAACTAAATGTCTTCACCCAAGAAAATATTCCAGCATGCATCACCACCTCTCAACCGTTCTCATTATATCTCACAACCAGTCACACCCAGGAACCAGGCCGTCATCCCCAGCGCAGCCACCCTGCACGATTGCAGCCCCGTTCTCTAGATCATGATACATTCTGCAGGTGGAATGTGTACATACTCTGACCGGTCAATCTGTATATAGTTGAACAAATCTGTAAATAGTTGCGAGCTGACCACGTCACCTGTGACAGCTAGCTTGCCTGAACATAGTTACCCTGTCAGTCCCGTTTAGAAACCCCTGTTCATTGTAGGTCCAGTGTAGGTCCTGTCTGCACTGCACAAGTTGTTAACTGTAAACCACACTGATTCTAAAGAGCGCAGTATAAAAAAAAACATTAAATAAAATAAATAAATAAATTATACTGCTCATCACACACACACACAATCATACACAGTTCAGCATTCAGAACCACAACCATCCTCACTATTTACCATCCATGTCACAGACTACAACATATCCTGATTAAGTCATGCCCCAGAAACCCTTCCTACCTCCTAATGATCCAGTCTTTACCCTCCTCCAACCAGACAAATCTTATTTCTTCTCCACCACTTAAGTGCATTCTCATCAATACAAGATCCTTTTGCCACAAGATCCCTATACTTGGCGACCACATAAAGGACAATCAAATAGATATTGCCTGCATCACAGAAACCTGACTTGAGGACACCGACAATGTCCTTCTAAACCAAATGGCCATTCCAAGCTACGAACTCTTCAACCAGCCAGGAATTAACAAAAAAGGAGGAGGATTACTCATCATAGCCAAGGAAGCACTACAATTCAAGCTCGTTAACCAGACATCCTCCCAAAACATGGACACAATAACCATATCCAACCCTCACCTCTTGATCTGCCTAGCATACAGACCCCCCCCCCCCCACTCAGGTTCCAGCAAACTCTCCCCACTCCTTGAGGAAGCATGC
This sequence comes from Ichthyophis bannanicus, assembly GCA_033557465.1. Taxonomy (NCBI): domain Eukaryota; kingdom Metazoa; phylum Chordata; class Amphibia; order Gymnophiona; family Ichthyophiidae; genus Ichthyophis; species Ichthyophis bannanicus. The sequence goes on from CM066035.1 coordinate 434,976,053, forward strand.
AATGACCATCACAAATATAAATGGTTTATTCTACTGGGAGATCTCAAGCTACCATAACTGTCAAACAAGCAAACAATTTCCTTCTTGCAGGCTATGAAAGCTCTAAAGCTCAACAAAATAATAATGGAGTCTACACACAGCAAAGGTGTTAGACTGGACCTCATATTCACATCAGCAAACTGGCCACACCATGACCTCTCATCAATGATGGCATACTCTGTTCCCTGGTTTAATCACAGACTCCTCACCTTCTTCCTTCCAGAACACAACCTCTCAGCCTCCATTACCCACATGATGATTCAGATCTTTCAACAACCAATCATTCTTATCCACCATCCAACCACTACTGCAAACAATCACAGAGGCAACTAACCCATGCAACTTAGATCACACCATCAGTCAGTGGAATAACCTCATCTTATCCTACGCAACTGCAACTAACAACAACCTTAGCAAGAAAAGTCCCCACTTGGCAAGATCCTACCTTGTCCCATGTTCACTCCAGAGGTCAAACTGATAAAAAAACAGCTTGGACGTCTCAAGCAGAGGTGGAGACATCACAAGAACCTAGCCATCCAAGAGGTATACCCCAGGGCCCTAAAGCAATATTGTGCCCTCACGCTTCTAAAGAAAAAGAGAACATCACACAAAATTACTTAGCTCCTCCCTCAACAAAACCCAGAGAGCTTTTTAACATCATACAGCATCTTATCAAAGCCCACTCCAGCACAAGGTCTGCTACATCTATCTTACCAAGCAAGATGGCTCAACACCTACAAGACAATCAAGTGCTTCTATACATACCGCTCCACCCAGCCATGTGAATGTCCCCTCCAATGCTCCTAACTTTGAGATTTCACCAGCTTTCTACCCCATCACACCTAGGCAGCTTGAGAGTATAATAGCTAACCTGAACTGTACCACTTCCCCACTGAATCTGTGCCCATTCCCTTGGATCGATGTAGCCTGCCAGAACCTGTTACCTCTAATCCAATACATCACTCAATCTTCCCTTGACAGTGGATACATGCCAAGCACACTGAAGAAAGCATCAATCAGACCACTGCTGAAATCTCCCTCACTTGACCCTTCCTCCCCAGCCTAATACAGACCAATCTTAAGTATCCCATCGCTTGCCAAGATAATAGAAAACATAGTCCTGATTCAGTTGCAGGACATCGAATCCTTCCATAGCCTTGACAAGCAACAGCATGGCTTCAAGCCCTTCCATAGCATCGAAATCCTGCTATCCTCACTTCTTGACAACCTTATCAGAGGCACTGAGAAAGCCACCCAAGGTTTCAGCCTGGTCATTTTGGACTTATCTGCAGCCTTTGACTCAGTCACACACAGCCAGCTCATGACCCGCCTCCATGAAATCGGTCTTAGGAGCAAGACAATATTGTGGTTCTAGTCCTTTATCTCTGATCATTCACAACAGGTCCATATAGGTTCAGAAATCTCTAAATCCTTCAAGTTCTTACAAGGCCTATCTCAGGGCTTCGCTCTATCTTCCCTTCTTTTTAACATCTTTATCCAGCCCCTATGCAATATCATCCAAAGGTACAAAGTTCTATACCATTTCTACGCAGATGACATCCTCATCTACTCCCCATTCACCATCAACAATCCTGATTACTCACCAATTAGCAACAGTCTGGAAGCAATCACACAGTGGCTTACCATCCATAACCTGATTATCAACCATAACAAAGCAGAGGTCCTACATGTCAGTAGACGCCCCACTTTCTCTCTGCCAGATACCATCACTCTTGAAAGCCTCACTCTAAAGATAAAGCACCAAGTAAAGTACCTTAGCATAATGCTTGATCAGAGCTTAAACTTCAATGCCCAAATCAAGCAAGTCACTAGAACAGTATATCATCATATTAAGACCTAAGGAACCTCAAACCAGTACTGGATAACAACAATTTCAGGAACATCTGCCAAGCTCTCAACACTCTGATCTTCGACTATGCTAATATCATATATCAAGGACTCCCAAAATCCTCACTAAAACCATTACAGCTGGCACAGAATGTAGCAGCAAGGCTCATCATGGATACCTCAAGACAAGACCACATAACACCCATCTTAAATCAGCTTCACTGGCTTCCAGTACTCAGCAGAGTGAAATATAAAGTGGCTCTAATGATCTTCAAGGCGATGTTAAAAAGTTTTGCCCACACCTTGCAATCTATGCTCACCAAGCCTCACGCCCAAAGAACCCACAGAAGCACTAACAACAGCCTACTCACAGTACCCTCAACAATCACCCACACTTACAGCCAACCTCCAACAGAGTCTTCTACTACTATGCACCCATCATTTGGAATGCTCTTCCTCCTGACCTCCGCTCACTATCAGATGTTGCAGACTTCTTCCGAAGACTAAAAACACTGCTATTCCAGGAATACTTCAGCTCAGTCACATAACCACTTCAACAGCCTTTGGACACTTAGGGGCTTGTTTACAAAGCCGCGGTAGCGGTTTCTGCCTGATATCGGAGCCGCGGCCCTATTGAATTCAATGGGGCCGCGGCTCCGATATCGGGCGGAAGCTGCTACCGCAGCTTTGTAAACAAGCCCCTTAGAGACAATTACATTTCACTACCTGCTATATTAATAGGTTCTTTTGTTCATAATGTTTTAAACTTTTAGAGTTTTAATCTAGTAGGCCATCCAACAGTTCTATGTAAAGTTAATGTTCCTTGTTATGCCCATTCTATGTAAACCACCATGACTGATAGATACGGCGGTATAAAAGTGTTGTTAATAAATACATAAATAAATAAATAAAATGGTATACATGGTATTTGTCACCAGCATCATAATTCAAAGGCATCAATTTTCTTCATGTCTATCTTTTTCACTGTCCAACTTTTGCATCCATATGGCGTTATTGAAAATATCATGGCTTGAAGAAGTTGAATCTTTGTATGGAAAGAAACAACAATGCTCTTGAGAGTTTTGTCTAGGTCCTTCGTAGCCATTTTGCCATTAGCAATGCATCATCAGATTTCTTGACTGCAATGTCATTTCTTTATTGATAGTACTACTACTACTACTGAGCATTTGTATAGCTCTACAAGATGTATGCAGCACTGCACAGACATGTAAGAGACAGTCCCTGCCCATCAGAGCTTACAATCTAGTCAAGACAGACAACACAGTAGGTGTAGACAGAGATACATCTAGGGGGAAGAAACACAAAGGAAATCAGGTGAGTCAAGATCTGAAAGCGGCAGTGAAGAGGTGAGTTTTCAGCCTGGATTTGAAAAGGGCCAGAGGAGGCGCCTGACATACAGACTCAGGTAGTTTGTTCTAAGCATAAGCAGCAGCAAGGTGAAAAGGAGCGAAGGCTGGAGTTAGCAATAGAAGAGAAGGGCACTGATAGAAGCAATTTGCCAGAAAAGCAGAGTTTCTGGGGAAGGGTATAGAGAGGTATAAGAGGGGAAAGGTAGTGAGGAGCTGCAGTGAATGTGCTTATAAGTCAGCAGGACAAGTTTGAACTAGATGCGGAAACAGATAGGGAGCTAATGAAGTGACTTGAGAAGAGGAGTAATATGAACATGACGAAGCTGGCAGAAGATTAGTCGTGCAGCAGAGTGTTGACCAGATTGAAGTGGAAAGAGATTATTCCGTGTGAGACCAGTAAAGAGTAGATTACAATAGTCAAGACTGGAGGTGATTAAGGAGTGGATAAGTGTCTTAGCTGATCCAAGTAAGTTAAAGTTGTCAGCTGTTTCAACTTATTGTGGAGGAGTGGCCTAGTGGTTGGGGCAAGGTACTTTAGGCTAGAAGGTCAGGGGTTCAAATCCCACTAGAGGACAGCAACCTTGGGCCAGAAGGCCTGTGGTTTCTAGTCCCACAGGTGGTCTTGGGCAAGCCACTTAACTTTCTATTGCCCATGTTCCCTGTAAGTAATAGTGTATGTGTCTCATATCCCCTCATGTTAAATGTATTCTCCCCAATTGTGTTGTGACCACTTTGATTGAAGAATAAGGTGGTATACAAAACTGTCTAAATAAATTTATTCTCCATCAGCAATGAACTTATTGATTTTGCCATTTGTCAGAATCTTTGTCTTCTTTACAGTAAGGTGCTGGCCCATTTTAAGACTATGTATATCTTGAGAAGCAGATGTTTCAGATCGTCCTCACAAAACATCCAGAATGTGTAAAGTGGAAAACACTCTATCATCCCCAAGTCTCAGCACAATTTCAAATATAGTAGCAGCAGGATTTGAACCCTGGTTACTCTGGTTCTAATGCACTATGTTAACAATTATGCTATTCTAGATGTCTGGCAACGTTTGCACCGTGTGGTTATTTTGAAAGTCCGTATGGCAATTTGTTATACTAATCTTGTGGTTTTCTAAAGTCATTAGTTTTATAATTCTTTAAGAAATATCCCAATATCCCTGAACTTCACCATACAGTCATGAGAGCAGGACAGTCACAACATATGTCATTCTTCATGGTTCCCAAGGATCTGTATGTCCCAAAATGCAATAATTACATGAAGGAAGGGAAGAACATGAGTTTGAGATAAGTGTTAATCAGTAATATTCATAATAATGAAAAAAAAGTAAACATTTTAAAAAAGCACAATGCTTTTTGAAATTGGCAGGTGGAAAGGTTTTTTTGCCCCATGATGTTGGTAATGTGGATGGCTTAAAAGTATAGCCTGTTGGACATATATACTGAGGTCTCTTTCCCCTTCCATATTATTGCCTATGTATACGTGATTGTGGTTGAAAAGAGAATATTTTATGTTTTTTTTGGTGTATTCTATACATTCTCTGGGGTCCATTGTTTGTACATATGATATAGTTCCATGAAAGTTTAATCCCTTTATGATCATCCCAAAACATGCATCTGCAGTAAAGTCATAGCACTACATATTCCTCTGTTCGGATTGTTTAGAACATCAGGCCTACAAGAGCATCAAGTCACAGGGCAGTGATCAGCAGGCCCCAGATATCCTAGTGAGAATCTATAGGGAAACATGTGAGATTGTCTAGAAGACCCAATGATAGATCATTTGTCATGTGTAGCTGACTATAAGCCATTGATGTGCATCAAAGCACTAAGCAGGGGCCATTTGTTTGCAGCACAGCAGTTGTACCAGTAACACCGCCCCCCCCCCCACACCTGCTGCTGCCCCCAGGCCTGAGACCCCTGAGGAAAACACCATGGCAACTACCAGCACCGCCACAAAGGAAGGATGCAGCAGAAGCACTGCCTCCCCATCTGAAGGATCATCCAGTTTGGCAAATGATGCAGGAGTGGAGGAAAACATCCCTTTAGTGGGCAACCTCTCTAACAAGGAGAAGGAAAGGAAGTGGAGCCTCTGGCTCTTTGTACTGCTACTAGAGGGGAGGCATCAGGGGCTGTGGCTGGTCAGGGACCTCCCAACAATTGTCATTAGGCAAAAAATGGATGCTGTGGCCTGACACCAAGGATGCCCATGTAGAGGGGGAGGGGGAGATCATGGAGGTAGAGGATATAGAAAAGGAAGTTGTGGTGGTGGAATACATGGAGAGGAAAGTTCAACTAGTAGAGGTGGGGAGGAGGAGGAGGCAGGTGGCAGGTGGACAGGCTGGGGATCCACTTCAGCTACTGATGGCCCATCTTGTTCAGTTTCCCTCCTTGATGGACCAGGTGGGTCCCCATGAAGTCCTCAGGGAGTTTTAGGACCCCAAAGTTCTGCTTCACCTGGCATCCTTGCAATGAGTCATGCAGTAGGATTTCACTGTGGTCACTAGTTCCAAGGATCTCATGGTGACCCATCTTGAGTGTCTGTGAACAAAGCTATCTGCCTTGCTACAAGTCATGCACAAGCTGCTAGCATGTTTCTCTTTTCTGACTCATCCAGAGGGGGACGGAAGGGGGGACATAGGTTTGTACCAATAAGGTTGTGAAGGCTGGGGTATACTATACAAAGGGGAACTATATAATATGTTATTCACCCATAGTGGCTCCACAAAATAAATAATTGTCTAGTTTGTTACATCTACTCTCTGGCATTTGGCAATTTTCAAACTTCTACTACTTTAGTAATCCACCTATCTACTACCTGTTGGCAATCACATGTGTCTTGGTGCCCTAGCTAAGGGCATCTGGGTAGAAATCTACCCAGTATGAAAAGTCATCCACATGACTGTGCATGTCATCATGGATTGTGCATATGATATGTGAGAGAGACACAATACCACTAATCCTACCACATACCAGAAATGGGGTCATATGCACCACCCACTCACACCTAAGCACCCCCTATTAGGATGCATAGATAACTCCCCTAGAGACGCTCCTCATATCACTCTGGGGGTGGCCATGTGGCTCCCAAAGTACTTCAGGAAGGCCCGACATTCACTGTGCATTGATAGAAATATCACCAACAGTCCATGCTTCCTACAGATGCAGCAGCATCACCAGGCCAACACCTGTACACCCAGTCAAAGATATCCTTACTACATAGAAACATAGAAAAATGACGACAGAAAAAGACCACATGGCCTATCTAGTCTGTCCTTCCATATCAACAACTACAACAGTCCCCTTTTTTCCTTTAGAGATGCTCTTCACAGAAAGATGCTAATTCTGATATATTTTTATTTAGTTAGTTAACTAGGCTTATATGCCATTTTTCTACCAGTCAAAGCAGTGTACATTCAGGCACTGTGTATATTTTTCCCTTGTCCCTGAAGGGCTCACAATCTATGTTTTTGTACATGCATGGACTTCCCCTGTTGCAGGCCTACACTGGATGTAAAGCACTGCCTGCTTGATGCAGCTATGCATGTCCACGTTCACAAGCAGCCTCAGGCTGTGAGGTTCCTGCAATCATCTGCTGCTTAGTCCAGAGGATGTGTAACCCGGCGGTTCATAAGCAGCCTCAGGCTGTGAGGTTCCTGCTATCATCTGCTGGCTAGTCCAGAGGATGTGTAACCCGGAGGATGTGGGCACTATTATGGGTCAGCAGATATCAAATTAATGGAGGGATACCTTCACTCTCCTAGCATTCATAATGTATATAATGTGGGTAGTGGGGTCATATGTTGACCTTGTATAACCATGCCTGCATGTGGCAAGATATAGGGTCCCTGACCTGTGCCAGGCCATCACCCCAGCCCTCTCCAGTCTGCTGTGACCTTTGGAGAATGCTGGCACCTTTGGCAGACTATGGTAACACATAATGTAGAAAGGGCTGCCATCTCATATAATGTTGATGGAAATTCACCTCACTACTTACATTACATGCACACACAATAAGTGGAAATAGCTTGCAGAAGTCAATGTGGGATATATGTTTATTAAGGGTATGATCACAGTGGAATTACACCTAAAAACATCAATTATTATGTCACTTTTACTGGTCTTTATCTGCCGTCATTTACTATGTTACTATGTTATGTTATTGGGGCACCGCTGGAGCCAGTAGGACATTTAAAAGCCACAGCCAGCAGGAACAACGGCCTCTCGGCTCCTCCACACCACGCGGCAGCTGATCAAGCATCGGGGGTGGGGCAGGAGTTGCTCGCCCCTCCCTCTCCCACCACCAAGGCCCAATCGGAGCACCACCGGAGACAGTAGGACATTTAAAAGCCGCAGCTGGCAGGCATGCCCGCGTCTGGTGGGCAGGTACCTGAGGGCCTCAGGCACAGCACGATGGTGAGGCTCGCCCATTCGGTTGCCATTGTGAAGAGCATGCGAGCGACCCTGGCTCCACCACTGCAGGGTAAGCACCACTAACGCATGGAGAAGAAACATCACCAGCAGACAGTTTTAAAGCTAAACATTCCTAGGCGCGGCACTGTTGAATGGTCGCATTCTCCTCCTCCTCCCCACTCCAGCAACTCCACCCAAGAGCAAGATCAGAGGCAACGGAACTACAATAAACAGCACCTTGTTAGCATCCTCTAAATATAACTCTTGATGTGTTGTAATGTACTCTTGATGTAATGGAATTTAACCCATGTATTTATGTAATTATTTGTACTGTGTGTGTAGATCTTAATTAGATTGTAAGCTCTGATGAGCAGGGACTGTCACTCTTTATGTGTCTGTACAGCGCTGCGTACGAAGTAGCGCTTTATAAATGTTAAATAGTAGTAGTAGTAGCAGTAAAATGCATAGCATACAGTACATGATACAGTTCAGCATACTGCAAAGATTAAAATGGGCCCCTAACGAACATCCATTAAACAGAATGTAACACAAGTAAAAGCTCTGGCCCCCCGCCCTTATATATAGGTTAAAATGGACCATATATACTGTGTATATATACACATACAATGTTAAAAGCACAGAAGATCCCTTACCACTACTCTCTTTCTCACCCCCTATCATTCCCGTTATTCCACAGCATCTGCAGGAAAAAAAAACACGATTAGAGTATACATCGGAATATGCAGAGCCATCTACAAATATTCCTCTTTCTTGCAACACGCATAGTAAGATCTTGGAAAGGGATCAACTCCTTGTGGAAACATGCAGGGACTACCACAACAACCATGACAACCAGAGTTCACCAGTGGTGGCATCCAGCTGGTTCGACCTGGTTCACACTAACCGGTTCCTGCCATGGCCCACATTCACCAAACTGGGCCGAACATGGCATTGAAATGCTGGCACTGCAGTGGTGGGAATCCTCCTGTCTGACAATGTTTGATAGCATCAGGAGAAGCCCCCAATGCCGTCACATCATTGTCAGGTGGGGGATTGGGCCACAGGGCAACGGCCAGGTTGCCGCACCTCAGTGGGGGGCAGCAGCCCAAGCATACTGCCTCTTCAACACCTCCATGCGAGGCACAACAACCTGGCCATCACGCACGTGGGAGGGCTGGGATCGAACCGGTTCCTCATCGGTTCCGATCCCACCACTAGAGTTAACCCCTTGTGTGATTTGGGGTGTGACAGTGTTCCTAAAGAAACTCCTGCAGATACATGAAGACCACTGTACCCAAAATAGGTCACAGAACAATTAAGGGGTCATTCTGAGCCGCAAATAGCATGTTGTACGCAGTATGGGGGCAGAGATAGGGTGGCAGTGGGTGGTCCTTGGCCCTGGACGTACAGGGCCTGCAGAATGAACGGGAAACTTAATCCACCTCTGAACAGCAGGCCTGGCCATCGGAAGAGGTAAGAGGGGTAGAAGGGATTCCCCCGCAGTCCAACCCTGACCATGGGAGGCCAGATCGGGGGGGGGGGCTGCGGGGAATGCAAGAATCTATTTAGTGGCTGGGGATCGCGGCTCTTGAATGTAGTCACAGTGCCATGGCAACCGGACGCCAAGGTGCTGCGGCTTCATTCAGGAGCCTTGACTGAGTTAGGCCTGCATGTACAGGCCTGGACGCGATTCTGATCCCATGGGTCTAGATGTGCCCCGCGGGATCAGAATCCCCTCAAACTCTGTGCGTGCATCTGATTCCGACCAGGCACACAGAGGGCTGGGATGCCCAGAACAGAACTGGGCCATTACCATCCATGAGCTAGCAATTTTGCAATCAGACACATATAGGTCTCACAAGAACACAGTAGGTATCTATAGCCCACGATGCACTCCCTTCCTACCTTTCCCTGCATGCTTTCCCACCTATTGTTGGCATCCCCTGTGCCTAGTCCTGATGTTGGTGCTTGCGATAACTAATCACTCTATCCTCCCTATGGTGGAACTGCATGCTTCATGCCTTTCCTGTGGTGTGTGCAATGGGAGAGGTGGGCTCCATGAATCAAAGGTGTTGTATGGCCATGCTGTGGTGTGCTCTCACCTCACCACAGCTGTAATGCTGTGAAGGTGTTGCTGCTTCTCTGGCAATATCCCTTCCATTTGGTCATGTGTGTGTGCAGAGTGGCCCACACTGCTTTGCTCCAATGGTCAGGCTATTCTCTAGAGAGCAACCTACAACAGATAATAATACAGTAATGGGTTTTGAAAGGGAATTGGTGGGACAGATAAGGCAATCACTGAGACTACTGTTATAAGGGTTGGAGATCAATAATTGTGTATTCTAGTCCCATATGCCACATTTCTTGGTCTGCACCAGGCTTATCATCACCTACTTGAACAGCAACAGTTTCCCTGCTTGCTTGCCTCTACAGAGTGTATCATCAGAACTGGGTTGGGGCCACCATGCATATCTAGCCTGATCAGTTTTTTGCTGCATATGCAATGGCGTGTGTGAGGTAAATGGGATGTGTATATGGCACACGTCTTCACCCTCTGTTCTGGAAGCAGCCACCTTTACTGTACACTGGAGAGCAAGTGCATTATTATAGACTTGCAGAGTATGTGGCATTGGAAGCCACAATTTTCAGCCCCTTCTTATGGTGAGTCTTCATATAACCCTTGCCTCATCACTTGCATGGTGCCAGTAGGCATGGGATCCACTGTTGCTATAGAGGTCTGGCCACTACAGAGAATGACATCCTCAGCCACGCGCTGTGCATATTTCTGGACCAGAAGGGATATCTTTGTAGTAATAGCCATGAGAGGATGATTTCACAGTGGGTAGATATAAGGCATGCACGTAGTGATTGAATGCAATTAATGTCCTATATATGGGAGATGCCAAACCTGGAGGTCCACAAGATGGCAACAGTGCCAACATTGGAGGACAGATCCCTGAAGAGGGGCACCTAGCACTGCTTGTGGCAGCCAGGGAAGAGAGTAGCACACAAGCAGAGGTGGGGGACCAGATATCCAGGCATGAATGACATCAGAATGTGAAGGTTGAGGACCATGCTGATGTTCAGATGGAGGGTAAAGATTACATTGAGAGGGGTGAAATCCAGCTTCACTACCATCTCCATTGTATGCTGTGGAGGGCACACCAGCAGTTGTGGACCCAGAAGTATCTAGCACCAGTCAGCAGATTCATCAACTGCTGTAGTGTGGTAAACCACTGCTGCAGCAGAATCAACAGCTCTAAACAGAGTGGTCAGAGAAAATCAAGTTGCTGAGAAGATAGCTGAGCACCTAGGAATGCTGTATGCACCTGGAAGAGAGAAAGCTTTAGGCATCAGAAACCCCCATAGATGAGATCCAGGACCTGCGCAGGGACTTGAGCCACTTCATTGACCATTGTGCCAGGGCCCCCCCCCAACAGCTCTGCAAAATGCCATAGTACCACCTGTGCCCCTGGCATCCTAGCCTACATGTGTGATAAACTCTACTCTCCACCACTGCCATCATGGATTCTGGTGCTTCAAACAGCTCCATGTTCAGGCCATGCCACCATATTCCCAAATTTTGGAACCTGTGCCCTATGGAAGGAGAAGCCCCTCTGATTTACATCCTTCTAAAAAAACTACCCATTGTTCTGATGGGCTGGATGATGTCTCAGAGAGCAATGAGATATCATCCAGCACACAATCAAGATAACATTTTAAGGATTGGGGGTGGGTGCGAAGGGGCAGAGGGGCATAGGACAGAGGATGGGATATGGGAAAAAATTACCTCATCCTATTTTGTGCACCCTAAGGGAAGGGCAGAACTCTGTGGGGGTACAGAAGAAGGATAAGGGCGGATTGGGGATAAGGGTAAAGGGTAAAGGGCACTGGTGGGGGGAAGGGGGTTGAGGGGTGTGTCTCTGGGTTGGTGAACGGAGTGGAGGGATGGTGGTGGATGGACATGTACATACTTTCAATGTGAGCAATAAAACACCTAACTTCACAAGATACGCCTGTGTATGAGCTCATCTCTTGCATCCATGCCCAGCTGGTACACTTGGCCAGTATCCTCCTGCCTAGAGCCTTCAGCATCTTCACCTATGCCTGGGCCTGCCATTTCTTCTTCTACAGGAAATGATTGTTACTGATTCATTGCCTAATTGTGGAGTGTGCAGCAAGCCATAAATATCTAGCATACCTTGGATCAATTGAGGCAATAGAAGTGGCTCTTTTGGTTCTCTCAGTGATGGAGCAGATATGTTTGTGCACCCTGTTGTACCTCTTCTCTCAACCTGTGTGTAGTATAATGAAGGAGGTCAGGAGCCATCTCCTCAGAGGATAGCCTCTATCACTTGTATGGGAGGAGAGAGAATAAGTGCATATTTTCTAGCACCAGTATACTTGATATGTTGGGCAGGCACTGCAACCATACGCTCTCTGCCAATTGTTGCAGCTACCATTGTGTTTAGGTGATGGAGTGGGCTGGTGCAGAGCTTACATAGCAACTATCCACCAATGATTTCTCTGATCTCAAATCTCTCATATATGCCAGAAAGGTTCAGGATGTATGAGTCATAGCAGGAACCTGGGAATCTCAGAAAGACACCAGTTATCTCCACCTGTGCTCTGCAGATCACCTGCATCTTAAATGAGTGGAATGTTTTTCTGTTGTGGTAAGTGGCCTCTTTTCATTCCTCATAGGGACCTGATGGCCACATGTGTGCAATCAATGACCCCCAATACAGATGGAAATCTGTACATTCATAGAATTAGGCCTTTCTTGCACCATCTGAGGGAGGACTACATATTATGCAGTGTGGGCTAGATAGGCCTTCAGGAACTGTGAGCTGGTTGACTGCCATCAGAGACTGAAAACTGTGATGGCAGACAGCCATCATAGACTGGAAACTGCCAGTGTCTAGGAAGGTGAAGGCTGTGGTGACCTTGAGGTGTACCAACATAGGTTGGCCCTAATGTATGGTGGAGCAGAAGAGTGGCTTTAGCTTCTGGCAGATGGCAAATGGCAGCCTTGACAAAGTGAAACCTGGTGAGAACTTCTCATTTGCAAGGTCCTGGAATTGTGTCCTGGGCTTATAGATCCTCTGATACAGATTCTTTCCGGTGGCTCTTCTGTGCTCCCTTTGGGCTTCATCAGCATGGCCAACACAAACCATATGTTCATATCATCCATGGCTCCTGCCTCCCTCTACCACTGCCATTGACTCCCTCCATGAACACTGACAGCACTGTACACACACACACACACAGACATATACAGAGGCAGCAGGGAAAGCAGACATATAAACAGACAGGCAGTAGAGAACTACATAGATAGACAGATATAGCTGGGAACACCAATGCAAGCAGACAGTAGGCACTAAGCAGCTGAGCAAAAGGAAGCTGACACAACAAGAGCCAGGGAGCATTAGTAGGGAGATAGACATTGGAAGTATGGGATTTGAACACATGAGGGGGGAGGGGATCAGGGAGAGAGAATAATCTGGTGTCTTTGAAAGGGGATGGAAGATAGGGGATAGAATGTAGGTATCTCAAAAACACATCTACATGGACATAGATAACAGTCAGGCCAAGGAATCGTAGGCATAGCTCCTCCAGTCATCAATGCCACATGCAGTCCCACAAGACAACAAAGTCCTTATATGTGATTTATAGCAGGTATACTTGGCTTATACTGGGATTAGAGACTCACACCATATCCGATCAACCAAATTCTTAGCATATCAACCTAACTTTAGAGTTCAAAAACCATTTAGTACTCATCTGATCGAAACCATAGCTCCAGTATATCTGGGAAAATTCTCTTTACTTTTCCCAGTGTCCGCAGTCAGATCCGATCTGATCGAAACTGTAGCGCCAGTATATCTGGGAAAATTCTCTTTACTCTCCCCAGTGTCCGCAGTCAGATCCGAACACAGTACTGCGTTTAGGACCGAACAATTCTTTTCAAGTCCTGTATCAATGCTCTATACTGCTGCGAAAAAATGGCTCCCACAAACTTTTCAGACACCACTCTCAACTCAGTCAAAACTTTATAACCACCTGATACACAAATTAGTGATTAAAAGGAACTCTTCACCAATCAAATATAACTACGTCACAGTAAACTAGCCCAATCCAATTCATGGTTTAGACCCCTTGGCACTACTGACAACAATTGAAAAATCCAAGACTGTTCAAGAAATTGGAGCCATTGCTCCCTATCACCTCCTCGTGGACTTTCAGGGACATGATCCAGAATCCTCCAATAAAAATCAGTAAACAAATGTTGACGATCTACACAATGTTGAACAATAGGGGCCACTAAGACCTTATTTCGAACCCTAGACTCATGCTCTTGTAAACGGCGTCGTATCATACGAGTTGTACGTCCTATGTAAATCTTATCACAAGGGCATAACAAAGCATAAACCACAAAAGAAGTAGAACAAGTGGTCAACCATTTAGATACATGCAAGAAAGCAATTTTTGGGATCTCCCATTCTTTATCAATGATAGTCCGAGAACAGTACTCACAATTTTCACAAGGATAATGTCCCAACTCAGCACCTGATGTATACTTATTTCCAGAAGAAGATACACTACCTACCAAATCTCTAAGATTAGGGCCCCTAGTATATGCAATCTGTAATTGTTTTCGAAAACAAGAATGTAATGATAGTAAATGCCAGTGTTTTTGCAAAATTCATCGCACTTTAACAGTATGTGACATATAAGGTAAAATGCCAATTATTTTATCACTCCGAAGCATCAGGGCGGTGTACAATCATAAAAAAGCGACGGCTGCCGAGAAAGGAAAGAAAGAAAAGAACGCCAAAAATAATAGGACAGAAAGAGAAATAGCGAAGAATAGAGAGAAGGCAAAAAAGAATAGTAAAACAGTAAAACAATAAAATGTTAAAAACAATAAAATAATAAAAGGAAGTAGGGAGGAGGAGGGGGAAGCATGAGCCGATTTTAGGAGGGATGGGAGGCGGGACTAAGGGGACAAAGCACCATCAGTGGGGAAGAGCAGGGGAAAATGAAGGGGGGTGAGATAGGGAACTAGTGGGGAAGGCATCATCAGTAGGGGGGGGAGGTCGAAGGCTTGACAGAAAAGGTGGGTCTTGAGAAGGGCCTTAAAACGAGTGTAAGACAATTCAATACGGAGAGGAAGGGGAAGAGAGTTCCAAAGGGCGGGAGATAAGAAAAAGAAGGCAGAGTGTCGGGTGGATTCAAGACGGGCCTGAGTGGGTGAGGGGAGAAAGAGGCGATTTCCATGGGCAGACCGGAGAAGACGGGGAGAGGGCTGAAGATGAATAATATTAGCTAAATACTGGGGAGAGTCAGAGAAAAGGGCCTTGTGAGCAAGGATGAGTAGTTTGAACATAAACCGAAACTTGATTGGGAGCCAGTGTAAGGAAAGCAGACAAGGAGAGACATGGGAACGAAGGGGGGATGAAGTGATAAGACGGGCAGCGGCATTTTGAACGAGTTGAAGACGGTGGAGTTGGTGTGATGGAAGACCGGCATAAACAACGTTACAGTAATCGAGACGCGAGATAACCAGCGATAGAACAAGAGTGACAATAGAGGAGTATGAAAAGTAAGAGCGAACGGCCTTGATGCGGCGCAAGTGGAAGAAGGAAGAGCGAACAACAGAAGAAATATGGTCGTGTAAAGAAAGGGATGAGTCTAGGATCACACCTAGATAGCGGAGAGTAGGGGTGGAAGGGATAAAATGGGGACCCATGACAGGAAGTACCGAAGGGGGTGGACGACCGAAGGTGACCCAGAGAGCAGCAGATTTAGTGGGATTAGCATGCATGAAATTTGACTCAAACCAGGAAGTGATAGAGGATAGGCAGAGGTTAAGTGGGGCAAGATCAGGGGCAGAGGGAGAAGTATGGTGAACCAGAAGGATGTCATCAGCGTAGATATAAAAAGAGAGAGCAGATTGTTGTATTAGCAGAGCTAGAGGAGCCAGAAAAACATTGAAGAGTAGAGGGGCGAGAATAGAGCCCTGGGGGACACCACAGGTGACGGGGGCAGGGGGGGAAACCGAGGAACCAGAATGGACTGAGAAAGTGCGACAGGACAAAAAAGAGTGGAACCATCGAAGAACAGTACCATGAATACCGAAATCAGACAGGCGAGAGAGAAGAGTGCGGTGATCGACTACGTCAAACGCAGAGGACAGATCCAAGGAAACCACTAGAGAAATATCACCGCGATCGTGAGAGCGATGAAGTTCGGAAAGCAGGGCTGTAAGGACGGTTTCAGTGCTGTGACCGGGGCGGAAACCAGATTGTCGAGGGTGAAGGGCGTGAGTGGAATCAAGATGAGAAGCCAGCTGGGAAAAGACAAGTCTTTCAAGAATTTTGGACAGGAAGGGAAGATTAGAGACGGGACGCCAGTTGGCAGAAAGAGTAGGGTCAAGGGTGGGTTTTTTCAGGAGGGGACGGACAATAGCGTGCTTCCATAGAGAGGGAAAGAGACCAGAGGAGAGACTAGAATTGAAAATAGAAAGGATGAAAGGCACTAGTGCAATATGAGGGTCAAGTAACCAAGAAGATGGCAGGGGATCAAGAGGACAAGTAGTCTGGTGAGCGGATGAAATAGCCTTAGTGAGTTCGAGAGAGGAAATAGGAGAGAAGGAACTCCAACTGTGGGGAAAGGTGTGAGTGGGAGAGGAAGAAGGTGTGGACGGAGAGGGGAGAGAGGAAGAAGAAGTGGGAAGGGGGGAAAGGGGAGGAGGGCAGGAGGGGAAAGAGGAGCGAATGGTAAGAATCTTACTGGTAAAGAAGGAGGCAAGGGAGGAGGGACTGGGAGGAGGGGTTGGGAGGGGACGGAAGGGAGAGAAGAGGGGGAGGAAATGGATTTAAGGACAAGAAAAAGGCGCCTAGCAGAGTTTGAAGACGTAGAAATGAGGTGAGAGTAGTATGAGTGTTTAGCTGAAGTGATTGCAGAATGGTAGGAGAGATGAGCAAGCCGATAGTTGGAATGAGAATCAGATGTACGGAACTTCTTCCAGAGCCGTTCAGCACGGCGAAGATTGGAGCGGAGAAGAAAAAGACCAGGGTGGTACCAGGAATGATGAGAGGATGGACGGGGGGCCGAGGGACGGAGAGGTGCTACAGTGTCAAAAGCAACCGAAAGAGAGGTGGAAAAAAGGTCAACTTGATGGTCAATAGATAAGGAGGGGAATTCTGGGGGGAATAACATATGGGCAGATGGAAAAGAAGACCGGGAGTTTGGGGTAAAATGCCGCCTAAGCGATGGATTGGAGGCTGAGGAGAAGCTAATGGGACCTGGAGAGGGGAGGGGGAAAGTAAAAAAGAGACAATGATGGTCGGACCAGGGAATAGGGGCAGAACCTTATGGGTATCCAAAGCAAGAAGCCATTCTCTATGAATGAACTGTGCCCTCAAACGAGCTTGCTTGATGACTTTATCAGGATAACCCCTTTGTAACAATCTGTGTGCAAGTTCCTTTGCATGATTGTCATAATCGCATACAGTGCTGCAAATCTGTCTCAGTCTTAGAAATTTGCCCAATGGAAGACCTTTCCTTAGGGAGACTGGATGAAAACTTGAGAACTCTAGTAAAGTATTTCTCTGTACCACCTTCCGAAAAAGTGTTGTTTGCAACATAGAGTCTTTTTTATAGACCATAACGTCCAAGAACTCCAATTTAAAGAAATGGTGGTGCATAGTAAATTTCAATGAGATTTTAGTGAATTTAGCCATTCCACAAAGTCCATCAAACTCTGTTCTGTTCCCTTCCATAGAAAGAAAATGTCATCCAGAAATCGAGCCCATAATAATACTTCCGAATACCGTACTGATCTATAGACATGAATCAATTCAAATTCAGCTAGATATAATGTAGCTATGGAAGGAGCCATTGTTGCCCCCATGGCAATTCTATGTACTTGATGGAAAAATTCACCTTCAAATTGAAAAAAATGTTTTGTTAATACCATTGTCAATACTTGCTGGAAAAAAGTCCTAGGTGTTCTTGATGGCAAAGAGACTTCCAATTTCTCTATGACCTCTAAAGCATCCTGTTGTGCAATATTTGTATATAACGCCGTGACGTCAAGAGATACCAACCAAACTTCCTCAATTGGAAAAGAAATTGAATCCAATTTCTGCATAAAATGTGCCGTATCTTTTATGAAAGAAGTAACCTTCTGAGCACATGGCTGAAGAAAGACGTCACAATATTGAGAAAGCGGCTCTATAAGAGAACCCCTACAAGATACTATAGGCCTACCTGGAGGCACGGACAAAGATTTATCAATCTTCGGTACTGTATAAAAAATGGGTGTCAGAGGATGTTTAGGTGTTAAAAACTTAAATTCTCTTTTATTTATCCAACCTTGAACCAAGGCCATTTGCATCAAATCCAATATCTCAATCTGCAAATCTTTGGTAGGATCTTGGTCTAATTTTCGATAATAAGTCGTGTCCATTAATTGTTCCAAAACAGTCCTACTGTATTGATCAAGAGATTGAACTACCGTTGCTCCACCCTTATCAGCCCTCCGGAGTACAATGTTAGTATTGTTACGCAATTCTTTAAGAGGTTGCCACTGTTCCTTAGTCAAATTACTTGGGTAAGATTTTATATTGGTAGTTTCCCACCTATCAATATCCTGTAGAACAAGTTTTTGATAAGTCAAAATGAATGGATCTTTTTGATGGCATGCGTACTGCAGAAGTATCTTCCGCTAACTGATGTGTAGCACAAAAATGTAATACTTGCAGTTTCCTAAAAAACCTATGTAGGGCTATCCGCAGCTGAAAGGGTTTATAATGAACTCTCAGGACAAATGATAATCCCCTATTTAACACTGCCTCCTGGGCTAGTGATAGGGAGCAATGGCTCCAATTTCTTGAACATACTTGGATTTTTCGATTGTCGTCAGTAGTGCCAAGGGGTCTAAACCATGAATTGGATTGGGCTAGTTTACTGTGACGTAGTTATATTTGATTGGTGAAGCGTTCCTTTTAATCACTAGTTTGTGTATCAGGTGGTTACAAAGTTTTGACTGAGTTGAGAGTGGCGTCTGAAAAGTTTGTGGGAGCCATTTTTTCACAGCAGTATAAAACGTTGATACAGGACTTGAAAAGAATTGTTCGGTCCTAAACGCAGTACTGTGTTAGAATTTTCCCAGATATACTGGAGCTACGGTTTTGATCAGATCGGATCTGATTGCGGACACTGGGGAGAGTAAAGAGAATTTTCCCAGATATACTGGAGCTACGGTTTCAATCAGATGAGTACTAAATGGTTTTTGGACTCTAAAGTTAGGTTGATATGCTAAGAATTTGGTTGATCGGATGTGGTGTGAGTCTCTAAGTTTGAGGTATGTAGAGGCACTAAAAGGTGTGCATTATCTCATAGTGTGGGGTTCACGAGGTTGAACTGTGATTTGATTAAAAGGGAAGTTATGCTTCAAGAGGGGATTTCCCCTCAAGGCAAAACGTCCGACAAAAAAGTTCTTTCTACAATTCAGTTATTCTATGACACTCTAGATTGATAGAGAGTCTTTGTATTAAGGCACCAACAACTGACTAGTGTACATCTGAGAAATGAGCAAAAATAGAGTGAGATTATTTTTATCTAACACAGTCTGTAAATATATTTCTGCCCAAAATGTGTCATAGCCCTCAATTTGGATAAATGAGGGATTAGGACATGTAGGATCTAGTTTTTGCTTGAATGCATAGTGCTAAGGACTGCAGTTGAATTGAGTAATACTACTTATGTAGCTTAGAAGCATGCACTGTAGCCAAAACATGTCTGCTTGCATTCCTTTTTTCACTTAAGTGGCATTTCATGGAAAAAGGTATGCTTAAAATTGCTATGCTGACAAAGAAAAAGCCACAGAATCAATGTCTTTATTATAATAATGTAAGCCCCTTTCTAACTCATCTGCCTATTTTAATAGAAAAATTTAATTCATTTTTTGTTGTTAACAATAGAGATGTTTTATTCATTTAGGGGCATATTCACTGAACTATTCTAATTTTGGCACATGTTTTAGCATGCATTAACCAGTAGCACAGGCTTGTGGTAATTGCTGCCATGCACAAAAAGTAGCCAGCATGGTTAAAATAGCATACTAGCTGGGATTAGGGAAGAGAATGGGCATGGCAGTCAGTGCTAGCTAGCATACAGGATGGTACCGCATGCTGGCTGTCACAACTACTGATAGTTTCACTGTACCTAAGTGTTTTAAGTGCAACCATGCTATCAGCAGTCCAGTAGCATGGCTGAAGCCCCAATGTCTCCTCCAAAAACTCCCACTACAGGCATATTGGAAAAGTTCCCTCTCCTACCACTTTGATCCCTGATCGTGAAGCTTCTAAGTACCAAACACCTCCTCATTGTGAGAATCCCCCCAGCATCAGTACCCCAACATATCCCCACTCCCCAGCAACAACATTCTCCCCTCACCCTTCTGAATCTCCCAGTAACTTAGCCTGAGGATCTCCCTGGTGTCTAGTAGACAGAGTAGGAGCAATTCCCCTTTGCTCACCCTCCTTTGCTGCCTGGGCTCAAAATGGTGGCTCTAAAACCTAACGTTAATCTTATGGTACTGGATCGGAGGATGCTTGGCACTTTGAAGCCCCACAATCAGAGGTCAGGGAGTGCTTATCACTGAGGCCCCATGATCTGGGATTGGGAGTAGGAGGGGTACTTCTCCTATATGCCTGCCACCGGTTTTTTGTGACAAGACGAAGGGGTGGCAGTGGGTGCTGTGATACAAGCATCCACTGATAGTGCACATGCACTCATGCTGTCAGCGGATGCCTATAATATGAGACCAGTGCAATAAGTGACTGCCTTGCATGGTAAACGCAAGACAGATGCCAGGCACGCTCTCTGCATTTATCACATCGACGTTGCACATACTGCACCTTAACCTTTGCAGTTAAGATGCAATAAGTGTAAACATGCTGCTTAATTTTGTTTTAGTGCATACTACTTTGTTTTACACAATAAGAAGAGATCATGCACATTAAAATGAAATAACATCTACTAAAATTAAACAATATGTATTATTTCATTTAAGCGCATATTGGGGAGTGTTTACCAAACTGCGGTAATTCTTAGCACGGGGTATAATGCATGCCAAATGTGCTGTGGTAACCATTGACGCACTCCAAATATGCAACTGCTCTAAGCATCTGGTTCTAACCATGCAGCATGAGTTGGGGCAGAGATTGGGTGGATCAGGGGCGGAGCGTGTGCACTGCACTTAGTGTGGGCACCTTTGCACTGTCAATGTTGCACTTAGTGTGAGTGAACATGGCCGCCTTGATGGGTGGTTTTCAGTACACCACCGGTAATAGCAGCAAACTGCTTAGTGCAGGGGTAGTAGAGAACCCATGTTAACTACATGGGGACATGCCTGGCATACCTCCATTTGTTAGGGTGGATCTGGTGCCATCCCCACGCTAAGTTTCAGGACTTACCATGTGTAGAACTGCTGCATTTTAATAAACATGCCCCATTATTTAGTATATGCTAAACAATATAGTGCAGGCTAAAATGAAACAAAACTCTATTAAATGAAAAAGCACATTCCCTAGTTAATAATGAGTGTGTTGAATTTATATGCGTCTTAGAATCTGAGATTATTTAACACACCAGGAAATATTTTTTACATAATTCTAATGATTGTAATATAATCTTAATATCCTGTTTTCTGTCAAGAACTAAAGCTCTTTTTGCCTGCCCGTCGACCCCCTTAACCCAGATTTTTACTTCTGCGCCGGCGGAAGTGAAAATCCGGGTTAGCCTGTATGCCCTGGCAGCCACAGAAGCTACCCGGGTAGCAGCGATTTTTGATGCTACCCGCATAGCTCTCTGCACCTTAAAGATGGGCAAGGAAAAATATCACCTATCTTTAAGGCGCAGAGGACTATGCGGGTAGCATTGAAAAATCACTGATACCTGTGTAGCCCCTTCCTCTGCTGCCGCTCCACCCCGGAATGCCGCTAACATATCCCAGTGCTATGTGGATATCATCTGGCCGCGTTAGGGACTTAGCCAGGATTTTCGAAGGACACTACCCATGTAGGTGCCCTTTGAAAATCCCGGATAAGTCCTTTACATGGAGCCTTCGAATATCGGGCCCATAGTCTTAAAACTGGCCTGTACTTTAACAATGAGAAGATAAAGATCCTGACAACTGGCAAAATCAATAGTTTCATCCTTGATGGAGAAGACATAGAAATAGTATGCAATTTTAATTTGCTTGGATAAATAATCAACAAAGAAGCAACAAGCAGTCAAGAAATCTACAACATATTGCTCTTGGCAGAATGACTATGAAGAACCTAGACAAGATTTTCAAGTGCAGAGATGTATCTCTCAGTGTACAAAGATGTCAATAATGTCATATGGATGCAAACGTTGTACAATGAAGAAGAAAGACAGGAAGAAAATTGATGCCTTCAACTTATGGGTCCATCTACTAAGCCATGATAGACTTTTGCCATTAATGCGTTGCGTTACTGTAAATAGGCCGCATAAGCTACAAAAGCCATGTGGTATGTGTTGAGGGTATGCACAGTATGGCCCCAGCAGATACCACACCAAAATTGCAGAGAGCGCAGTCGGACATCAGCCAGGATGCAGTTAACGCCACCCACTGAGATGGTAGTAGTTGTACCAGTGTTGCATCAGCAGTTGCACCAGTGTTGCACCAGTGTTGTCTGCAAAGTATGTGGTTACCATGTGCTGGTGATGCTCACGGTAACCACACATTGCAGATATGCCCACTCTGCCTACATCTCGCCTACTCATGCAGGTAATGCATGTTCTGCAGATAACACAGAAAATTGCTGTGTTATCTGCATTTTCTCTACATTAGCTGTTAATGCAATGCATTTGGCAAGCGCTATCTGCTGCATTAACAGCTAACACGGTTTAGTAGACATCCCCCAAGTATACCATGGACTACCTGAAGAACAAATCAATTGGTATTAGAGATCAAACTTAAGCTTTCCATAGAAGCTCAAATGACTTTTATACTTTGGAAACACCATGAGAAAAAAAACAACATGCTTGGTAAAGTTGAAGGTCAGTGTAAAAGAGGAAGGCCAGCAATGTGATGGATCGATACAATAACAACAGCTATGGATGCCACTCCATCAAAATTAGCTGCCTGACTTTAGACCAAATACAATTTAGGATAACTATGCACAGGATCACCATGATCCAACATCAACTCGACAACACTTAATAACAACAAAATACCATGGGGTATGGAAATAATAGAAAACAGATACATTTTATTCCAAAAACTATAAAAAGATAAAATACTATGATAAAATGAAAAGAGAGATAAAGATAAAATGAAATGTAAGAGCAGAATACTAAAAACAGGCTTGTTATTTTGGGGAATCCATTTAGAAGTCCTGCTGCCCTAAAAGGTACACATAGGCACACAACCATAAACTGATATGTTCAAAACACTACAAATCATAGTTTGAATTATGACATAAAGGTCATATTTGCTCTTAAGACATTCTTAAATATATGGATACATGGGCAAGGCTGAATACTCCAGTCTCCTTCTGATACCGAACTAATACCAACCATGTCAAATATACAATACAAAACTTTTAGTGTCAGATTTATTGTAGTTCAGAATATGTTTATATAGCAATTGTAGGATCCATATAGCAGGGCATGCCTAACAAATTTTAGGATCTTACTAAACAAAAGTTCATTTTTAAAAAAAAGGAAAACAGTAGTTACGGGTTTAGCTTGTTATATAGGAGTTTTACTAGCTATTTTGTTGTTACAGAGAACAACATTATTTCATTTTAAGTCTGGCGCATAAATTTTGTGTTTATTTCCTGAAGTCACTGTAAATATTTTCACATTGAAACTGAAGATGTAGATGAAGCAGGCAGTTGCTTGCCTGGTTTTAGTTACAATGTCTGTTTGTTGACATCTCAGATGAAAGCCTGCTGTGTCTCTGGCTCTGTCTACTTCATTTCCCCTCTAATTAGGCTTTGGCCTCAATTAGGTTGATGAGGCAGCTTTTTCTATAGATCATTTGCCCTTTCAATCAATTAACAGAATCTGACGGCACATCCCTCCTGGGCTTCTGCGGTATATGCCTCCAAGCATTCCATTCAATGTAATATTTATTCTGGGGATACAAATCCGAATGAAATTAGTCCTGGAGAAAGTTTGAAGCGTAGTGATTTTTTATAAAAGGAAATTAATTCATTTGATCACTTGCTTGAATTTGATACGGTGCAATAAAGTTGAAGGAAATATGAATGCATAAAACCGTATAAAAGTCTTCTCTGGATGCAGTCTACCATAAGCACTAAAATGAAGACACGTGTTTATAAAGGAAGAGAACTTTGAGGACAAATTGTATAACAGGTTGCCTATGTATGAGGGCCATGTACAGTAGGTACAGTTATTAGAATATTTTATAAAGACATGTTGGTGTCCATGGATCTTTATAAAATGCTAGCAGAAATCCAGGAGAAACTGTGGCTAGATTGAGGCCATGGACTTGTATGGCAGCTCGTGAGCGGGCATAAATGTTAGCAGGAACAGTATGCACAGCTTTCTGTACCTGCTTTCGACTCTGTCAATCATAGGACCCTGCTGCCAAGGCTTCACGAAATAGGAATCCATGGAACAGTGATGAATTAGTTCTCATCTTACCTATCAAACTGAAAACAACAAGTGAGATCCGTCAACCAACAAGCAAGACCATTCACATAGCAACAAGGTGTCCTGCAGGGCTCTGCCCTCTCAGCATTGCTCTTCAACATTTTCATACAGCCATTCTGTAACATTATGAAACAACACAAAAAAAATCCAATACAAGATGTATGCAGACGACATAATGGTCTTTACCCCAGTACATACCGAACAACCCAACTACACACAGATCACCCCATGCCTCAAAACAATGACTGGATGGCTTAAGGAACAAAACCTCAATATAAACTTCAAAAAATCATAGGCTCTACACATCACCAGGAAAGTACTATTCTCCCCACCTGAATCCATAACCATCTCAGCCGATACTCTAAGGGGTATGTTTACTAAACAGCGGTAGCGGCTTCCGTGCGATATTGTAGCCATGAGCCCTTTTAATTCAATGGGGCCACGGCTCCGATATCGCATGGAAGCCGCTACTGCAGTTGAGTAAACATACCCCTAAGAGTCAAGAATAAAGTCAAATACCTTGGAGTGACATTTGACAGACAACTCAACTTGCAGACCCACATCAAGAAAATGATCAAGACAGCATAACAAAAGCTGACAACCATACACGGACTCAAGCTTCCACTCAATGACGGCTACTTTAGATCAGTCTGCCAAGCCATTATAACCTCCACATTAGATTATTGTAATATAATCTATCAAGGTCTCCCAAAGAAAACTACACTTCCACTCCAACTTGTACAAAACACTACTGCACGCATAATAATGGAACACCAAGATACTGCCACATAACCGCTACACAACAGCAACTACACTGGCTTCCAATAGCCACACATTACAAATGCAAGGCCTTATTGATGATCTTCAAAATAATCCACAACCTAGCATCCCAGTTCTTCAACCACTGATAAAAAAGACACCAGAAGACAGAACAAGAAGAACCTTGAATAACAACACTCTGAACATCCCCACGCACAAGAGGAAAGCCAAGCAAATGACATGTAAGAGAGCATTCTCCTTATATGCTCCCTCCTTATGGAATGACCTACCTAACACAATACGAGCCATCAAGGACTTATCAGACTTCAGAAAAGCAATAAAGACCTTCCTATTTATGACCCACTAGGGGAACACCCCATGAACAGTAGATAAATACTGAAACACCTCAGTATACAGACCCATGTCTTCTCAACTGTCTGCCCCATATCCTCCCAGCTGTCTGCCCGATTCCTCTCCTCAACCTAACATACCTCTCCCTCATCCATCCACTTCCACCCTAAAGAACATACTCCCTATCTGCTGTAATATATCACCCACAACACTGAATAATTGAATTATCTGTAAGCCCATATAATCTTCCAAGTTTAATTACCCTTGTTCTATGTAACTTTTATTTTATTTGAGTTTTGGTTCTTGATATATGCAAATCGCTCTGAATCCTATGATAGGGCGGGTATAGAAAATTTGTTAAATAAGTAAAAATATTTTATACAATAGATATGCAAACTGTGACTGACTGTGCTCCATCCAAACCCCTCCACTGAACATGCTTATTCTACAATTGCATGCAAATATATACTTAATCCCATTGTGCATACTTCCATGCGTGAGGTAATAATGAGAAAGTGTTTATGTGTGCAAACTGGCATATACATGCAAAATATACTTTATAAAATTAGCTCCTTTGCTTTCTGGAGTTGATATTCATAAGCATTATTGAAGTCAATAGGGGCACCCCTGTCTAGGTGGCTTTACTTACCTGCGTAAATCATCTTGCACATATAAGTGATGATGTTAGGAAAGGAGCTACTTATTCATATATGCCGGCTCCAAGCAGAGATTTGAAGGAGAGGTGCTCTGGTTGTGTTTGGTTGGACTTTTATTGCATACATGCATTCTGTATGTTCGAATGGCTATACAACAGACACAATTTCAGCAGCACCTAGTCAGCCCCTCTTCCCTTACCCCTTACCCCCTCAGAAGCAACTTTACTGGAAAATTATGCATAATTGTTGCAATGTTGGAATTCTGGGCGATGTATATATAAGCTGATAGTAATATGTAAATAGTTAATGGTTTAATGTATAGTTATAATGTAAATAGTTCAATATCCGTTCTATGTATCTCGTTGTTCCATGTAAACCGCCCGTGATCTCTGGAAGGGGCAATATAGAAAAACTGTGCAAATAAATAAATATATATCCTGGAAAATTTCCCTGTCAGGATTTACATCTGCTTCAAGTCACATATAACTGTCAGCTATTTATTGCCATAAATTGGGATTTTAGAGGTCGGCTCCTTAGTCTTTTTTCTACAAACAAGCAGAATTCCAAAATCCATTGCTCAGATATGTAAACAGAGCCACTTACATGTGTAAGTTGCAAAATCGCCACTAATATGTGCAAGTAGTGTTCCTTATTCATGGAAAGCCCTGAGTTAATGACACTCTGTTCTTTGGATGTTCTTTTCTATAAAATGCCTTCCGATGATGTGCATCACACCAAAAGCATGTGATTTTTTTGTGGCACGATATGTATTTTATAAAAGGGTCCAGGTAAACACCAAAAACAAATCAAAAGTGACTTTGTGGCTCTAGGAGAGAGGGTGAATCACATAGGTATACAGGTAGTATTCTCCTCAATCCTCTCGAACAAGGTGAAAGGCATAAGCAGAGTAGCTTCAGTTCTGGAGATGAATGCTTAGCTATATAAATGTTGTTGACAAGAGCATTTTGGGTTCTTGAACTATGGGCTAATATTCCATGGACTGCTGGGCAGAGATGGGATCCATCTGTCAAAGGAAAAGAGAAGCAACTTCCAGAAGAGACTGGTAAAGCCATTGAGGTGAGCTGTCACTAAAACTATTAATTATATAAATTACACTTGCTATGCACAGCCTTAGAGGGATTCCTTCAAAAAAGGTAGTTTAGTTAGTCAGTTATTCATAGTATATGCCATCTCTCCTATAGAAGGCTACAAAGTGGTTTACAGCACAAAAACATATGGGGGAGAGGATAATTTTATAAAGCATTTTTCTGTTAAAGACATACTGTACACGGGGAAAATATTAATTGAGCAAATACACACCTAGGTACTTGCGTCAACAAGTTTGAGTGTAATTATATGTGCCCTGTGCTTTCTTGGAAGTACTTTATAGGCATAGAAGGGACAAAACAGAGGTGGACTTACAATATATGTGCATAGTTTATAAAATACTGTATATGCATGCACACATAGAATACATACACATGTTTAAGCCTTCTTCAAAATAGGTGTAAATTTGTGCAGAGAATTTGGGTGCTACTGGGGCTGATTCTGCATGCCTATTTTATAAAGACACATATAAACCTAAGTTGCCTTTATAAAATAGGTTTAAAACCAGCACCTCTTTCAAAGCTTCATAATTACTTTGTTATAAAATTACTCCTATATTACATATCATAGAATAGCAATAGATCACAACACAAAATCAATAAAATAGCAATACAATTACACTAAAAACTGATTTTACAAAAAACATTGAGGTGGCAATTGAGACATCCAGGTCAGGATGTTCATAATTCACCGAATATTTTACAAAAGGCTCCGCCAAATGTAGAACCTCTTGTAAAGTTCTATAAGGACATACAGGGTGGGGAGGAGTGGTCTAGTGGTTAAGACAAGGTACTGAGGGCCAGGGGTTCAAGTCCCACCTGGGGACAGCAATCTCAGGCCAGAGGGAGTGGGATTTCTAGTCCTATAGGCACTCCACTTAACCCTCCATTGACCATGTTCCCTGTAAGTATTAGCATATGTGTCTCATATCCCCTCATGTTAAATGTATCCCCCAATTGACCACTTTGACCAGGTGAAAAGCAGGATATAAATACAGCTAAATTAAATTAAATACAGGGGTGCACATTCATTTGTCAGCATGTCCAGTGATTTCAAAAACTGCATGTGGGTAAAAAGATAGCCTGCTTTCCCAGATTTCTATGTCTACAGCTTTTTAAAATAGCTGCTTCCAACAGCATTGATCCCTCCATTCCAGTATCTCCCTAACATAGGCAGAACCCCCCTCCCCAAGTCATCAATATCCTTCCCTAACCCCTGACATCATCAAACCTCCTGTACCTTCCAACACCAGTATCCTCAGAACTCATCTACATCATCAGTATGCATCCCTAAACTCACAAAACCACCTCTGCAAAGGCAGACCCCTCTGGCAAACACCCTACCTCCAAAACTCCCCTGCATCTTACCGGGGAGTTCTTGGGTGTCTAGTGTGGAGAAGGAGTGATCCCCAGTCATTCTAGTCCCATTGGGTACTGGTTTCAAAATGGCACTGGTGGACACTTAGCAGTAGTCTTGCAATGGAGAGAGGGTTTAGAAATGGCATTGATGATGTGAAGGGTTCTGGGAAGAGTAAGTTTTCACCTTTATTGGGCAGTTTGATCCCTAGCAGTCATACGACAAGACTATTGCAAGGATCAAAGATGTCATTTTGAACCCAGCATCCAATGGAACAGGAGCAGCTGGGGATCATTCTTTGCCTCTCACTAGACACCAGGAAGACCCTGGTAAGGCCCACGGGGAACGTCAATGGTTCTAGAAAGGGTGTACTGATGATGTTGGAGGGTACAGGAAGGGTAGATAGCAGCTTTCTAAAATAGCTTTTTCACATTTAGCTAGTCTACATGCTTAAATACTACTCTTTACACATTAACTTCAAACAAATGCAGAGATAAATAATAATGCTTAACCTTTTTATGAAATAACATATCTTCCATTAATTTAAATTAGCATCTTTAGGGGCAGGTGGACAAAGCTCTCTAGTAATTAAAACATTAAACACTACTACTACTACTAATCATTTGTATAGCACTCATAAGAGCTTACAATCTAGTCAAAACAGACAACACAACAGTCAAGACAGAGAACACAACAATCGGGGACAAGGATATATCCAGGGGAATGGTAACGAAATACACAGGAGGTGAACAGGAGACCAGCGGGGGATCAGGATGCAAAAGCAGTCTCAAAGAAGTGAGTTTTTAGCCTGGATTTGAATAACGCCACAGATGGAGCCTGACGTACCGACTCAGGTAGTTTGTTCCAGGCATAAGGAGCAGCAAGGTAGAAAAATCAAAGTCTGGAGTTGGCAGTGAAGAGAAAGGCACAGACAGAAGGGATCTGCCAGAAGAGCAGAGTTCCCGAGGAGGGGTGTTGGGAGAGATAAGAAAAGAAAGTAGTGAGGGGCAGCCGAATGAAGGCACTTATAGTTCGGTCGTAGAAGTTTGAACTTCTCGCTCTAAACCATTTGTTTAGAAATAGAAACAAAGGAGCAACATCTGAAAAAACTATATATGTTAATAGCCGTCGTATCTGAAACAATCCCTAGATTTAGAAGTGGTCACGGAAAAAAAACACATTGGACTTATAGGTTGTCACAGAGAAGTGATACAAGTTGTACAATGAGTGGAATATAGTTGTATTGGGCTATAACCTATTTAGAAAGGACAGGGGAAGAAGAAAAGGAAGACACATGGCACTACATATAAAACTAATTAAAGCAACAGAACTGCAGGACTATTGAAGCAAAGAGGAAGCAGTGTGGATTAATCTTGAAAGAGGAAATGGAACATCTATTTATAGTGGTATGAGATACTGACCTCCTATAGGCCAGTTAGTCTAACCTCTGTGGTGAGTAAATTATTGGAAGCGCTGCTGAAAGAGAAAATAGTGAGGTTTCTGGAGTCCAGCGGATTACAGGATCCGAGGCAGCATGGATTCACCAGAGGCAGGTCTTGCCAGACAAATTTGATTGATTTCTTTGACTGGGTGACCAGGGAGTTGGACCGAGGGAGAGCTCTAGATGTGGTGTATTTAGATTTCAGTAAAGCCTTTGACACTGTTCCACACAGGAGACTTATAAACAAACTGCGCACCCTAGGGATGGACCCTAAAGTTACTGCTTGGGTTAGAAATTGGTTGAGTGGGAGGCGGCAAAGGGCACAGGTAAATGGAGCTCACTCTGAGGAGAAGGAAGTTACCAGTGGTGTGCCCCAGGGATTTGTCCTTGGTCCGATTCTTTTTAATATCTTTGTTAGTGATTATAGCGGAAGGGCTGTCGGGTAAGGTTTGCCTCTTTGTGGATGATACCAAAATCTGCAATAAATTAGACACCCAGGAAGGTGTAGATAACATGAGGAGGGATCTAGCTAAGCTTGAAGAATGGTCTAGAATTTGGCAGCTGAGATTTAATGTTAAAAAATGCAAGGTCGTGCATTTGGGCTACAGCAATCTAAGGGAGCAATATAGTATAGGGGGTGAAGTACTTCTGTCCACAAAAGAAGAACAGGACCTAAGTGTGATTGTGTCTGATGATCTTAAAGTTGCTAACAGGTAGAAAAGGTAATGGCAAAAGCTAGAAGGATGCTTGGGTGCATAGGGAGAATAAAGGAGGTGATAGTGCCTCTATATAAGTCTTTGTTGCGACCTCATTTGGAGTATTGTGTGCAATTCTGGAGACCGCACCTTCAAAAAGATATAAACAGGTTGGAGTTGGTGCAGAGGGTTGCTACTAAAGTAGTTAGTGGTCTTCATTGTAAAGCATATGAGGACAGACTTAAGGAGCTTAATATGTATACTTTAGAGGAAAGGCGGGATAGAGGTGATATGATTGAGATATTTAAATACCTCCATGGCAAAAACGCCCAGGAGGAAATCCTCTTTCAATTGAAAGCAAGCTCTGCTATGAGGGGACATAGGATGAGGGTGAAAAGGGATAGACTCAGGAGTAACATGCGGAAATATTTATTTATTTCTGTACTGTAGATGCGTGAACTCCCAGTGCAGGTGGTAGAGATGAGGACAGTATCTGAGTTTGAAAAAGCATGGGACAAACACAGAGGATCTCTGAAGGTAAAAAGGGGACTGTTGTAGTGGTTGATATGGAAGGACAGACTAGCTAGGCCATGTGGTGATTTTCTGCCATCATGTTTCTATGTTTCACAGGCAGAAGAAATGGATAGAGATGTATTCAAATTTATTTATGCAATTATTACGAAATACAACTTAGTATGAAAACTTGTAGAGAAAGGTTGTTGGAAGAAAAAGGAAAGCGAAAATTCAAAATATAAAGTAAACCAAGTTATATATCCAACAGGAACACATATTCACCACAGCATCCTTGAAGAGAGAGAAGGGTCCAATCTAAAACGGCAAAATAAAAGTTTTCATAAAGAAAATAAAGGCAAAAAAGTTAGTCACTAACCATGTACAGGAAAAAATTAAATGTGGGTTACCTCACTAACAACTCCTAAATCAGGAACTTACCTTGATCCAACACTCTCTATCTGTTTGGCCACCAAAACAACAGTCAAGGGCTTTGAGAAAACATGTTTCACAGAATGATATTTAATAATGCATTTACAAGGAAATTTCACAAAAAAAAAGGGAACCCCCAACTAAAGAATCCGTGGCTTCAGAAGGAGAAATTCCCTACTCCTCCTCTGCGTCTTTCGTGCAATATCAGCAAACATTCTGATTTTATAATTAAGAAAATTAACATATCAATGCTTTTAAAAGATACTTAGTGGGAGATACTCAAAGGCATTTACACGGTTTGCAGACCTAAAATCATGTAAATGCCACTTAGTGGGATATTCAGTGGCACTAACATGATTAGTGTCGCTGCTACATGCCCCAGTGCTAACCGGGGGCATTCTGAGTTGGCACCTGTCCTTAACCGGGCAGCAGTGATATTGAGCTAGTGCCCTGTTAGTGAAATGTGGCGAAAGTCAGGCGCAAGAAGAGAGAGGGGATAGACACTGCATAAGGAGATGCTGGATGCGGTGGGGGGGAGGAAGAGAGAAAGGGAAGCGTTAGCTAAAGACTGGGGAATGAGAGGCTGAGGAAGGAGAGTTAAGAGCTGAAACGTGGTAGGTGCAGTAACAAGAGAGGGGACTAAGGACTGGAAGGCAAGAGGGAGAAGTAAAATCTGAGTTGGTAGAGAGAGAAAAAAATACATGGAAGAAGGTTTCAAAAGAAAAGATAAATGCCAGCAATGTAAGAAAGTGAAGAAGACAGGAAGGGAGAGAACTAGCAGATGGGCCAGAGACCTCAGAAAGCGTTAGGAGAAGACAGAGAAAAGCAAAAACCACTATTAGAGAATAAAATGGCCAGTCAGCAAAGGTAGGAAATTAAATGTTATTTCCAATTTAGTGGATGAAATATGTCAGACTTTGGAATTTACATGTTTTATCTTTATATTTTGCACAATACAGGGACACGTGCATCTCATTCTATTTCCCTGGCACTCTACTGCCTTGTCCTGAATGAACCTGCTCTTCTATGATTTCTGAATCTAAGCAGCGTTGGGCCTGGCTAGTATTTAGATGGGTGACCACCTTGGAATACTAGGGGCTGTAAACTCACTGTGTGGAAGGTCTGACAATCTACTTCCAGTCATTCCACTGCTTACCCCTGGGATAAGCAGCATGGACTCTATATACCTTTTGGGAACCTGACAGGTATTTGTGACCTGGATTGGCCACTGTTGAAAACAGGATACTGGGCTTGATGGATTATTGGTCTAGCTCAGTATGGCATATCTTATGTTCGTGCCAAGAAAATTCCATGGGCTGGTTTGCCAGATGTCAGCATTGACTTCACGGCATATCAGCGCGTCTAGTTTTAGTTTGTGGTAATTCATTCCCTACTTGTCTGTGTTCTGAGTATGTGACTGAGGTCAATTGTTCTGTTAGCATGGAGTTTTATGTAGGGATCAGTAGTAATCTGGCTTGTTCAGATTTTTTAACAGGTGTATGGATATTTTAGGGCCCACTGCAATATTTAAGGTGTTGCTCTTTTCTAGGTATGTCCCTTCTGTGAGTATTTGGAGTTGATGCTGTTATGATATAGTAGATTTTCTGTACAGATCCTGAGTAATTTTTTGGAGGATTTTGAATTACATCACAATATCACCAGTACTGGTGAGGGTTTATAATGCTATTACTGAGATGACAACAGAATCGTACATTTTTTGGTATGTTGAGTTCTATGGGAAATGTCCTAGTTCTTTTCTGCACAAATTGTTCAGAGAAGGGGTTTTTTTGGATACAGAACATATGTTGAAAATGGAAAAGTGAGAACCACAGCACAGTTTAAACTATATGCTATAAACTGCGTCATGGTTCGCACTTTTTCTCTTTGCTCCTTGGTGTGTGATCACCTTGCATCTTCTTTGTCTTTTGCGGACTATATATTTACATTAAATGCCATGCTGGTCCAATGGGAAATGTCAGGAGTTGATATGTTTCATATTAGATTTCCAGGCTACATAATAAAATTGCTACAATTTTTGCTGCATATAAATATCACTGCAAGCTTTAAAAAAATATTACATAGTCTGGAAATATATTTCTTTCTTTATTCTTGGGGCAACCATCTGATCGGTGTTATCAGTGAGGCGATCCCCTGTTCCCTGACTAGAGCTCAGAGGAAGTCCCTCTAGTTTGGCTGAGGGGGGGGGGGGGGGGCGCCAGCTCATTTCTTGCCTTAAGCAGCAGATTGTCTTGAGCCTCCCCTGTACATGTGACCACCTTCTCGGCTGCCCCTCCTGCTGTGTACCAGATATTTTAACTTGGATATCCCATTTTGCAGCCAAATATCCTTTCTAAAATGAGGTACTTGTATAAGTGACTTGAACATATAGAATATAATTTTGCATGTTGAAGTTGACTCGGTGCTTGTTAATTTATAGGTTAATGCACATGCAATTGATTTAGCTGGCACTAAGGGGTGTGTTTACTAATCATTAGTGAGTGTTGAAAAGTATTAGCTGTACTGTCTGCTGCCACACCTATAGGAATTACATGGGCATGGCCCTATCTCAGGAAGGATATAAAGAAACTAGATGCAGTCCAGAAGAAAGCAGTCAACATTTCATTTCCAGTTTATTTCATTTTTAGTTTGAAGACATTGGCAAGAATGATTAGCACAGGAAGACATATGAAATGAGACTTGAGGACACTGGAGGAGAAGAGGGACGGGAGATTCGATGCAGACATTTAAATATCCAGAACAGAAGTGTCAGAAAGGGGTGGGTCACATGGGCCCTGCCCCTCCAAATGTCGCTTCTGTGATTGCAGCCTTCCCCTACTTTTGCCCACAGGGATCCGATCTCCTGCTGGCAGAAGTAGGGGAAGGTCATGACCCAGCAGGAAGCCAGATACCTGTGGGGATCCCATCCCCCACGGGCAGAAGACTGCTGCGATCGCCGGCCTTCCCCTCCTGTCTGCCCACATGAGATCAGATCCCCATGGGCTGACAGAAGGGGAAGGCTGGCAGTTGCAGCAACATGTGGATTAGCAGGCCTAGGGGTGGAGTTTGCCCCCCCCTCCCCCCAAAGAAAATAGCTTTCAAGCACAGCTGACTGGGAAGGTATCAATACACAAGCAAATCTTTTTCAAAGGAGGGGAAGTTGTAGATGTTGGGGACATAATATGAAGCTGCAAGGAGGCAGACTCAGGAGCATTTATTTTATTTTATTTAGCTGTATTTATATCCAGCTTTTCACTGGGTCAAAGTGGTCAATTGGGAGATACATTTAACATGAGGGGATTTGACACACATATGCTAGTACTTACAGGGAACATGGGCAATGGAGGGTTAAGTGGCTTGCCCAAGACCACAAGGAGTGCCTACAGGACTAGAAATCCCAGTCCCTCTGGCCTGAGATTGCTGTCCCCAGGTGGGACTTGAACCCCTGGCCCTCCAGCCTGAAGTACCTTGTCCTAACCACTAGGCCACTCCTCCTGCTGCATGTCAGGAAATAGTTCTTCATGGAAAGTATAATAGTGATGGATTTAAAAAAAGAGTGGAATATATGCAGAGAATCCCTCAATGGCAAGAAGACTGGAACCAAGCACTGAGCACTTCAGCTCAGAACAGCAGTGAAATGACTTTTTGCCCGTCTAAGAAGGCATGAGGGTAATTTGCATGAAGCTGCAGCTACAATCCTAACCACCTTACTGGGCAGACTAGATGAGCCATTTCAGCCTTTATCTGCTGTCATCTACTACTAGGACTTTGCATCTGCTTGCAGATTTATGAAAATTGACTCACATTCTTTTTCAAAGTTAAATAAACCCACCACCATGTTTTATTGTTTGAAATAATCCAGATGGTAGTTACTAAAGTGTGTTACAGGATTTTTTTTTTTTTAGTGTCATCAAGTCAGTGCTGATTCATGATGACCTAGCTGCCTCTGAGTTTTCTTGCTAATATATCACTGGATTACCAGGCCTTTGCTTCCAAGGCAATAGAGGGTAAAGTTGCTTGCCCATGGTCACAAGGAGTGCCAGTGGGAATCAAACCCTTGACTTGCTGGGTACTAGGCAATTTCTCTATCCACTAGGCTACTCCTCTGGGAGCAGCAAATATTATTTGTTGTTCAACACATGTTAAAAGGTAATAACGTGTTATTTTACCATAACACACAGTTTGGTACTATCACATGTGTTAAATACTAATGAGATGCTGAACGCCCCATTAGTTGTCAAATAGAATAATGCCATTCGCAATGAGCACAGCACGCTGCATTATTCTTGGAAAAATAACACCAGCTGACAGATGCCATTATTTCCATATGGGAGCATCCAGCTGCTAACATATGGCCAGAAGCTTCAGACCGCAGTCTTAAAGGGGACATCCCCAGGAGAAGAGGTATGCATTCTGGGGGTCTCTGTACCTCCTGACACAGCTAAAAGGCAGTATCACTGGCTTCCCCTCATTCCTCATCCAAATGTCTCCCGCCCCTAAAGAATCCCACCCTAGACCCCCAATCAAGAAATATCAATTCCCCCTGAACAAGGCGAGCAATGCCATTAGGCAAACTAGGCTGTTTGTGGCCATTGCTGCCACTGCCGCATGCCCCAGAGAGGGGTGGCAGCGGCAGCAATGGGTGTCGGAGGGTGGAGTGCACAAGGGATGAGGTTCGTCTAGAGCACCTCTTCTCCTTGCACTGACCTGCCCCTGAAGATCTCCATTCCCTTAGTCTACCCAGGGATCTACTGTGAAAATTCCTGTTGGTCTGGGGAAGTCAGGTCAGGAGTAATCCCCAGTCGCTTTTGCTCATTGTGGCACCATGTTCCAAAAGGTGCTTGTGATCCCCTAGCAGCAGTTTTGTGGTAGTACCACTAGGGATCAACTCCAGTGGCAATACCATGAGACAACCTATGTCACAGCCACCATTTTGAATCTATCTCTGTGACTGGGATCACTACTGCCCCTAAGCTCCTCTAGACCACCAGAGATTTTCATGATCAACCCCAGGATGGGCAAGGGAGGGATGGGAGTTTTAAGGGTGGATTGGTATTTCCTGATTCGGGTGAGGGGTAGGGGCTGGGATAGGGGCCTTTAGAGAGTGATACATTGCGATGTGGAATCATGGTGGGGAGTAGCTATGGATGCTGCCTTTTAGCTGTGGCTGAGGGTATAGAGATCCCCAGTTCATACATCTCTTCTCCAGAAGCCAGCTGTTTTAGATTCTGGCCTGGAGTATCAGGTTGTATATCAGAGGCCCAGTGCCCCTCGCCATGAAAAATGATGCCAGCTTTGAGATGGCATTATTTTTCCCATGGAATAACACAGCTTGTGGTGCTCAGTGCAAACTGCGTTTTTCCTTTTTTTATTTTATATATTTATTTGATCATACAAACGCATGCAAGAATAACATGAATGAAAAGCACATGGCAGAAAAGAATCAACAGAAGTATTAATATAGCAGAAAAAAAAGATAATATATTAGCCATCCATTAGACCACAAAAAAGAGGGGAAAAAAAGCAGGAGACCCCAGGTAACAAAAATAAAAGGAGCAAAAAACTCCTTATACAAAATAGGAAAAAATAAAACATATCAAAGCAGTGCGAGACTTATGTGTCAGCCGTATGGGACGCAGAAACAAGCACAGAATCCTCCCTAGCTGCTAGAAACTCCAGCAACTGGTGGGGCTCAAAAACCAGCAACATTTTCTCTTTATAGGTAACATAACATCGAGCAGGAAATTTCAGCAAAAAAGTCTCACCAAGGGACTGAAGTCCCAGGAATTCTTTCCTCCTCAGCTGGGTATCCCTAGCAAGATCTGGGTAAATATGAACATGAGAGCCCATAAACTGCTCAATGAAATTTCTAAAATAAGATCTAAGAATTAACGATTTATCAGATTCCAGAGCCAAAGTAAGAGTAGAACGAGCCATAATGAACTTCAAAGAACTCTCCAGAAACCCTGTTAGGTCTCCAGCCTCTGGAGGATTCTCCAGGCTAACTCCCCGGTTGCCCTGCCCCACCAAAAGGTATTGAGCCCTTGTCAAAGGTGGTAGATATCTCGGGAGATCTTCAAGACCTCCTGGAAGTACCTACGAACCATCTCCATAGGCGACTGTACCGGAGATCTAGGAAAGTTAAGGAGTCTCAAATTGTTCTTCCGGACTTGATTCTCAAGATATTCCATCCTCCTAGAAGTCACAGTCTGATCATTCGGCTGGGCACTTTGCAAATCCCGAAGTTGTTCAATCTCTTTTTCTAAACGAACCCTCCTGTTCCTGTTGCACTCTGGACACCTCTTGAAAATGAGTTCAAAAAGCATTAGACTCAGTACTTACAGTTGCAGCAACAGACACAAGGGAAGAGTTCATGGTCGAAATAGCCTCCCACAGCACCTCCAATGTAACTTTAGTGGGTCTCACCAGCCCTCCAACACCCGTAGTGGACAGCACGCTAGGAACCACCGGTGGCAGGCTAACATCTAAGACAGATGAAACCACAGCTTCCTTTCCCTCACCAGATGATCCACATAGCTGAACTGAAACAGCCGGTGAGCCCTCTTCCCTCCCCTGTGACGGTGTGCTAGTCAGCAGGCCGGAGGGAAGCACTACACCGGCCTCCGCAACACTTCCGGGGCATGGAGGGGGGGGGGGGGTCCGCTGGTCAGGTCCACAGATTGCAAGTCCTGCCGACCTGCCAAAGATGTCGCTCCTGCACCCCGCGCAGCAAAGCCGCAAGTAAGTAGTGTCCTCTGACCGGTGAAGATGGAAAAAGCCTCACCTGAGGTTAGGGAGGCTTGTTTGCGCTTCCTCCTTCCCATTTCCACTCTACAAGCCACAATCAAATGCCGGAATAGAGTGCCACTACCAGAGCCAGCTCAACCGATGCAACTCACTGCCGCCATCTTGCCTCCCAGCAAAGGAGTTTTCCGCATTATTCCTTTACCATGGGAGTCACTAACCAGCGGTAATGAGTTACTGCAGGTTAGTGACGCCCATGGCAAATTAAGCTGTGGTAAAATCCATGATTATAGTGCAGCTTAGTAACTAGCCCCTTCATGTTTTAAAATTATTCACTCTGATTTGTATTTTCTTTTTCCCCTTCAGAATAAGGTAATCTGTTAATATGTGTTCCACTTCTTTATTTCCTGAGATGTCTCCAACTTTGTTCAATTTATTGTACATCTGTGTAACATGCAATATTCTTTAATTTCTCTAGAATGAGAAGCTATATAAAAAAAGTTTCATTGAAAAATTATTGAAATTATGCCACCTGAGATTTAAACTTCACAGTCGGCATTTGTTTTAGATGCCAGTCACTACATTTAGATTGAAACCGAATTTTCAGCACGGTATCCAGATAGCGGTTGGCACTGAAGGTCCAGATTCAGAACTGGCCACCCAGCGCTATTTGGAGAGTGGCAATTTCCAAGCTGCTATCCAGATAGCTATCCACATAGCACTTAGGACAGATGTTTTCCTCTTTTAAGTTAAGCAGTTTTCTCAATAGCAGTGCTGATAATTCCGACTACCCAGATAAGCTCCTATTCTGCCCCTTCACCCCTCAGATCACCCCGGCACAATCTGGATAGTGCCCATTCAGTCTGCGGAGATCTTCATTGGCACTATTCGGATTCCACCGCTGAATATCACAGCCAGTGGGGTTTATTCAGTTAGCAGGTGCTGTTAACCATACAAACCCCGTCGAATATCAGGCTGAAAGTTTATATTAATTCTTACCATCACAAACAGTTTGTATTGCATTTTCTCATACCATTCATTTTGTGATGGTCTCTGCTGACTGTTGGGTATATTTTTTAATTAATCTTCACGATCCCATAATAATGGGTTGTACATTGCCTGGCCAGGTTTACATTGTATGCCATGACAAAGACATCTTTGTGTACAAATTTTAAAAAAACAAACATGAAACCATTTACAATTTAACTCTGTTGGTGATGTTATTTTTGTGTAGATTGATTGGGACAACGTTTCTGATGTGGTTTGGTTTCTTTATCCTTTACATCTGTGCTGCTCTCTGTTGTGCCAAACAATTCTTAGGAGAAATGGGATTATGTATTTATCTTAACCTCCTTTAAAGGATATTGAATGGCATTCATTTAGCTTATTTATTTACTTAGCACATTTATATTCCACTAATGCAACAACAGGGATGTGCACAGGCTAACAAATTTCCATTCCTTTTTGGCTTGTTTAATGTTTTTCCTCTGTTGTCAAGCATTTTTTAAATTCATTTCATATGCTCATTTTAATAACTTTTTAATTGCAAATCAGTTGTATGCACATTAATTCATAGGTCAATGCCCCTTAATCAAACTTATGTGCACTAACACTTGTAAAGTGTGTTAACAAACTTAATGCAAGCTAATCGATGCGTACCCCTAGCTGACAAGTTTAATTTAGTTTAGTTTATTAAAACTTGATATACCGTTTTTTCGAACCAGCAAAGTGTTTTACAATAAAACATATAGGAGAAAATTAAGAAAAGAATTCTATTAACAAGAAAGTAAGATCATTCACGACAAGGAAGTTTAGACAAAAACAACAGGGTAGTGCAGAGATAGCAATAAATCAGAGACACAAAATAAGCAATATGCAATGAGAGAGAGAGAGAGAGAGAGAGAGAGAGAGAGAGAGAGTTTCTGAAATAAGGTGAGAGAGGCTTAAAATCGAATGTAAGAGGGCTCTAAATGGAGTTCAGAGGGAAGGTTGTTCCACAGACTTGGCTAAAGGAAGTAAAAAGCAGAATATCTAATGGATTCGTATCAGGCTTGTGATACAGGGGACGGGAGAGTCAGTTGGCATGAAGTGAGCGGACCAAGAGGACCATGAAGAATAATTTGCAAGTCATTCTCTATGGATTACAGCATGACATATAACCAGCACTTTTTTGCCTGCTAAAATTGACCCCTGGTCCTCATTTATTAAGGAAAGCATCCTGCATATGAGTACCAGCATCTTTTTTGTTAGAAAAAACGAACTGCATAGAGTATAACCAATAATAAATAAATAACACATCACATCAGAAAATATCATGGCCTGGATATTCAGAAAGGTGCCGAAGGCGGTGATATACGCTGTAAAATATCCATCCAAAAAAGGCTTGAATCCTCAAAAAGGCGGTGGATAAGTGGGCAAAAACAAAATATGAGGGGACAGGGCTGTGCGTGAGGTGGCACACAAACCCATGTATGTGGTCTGCAAGTGGGCAGCCATATTGGACAAACCCATGCAGCTCAGCGGCCCTTTGGAAATGCCCACGTAGTAAATGCAAACTAGTGAATAGTGTCTACCCGTGTACCATGCAAAGGGCCGCTGGTATAAGAGTATGCACAGTGTCTCAAGGCGCAAAAGCCCAACGCGGGTAATGCCACGAAACTCATGCAGCATGAAATATGCTCATGTTAATACCTTGAACTACTACTGGAAAGGTGTGAGGCAAACACAAAAAAACAATTTATTATAAAACACTGCCCATTTCATGATCTGAATGATTGCTGATTAGAAAGATCACTGTCAATACACATGATCTCTTGCTTTCTGTACCCCCTCCCTGCCCTCACTCACACATACTTTTGTTTCCCACAGTCACTCCTCAACACACATCCACTTTACTAAATGAAACAGGGTCATAAAAAAAAAAAAGAGGGTAGGAATGAGACCACAAAGCAGAAATGGAAGATAAAGGATGGCAGAAGAGAAGAATGTTTGAAAAGGATTAAGGAATAATCACACACTGATACACCAAACAGCAGTAGCAAGTACTGTACCAATTAATGTTGCAGGTAAAAAAAAAATAAAAAAAGCTTCCTTCCATTTTGGGTAGCATATATAGCTGGTGTAAATGGCGGCAGCAACTTTTGATGATACACATGCTTACAATGCTTATGTATATATCGTGTCATACTTTCCTACACACAGTGCACAGCCATGCTCCACCCAAAACATGTCCATTTTGATGGCATGAACGTGTAGGTACCATTACCTACTGTATATAGGTGCCTATTTCGATACCATATAGGATCATGCTTAGTATGTTTCTTACCGTATCCATATCTACATGTCTAATCCCTATTTTTTACAAAATGTCCCCCAAGATGACTATGTATGTCTCATTTACCTCATACCACTGGAGTAACACCTCCCTGAATTCATTAAATATACAATAAGGATCATTGATAAGTTATGTAGATGATCAAAACATCAATTAGGAACACACAGCAAGAGTCTAGCTGCATCTTTTAAAAGTTTGTTTTACAGGCCACAGCTTACAGTATCTATATAACCTATAGGAGGTTACATGAGTAGCAGATGGAGAAGCTCTTTCAGGGTTGAGGGTCTAGTGGATGCAAGTCAGTTTGGGAGTGCTGGGGCCAAACCTGAGGCAAGATCACTAAAGAAGATAGGGGACATGGTGGAACACTCACATATTGCAAAGCAAGAGATTTGTAGAGCAGGGGTCTTGCTATAGATGAGCCTGACTTTTTTGATGGAAACAAAAGGGATGTATATTCATATGTTCTGACCATACGACTTGTTCATCTTTCTTTATCCAGGTCTGATGAGTCTTTGGAGATCACCCATAACATCAACATGCACAAGATCCATGCTGCAGAACCCTACAGTTGCCACAGAATGATAGGAATTGGAGCAGGGAGGTAATGTCATGGTTGAGGAGTGAGTTTCATACATGTTGAAGATGACTGACTACATTCTCAGCCAGGAAACTGCAAGGAAGAGAACTGGCAACAGAAGATGCCTCAGTTGAGCCATCCCTATGATGTCTAACAGGAATCGGACAGCTTTCAATAGGGAAGGCACTAGCATATGACTATCCTTCTCTATAATCACACTGTTATATTGGGAAGCAAAACATCACTAACATGGTCCATGTGGGTTTCAAAGCACTAGGGAAAATGCTCCAGATTCTGAAAACCTTGAGATTTCTAGAAGCTATCTAAGCCCACTCTGTTGATCAGGCTGAAGTCTCAGAATGCTTGCCATGCTCATTGAACAGATTAAGTGCAGCAATAGCAGTCTTCAGAAAACCAATAGCAACACCGGGCACCCTATCCACTGACTTTCATTCCACTCCTTCAGTTGTATCCACATCAAGCTAGAGCACCCATCTCCCAGGGCCATGAATTAACTATGGTAAGGCTAGAGAGAAAGAGTGGCATCCAAGTTGCATGAGATGAGATTTTCTCCTCACTATTCATTCTAGTTCCCACCCAATGCTTCCTATGAATACCTTATGAAACAACTGTTTCAGCTTGTGAGAGGCTATCTTTATCTTTATTTCCACACTTGATAAACCGCTTACGCCGAGACATTTAAGCGGTGTACAATAAAATAAAAAGGTCAACACTGCAAACTACGGAAAAAGGAACGCCATAAGATGACAGGAAAGAAAGAGAAAAGGACAGGACAAAAATAAAAAGACCATACACTTAAAAATAGAAACTAAACCAGACACAAACAAAACGGGGGGAAACAGACAAAGGGAGGACAGGAGAAGATGCGGCTGGGGTGAACCAAACAACCTGCGGCAGCTTCAGGGAGGAGGATCAGGGGGAAGGTCAAATGCTTGTTGAAACAGGTGGGTTTTAAGTAAAGCTTTAAACTGGGAATAGGAGGGTTCCAATCAGAGAGACGGAGGTAGTGCATTCCACAACCAAGGACCAAGAAAGAAAAAAGCGGAATGACGAGTCTTTTCAAGATGTGCATGGGAAGGGGAAGGTAAGGATAAACGATTAGCGTGGAGGGAACGAAGTTGACGATATGGAGTAAGAAGAGAAACGAGATCAGCCAGGTACAGAGGGTTATTAGTATGAATGGCACGATGAGTGAGAATGAGGATTTTATAGTGAAAACGAAAGAGGAGGGGCAACCAATGCAAACGGAAAAGGATGGGGGTAACGTGATCAAAACGGCGGGCAAAAGTGATAAGGCGGGCTGCAGTATTTTGGACAAACTGGAGGCGGTGGAGTTGGTAATTAGGGAGATTGGCCAGAAAAATGTTACAGTAATCAAGTCGGCTAGTAATTAAAGCGAGAATGAGCGTAGCCAGGGAGAAGAGAACGGACAGCCCTAAGCTGACGGAGAATAGCAAAAGAGCGCCTAGTAAGGGAGGAGATGTGGTCCTGAAAGGAAAAGGTGGTGTCAAGGATCACCCCTAGATACTGGAAGGAGGACATGAGAGGAATGGGGGTGGAATCAATCATGGGGGCAACGGAAGGACACGAACCACTCAGGGACACCCACATGGCTGTAGACTGAAGGATTTAAACGCAAAAAGTGCTGAGAAAGTCAAGAGGCCACATGGGAGAGGCAGAGGTTGAATTGGGAGATATCCAGAGAGAGTGGAGAAGTATGGAAAAGAAGGATAATATCGTCCGCATAAATGTATGAGGCCACTGGGTACTGCTGCAACAAGAGGGGTAAAGGGGCAAGGAAGATATTGAACAACAGTGGGGACAAAACAGAACCCTGGGGGACACCGCAGGTGAGGGGGAAAGAGGCAGATGACTTGCCATTCCTCCTTTCCTTTCCACTTTCTCACAGACTTCCTACCATGTAAAGAGACTCTGCAGAACACAGAACATGTGCTGTTAACTGTTTATACACATTCTTTCCTTTCTGTGCAAACTTGGGGGATGGTCCATGATAATTCAAACCAAGAGACCCATGTACTAAACAGCCCAAAATTGTGCAGAGGCCACTTTGAGGGTAATTTTCCACAAGCTACCTAGGTCGAGAGGCCAAGTAGGCCCCTATTGTAATTCTACTTTATAAAGGAACATAGGTGCTTGTGTGTCTTTATAAAATACTAGCACAAAATAGCTACAAAATGGCTGCATATATTTATACCTGCTTGGGAGAACATGTAAATGTAGGCAACTGAAGCATTCACATGTGTGTGTATTTTGTAACCTATTCCAGTACTTTGTGACTCCACCTGTGCTCTGCTCAGACTCCTCCCTCACACATGCCTATACAAGTAAAAGCCTACATGTCATAGTTTAGATTTGTATGTAGACGACTTCTATAAGATAATTTATAGATGTAC
The DNA here is from genome assembly GCA_033557465.1 of Ichthyophis bannanicus. Taxonomy (NCBI): domain Eukaryota; kingdom Metazoa; phylum Chordata; class Amphibia; order Gymnophiona; family Ichthyophiidae; genus Ichthyophis; species Ichthyophis bannanicus. The sequence goes on from CM066035.1 coordinate 435,020,850, forward strand.
ACTGGTATATGCACACAAAAAAAATCTTCATATTTTGGCACCTACTAGAGCAGATGTAATCTGCAATGATTCTGTTTCTGTCACAACTCTTCTATAGGGTTATCCCAATGTTTGGCAGGGGGCAGCAGGGATCTTCTGGAAGGGTAAGATTAATATTAGCTTGTAAGCAATGTCATGAAAATGCAGTGAGCTATATTTGGATGAGCACGGTTAGGCATCAACTGACTGATCTAAGCTTCTAAAGTGACTTTTTAACACTCTAAATGAGTGCTCTGATATGGACTGATTGGACAGTCATCAGAAACATAGCTACAGAGAAAATAACGGCAGATAGAGATGATATGGCTTATCCGGTCTGCCCATCTATGTATATATCAACCTCTAAGCTCTATAATCCTTTCCACTCCCTTAGAGATCCTCTGTGCCTTTTCCGCACTTTCTTGAATTTAGATACAGTCCTAACCTTCACCACTTGAAGGACTAGAAAGGGGGGCTGTTACTTCTGAAGAGAAATCTGAAATTGTGAGTATATACTTCTGGGAATTTTTCTGAAAGGAATTTTTTTTCTTTTAAAGCTAATTAATCTGTGAACCCACTATTTTTTTGTTAAATCAGCCAGGGCCTAGTAGCAACAGTTTACGATTCAATTTAAAACACAGAAGAGAACTTTCTGGTTAGCTTTCATACCCAGTAGACAGCTGTAGTTTAAATTTCATAGTCACTCAGGGCCTAGCATCAGCAAAGTACTTTTAGTTTCAAATTAAAACACAGAAGAAAGCTTTCTGGTTAAATTTAGAATCCAGCAGAGAGCTTGTAGTTTAAATTTCTTAATAGGTTAGAGCCTAGTAGCAGCAAAGAGCTATAATTTAAATCAAATCAGAATATAGCTTACCTCAGCGGCACAGGACAAGGTACTGTGTAGCAGCCCTTTTTTAATAAGTGTTATATCCCTCCCTCCCTCCCCACACCTACCCTCCCCTGGGATAATCACAGCTTTATAGGTACTTGCACAACTTAAAAGACAGGAGGTGCTCTCAGGTGAAGCTCATTACCCAAATCAGTCATACACTAAGGACCTGAGATTAATTAAGCTTCAGGTGAACAAGGTATATTAAACTTCTTAGATACAGTTTTAGTGGTATAAATATCCATAGCACCCTTTAGTACATAAAGAACTTAAAGATCTAAACACAAACTTAAAACTAAGATGCAGACAGCAGTCCAGCAGCGGGATGTGGGCTTTCCAGTCTTTTGCATTGAGTGTCACATGTATGATTTTCTCCCAGCTGGTGAGAGGTCTTACGTGTGCACTAGGTGCAAGGAGCTCTCTGCTCTCAGGGAACGAGTCTGTTCTCTAGAGGCTAGAGTAGCAGACTTGGAAAACATAAGACAGACAAAGAGGTACATAGACGAGACCTACAGGGATATAGTCCTGAAGTCCCACCTCCAGTCTGGCAGCATCCCTGTTGCCATGGAGGAGAGAGGTCACGTGACAGGAGAGCATCACCCTGGTGTGGCAGGAAGTGATCCTGTAACTAGGACCTGTCCTCCAGGTGATGTAAACCCCTCTCGCACCGAGGAGGTTTCTCCAGGGCCAAGTGCCCATGAGGGAAGGGTTAGGACAGCAGTTATAGTTGGTGATTCGATCATTAGGCATGTAGATAGCTGGGTGGCTGGTGGACGTGAGGATCGCCTGGTAACATGCCTGCCTGGTGCGAAGGTAGCGGACCTCACACGCCACCTAGATAAGGTCTTAGATAGTGCTGGGGAGGAGTCTGCTGTCTTGGTACATGTCGGTACCAATGACATAGGAAAATGTGGTAGGGAGGTTCTGGAAGCTAAATTTAGGCTTTTAGGTAGGAAGTTGAAATCCAGAACTTCCAGGGTAGCGTTCTCCGAAATGCTTCCCGTTCCACGCGCAGGACCCAAAAGGCAGGCAGAGCTCCGGAGTCTCAATGCGTGGATGAGACAATGGTGCAGAGATGAGGGGTTCGGATTTGTTAGGAACTGGGGAACATTCTGGGGAAAGGAGGGGCTCTTCCGAAGGGATGGGCTTCACCTTAACCGGGATGGAACCAGGCTGCTGGCATTAACCTTTAAAAAGGAGATAGAGCAGCTTTTAAACTAGATAATAGGGGAAAGCCGACAGTCGCCCAAGAGCGCATGGTTTGGAAGAATGTATCCTTGAAGGATACTACAAAAAGCAGAGAGGTTCCAAAAAAGAGTAAAGTAGCCCAAATGCCCTCGAGTATGGAGCAGACAGAACTTAAAGATCCCAAATTACCCATGTCTACCAATAGCCAAATTAATATGAATAAAATACAGTCTCTAAAATGCTTGTATGCAAATGCTAGAAGTCTACAAAACAAGATGGGAGAGTTAGAATATATAGCACTAAACGAGAAGTTAGATATGATTGGAATATCAGAGACATGGTGGAAGGAGGACAACCAGTGGGACACTGTGATACCTGGGTACAAACTATATCGTAATGATAGAGTTGACCAAATTGGTGGAGGGGTTGCACTCTATGTTAGAGAGGGCATTGAGTCAGAAAGGATTAAAGTTTTGCAAGAAACAAAATTTCCTGTAGAATCTCTATGGATTGAAATTCCATGTAAAAAGGGGAAGGCGATGGCAGTGGGGGTGTACTATCGTCCGCCTGGCCAGAATGAACAAATGGATGATGAAATGCTCAAAGAAATCAAGGAAGCTAGCAAAAGTTACAGTGCAGTAATAATAATGGGTGATTTCAATTACCCCGGCATCGACTGGGTCAGTGTCACAACAGGACATGCTAGGGAGATAAAGTTCCTAGATGAAATAAATGACTGCTTCTTGGAGCAGCTGGTTCATGAACCAACCAGAGGGGAAGCAATATTAGACCTAGTCCTTAGTGGAACACCAGATGTAGTGCAAGAGATAAGGGTGTTGGGGCCACTTGGCAATAGTGATCATAGCATGATCACCTTTGATTTAATTAGTGGAGGAGGGATAGTAAGGAAATCCACAGTACTACCCTTTAACTTTCGAAAGGGAGACTATGATAAAATGAGGAAAACAGTTAAGAAAACACTAAAAGGAGCAGTTGCAAAGGTTAAAGACGTACATCAAGCTTGGGTGTTGTTGAAAAATACTATCTTGGAAGCCCAGACCAGCTGTATTCCACGCTTTAAGAAAAGTGGAAGGAAGTCCAAAAAACTGCCAGCATGGTTTAAAGGTGAGGTCAGAGAGGCTGTTGTTGCCAAAAAAGCATCTTTCAGGAAATGGAAAAAAGAGCCAAACGATGAAACCTGGAAACAGCACAAGCACTGGCAAGTCAAATGCAAGGCATTGATAAGGCAGGCAAAGAGAGAATTTGAGAAGAAGCTTGCTGCGGAAGCAAAAACGCGAAATAAAGACCTTTTCAAGTACATTCGTAGCAAAAAACCTGTGAGTCAGTTGGTCCATTAGATGATAAAGGGGTTAAAGGAGCACTAAGAGGCGACAAGGCGATAGCGGAAAGACTGAATGAATTCTTTGCTTCGGTCTTTACTGAGGAAGATGTAGGGATGTTACCCATGACTGAGGTGGTATTTAAAGGTGTGGAAGAATTGAAGGAAATATCGATACATCGGGAAGATGTCTTACAACTATTAGATAAACTGAAGAGTAGCAAATCACCTGGGCCGGATGGTATACATCCAAGGGGTTGAAAGAACTGAAATTTGAGATTGCAGACCTGCTATCAGTAATCTGTGAACTATCATTAAAATCATCTCTAATACCTGAGGATTGGAGGATCGCCAATGTAACACCAATTTTTAAAAAGGGTTCGAGGGGTGATCCGGGAAACTACAGACCAGTGAGTCTGACATCAGTACCGGGAAAAATGGTAGAAACCATCATAAAGAATAAAATTACTCAGCATGTAGATAGTCACGACCTAATGGGAGACAGCCAACATGGCTTTAGACAAGGAAGATCTTGTCTTACTAATCTGTTATGTTTTTTTGAAGGAGTGAATAAACAGGTGGACAAAGGTGAGTTGGTTGATATTGTGTATCTGGACTTTCAGAAAGCCTTTGACAAAGTCCCTCATGAGAGACTTTTGGCAAAACTAAAGAGTCATGGGATAGGAGGCAGTGTACTACTGTGGATCAGGAACTGGTTAAAAGATAGAAAGCAGAGGGTAGGGCTAAATGGCCAATTTTCCCAATGGAGAAAGGTGAATAGTGGTGTACCCCAGGGATCTGTGCTGGGTCCGCTGCTTTTTGACATATTCATAAATGACCTGGAAAGTGGAATAACAAGTGAGGTTATCAAATTTGCAGATGACACAAAACTATTTAAAGTTGTTAAAACCCAGGAGGATTGTGGAAAATTGCAAGAGGATCTTGATAAATTGGAAGACTGGGCATCAAAATGGCAGATGAAATTTAATGTGGAGAAGTGCAAGGTTATGCACCTAGGGAAGAACAACCCAAACTATGGTTACACGATGCAAGGTTCCACATTAGGAACCACCACCCAGGAAAAAGATTTAGGCGTCATTGTGGATACCTTGTTAAAACCCTTGGCCCAGTGTGCAGCTGCGGCCAAGAGAGCAAATAGAATGCTAGGTATGATAAGGAAAGGAATGGAAAATAAAACAAAAGATATTATAATGCCTCTATATCGTTCCATGGTGAGACCGCACCTTGAATATTGTGTGCAGTTCTGGTCGCCGTATCTTAAAAAGGATATAGCGATTTTAGAAAAGGTTCAGAGAAGAGCCACCAAAATGGTAAAGGGGATAGAAGGCTACTCCTATGAAGAAAGGCTAAAAAGGTTGGGGCTCTTTAGCCTGGAGAAGAGACGGCTGAGGGGAGATATGATAGAAGTCTATAAATTAATGAACGGAGTGGAACGGGTAAACGTAGATCGATTGTTTACCTTATCAGAATATGGAAAGACTAGGGGACATGCAATGAAGCTACAGGGTAAACTATTTAAGACTAATAAAAGAAAATATTTTTTCACTCAACGTGTAATCAAACTCTGGAATTTGTTACCGGAGGATGTAGTAAAGGCTGTTAGTGTAGCTGGGTTTAAAAAAGGTTTGGACAAGTTCCTGGAGGAAAGGTCCATAAACCATTATTAAGAAGGGACCCAGGATATCAATGCTTGAACCAGTACAAGCATTGTGGAACCTGTGTCCCTTGGGGAAACTGCTAGGTACGTATGACCTAGATTGGCCACTGTTGGAAACAGAATGCTGGGCTTGATGGACCTTGGTCTGACCCAGTATGGCATATCTTATGTTCTTATGTTCACTTCCACTGGGAGGCTGCACCCGTCACCCCTTCCGTAAACAAATAGTTCCTTAAATTACTTCTGGGTCTATCCCCTTTCACCTTCATCTTATGTTCATTCATTCCAGAGCGTCCTTTCAATTGAAAGAGGCCTGCGTCCTTTGCATTTATGCCATGGAGGTATTTAAACATCTCCGTCATATCACTCCTCTCCCCTCTTTCTTCCAAAGTGTAGATATTACGATCTTCGTCTCAGAGTAAGGAGGCATGGCCAACATCCTTATCCTGCATCAGTTAGGAGGAAGCATTCATGCTAAACGTTAGTACATGGGCCATTACCTCATATGCACAATATTTCTTTCAAAATGCACAAAATTATGAAACTCAGGGGTGGCATTTTCTAGAGCATTTACACGGGTAATTGCCCTAGTTACCCGTGTAAATGCCTTATCCGGGATTTTCCAAAGTCACCTACACAGGTAGTGCTTGGTAAAATCCCAGGTAAGTCCCTAACGTGCCCAGATGCTAAGCGGTTAGAATCGGACTGTGTTGGGGGGGGGGGGTCCAGGGGCAGAGCGGGGGCAGAGGAAAGTGGGTAGCAGCCTATCTTAAAGGTGCAGAGGGCTAAGCAGGTAGCATCAAAAATTGCTGCCACCCACTTAGCCTCGGCAGGTGCCGGCGCATCCAGCCAAACCTGAATTTTCACTTCCATCACCATGGAAGTGAAAATGCAGATTAAAAGGATCAGCGGGCAGGCTATGTTTCGACACGGCGCATAGCCTGCCTAAATGAAAATTGGGCCCTCAGTGACTATTGAGTCCTGTGCAGAGTCCCTAATCTAAATAATTCTTAAAAATACATTTTGTCTTAGCCTGATGTCAAGAAAAGCACCAACAAATAAAGAATGATCTTATAGAATCACCACTGATATGAAATAAAAAGGCATCTCTACAGATCACACAGCCCTCGCAAACCACAAGCCTATGAGCGTTAGTTTAAATTGCAATGTGTCACAGCATCAGGGTCAAACTTCAAAGCCCCTTGATGCTTTAAAAAAAGCGAGGGGGAAGAAAAGCAAACAGGTAAGCCTTCAAGATACGTACTTGAAAGATTTCCTCTAGCCCCTCTTCTATAGTATGCTATCAGCAGGGTCTCTCATGATCTACAATGACATACTTAGTGAGAATAACTCCAGAAATGTGCAGGCTCTCGACTTCCTAATCTGCTTGTCTACAGCATCATCATTTATTGAATTTCAAACAACTTCAAATAATCAGGAAGTGGTTCCAATTGAAAGGCACTTCTGGCATCTGTGCTTTCACATTATAAAATTAAAGGGAACATGCGCAGTCATTTTCACCATTCAAGCCTCTCAAAGCAGTGGTGTCCAAGGTATAAATTGTAAAATGATCTCTCTGTAGTAGCATCTTTCCCTGTCACAACCCTTTTATTCTTAATTGCTTCAGTTCCTCTTGAATCCCAACCTGACATCAAAAGATTCTATTCTTTTATAAGGCACGGCCAAAGGAATGGTTTCTCTTTTCCTGAGAGTCCCTCTTTTTTTTTCAAGATCCTAATTTTCAGATTTCTTGTTGTTCCTCTATATAATAAAGACCCAGTATGAAAACAAGGGAACTAGAGAAAGGGAAGTTGGATTGAGCTCATGCTTTTCTCAGACGTCCAAGGTGAGTTACATTCAGGTACAGTATGAAAGCTAATTATGGAGAAATTCCCCATTTGGCGATGGCAGGAATTAGATGAACAAAGATACTGTATGTTTTAAGTCCACTTCTCATGAATAAGGAGAAGGGTAGTTTATATATTAAAGTAGAACGCACTAAAGGAACCACTACGGAGTGGATTTTAGGCACTATTTGCATGTGTAACAAGCCAATTTTCATGTGTAACTGGGCTTGTATATTTAAGCAGTGTTTCAAAAACAGTCACTACTAAGACATGAATGCCTGTGGCGCACACACAGGTTAGAAGGGGGTATTTACATCTCTGGTGTATAAAAACCCCACCCACAAAACCAAAATAAATGTGAGCTTTGGAGGTTGGCGATTTAACTAAGCCCACTTGGACACAGGGTCCCAGTTTTGTAAAATCCACCATTTACGTGTATAAGATGCAGCACCTGTGCGTGTACATAGCAAAATTCTCTTAAACCTGTAAGTACTACTTACACATACAGAGCCTCAGGTGAGGTTACTCTTTGTTTGAACGTCCTGTTTTCGAAAAATGGCTATTCCCACTGTATGTGCTGCCCTATACATGCATTTTTCCCCAGACTTAAATATTGTTTTAAATAAAAGACTCCATGTGCATTGAGCTTTTTGTAAAATATCAAGCAAGTTTTGAATGTCCCAACTTGGATCTGCCTTTTCTGGCTTAAACCTCCTACAAAATTGGGTTTTCAATTCATGATTTATATTCTTTAATGTCCATGTAGCAGAAGTGCTAATTCAGCAGTTAGGAGCAGATTAACATATTTGGGGTTAGAAAGACTTTTTTTTTCACTGCTGCAGAATTGGTTACAGATGCACATTATTTACAGACTTCTTGCATATGTCCATGTACCCGGAGAAAGAGAGAGATGATGAAAAATGTTAGGCAATCAGAAGGCCAGACTCAACGAATCTGGCCTTCTTCCAATCTAATCAATTATGTAGCTATGCAACTAACTCTACAGGTTCATTACTTCCAAATTCTGTGACTGGTAGGGCAGCAGGTAGGTGCTAGTTTGTTTTCAAGGTTGTGAGTGCTACAGATTTGCTATAGATAGATAGATAGATAGATAGATACACTTCTTGCTATTTCTAGTCCTCTAACCTTGATCCTTCACTTTGCATCATTCCATGCATATGAAGGCATATCTAATCATCCAAGGTCATTTATTCTAGTCAGGATTCATTTCAGAGTTGCAGTTTTCATTGCTGTACTTGTTTTCTAATATAGAAGTCCAAGTACTTTAGTACTTCAACCCAGGCCTTGGGACACAACTAGCCAGTCAGGTTTTCAGGATAACCGCAAGAAGTATGCATGAGAGTGATTTGCATACATCTCCTCCATTAACATATCTAGTTCTTCATCAGAAAACTTTATAACAGGTTTTCTCCTATGCTCTTGAAAGCATTGTCCTTGTCCAATTTCCTTATAGCTACAGTAATTGATTCCAAAGCAGATCATCTTTATTGAGGTTTTCTCTTTTTCTAAGCAGTGCAAGTATTTACTGTGATAGCTGAGGTTCCTGGTGCCTGAAGTATCACAGTGCAACAGCGTTTAACGACCCTTCACTAATGTCTATGTGCGTCCCAATAGAGAACATATTAGAGATGACAAAAGTAGTAAGCGGATAGAACCATTTACTGTGACCTTCATCTACGAGTGGCCACAATGGTAAAGCCCAAGGGAGGTGGTAAAAAGGAAGCAGTCTCGATATCAGAGATGGAAGAAGTGTTTCCTGTCTCTGAGATTATACAGTGGGAGCAGAGGAACTATGCAATCAGTCTCCGTAGTGCTGATTTCTGGCACTGCATTGAAGCAGCGCTTCCTGAGGGGAACATCCCGACTTTGAAAGAGTAAAAGTCTGAGTCTATCTTTTAAGGGAATGAGGACCCTGATAGACACTGATCTGGGTTCCAGATTGCTGCATGAGTGGAAAGAAAATCTGTGATGTTTGGAACTGAATAAAAGGAAGTAGAAATTAGCTCATTTTGCTGATATGCAGAGGTGAAAATTTGGTTTATGTTTGTATTTCTTAAAACATGAATACTCCAGATCTAACATGGTGTAGAAAAGGAAAAAGATGAGAGCTGCTGTTCTAGTGCTCTGGTCCAAGGAGTCAGAGGAGAGAAGATAAAGGAACAGAGATTAAAATATTTAGCAAAATAAAAGGTACGTACAGCAAGGGTCCTTGGGAAGTTAGGAACTCGGCACCAGTCCAAAGTGAACCTAAATTCCAAGAAAGGAACAAGGATCAGAAACCCCTACATCTGTCAATCTGTAAGTCTATACCTTGAAATTTACTGGAGAGACTGTTTTACATGCAGTCTATTTTATGTTGAAGAATTATTCAGTATAGATTGTATTGAAGACCACCATTATTTGTATAAAAAATTGCCTTTGTAACTTTTTTAAAAATCTGGTATTTTGGGTTGTGAAGGCAAATTCTTCCTCTCATCAAAGTATCTATGCTGGGATTTCAAGGAAGAGTGAGAATTAAGCCCTGATACCCCTCTCCGGTCTAGAAGTGAGACTAGAGGTGGTGAGTGGGGGGTGTTGCAATCAATTTTGGTAGCATGATGCAGGGCAATGACAGATCTATTTTCCATGATTGTTCTTAAATTGCATCAAGACATAATAATTTTGTGACATTCGAATAGCATAATTTAAGGTTTGTACCACAGTGCACTATGCTGGCTTCATACATTATCACCATTATCTTGCATATGTTCATTAATGTACTCTATAGTTTGTCCTGTTGTATATGTTCTCTTTCAAAATAGAACCTAATTAATTTGTGCATTCATTCTTTGGATGAGGCCTCTTTCAGTGGAAAGGAACTTATAGTCATGTCATGAAACTGAAAGGAAGAAGACTTGGGAGTAATCTAAAGATGCATTTAGAGGGAGGAATGGCCTAGTGGTTGGGACAAGGTACCTCAGGCCAGAGAGCTAGGGGTTCAAATCTCACTAGATGACAGCAACCTTGGGCTGGAAGGACTGGGGTTTCTAGTCCCACAGGTGCTCCTTGAGCAAGCCACTTAACTCTCTGTAGCCTAGGTATAAAAACATAGCTTGTGGGCCCTTTGGGGACAAGGGAAAAATTATATATACAGTTCCTGAATGTATACTACTTTGACTGATATATAAGCCTAGCTAAATAAATAAAAAATTATTCACAATAAGGGTAGTAGATGCATGGATAAGGCTTTCCAATGGAGGTGGTGGAGACAAGAACAATGCCAGAGTTCAGTAAGAACAAGACTAGAGGTTCTGAGAAGAGAGTAGGAAAAGTAATATTGAGTAGGAGGTAAGAGTAGGGATTGTGGTCTTTTTCACTGTTCTTATAAGGTGCCGTGATGTGGCAATGCTGTTAAGGTCTTATTTCCTTGAATCATCTCTCAGTAATCTCGTATATTTCTTTGTTGGATGCCTTCACATCAGTCTTATGTGCAAATTGCCAGTCAACTTTAAGAGGTACCAGATTTTCACAAAGCAATTCGATTGTTCACATTCGTTATAGACAGGGTCCTTCCATCACCATCAGTTCCTCATCCCTTTCCCCACTTCATATCCTCCAACTGGAAGGATTTTCCTTGTCTGTCGAGATTGCTAGTCCACCTCTCAGCTAGGTTCCACGCTAATCTATATTCATTCAATTTGGGTTTTAGACTATTGCTTCCAAAGGGAGGATTTATACTGATGTCTAAGAGTCCTGAAACTTAATGACAATCTTCAAAACTTCATTTCCAAAAGGGTTCATAAAGTTTATTGTAGGCCTCAAAACAGGAGCTTAAATTGTAGGTCCAAAAGTATTCAAGCAATCAATTAGCTTTCCTGCCTCTATCCATGTAGCTTCTAATCAAGGCTTACCATTTATGGTTCTTTTCCTTAGGCCAAAGCTATCACAACATGCTGGCAGGTATTACCACAAACCCCTTAAACAAATGTAACTCCTGCCAGCATGGAAATCCCATATGGCAACTTTTAGCTGCTATTTGGCAAACTAGGGGCACAACATGGCTTATTTTTTGGGAAATGTTAGGGTTCCTGGATGGTACCAGTATACACTGGGAGGCCTATGGCACCTAAGATCCGTTCACTTGATTTCTCACACACTGCACTAATTCAGTCCAGGACAGATGTGTTCTGAACCAAAGGTTTACTGAAATGTAGTGGGGAATCATGAACGGTAACAACATAAAAGTTGTGCCAGAGAAAAAATGTCAACTTTCTCCTCACACTGCAGTTCTCCAAGGATTGGAAAACCCATCTCCTGCACTAGCTTTTTCCATAAAACTTTATGAGCAAGAATTTGACTTAGATGCAGCTGCAAGTACAGAATTTTGGTAGCTCCTGGCCCTCTGTGTCTGTTGGTTCCTGGGATGTCGTCTGGATCCTTGATGCCTTTCCTGGATCAGTGACCCCTAATGATCCTTTGGAATACCACAACTCTCCTCTTCCTCTTGTTACCTCCTGTCAAGCAGGTTTGTGCTGGTTCTTTATATGTACCAGGACATTAAAGATAATAGGTGCAGAGGTCTAAGCAACCCTTTTCACCTTCCAACCCCACTGTTCACTAAGATGCTAAAGTTTAGCTAGCTAGAGACACCTTGGTGGTATGATGGCCAGACGAAGACAGGAAAATGCCTCCTCCCAGTATTATGTCATTGTGGAAAGAGTAACCTCCACTGTTCTGGAAATTTACATAGGCATGAGCAGGTTACATACAGTAGCCATACATTAGTAGTGTATTCCTCGCGCTACTCCTGTTTGCTGACAGGCTTTGTGGGCTAGCTCTGAGGTCTGTCCTCAGCTTTCTTCTCTGTTCAGTTTAGTTGCCTGTGACAGTTTTTCACTGGGATCCCCATACCCAAAAGGAGGGCCGCCTTCATTTCTCTGGCTTCCCATCCATACTCATCCCCTCTGCCTGGTTCAACGTCTCTCAAGCTTCCCTTCCTCCCTTCACAGATGCTCTATATCTCAAGCTTTACTTTCCCTCCCCCTCGCCTGCAGTATCTCTCATGCTTCTTCCCCCTCCCCTGATAGAGCATCTCTTCTCCTGTAGCTGCTGTGTCACATTTGAAAAAGAAAAGCAACATGGGGTCTTCGAGTCCCTGCATGAGCATGAGAACAGCGATCCATCCGTCTCCAACACTGACCTCCTGTTTCAGAGGAGGTGAGACTGATGGACTTTGAGCATGTATAGGGACTGAGACCATTGGTTGCCTTCTACTGCACTGTGGGATGGCGTTAGAAAGGGTAGAGTAGGGTCAGCTAAGGAGGTTGCTGTGCTACCACATCGATGGTTGGACTTCATGCGGAGCAGTGTCTGCTCTTTGTTGAGCCAGTTGGGCCAGCTGACACTTCTGGTGTGAGAAGAAATTGGGGAGGATCATGGCTGCTGCAGGCTATGCTGTGCGACATTCACTCTTCTTTGCGCTTATAGTGCCTACTCTACTGCTGTACTGTGGAGTCACAGCATGTGAGTGCCACCCCTAAAATTATGCTGCCTTAGGCGAGTGCCTAGTTCATCTCGTCCTAGGACCAGCCATACTTGAAAGGAGAGAAGCAAAGCTGATGCCATAAAAAAATTGATGTCAGTGGCCTGACAGAAAAAAGGAGAGGAAAGGAGGCCAGCGCTAGCCCAGCAAAGGAAATGACACTGGCAGGCAACTACTCCAAAAGAATATGAGAGACGAAGAGGTAGAATCAGCCACAGAAATTGACATCAGCAGTCCCTCTACAGAAAAGAGTGAAGGGGAGGAGACCAGCAGGGGCGGCTCAAGGCAATCTGCTGCCTGAGGCGAAGGATGAGATGGCGCCCCCACCCCCGTAGAGTGTGGGCGGTGCCATCTCAAAATTCAGTCAGGGACTGAACCAAACCAGAAAGCTAATTATATAATATGAAGGAAATGCAAGATGTTTGCACACCAAGGAACTAAAAGAATGAGCGAGAACCACAGCACACTTTATAAAACTAAATTATAACTCATTTTTATTTTGTTATATACTCTGTTCTTGCTTTTTCTTTTTGAACATATATTTTGCACCCACAGAATCCCTTCCCTCAACAGTGGGTGGAGAGCAGAACACAGAACTCAATATCTTAAAAAAAAAATAAAAATCTGATTCTGGTGATCTCACTAACAAATATTCTCCAGTACCAGGAATATTGGAAACTAATATAAAACCCTACAAAAGTCACCAAAGATCTACAAGGCCAAATCTACCATACCATTACCAGCATAAACTTCCAAAACTCATACAAAAAAAGCAGCACTATAAATACTGCAGCAGGCCGTAGAACATCCAACAACTATTTGAAAAGCTGAACAAGGCAAATTGCTACAGTACAGATCCCTGCGTACAGATTTCATATTAACAAAATACACAGCCTTGGTCACACACTAGGCACACAGATTCTCGCCAAGTACAGAATAAGTGATCACAACCTAAAGTAAAAATAAAATATTTAGAGAACAATTAAACTGAAACCCCAAGAAGCCGGACTCCACATGCAGTGCAACACCAGATAAGAGATGCAGTATCCCATACTGTGTAAACTATAAAAATAGCACAAAGTCCAATCACTAAATTAAAAATAAAATTATTTTTTTCTACCTTTGTAGTCTGACCATTTTATTCTCTGGTCATGCTGGTCCTGATATGAGGCTTCTGCTTTCCTGTCTTCTCTTAGCACTCTATCTGCCATTTCTTATCTTTTCTTTTGTTTTCTTCAGTCCCTTCCTTCTGCCTATTTCCAGTCCCAATGACCCTCCCCACATGTCAGCTCCCTTCCAGTCCCAGTGCCCCCTCCTTGCCAGCCTCCTCCCTATTACCCAGCCACCTACCAGTCCCATCCCCAAATGTCTGCTCCTTCCAGTCCCACCCCCAGGTATCAGCTCCCTTCTATCTCCCTCTTTCCCCCCATGTCAGTTCCCTTCCAGCCATCTCCTTCCCCTCTCTAAGTTCCCTTCAGCCATCTCCTTCCCCTCTCTCAGTCCCCTTCAGCTATCTCCTTCCCATCTCTCAGTTCCCTTTCAGCCATCTCCTTCCCCTCTCTAAGCTCCCTTCAGCTATCTCCTTCCCATCTCTCAGTTCCCTTTCAGCCATCTTTCCTCCCCTGTCAGCTCCGTTCTGAACCTCTTTTCCCCCTGTGTTAGCTCTCTTCCAGCCCCCATCAGCTCCTTCTCCCCCCATGCAGCTCGTTCCTCTTCTCTCCTTCCCCCCCACGTGCAGCTCATTTCTCTTCTCTCCTTTCCCCCCATGCAGCTCGTTCCTCTTCTCTCCTTCCCCCCATGCAGCTTGTTCCTCTTAACTCCTTCCCCTCCCCCCCATGCAGCTCGTATCTCTTCTCTCCTTCCCCCCCCCCCCCGTGCAGCACGTTCCTGTTCCTCTTCTCTTCTGTCCTCCCTGTCCCCCGTCATTCGTTCTGCTCTTCGTTTGAAATGACAGGAAACTGGTGCGGAGCCTCCCGGCAGTAAGGAACCTCTGTGCTGCCACGTCCCACTCTAGTGTCACTTCCTTTTGGGGGCAGGACGCGGCAGCAACAGAGGTTCCTTACCTTCGGGAGGCTCCGCACCGGTTTCCTGTCATTTCCAATGCAGAGCAGAACGAACGACGGGGACGGGCAGCAGTTTGTACGCTTTTTTTAACTGAAGGCAGAGTGAGGTGGCTCTTTTGGGGGCATTTCTGCCGCCCCCAAACATTTGCCGCCTGAGGCCACCACCTCACTTCGCCTAATGATAGAGCCGCCTCTGGAGACCAGCCACTAGCTCAGTAAAGGAAATGACATTAGCAGCCCCTCTACAGAAAAGAGGGAAGGGGAGGAGACCAGTCATTAGTGAAGTAAAGGAAATTACATTGGCAATCCCCGGGAAGAAGAATAGAGGGGAAGTGGGGGGAATTAGCTTCTGGTGCTGTAAATGAATTAACTTTATTATTGGGGTAACATTCTGGAAGGAAAAGAAAGAAGACTCACTGGCAGCGCACAGTAAAACAGGACTACTTTGCTCTCTCTGATATGCCCATCTAAAAGAAAAAGTGCATTATACTACTGTGTGAATTTAAAATGGACATAGGACTCATAGAGCCACTGTTTACAATTGTGGAATGAGGTGCATGAGAGGGAATCATCTCGCTAGATTTCAGAATGGAGGGAGCAAGCTAAGTGGGGCTGATAATGAGGAGAAGACCAGCTATCAAGGGGAAGGCATGAGAGGTGAGAAGGGTAGTTTGGGGGGGGAAAGAGGAACTGGAGGGGATTAATGGTAGGGTTCAGGTGGGGATTAAAGGTGAGGATTGGACAGAAAAAGGTTTTAAAGTGGGAATCTAGGTCACGGTGCCAGACTGAAATGTATTTTGGTATCTGCTGTTTTTGTTTTATTTTATTAGGTATGGAATTATAAAGATGTATTTATTATATTTCTAATAATGTAGTTTTTATTATGTTCTGTAATTTATTAATCTGTTATTTTTTATATTTTGTATTTTACTGAGGTTCTGTAAGATTGAGGTAATTCTATAAAGTCATTCCCACATTATTCGGTGTAACCTGCATGGAGTTGCTAGTACAACCCTAAACAAAGGCACAGAGGGGAATAACCTGTATGGAGGGGTAAGGGAATTTATTTATTTTTTATTTAACAGTTTTTTTATACCGCTTTATAATTTCAGTCAAAGTGGTTTACAATATAAATTAAACTTGTAATGTACTTTAAACAGAGACATTAATAACATGGATTTTTCTGAGGCAATGGAGGGTTAAGAGACTTGCCCAAGGCCACAAGGAGTACTAGTGGGAATCGGAATGCCTATTTGTTTGGGGGGCCCCAAGACCTGCCCAAACTCCACCTTAGCTCAGCCTTAACTCTGGCCCTAGGCCTTCCCCCAAGCAGACAACCTGTTTCGAGGCCACAATCATAGGCCCCTACTTGTCTTCATAAAATAGCACCTACACAGATGTTTATGCAAGCATCTATTCTTGACATACTATTGTAAAACTACCCTTATTGTCTGAAGTTTACACAAAGGAAGCTATGACTCAACCAAAATTAGAATCTGCATGAGGTAGGACTGGCAGAAGGGGAGGTGGGACTGGAGCAGTTTCAGAGGTGATGGACCTGCATCTGGCAGTAGTCTTCCATTTCCTGAGTCTATATTTTGCTCTCCTGAAAAGGGTAGTAAACATCCACCAGACAGGGAGAAATTGATGGA
The DNA here is from genome assembly GCA_033557465.1 of Ichthyophis bannanicus. Classification (NCBI taxonomy): domain Eukaryota; kingdom Metazoa; phylum Chordata; class Amphibia; order Gymnophiona; family Ichthyophiidae; genus Ichthyophis; species Ichthyophis bannanicus. The sequence continues at coordinate 435,037,066 of CM066035.1, forward strand.
GGCCAGTGTGTTAGAAAGCAATCACTCAGTACTCCTATCTTCCAATCTGTTAGCACGTTCGAGAGAGCGCAGATCTGTGGCCATGGAAGAGAGAGGTCACATGACAGGAGAGCATCACCCTGGTGTGGCAGGAATTGATCCTGTAACTAGGACCTGTCCTCCAGGTGATGTAGAACCCTCTCACACCGAGGAAGTTTCTCCAGGGCCATGTGCCCATGAGGGAAGGGTTAGGACAGCCGTTATAGTTGGTGATTCGATCATTAGGCATGTAGATAGCTGATTGGCTGGTGGACATGAGGATCGCCTGGTAACATGCCTGCTTGGTGCAAAGGTAGCGGACCTAATGCGCCACCTAGATAAGGTCTTAGATAGTGCTGGGGAGGAGTCTGCTGCCTTGGTACATGTCGGTACCAATGACATAGGAAAATGTGGTAGGGAGGTTCTGGAGGCTAAATTTAGGCTTTTAGGTAGGAAGTTGAAATCCAGAACTTCCAGGGTAGCATTCTCCGAAATGCTTCCCGTTCCACGTTCAGGAACCAAAAGGCAGGCAGAGCTCTGGAGTCTCAATGCGTGGATGAGACAATGGTGCAGAGATGAGGGTTTTGGATTTGTTAGGAACTGGGGAACATTCTGGGGAAAGGAGGGGCTCTTCCGAAGGGATGGGCTTCACCTTAACCGGGATGGAACCAGGCTGCTGGCATTAACCTTTAAAAAGGAGATAGAGCAGCTTTTAAACTAGATAATAGGGGAAAGCAGACAGTCGCCCAAGAGCGGATGGTTCAGAAGTATGTAACCTTGAAGGATACTACCAAAAACAGAGAGGTTCCAAAAAAGAGTAAAGTAGTCCAAATGCCCTTGAGTATGGAGCAGATAGAGCTTAAAGATCCCAAATTACCCATGTCTACCAATAGCCAAATTAATATGAATAAAATACAGTCTCTAAAATGCTTGTATGCAAATGCTAGAAGTCTAAAAAATAAGATGGGAGAGTTAGAATATATAGCACTAAATGAGAGGTTAGATATGATTGGAATATCAGAGACATGGTTGAAGGAGGACAACCAGTGGGACACTGTGATACCTGGGTATAAATTATATCGTAATGATAGAGCTGATCAAATTGGTGGAGGGGTTGCGCTCTATGTTAGAGAGAGCATTCAGTCAGAAAGCATTAAAGTTTTGCAGGAAACAAAATTTGCTGTAGAATCTCTATGGATTGAAATTCCATGTAAAAAGGGGAAGGCGATGGCAGTGGGGGTGTACTATCGACCGCCTGGCCAGAATGAACAAATGGATGATGAAATGCTCAAAGAAATCAAGGAAGCTAACAAAAGTTACAGCACAGTAATTATAATGGGTGATTTCAATTACCCCGGTATCGACTGAGTCACTGTTACGGCAGTACATGCTAGGGAGATAAAGTTCCTAGATGACATAAATGACTGCTTCTTGGAGCAGCTGGTTCATGAACCGACCAGAGGGGAAGCCATATTAGACCTAGTCCTTAGTGGAACACCAGATCTAGTGCAAGAGATAAGGGTGTTGGGGCCACTTGGCAATAGTGATCATAGCATGATCGCCTTTGATTTAATTAGTGGAGGAGGGATAGTAAGAAAATCCACAGTACTACCTTTTAACTTTCGAAAGGGAGACTATGATAAAATGAGGAAAATAGTTAAGAAAAAACTAAAAGGAGCAGTTGCAAAGGTTAAAGACTTACATCAAGCTTGGGTGTTGTTGAAAAATACTATCTTGGAAGCCCAGACCAGCTGTATTCCACGCTTTGAGAAAAGTGGAAGGAAGTCCAAAAAACTGCCAGCATGGTTTAAAGGTGAGGTCAGAGAGGCTGTTGTTGCCAAAAAAGCATCTTTCAGGAAATGGAAAAAAGAGCCAAAACGACGAAACCTGGAAACAGCACAAGCACTGGCAAGTCAAATGCAAGGCATTGATAAAGCAGGCAAAGGGAGAATTTGAGAAGAAGCTTGCTGCGGAAGCAAAAACGCAAAATAAAGATTTTTTCAAGTACATTCGTAGCAAAAAACCTGTGAGAGAGTCAGTTGGTCCATTAGATGATAGAGGAGTTAAAGGGGCACTAAGAGATGACAAGGCGATAGCGGAGAGACTGAATGAATTCTTTGCTTTGGTCTTTACTGAGGAAGATATAGGGATGTTACCCATGACTGAAGTGGTATTTAAAGGTGCGGAAGAATTGAAGGAAATATTGATACATCGGGAAGATGTATTACAACTATAAGATAAACAGAAGAGTAGCAAATCACCTGGGCCGGATGGTATACATCCAAGGGTGTTGAAAGAACTGAAATATGAGATTGCAGACCTGTTATTAGTAATCAGTGAACTATCATTAAAATCATCTCTAATACCTGAAGATTGGAGGATCGCCAATGTAACACCAATTTTTAAAAAGGGTTCCAGGGGTGATTCGGGAAACTACAGACCGGTAAGCCTCACGTCAGTACTGGGAAAAATGGTAGAAACCACCATAAAGAATAAAATTACTCAGCATGTAGATAGTCATGGCCTAATGGGAGACAGCCAACATGGCTTTAGACAAAAAAGATCTTGTCTTATTAATCTGTTATGTTTTTTTGAAAATGTGAATAAACAGGTGGACAAAGGTGAAACAGTTATAGTGTATTTGAACTTTCAGAAAGCCTTTGACAAGGTCCCTCATCAGAGACTTTTGGCAAAACTAAAGAGTCATGGGTTAGGAGGCAGTGTACTACTGTGGATCAGGAACTAGTTAAAAGATAGAAAGCAGAGGGTAGGGCTAAATGGCCAATTTTCCGAATGGAGAAAGGTGAATAGTGGTGTACCCCAGGGATCTGTGCTGGGTCTGCTGCTTTTTGACATATTCATATATGACCTGGAAAGTGGAATAACGAGTGAGGTTATCAAATTTGCAGATGACACAAAACTATTTAAAGTTGTTAAAACCCAAAAGGATTGTGGAAAATTGCAAGAGGATCTTGATAAATTGGAAGACTGGGCATCAAAGTGGCAGATGAAATTTAATGTGGACAAGTGCAAAGTTATGCACCTAGGGAAGAACAACCCAAACTATGGTTACACGATGCAAGGTTCCACATTAGGTACCACCACCCAGGAAAAAGATTTAGGCGTCATTATGGATATCATGTTAAAAGCCTTGGCCCAGTGTGCAGCGGCAGCCAAGAGAGCAAATAGAATGCTAGGTATCATAAGCAAAGGAATGGAAAATAAAACAAAAGATATTATAATGCCTCTATATCTTTCCATGGTGAGACCGCACCTTGAATATTGTGTGCAATTCTGGTCGCCGTATCTTAAAAAGGATATAGCGTTATTAGAAAAGGTTCAGAGAAGAGCCACCAAAATGGTAAAGGGGATGGAAGGATACTCCTATAAAGAAAGGCTAAAAAGGTTAGGGCTCTTTAACCTGGAAAAGAAACAGCTGAGGGGAGATATGATAGAAGTCTATAAATTAATGAATGGAGTGGAACAGGTAAATGTAGATCGATTGTTTACATTATCAGAATATAGAAAGACTAGGGGACATGCAATGAAGCTACAAGGTAAACTATTTAAGACTAATAAAAGAAAATACTTTTTCACTCAACGTGTAATCAAACTCTGGAATTTGTTACCGGAGGATTTAGTAAAGGCTGTTAGTGTAGCTGGGTTTAAAAAAGGTTTGGACAAGTTCCTGGAGGAAAGGTCCATAAACCATTATTAAGAAGGAACCGAGGATATCAGTGCTTGACCCAGTACAAGCATTGTGGAACCTATGTCTTTTGGGGAAACTGCTAGGTAAGTATGGCCTAGATTGGCCACTGTTGGAAACAGGATACTGGGCTTGATGGATCTTGGTCTGACCCAGTATGGCATATCTTATGTTCTTATGATCATCAAGAGCTGCACAAGCCACGGCATAGGCAGTGGAATGGGGTCGGCCACAGAGGCCTTGGTCTCAGCAATATTTTTCTCAACAGCATCAGCAACTAGAGAGATTGGGAATATGGCCGGAGATTTGTTTGTTTGGACCCTGCAACCAAAAAGAGGTTCTGCTGCTCCTGAATCATGGGGTCTCTAAGCAAGAGCAGTACTGCCCATCTCCATGGCATGCCTTCTCTCTCCATTTGCATACTTCCTGTTAAACGTTGGGCTGCAGGGACAGGCGATGCTGCATTTGCTTAGAGACCCCCATGGCCTGTACTGCTGTTGTGGATTCTGCATCGTTGGACAGCACTGGCAGGTTGGGTGCATAGCCCCCGGTACCACCACTGTGCTTAGTGAATAAAGCATGTGTGTTGTCAAAAGCTACACATATTTTTGCCTGCAGAAAAAGCTTTGATTATTGCCTCCACAGTGATGCAGAAACAGCTGAATCAACAATGAGTAACTAGAATGCTTGAAACATGGTAGAACACCATAGAAAACTGTTTTTTTTTTATTTTTCTATTCTAAAACTATATTGCCAAGCTAATAGTAAATGTTGCTTGACTGCCAACGCTCATAGACATCTAAAATTATTTTAAAATATATACATGCATATCATAGATGTGATTACAATCTTTCTGTAATCATCATGTTAATACTATTAATATGTGTTATTTCCTTCAGGGCCTAGTTAGTGCAATGGACCCTGTGATAAATGACACACATCAATAGTATTAGTGTGTGCTGTTAGTAAATGACCCCCCCCCCTTGTTTTATGAAAGCATTAACAATAATCTTTAATTTGATATAATTATTCTGATAGTAAGGAATGCTTATATATAAATAGCACATACAAGATGACAAAAATTATCACATTGCATCTAACTCTTTCTGGAAAGAATTTTATACAGGAAAATCCTTATTTGGGGATCACTGATACCAGTCGTGGAAAGAAGCCTAGAGAAACATGAAGCTAAATATAATAGCAGCTCCTTGGCCTTTCAGCTAAGATAAAATACAAAATCTGAGCTGTCAGCCGAGCACAGACTCTTCTCGGCCTTTTGGCTGGGATTAAGAACCTGCACAATACAGAGGGCTAATGCCCTGCCGCCTGATCCCACTGAGAACACAATAAAATTATGACCATGACCAAACCAGGAGGATTAAATCTCCTGTTAAAAAATCATCTGGAAAGTTCTGAAAAGAGGCAAAATAATTTTTACCCAAACAGTGTACCATGACAAAGAAAATACTTCAATTTACAATAGAACCTCCACACCCCCCCCCCCAAAATTTACCTTTTATCAAAAAAGCTACAAAACGTGAACAGCAATAAACATTTGGTAATTAAAAGAAAAATCTGTCATTATAATTGCACAATCTATTATAGTTTTGGAGTACTTCACTTTGGAATAATAATTTATAATACTTTATAAAGACAATATATGAAATTCTATTTTGGTGATTCCTCATAGCATTGTTGCAAATCGCTATAGTCAATGTATGGGGTATAAATGGTACACATTGCAGAATATCCCTAAGCGTGCAAAGGACTTGATGGAAGAAGTCCGACATATTCATGGTTACAACAGTGTTATAATATTCTGTACCTACTACTGACAAGTTCTGGGAAACATTTTAGCATTCTTAATAGAATTTCTATAGCAAACAATAAAAAGAAATCAACTATTTAGAAATCAATTGAAAAAACAATTATATTCTGCTAAATCAAGAACAAAAAAGATTGTTTTCTCTTTTCCCTTCCCCCTATAAAATAATGTCTTCCTCAATTGCTGTGAAACGGACATGTGGGGAGCCATTATACAAACTCTGTTCGTGAGTTGGATATCTGAAAATGGGCACTTAGACATGCAAATCATGGAGATGTCCCTAGGGCCATTTTAGAAAGTGGATATATAGACGTTTCCAGCGTGCGAAGGTCCATGGGGATGTGTGGAGGCATGCCATAGGCAGCGCAAGAGAGATGCACGTCAAGATGTGATTCAGAACTGCACAAGCATGTCTAGCCCTGGTTGCTCAGTACAAAAATGTGCTTTTTCCATGGCTGCAATGCTTCCACGGGGAAGAAGCACATATGCTTTCATTGCCACAGTTAATATTTCCTGGCCACAGAAACCTGCATGTGAATACGTACTCCAAACATATTACAGGCCCATTGTCCCATGTCTGAAATGGCCAGCCAGGACATGCCAGACTGATAACATAGTCACCCTTCTGAATTATCCCTGCCAGGACATTGAATTTCCCGGTTCTGCGGCCATGCAATTGGGAGGCATCCACATTTGTAAAATGACTTACATGCATGCAGGTATCTGGCCTTACTAGGTGTGGGTCCCATTGTCAGAACTGGTCACTGGGATGTTCATCTTTCAGGATGGAGACAGAACAATTTCAGAAGGCACTGCTGCCGCTCCCCTGGTTTTTGGACTTTCTGCTCTAAACATCCCAGATTCTTCCTATACATCCCTTCTAAAATGTTCCCCATATATATCAGCATGTTTCAAATAGCAGATATTTTATCCTTTCCACACTGTAGAAATTTAGGGCCACTTTTACTAACAGCCTGATTCCATCCCATACGTAGATCCCCACTGTACGTCCGGTCTGAGCCGGACATATAGAGGGGATTGCGATTCAGATTCCGCAGGGCACATCTAGCCCTGCGGAATCAGAATCACGATCAGGCATGTACGTGCAGGCTAGAACTGTGATTCAGTCTGACCTGGATGTACATACACAGCCCAACTAACTCGGTCAGGACTTTTAAATGGAGCCGCGGCGCAATGGCGTCCTGTTGCCATGGCACCGCAGTTCCATTTAAAAGCCACCTGCAACAAATGCTAATTCCCTGCAGCCCGACCCTCGATCTGGCCTCCTAACGCCAGGGTCGGGCTGCGGGGAATGTCCCCTGTCTCCCCCCCCCCCCCCGCCCCATCCACGCCCCAAAACTAAATGTCCAGGGAAGTTATTCCACCTCGGAGGTGAAATAACTACCCCAAACATGTTGCTGGCCCTGGATGTACAGGGCCAGCATTAGAATTGTTCCTGTATGTCCAGGGCCGGCGGCTGCCCACTGCCCGTCCAGACTCCGTCCCTGTCTAACTTGCCCACACAACCGGGGGCAGGAGAAGCAGCAAATAGTGGGGATGGATGTCCCCTTCAGACATCCTTCCCCACTATTCGTGGCTCAGAATAATCCTGTAAACCTCTATGCAGGTTCTCCTAACAAACATTCGAATCACAACCTGACAGCTAATGCTGAGGTTTTGTACTTATTGCGCATTTGTTTTGCACATTAAGTTCAAAACGTTAGTGGGCTTTCGTAAAAGGAGTCCTTAGTATTCCTCTATAGAACATAAAAATATTGACATAGACCCATTTACTAGTATTTACTGCAACCTCACTTGCCTATGGTTTAAATTTACCTTTATATAACTACAATCAATATACATACAGTACATTATCAACACTGTTGAACTTTGCTAGCTCAACATGGTCAATTACTGTAGACTATCTTACTCTGGGCCTTGGATGTAACATTTTGTGCTTAGGATAACAGTAGATTATTCTTTCAGAATAGCAATGTAATCATACTAAGAGTAACTGATACTTAGTATTACAGAAAGGGAATTGTCTTCTAGCCAAAAAATCTCACTAAATATATACTCAAGCCTATTACTCTTATCATGTTTGTTCCTGTTTGAATATTTTTTTATGAATCAGCCCAGGAACAAACAGACAAGGGGAAGTGATAATTCAAATAAGACCATGAAATGCTTTCTTGTCTTGATAGCTAATCATGGTTATGAAGCTGGCCCGTGTTACAAATGAGGTCCAGGGAGAGTATAAACTAATGCACATGAACTGCAAAAGCAATTAACTGTTTCCATATTAAGCTTTTAGGTGGCATTTGTAAGGAAGGCTCACAGGGGAAGTCTGAAGTGATTTTAAGTTTTTTTTCCCCTCTTTTATACTAGAGTACTGGATTTAAATACAAAACAAAACAATACAGCAAAACTATTTGAACCAATTCGTATTAGACTTTGGCAGTAGTTACAGAGTACTAATAATGTGGAAGGATATCTTTACTAGCCCGAGCCAACGGCACCCTTTCTTTCTGTTTTCCTCTTTACGTTCATTATCCTTGTTCATTATAGTGTTCATTGTGTGACTGTAAGCTTTTTATTCCATTGCCTTCCTGCCTTGAAAAGAAGCCAGTTAATGAAATAGCAGAGAAGGGGGCGAAAGAAAGAAAAATGGCCGGAGGTGAAACTGTGTACTTTCATTAGAAATATGCATGTATTGAGTTATGTGTAGACTTGGATTAACTGTGGATATTTTAAATAACTTTTCTTGTATTGTAACCAAGCCTGTAGGGGTCTATCACATTTTTTAGCTAGGATGGGAGGAGGGAGAGTAATTCCATGTTTGCTTTCTTATTTAATTGTTTCTTTTGCCATTTATCTGCACAGGTTCACAGAATTAGGTTATTCAGCACAATGACCTGCTGTGTAGTCTTCTTTGATCTCAGATGACATACAGTACCTGCAACTGGATAATATATATATATATATATATATATATATGTGGGAGGGGGGGTTAAAAATGTGCAAAGAGATGAGAAATATGGATAGTACAGTATTAATTTACCTTGCCCTAAAATTAGGTTGAAATGTGCATATGGTTAAGTTTCAAAAACAGTTGAGGTGAACTACAAAATATGCAATAAAATACATTGTCACCCCATTATTCAGCTGGTTTCAGACGTTGGGAGGCTCTGTATTTCCAACTACTTTTAAGGTGCCAGCGACAGCATTTGCTGACTTTTGCTCCTCCAGCCTTTAAAAGGGAAAGTTACATAAGAACAATATGTATTTTTATTTTTTTTTAGCAAGGTGTTAAATCATTATGGTTTGGTCATTGTCATAATATTATCGTTCCTAGTAAGATTAGTTCGATGGACGTAACATTCCCCGCACCCCCTCCTCACCAACACATGCCTTATTGTACAGGCCAAAAGATCAAGACAGAACAATGCTTATCTCATGGATCATGGTTCAAACTGTAGCTTCGATCTCATCTACAAAGAGACAAAGAAGTAATAAGGGAGGAGGAAAGTGGAAGAGGGTTGGACTTTGCTGTTATAAAGCAAATGATGGCAGAAAAAGATCAATTGGCCAATCTAGGTTTCCTAGTGTTTCCCTGTCCACATTACTAAGGATGCACCCCAGTTGCCAACCATAGAACATAACCATTTACAAGACATCACTCCTTACTAAGGTGGTTTTTGTCATCTTTCTCCTCTTTCCCCAACCATATTGGGTAGATGAGTTTAGCGAGACCTATTTAGTTCATACCCAGCATCCCTCCCTTTCCAAGACGAAGGGCATGTTTCCTAAGACCCATGCTGGTAACGCGCGTCTGGGCCATGTTATCAGCACATGGGGCCCATGCTAACTTCAGGACGTGTGCATCCATCCCCCTGCAGTTAGCATGGGCCCAAGATGTGGTGCCAAACAAGCAGACATGCAAACGCACGTCATGTCACTCAGAGAGCTGCAATTAACGGCACCTGTGCTAAGGGAAGCAAGCATGGTTAACACAGGGTCCCTAAAAACCAATGCTAGCTGTGACTCACCAGCAATGCCTAAGTTCCAGCCCATCCTACCATGTCCCTGCCCCAATTTGTGCTACCAGAGTAGCACAGAATTTTTGGTAATAGGTCCTGTGCTACTTTTTAGCACCACGCCCAAACTGCACACTAAACCTCACATCCCCAAGCCCTCTAAACATGCCTCTAACTGAATAATTTTCTGAGAATTTAAATATCCATAGTACAAGCATATAACCTTCTGGTTACTAGGCCTTGTCTGACAGTATCCAACCAGCAACTAGGTCAATCTCTGGGAAGTTATAGCTTTATTTACATTTCGGATTTAGCAGTGTGGAGGAGTGGAGTGGAGGAGTGGCCTAGTGGTTGGGGCAAGGTACTTCAGGCCAGAAGGTCAGGGGTTCAAATCCCACTAGAGGACAGCAACCTTGGGCCAGAAGGACTGGGGTTTCTAGTCCCACAGGTGCTCCTTGCAGTCTTGGGCAAGCCACTTAACCCTCCATAGCCCATGTTCCCTGTAAAATAGTTATCTCCAAGTTATAATGCCCTGTTCAATGTAATTTCAGTTTGTTCAATGTAAACTGCACTGATGCAGAATAGCACAGTATATAAGAGAATATAAAATAAATAAACAGTTATTAATAATATCATATTGCATGATAATATATTTATTTATTTATTTACATTCTCTTATATACCGCACTATTCGGCATCAGCGCGGTTCACATAGAACAAAAAGTCTCAGTACAATAACAAGCATGAGATTACAGATAACAAGGGAAGGAACTTGGATAACAAGGGAAACTATTTACAGTCTGTTTACAGATGTAACACTACTGCATGGATACAAGTTATTAGGAACAGGTGCTAAGAATATATTGTTTTTTTACTACTAATACTACTACTTATCATTTGCATAGCACTACAAGGCGTATACAATGCTGTATAGACACATGTAAAAAATGGTCCCTGCTCATCAGAGCTTACAATCTAGTCAAGACAGACAACACAGTAGCTGAGGGCAAGGATACAGTATATCTAGGCAAATGGTAAGGAAACACACAGGAGATTAAGCGAATCAGGATCCAGAAGTGGCCTCAAAGAGATGAGTTTTCAGCCTGGATTTGAAAAGGGCCAGAGATGAAGCCTCATGCACAGACTCAGGTAGTTTGTTCCAGGCATAAGGAGCAGCAAGGTGGAACCATCGGTCTAGAGTTGGCAGTGGAAGAGAAGGGCACAAATAGAAGGGATCTGCCAGAAGAGTGAAGTTCCAGAGGAGGGGTGTAGGGAGAGATAAGAGAGGAAAGGTAGTGAGGAGCAGCAGAATGAGTGCACTTAGAGGTCAGCAGGAGAAGTTTGAACTAGATATGGAAACAAATAGGAAGCCAGTGAAGCAACTTGAGAAGAGGGATTATATGAGCATATTGAGGCTGGCGGAAGATTACCCACACAGCTGAGTTTTGAACAGATTGAAGGGGAGAGAGATGATTCAGAGGTAGACCAGCAAGGAGGAGGTTGCAATAGTTTAGACGGAAAGACTGGATAAGTGTCTTACTAATGTGTGTAGAAAGGAAGGGACGAATTTTGCCAATGTTGTAGAGAAAGAAGCGACAGCTTTTAGCTGTCTATTGGATTTGTGCAGAAAAAGAGAGAGTAGAGTCAAAGATGACCCCAAGGTTGCGAGCTGAGGAAACAGAGAGGAATGTAGTATTATCCGCAGTAACAGAGAGGGGAGGACGGGGGGGGGGGGGGTGATGGTTTTAGGAGGAAAGATAAGGAGCTCAGTTTTGGCCATGTTCGGTTTCAGATGGCAGTGAGACATCCAGGCAGCAATGTCAGATAAGCACGCAGACAGTCCCTGATTTCTGAATAGATTTCAGGCACAGAAAGGTAGATCTGCGAGTTATCCACATAAAGGCGGTACTGAAATCTATTGGAGGAATAAGTACATTAAGGAACCGAGTGTAAAGAGAGAAAAGGAGAGTTCCCAAGACAGAGTCTGGCGGTACTCCAACTGAGAGAGGAATGGCAGTAGAGGAGAAACTACCAGAACGGACACTAAAAGTGCAATGGGAGAGATAAGAAGAAAACCAGGACAGAACAGGGCCTGCAGCAGTGTCATCAGGTAGGAGCAAGGTTTCCGTAAGAGCCAAAAGATTAAAAGCAGAAGAGATAAAAACGATCATGGGTAAATGAAAGTTTATTAGAGATAGAATGAGCACTCCACAAGGCACACGAGAAAGGGAGAGAGGAGGAAGCAAGAAGAGGGATATAGATAAGAGTGCGGCACTGGGGGGATGAGAGGGGGGCCAGGATTGGGATGTATATCACCAGATGATGAAAGGAGAAGAATAAAGGAGGAGGAGGCCGCACAGTGGAACTAGGGAGGGGGTTGTTTGTGCAGAAGGAGAAGGATGAATAAGAGGAAGGAGAAGGTAAAGTTCAAGAGATAAGGAGAGGTGGGAGGAGAAGATGGAGAAGAAAAAGAGGGAAGGTACGGAAAGGGTAAGAGAGAGGAGGGGCAAAGGATTTGTGGAATGAGGGAAGTAGGTTAAGGAAGGGAAGAGAGGGGAGCAAAGAAGAAAGCATAAGAATGGTAAAAGAAGGGATAGTAAATAGTATACAAAAGGAAAAGAACAATAAGATACAGGCCAAGCTAACCGAACAAGAAATAACAAGATAAAGAAAAGCAAAGTAAACAAACCTAAAGTAAAAGAAGAAGAGAACGCCCGGTCAAAGTGTTTCTATGTGTAAAGTTCAAGGTGGTTATCGTTCAGAATCTAACACGGCCCAATAGCAGAAGGGCAGGGCTGCGGTGAAGTGCATCACAGGGCTAATGGCGCAGGGCTCCTTCCAATGAGCAGCGGATGCACTAGTGCTGTGTAGCAGGGAGGTGGACTGGCGCGATCATTGCAGAATGGCATCAGTTGTAGGCACAGGTCGGTCCACACCTAAAGGCCACACCAAAGGGCCCACTGGCGAGGCCCTCTGGCACATGCCTGCCAGGCGCAGGTGCCCCTGAGCGCTCTGTGCTTTTAAATGTCAAGCAGGATCTGATCAGCAGTTGAGGGGGAGTGGGGAGGAGCTAATTCTCCCACTTCCTACTATGTCCTTCGATCGTGCAGGCTGTCATAGAAGCTGAAGTTCTGTGCAGAAAATAAAAGCAGGATCTAGGATGTTAATATCTGATGATCTTAAGATCACCAAATAGATAGATATTATAATGGAAAAAGCCAAAAAGATGGAGAGAGAAATGGCTATTAATGTAATCTGACAGGACTTTTTAGGTGTATATATAAAAGGAGGAAGGGCATAGATAAAACCGTTAGACCGAGAGAGAGAGAAGGCTGTCCTAAGTTATCTAGATAAGTTATCCAGATAGTATTCTGAATATCTAGATAAGTTCTAGTGCTGACCACATTGTCTGGATATTCAGTGTCAGCTACTATCTAGATAGTGATGCTGAATTCACCATACAAAAAAGAAATTCTGATTTTGGTGTAATCTTAGTAACGGCAATATAAACCCGCTCCATTACCAGGGCATTTTGTAAACTAATTCAAAACCCTACAAAAGTCACTGAAGGCCTGTAGCACAAATTTACCATATCATAACAGCCCCAAGTTAGACAAAAATTAAACCTTAAGAAGCCATGTTCTGCATGCAGTGTAACACCAGAGAAACCCAAACAGCAAGGCATTTTTCCCTGACATATTCCAGTCATTACATTACATTAAAAGTAAATTTTGATCTTCTATCTTTTCTGCCCATTTTTTTCTAATCATGCTACTGCCAATCTCTGGTTTCTTGTTTCCTCTGTCTTCTTTTAACTCTTTACAGGGTCTCCAGTCCATCTGCCACTTCTCTCATCTCCTGTCATCTTCTCTTGCATCCATCCCTATCGTTGAACACTTTTCCTTTCAGCCTTCTTCCATTTATTTTCTGTCTTTCTATCCACTGAGATTTCACTCCTCTTTTCTTATTTGGTCATTAATTTTTTATTTTTTTACTGTATCTACCTACAGCTTTCATCTCTTTTCCTCACCCCAGTCCTTGTATTACCTATCTTTTTATTTTCCAGTCTTTTGCTAACTCTTCCCTCTCCCTCCCCTTCTTCTAGTATCTCTTCTGTCTCTCTCTCACCCTCTGGCCAACACCTCCTCTCTCTCTCTTTCCTCCTTTGCCCAGCACCTCTTCTCTCTCTCTCTTCCTCCCCCCCTTTGTCCAGCATCTCCTCTCTCTCTTTCTCCCATCCTTTAGCATCTCTGCTCTCTCTCTCTGCCTACCCTTCACTCAGCATCTCCTCTTTCTCTCTCTTTCCCATGCTTCATCCAGAATCTCATCTCCTTCCCTTTTATCCTTCATCTCCTCTGTTTCCCCTCTTCTATCCTTCATCTCCCTACTCACCTCTCCTCATGTTCAGCATCCATCTGTCCAAGAAGGGTCGACATGTCTTCAGTAGCAGACTGGCTAACCTACTGAAGAGGGCTTTAAACTAGATTTGTTGGAAATGGGTGAAGAAAGACCCCAGGTAATGAAATATTAAATACCTTTATAGAAATAGGTAAAAGGTGCAAAATCTGAAAGGCAGTGTCTAAAAAAAAGCTTGTAGCAAGGGAAATAAGATACCAGATGTTGAGACTTTAATAGGATAGGCTGACTTGGATTTAGTGACGGTAACAGTGACATGGTTCATGGACAACCATGACTGGGATGTAAGTATACTAGACTACACTTTACTCAGAAAGGACAGGGTAGGAAAAAGGGGAGGAGGAGTGGCATTGTATGTAAAAAATAATATTAAAGCTATGGAAATACAAGGTTTAAAAGGGAGAGATGAGGCACTGTGGGTTAAACTAGAAAAACGGAAAGAGAAATCTATTTGCATTGGTGTGATATACAGACCTCCCTCACAAATTGAAGAGGTAGACAGAGTTAATTGAAGACATACTCAACATTTCCAGGAAAGGTGAAGTGCTACTAATAGGAAGAACTATTCAGGCAACTGGACCAGAACCCACATGTGAAGGGGCCATACTGAACTTGGTGCCTACCAATGGTGAAAGTATTTCTGAATGTTATAGTGGGAGATCATGTTGCATCCAGTGAACACCAGATGGTGTCATTCAGGATTAGGACTAGGACTGTTAAAATCCATTCAAAAGAAAAACTGCCAAGATGGGCCAATACATTAAGGATTAGTTAGTGAAATGGGAACAACTGGGGATGTAGAAAATAGTGGGCAAAACTGAAAGGGGATATTTTAAGAGCAACCAACCTTTTTGTTAAAATGGTAAATAAAGGTAAAAGGAAAAGGAAACTGCTATGGTTTTTGAAACGATAGCTAAAAAGGTGAAGAAAAAGAGGGAGGCCTTCATGAAATACAAGAGATCAGAGAGAGGAAGACTGGGATCTATATTAGGAAAAACTTAGAGAAGCTTGCAAAGTAGTCAGGAAAGCAAAGATTCAAAAAGAGGAGGAAATAACCAATACAATAAAATGGGGTGGATAAGACATTTTTCATATATGTTAGTGAGAAGAGGTAGGGCAAAAGTGGTATTGTCAGACTCAAGCGTGAAGGAGGGGAATATGTAGAAGCCGATGAGGATAAAGCGGAATTACTTAACAAATATTTCTGTTCTGTGTTCACAGATGAAGAATCAGGAGCAGGACCTCAGAAAACACCCACAAACAGGAACAGAAGTGAGGAGCATCTTGATCTATTTTCAGTTTGTGAGAAACTAACTAAACTTAAAGTAGACAAAGCGATGAGATCAGATGGGATACACCCTAGAATACTGAGGGAACTTGGGAACATTCTAGCAGCTCCACTGACTGACCTTTTCAATACCTCGTTGGAGTCGGAAGTGGTGCCAGAGGACTGGAGAGAGGCACATGTGATCCCTTTACACAAAAGCGGAAGTAAGGATGTGGTTGAAAACTACAGGCTGGTTAGTTTAACCTCGGTGGTGAGTAAATTATTGGAAGTGCTGCTGAAAGAGAAAATAGTGAGGTTTCTGGATTACAGGATCCGAGGCAGCATTGATTCACCAGAGCAGGTCTTGTCAGACAAATCTGATTGATTTATTTGACTGGGTGATAGGGAGTTGGACCAAGGGAGAGCCCTAGATGTGGTGTATTTAGATTTTAGTAAAGCCTTTGACACCATTCTGCACAGGCGACTTATAAACAAATTGAGCACCCTTGGGATGGACCCTAAAGATACTGCTTGGGTTAGAAACTGGCTGAGTGGGATGCGACAAAGGCTACAGGTAAAGAGAGCTCAGTCTGAGGAGAAGGAGGTTACCAGTGGTGTGACCCAGAGATCTGTCCTTGGTCCGATTCTTTTTACATCTTTTGTTAGTGATATTGCGGAAGGGCTGTTGGGAAAGGTTTGCTTCTTTGTGGATGATACCAAAATCTGCAATAGAGAAGACACTCAGGAAGGTGTAGATAATATGAGGAGGGATCTAGCTAAGCTTGAAGAATGGTCTAGAATTTAGCAGCTGAGATTTAATGTTAAAAAATGAAAGGTCATGCATATGGGCTGCAGCAATCCAAGGGAGTGATATAGTATAGGGGGTGAAGTACTTCTGTCCTAAAAAGAAGAACGGGACCTAGGCGTGGTTGTGTCTGAGGATCTTAAAGTAGCTAAACAGGTAGAAAAGGCGATGGCCAAAGCTAGAAGGATGCTTGGGTGCATAGGGGAGGAATGGCCAGCAGAAGAAAGGAGGTCTTAGTGCCTCTGTATAGGTCTTCAGTGCATCCTCATTTGGAGTATTGTGTGCAATTCTGGAGACCGAATCTTCAAAAGGATATAAACAGGTTGGAGTCGGTACAGAGGGTGGCTACTAAAATTGTTAGTGGTCTTGTTATAAAGCATATGAGGAAAGACTTAAGGATCTTAATATGTATACTTTAGAGGAAAGGTGGGATAGAGGTGATATGATTGAGATATTTAAATACTTCCGTGGCATAAATGCACAGG
Organism: Ichthyophis bannanicus; assembly: GCA_033557465.1. Taxonomy (NCBI): domain Eukaryota; kingdom Metazoa; phylum Chordata; class Amphibia; order Gymnophiona; family Ichthyophiidae; genus Ichthyophis; species Ichthyophis bannanicus. The sequence goes on from CM066035.1 coordinate 435,053,625, forward strand.
AGGAGAGCCTCTTTTGATTAAAAGTAAGCTCTGTTATGAGGGGACATAGGATGAGGGTGAAAGGGGATAGACTCAGGAGTAATATGCAGAAATATTTCTTTACGGAAAGAGTGGTAGATGCATGGAATAGTCTCCCAGTGGAGGTGATAGAGCTGACGACAGTATCTGAATTTAAAAAAGCATGGGACCAACACAGAGGATCTCTAAAGGGAAAAAGAGGACTGCTGTAGTGGTTGATATGGAAGGACAGACTAGATAGGCCATGTGGTCTTTTTCTGCTGACATGTTTCTGTGTTTCTACCTCTGTGGTCCTATTCCCCTCATGTCCAGCATAGGTCCTTTTATGTCCAGCATCTTCATTCTGTCATCTTTCTCCCCTCATGTTTACATATCCCCTTGGTCTTCCTATCCCCCTGTGTCCAGTAGTTCCTCTATCACCCTATCCCTTAGAGTACAGCATTTTTCCTTTGTGTCCCTATTCCTCTTTCCCTAAGTAGCATCTCTTCTTTGGCTTACTGCCACTATGAGGGAAGAGTGATAAGTCTCTGGCCTTGTAACAAAACAGAAAGCTACAGGCACACTTCAGTTACTACTACTACTACTACTGAACATTTGTATAGTGCTGCAAGACATATGCGTCGCTGAACAGACACATGTAAAAGACGGTCCCTGCTCATTAGAGCTTGCAATCTAGTCAAGACAGACAACACAGTAGCTGTAGACATGGGATACATCTAGGGGGAATGGTAAGGAAACACAAAGGAGATCAGGTGAGTCAAGATCCGAGAGTGGCAGCTAAGAGGTGAGTTTTCAGCCTGGATTTCAAAAGGATCAGAGAGGGCGCCTGACATACAGACTCAGGTAGTTTGTTCCAGGCATAAGGAGCAGCAAGGTGAAAGGTAGTCCAAATGATCTCTCTGCAATTTTATTTTATAAATCGAAACTGCAGAGAGATCATTCAGATCATCTGACTGAAGTGTGTCCATAGCTTTCTATTTCGTTACAAGGCCAGAGACTTATCAGCCCCCTCATACTATTATAGTACAACTACTATTCCTTCTTATCATTTCTATAGTGCTACTAGACATATGTACTATTTCACTACTCCCCATCTCCTGTGTCCAGCATCTCCCCTATCTCCCTATTCCATCCATAAGCAGCATTTCTCCTCTCTATCTTTATCTATTTCCTGTGTTCAGCATCTCCTCTCTTTCTTACTTCCCCTCCACCATGCCCAGCATCTCCCCTTTGTATTCCTATACTCCCTGTGTACAGCATTTCTCCCGTCTTCTTACTCCTACCAAGGCCAGAATTGTTCCTGTCACCCTACCCACCTGTGTCTAGTATCCCCCTCTGTTTCTCTCTCTCCTTTGTGTCTATGTCCCCTCTCATGTTCACCATCACCCCTTTTCTCCTCCCCTGATCCAGCATCTCTCCTCTTTTTCTACTATCCCGTATAAATATGTATAAATGCCCGTAGCATGGGAAATAAGATCCCTGATGTTGAAGCTTTGGTGGGAGTGGCTGACTTGGATTTAGTGGCAGTTACAGAAACATGGTTCACAGAAAACCATAATTGGGATGTAACTATATCTGGCTATACTTTATTCAGAAAGGACAGGGTAGGTAGAAGGGGAGGAGGAGTGGCAATATATGTAAAAACTAATATTAAAGCTTTGGAATTACAGAGCTTAAAAGGGAGAGATGAGGCATTGTGGGTTAAACTAGAAAGAGGGAAAGAGAAATCTATTTGCATTGGTGTGATATATATAACAGACCCCACACGTGAAGGGGCCATACTGGACTTGCTGCTTACCAATGGTGAAAGTGTTTCTGATGTTGTAGTGGGAGATCATTTTGCATCCAGTGATCACCAGATGGTGTGGTTCAGTATTAGGACTAGTGCTGTTAGAATCCATTCAAAGGTGAGGATCTTAGACTTTAGGAAGACTAACTTTGCGAAGATGGGCCAATATCTCAGGGAGTTGTTAGTTGGATGGGAACAGCTGGGGGATGTAGAAAAACAGTGGGCAAAACTGAAAGGGTATATTTTAAGGGCAACCAACCTTTTTGTTAAAATGGTAAATAAAGGCAAAAGGAAAAGGAGACCGCTATGGTTTTCGAAAGAAGTAGCTGAAAAAGTGAAGAAAAAGAGGGAGGCCTTCATGAAATACAAGAGATCACAGAGAGAGGAAGACAGGCATCTGTATTTGGAAAAACTTAAGAGAAGCTAGCAAAGTAGTCAAGAAGGCAAAGATTCAAAAGGAGGAGGAAATAGCCAATGCAATAAAATGGGAGGATAAGACATTTTTCAGATATATTTGTGAGAAGAGGAAGGGCAAAAGTGGTATTGTCAGACTCAAGGGTGCAGGGGAGGAATATGTAGAAGCTGATAAGGATAAAGCAGAATTGCTTAACAAATATTTTTGTTGTGTTCACAGATGAAGAACCAGGAGCAGGACCTCAGAAAACACCCACAAATAGGAACAGAAGCGAGGGACATCTTGAACAATTTTCAGAAGACTGTGTTCGTGAGAAACTAGCTCAACTTAAAGTAGACAAAGCGATGGGACCGGATGGGATATACCCTAGAATACTGAGGGAACTTGGAGACGTTCTAGCCACTCCACTGACTGACCTTTTCAATGCCTCGTTGGAGTCGGAAGTAGTGCCGAAGGACTGGAGAGAGGCTCATGTGGTGCCTTTACACAAAAGCGGAAGTAAGGATGTGGTTGAAAACTACAGGCCAGTTAGTTTAACTTCGGTGGTGAGTAAATTATTGGAAACGCTGCTGAAAGAGAAAATAGTGAGGTTTCTGGAGTCCAGCGGATTACAGGATCCGAGGCAGCATGGGTTCACCAGAGGCAGGTCTTGTCAGACAAATCTGACTGATTTCTTTGACTGGGTGACCAGGGAGTTGGACCAAGGAAGAGTCTAGATGTGGTGTATTTAGATTTCAGTAAAGCCTTTGACACTGTTCCTCACAGGCGACTTATAAACAAACTGAGCACCCTAGGGATGGACCCTAAAGTTACTGCTTGGGTTAGAAATTGGTTGGGTGGGAGGCGACAAAGAGTACAAGTAAATGGAGCTCACTCTGAGGAGAAGGATGTTACCAGTGGTGTGCCCCAGGGATCTTTGTTAGTGATATAGCGGAAGGGCTGTCGGGTAAGGTTTGCCTCTTTGCGGATGATACCAAAATCTGCAATAGAGTAGACACCCAGGAAGGTGTGGATAACATGAGGAGGGATCTAGCTAAGGTTGAAGAATGGTCTAGAATTTTGGCAGCTGGGATTTAATGTTAAAAAATGTAAGGTCATGCATTTGGGCTGCAGCAATCCAAGGGAGCAATATAGTATAGGGGGTGAATTACTCTTGTCCACTAAAGAAGAGCGGGACCTAGGCATGGTTGTGTCTGATGATCTTAAAGTAGCTAAACAGGTAGAAAAAGTGACGGCAAAAGCTAAAAGGATGCTTGGGTGCATACGGAGAGGAATGGCTAGCAGAAAAAAGGAGGTGATAATGCCTCTGTATAAGTCTTTGGTGCGACCTCATTTGGAGTATAGTGTGCAATTCTGGAGACCGCACCTTCAAAAGGATGTAAACAGGATGGAGTCGGTGCAGAGGGTGGCTACTAAAATGATTAGTGGTCTTCATTATAAAGCATATGAGGACAGACTGAAGGATCTTATTATGTACACCTTAGAGGAAAGGCGGGATAGAGGTGATATGATTGAGATGTTTAAATACCTTCATGGCATAAATGTTCAGGGTGAGAGCCTCTTTCAATTGAAAGCAAGTTCTGCTACGAGGGGACATGGGATGAGGGTGAAGGGAGATAGATTCAGAAGTGATATGCGGAAATATTTCTTTACTGAAAGAGTAGTGGATCCGTGGAATAGTCTCCCAGTGGAGGTGGTAGAGATGAGGACAGTAACTGAATTCAAAAAAGCATGGGACAAACCCAGAGGATCTCTAAAGGGAAAAAGGGGACTGTTGTAGTTGTTGATATGGAAGGACAGACTAGATAAGCCATGTGGTCTTTTTCTGTCATCATATTTCTATGTTTCTATGTTTCTAAGCCAGCATCTTTTCCCATCTCATTCCAGCACCTCTTTTCTTCGCCCCATCTTGATCCAGTATCTCCAAAACTGTCATCCTATACCCTCATCTTCACCACCCTCAATTTTCCCTTCCAACAAGCATCTTCTCTCTCTTTCCCCACTCTTATACAACATTGCTCTTCTATTCTGCCTCCTGAACCGCTGCTGCTTTCCGGGTCATGCAGCAGCCAAAATAGAATAGTGAAGGTGAGGGGTCTATGAACATATGTGCACCATTAAAGGCTCTTCTGGCCCTGCCCCTTTCAATATATATTTCCTGTTACTGATGGGCTGGACCAGCAGAGCCTTTAATGGTGCACACAAGCTTGAAGTCCTCATATCTTCTCTGTCTTATTGCTGTTACTACATATCCTGGAAAGTGGCAGCAGCAAAGGAAACAGCAGCGGTGGGTGACATTGGACTGATGAGCTAGGACTGGCTGGGAGCCAAGTGAGGCTCCTATTTTAGAGGCATGATGGGAATAATATCTCCCCCCCCTCCCCCAAAACAAATGTTCTTCCTGAGGAGGCTGCCTCACTTTACCTAATAATAGAGTTGCCCCTAGCTCTGATATCCTTTCATGGATTTTGGTACCATTTTTATGCTGATGATCCCTACGTCTACCTCCCTACACTGGAAATTTCAACAAAAACTCAGTCCCAAATCTTAGTATGCTTATCCAATTTTCATGTCTATATTTCCCACCACCACCACCTAAAGTTAACATGGCCAAGATAAAACTTGTTATCTTTTCCCCCAACCCATCTCCCTTCTGCCTTCTTTCTCTAATGCGGAAGCGAATACTGCCATCTTCCTATTCCTTTCAACTTGTCAGTTTGCAATCATTTTTGACTCCTCTTTCCTTTTCTACACACATCCAAACGACTGCAAACACATGGTCCTTTCTTTTCTGAGCACACTACCAAAACCTTTGTCATCACCTTTTGATTAGACTATCTCAATCTGATCATCATTAAGTCTCTCAGGCAACCATATTTCTGCACCTCAACTTATTCAAAATTCAGTTGCACAACTTCTTTTTCATTAATGCCTCTTTACCCACATAATCCATGGGTTTAGAAAAGGTACAGAGAAGAGCAACCAAAATAATAAAGAGGAAGGATGGATACCCCTATGTGTAAAAGCTTAAAAGGTTACGGCTCTTCAGTTTGGAAAATATACAGCTGAGGAGAAATATAGATTGGTTGTTTACTCATTCAAAAAATAGAGGGCCCAATATTGAGTTGTGGAGGCTATGCCCCACGGCAGCGTATAGCCTGCCCGCTGACCTCTTTAACCTAGATTCTCACTTCCATGCTGGCGGAAGTGAAAATACGGGCTAGCCTGCATGCCCCGGCAGCAACCTCACTTATCTTTAAGGTGCAGAGGGCTATGCGGGTAGCATTGAAAATCACTGCTACCCATGTAGCCCCTTCCTCTGCCCCAGAACAACCCTAACATGCCCCTATGCTATGTGGATAGCATCTGGGAACATTAGGGTCTTAGCCGGTATAATCAAAGGGTACTAACTGTGTAGGTGCCCTTCGAATATCCCGTGTATGGCCCTTACAAGGGTAACTAAGGAAGTTACCCATGTAAGGGCCTTCAAATATTGGGCCCAGAAAGACTAGAGGACACACAATGATGCTACACTCAGCATGCGATCAAACTTTGGAATTCGCTGTGGAGGATGTAGTAAAAGCTGTTAGTGTAGCTGGGTTTAACGAAGTTTGGACAAGTTCCTGGAGGAATTATCCATAATCCATTATTAAAGTGGATGGGGGTATCCACTCTTTAGCCTGGGATAAGCAGCAAGGAATCTCTCAACCTTTTGAGAACATGACAGGTACTTCTGCCCTGGATTGGCCACTTTGGAAAGAGGATACTAGGCTTGATTGACCTTTGGTCTAACCCAGTATGGCATATCTTATGTTCTTGTGTTCTCTCTCAAGTCACCCAGAGGAAAACAGCGGAAGTATGACCACAGCCTACCAGATGATAATTAAAATTCTTTATTAAGGACCCAACTTAACAAGTTTCGGCCGCAGCCTTCGTCAGGGGTCTAAAAAACAAAAAAACATAAAATAAAACAAGAATCTAAAATCTAAAAACAAGGAGATGTAAACATCATACAAAATGAGTAAAACTATGTTATAAATAACAGATTACCAGGGAACCACACAGATGAGCACATCTATGTGGTGCAGTAGTCACTCTTCCCAATCTGTAAAGCATTAAAATCGTAAACGTGAATAAAAACAAAAGAAAAGGATAAGAAACCATATAGCATAACAATAAAATAATATAAATATGTGAGAATCAAATAAACCAAACCAAATGCTTGATACATACAGACAACAATAAACAGCTAATTATGCATAACAAACCATTAAATGAATAAACACAAAATGTTAAATAAATTAAAGCAAGGAGGTACAATAAAGGCATATGTGACATAAAAGTTAAAATAAACAGAGGATAACATTTAAAAAACAAGGTGGCATGACGATAAAATAGCATGAACATATAAAAATCGAATAAAAAACAAACAAACTAGGAGCTTTACCCATACAAACATCTATGAATGGCTGATCCTGTCTTACAAACAGTTGATTAGATCAAAACGATGAGTTATAAACAAGAAAAGCCATGTATAAAATAATAAATAGGCAAACATGTGACTTTATCCATAAAAACCACTTGAAAACATTGATTTGTGTAAGCAAACTTAAAAGAACATGTAAATTTAAGAGAAAGAATAAGCCACTAAAACACTCAAGGAGAGATATATGCAGAAAAACTATCACTCCAGAAACATTGGCTGTAAAGAGACTGGAACAAAACAGTGTGGGGCAAGAGCATTGAACATATTGCACCTTAAATCATTGGGGGGAAGAAAAGAATGAACCAACTATTTCATTAATTGAAAGAAGCTATTGTGCTAAAAAGGTATAATATTAAGTGTGTGTGAATCTAAAGGACCATGTATGTCCACAAAGGAAAGGGCATTGCCGAACATTGCACTGGTAACCGCATGTACTACCAGTATCCTCAACAGGGATACGGCAAAGTTGTGCAGGACCAAAATGAATTAAAACAAAAAATTACCTATATCTCTAGGTTGAGTACACAGCATACAACAACAGGGAGGTTAGTTGTTACGCGTGCGGAAAACTACATCAATGTACCAAAAGGGATTGCACGAACCAAAAAGAGATATAAAAAAACGACAGTGTTGCACTATTCGCAAGAGGAAAAGTCAAAAACCTATCTATTAAAAGAACCTACAAATAGCCCATAAAATAAGAATACTATAAAGTGTAAAACATGAAAAACGGTATTGGCAAAAGGAGGAGGATGAAGGTACACATGGAAGACCACACCAGCATATGAGCCATGAGTTCCTCTAAACGCGCCATATGGTTGAAGAAAAAAGGGGGCAAAGAAAAAAGTCGGAAAGAAATAAGGGCGTCTATACATGAGAATCTCTCAAAAAAAGTGACCCATACAAAAACCAATAACAAGTTGTAGCCAAAGAGAGTTTAAAATCAATAAATAGGTGCCCTGTGGATTGAGAACAATGTGTATGTAACAACTAAAAAAATGCCGTACATGCACACAAAAAGGCGGGAAAGAAACATCGCACTGTAAAAAGAGAACCATCATCAAAAAATAAAATTAAGGGGATATACTGCTTACCATTAGGCTATATATACACACAAAAAAGTACATGAGAAACATTGCTGGAAAAACATCGCGCTAAAAAATGAGAGCGCCGTCAGAAAACAGATACCGGCTGGCAAACAAGTATTGTAAAAAAATTGTAACCAAAGGTGTGTTGCGAGAGACTTTTAAAATGCAAACCCAACCTTATCGAGATCATGGATGCATAGTAAGCTAAGGAGACAAAGAAACAAAAAAGGGGAACATAATTGCATCCGATGTATCAGAAAATATGAAAGATGCTACAAAACTCTGTTGCAAAACTAAGCGAAGGAAAAATATTAAAAGAGAGGGTCTTACTTATAAATACGAGACGTATAAAAACAAACTGCAAGGAACAAAAAGGCAAAAATTACCAAAGGAAATAAAAAGTATGACGTGTACCATTGCAATGAACAAAGGACTTTAATAAACAGTGTGTATCGTTTAAAAAGAGAAAGAAACCATACCTGCACACGGAGTGAGAGGCGGGAAAACGCCGCGCAGGGGCATATGAGCACTATTTAAAGGGATTGATTGAATTAAGGGGCTCCCCCTACTGGCGATGGGTTCATTATTCTAGAAATGCTAACAAGAAGTACTGCACAGCTACTAACACACGCCATATCATAAAAAAACATAAAGGTAGAAAATAATCAAGTGACATCAGAATTGGAATAATTAATAAAAATCTAAGAAAGTGTGAAGCACACACCATACAAAAGACACACAAAAGAATGCAAAAAACAGGCATTATGTTCTATTTAAAAAAGAATGAAAGGAACATAATGCCAGAATCTTTGGACTTTAGGTCTCTTTTCCCATACCTCCTTAAATAGGTATTAGAGCTCCTTCTTTCTGTAGATGCAGCCGTCTCCTTTACAGGTGCTGTCCGAGGGTTCCTAGCTGTATATCTCCAAGCCTCTGGTTTCTTCCAGTCCAATGAAGAATGCTTGCCCCAGGAATCTCTCCCAGCATACGTACTGCCTCGGGCTCCTTTCTTAGACCTCCTGGACGCCTTGCTGTTCTTCCTTCTGTTCAGGCTCCGTCTCTCCTTCTCTTGCCGTTGCTGTCTGTCTGAAGAATTACTTCTTCCTTTAAAGTGCCTAGATGGACACTCCACCCTAGCACAGTCCAGGTGTTCTGAATCAAGCCCTGCCCTAGGAGATGGGTGATTAGGGATTACATCATTGCTCCTCTGATTAGGCACACGTTTTCCTATTTCAGCTCTCCTAGAGGCTTTCTGTAAACCAGTGCATTCTGGGTCTGGTAGTCTTTTAGGTAAACACTCCGTTTTAGTGCTTTTACCAGCCAGCACAGGTTGCTTATTCAGAGCCAATTCACCTCTTGTATTATTTCTTCCTGAACTATGATAAGCTTCCTTATCACAATGTATCAGTGGATAATAATTAAAAGCAAACTATGAAGAATATTGGACATTGTTTGCAATCAATGGGTGACTGTGTAACTTTGAATAAACAAATTAAATCCCACTAATGTGAGTATCTTTGGTGTAGTAAGTGAGAAAGAGAACTGCACTTTACACCTTTGATTTAAACTCATGAATTGAATTGTTGGGATGTGGTGAAATTTTTAGAGGTATTTTTAGACCTTATTTTGACCTTCAAGTCATATGTTATATCTGTAATTCAAGCTTGTTTTTGTGCATTTTGTCAATTTACGACCAATGTTGGACCCATCAGACTAAGGTACATTTGTTTATTCATTAGTTACTATGTGGCTTGACTACAGTAATATGGTTTTACAGGGATTTTCTTAGAAACTATTAAGTAGAATGAAATTAATACAGAATACAATGTACACACGTACTTTACTTTATACAAAAGGGGCCTAAGTGAAATACAAACGTGTACAATCTAGAAGTGAGCACTTATGCCTGCTTTATGGCAGATGTCAATGCCTGCGCCTAGATTTTTCAAGATCACATGTAAATTATAGTATTTTATAACTTATGTATATAAATTTATGCCCCGCCCAAACTCCACCCTTGTGCATGACCACACTAAAAGTATGCACGATTGGATTTATGCACATGCTTACAGAATTGCATCCATTTAAAGTACGCACATAAGTGCCCATTCACACATATAAGTCCTTGAAAATAAGCGATTTATGTACATTAATGGCGTATACCTTTATGCAGATTCTTATGAAGTCAATCCATTAAGGCCTTTGATAAGAGAGTCATCTTGCAAAATGAACTTTCCATTTTGAGATCCTTCTACATAGCTTTGGGGATTTTATGTGCACTTGCGGAGATATCTGCTAAAGGGCATTAGCTGCTACTGTGGTGCTAACGTAGGATTAATACCTCACAGTAGCAGTTAACCCATGACAAAATCAGATATTGCAGGCAATTTTCTGTGATTTCTAATTTTTGTGTAGTGGATGTTCCTTGGGGCGGGATCAGGGTAGATAGGGGTAGGGAGTGAGAGGTGTTTTTTCTCGACTGCCCTTCTCATAGACCCTAAAAAAGATGGCAACAATCTCGTAGTGCTGCACCCTAGCGAGAGGCAAGAGGGAAGCACCTTGTGATGGCAGCCATTTTGTTTTGCCCACAAGATGGGGCAGGAGTGAATAGGATCGTGGTCTGCTTTGTTCTACCATTAGACCAGGGGTGGGCAATTCCAGTCCTGGAGAGCCGCAGACCAGTCAGGTTTTCATGATGTCCCTAATGAATACTCATGAGATCTATTTGCATACACTGCCTTCCATTGTATGGAAATAGGTCCATGAATATTCATTAGGGACATCATGAAAACCCAACTGGTCTGCAGCCCTCCAGGATCGGAATTGCCCACCCATGCACTAGACCACCAGAAAATTGAGGTTTGTGCTAGGGGAGTCCAGGGGGTTGGGGTGGCACAAGGCCCCTCCCCCCCCCCCCCCCCGTGGGTTGGCTAGCTGGGATATTTTTTATTTACTGGGAGATGAGAGGGTTGGGAGGGGAGACCACAGGGCCCCTCCACCAATTCAATTGTGCATTGGAGGGAGTGAGGGGGGCTTAGCCCAACTGGCTAGCCAGCATACTTTTAACTTCAGGGGGTTCACCGATCCCTCCTGGGCAGCTCTCAATAGAGATCGGGAGCTGTAAAAGGGGGATCGTGCTGAAGGGTGACTAACACTTGTATTTTTTAAATTGTCAGTGCCATAGATTGCAGCACCATGGCACCAACACTATTGTGGGGTGGGAGAGGCCCGATCGCGGCAGTTGGGAATGATAGCAATCAAGGCACAGAGCTGCTGACAGCTCTGTGCACCCAATCACTACCATCTCTCCCCATGGATTTACTGTGGGGATGTGTTTCAACAGGCACTGCGGGATTTTTCCTACAGTATCTGCCAAGGCAGGTAACATGGGGTCTCTGTGGGAAATCCAAACCTTAGTAGTATCTGCAGGACCTTCTCTGGGAACGACCCCTGCAGATACCACAGAGGTTTCCTGTTTACCATGCAATTTTGTCTGCTAACATACCACGTTAGCAGCCAAAACTAATGTGGTTTAGTAGACATACCCTCTGGTGTCATCTTTCAGTTCTGATACCGCTTCAAATTTACTTCTGAAGCATCAAAATTCTTCAGTGCAATAAAATATAGTGCTTGTGACATAAGCCTTACTTAACTAGAACCAATGTCATTAGCTATTTTTTTTTAAATTTCTCTGTGGGAGTGAGGCAGATTTTTTGAATATTGTACAGTGGGAGAGGCTCTTTTAAATGCAGTTAATTCCTGAGTTGAATCAAGTCCTTTTTCAGCAAAGCAAGCTGGAGATAGATGGAACAAGATTTTAGCTTCCTATTTGTCTGCCTTAGAACTAATTATAATATAAAAATTGTGTCAAACATGCAAAAGAAATATTGACTAGTTCTTATGTTGCTTCAATTCAGACCAGTCTTATTTAGGGTAAGAGTTTTTCCTACCAATCGATGAAGATCTGGGAAATGGTACAAAACAGCTTAATCTTTGGCTTTTGAACTTTCTGAAAAACCCCATGAAGATATTTTCGGACAGTTTTAGGCAAAGTTTTTGCAGGAAGCAACGAAGATTCTGGAAGAGAATTTAGATACAATGAGTAAAACCCTTTTCCTTCCTATCAGGAAGTGAAGGCGGAGGTACTGAGACTTGCACTCTTCTATCACCCAGGGCAGACCATCCCAGGTTCCTTGAAGAATCTGTCTTGGAGGTATCTGATAGAACCACTTCTCTCATGCCATTTGTGTACTTTCAAGATCAAGAGCATGCGTTGTGTATTTTAGAAATAAGCAGGAAATATTTATAGAAGCTCTGGAGGGCAACTTTACAAAGGCCTTTTCTAAAACTGAGCTGTGACATACATGTGTTGACAAGAAGGTGTGTGATTATGCATATGCTGTATGTAGGCAATCCTGGGGTGTAGTTTCGGTGAACAAGGGTGGAGCTATGATGTGTGTGTATATTCTATAAGTATGCAAATACACCTGCAGAGTGCACACAGACATTTATACCAACTTCAGAGCAGGTTTACATGCACGCATCAGCATTTGTACCCTACAGGGACTGATTCCAGGTCCCTATTTTATAAACATACATAGATGCCTTTGTTGGTCTTAGAAAATAGGCTTTAATTGGGGACTTTTGGACTTCTCACATTGGTATACAGTTACGAACTCAGTGCAAGACTCTCCTGACCTGACTGGGTCTACCTAGGAGAAATAGGTAGGATGGGTCCACTGGGGTGGTGATTTGGGCTGCCAACCCCAAGAGGTACACAAAAGGATTTGCATGGCACTGCATTTTAGGTCCTGATGAACAGGGGAGGTGAAATGGCTCGCAGCCTTCCCTCAGTGACTCTAACAAATTACTGAAAACTTCCATGCCACAAAAAGAAATGTTCACTTATGTTGTGCTTTTAAGTTAAAAATTCACTTTTACTATGATGAAATACCTATCTTAAAAGTGCACACAAACAAAAGACTCAATGAAAATCAGTTTGCAATAACTTAAAATCTTGGTCAAAGCCTCTTTTACAAATCAGGAAAAACAATACCTGTTTTGTAATCAGGTAGATCACCTCCTGTAACTTCCTGAGCCAGCATCGTCAGATTGGTCTTTCTCCTTCTCTGTAGGTTCTGAGTTGGGTATTTCAAGCTGCTCAGTCTTTCTTTGAAGGATACTCACAAAATATAATTCAGAAAACACAAAGGGGCCGATATTCAAAGCCTTTCTCTGGTAGCTAAAAGGAGGCTGACCAGCTAAGGAGGCTGACTGCAATATTCAGTGACACTATCCAAACAGTGCCACTGATTAACACCACAAAGCATCCCGGCGTTATTGGTTTAGTGGTGCATGGGTGGTGTTGGCACTAATCGGATAAGTGCTGAAACCTATCTGGTTAGCAGATTTTCAGTCAGCATGTATCTGGCCATCTTAGACTTCATGAAAAGCTAGCCTAAGCTGCAGTCTTGATAAGTGCAGACTGAACATCTGAGACTTAAGAGCTGGGGAAACCAGAAAGGTAGGATTTATGAGCCACTTTTTGGTAAGTAAGGATGACGGTGGGTGCTTAGATAGGAATGCACAGGGGGCCTATTTACTAAATGCTAGAGCACGCCAATGAGCATTAGCTTGCACTATCTGCCACCGCACCCATAGGAGTAATATAACCACAGATGCAGATAGGTCCAACTAATGCCCGTTAGTGCACACTAGTGTTTCGTAAATAGGCCCCTTAGGGACACGTTTACTAAAGATTAGCAAGCGTTAAGTGCTGCCATAGCCCTTTCCTTTCTATGGGCTGTGGCAGCACTTAAAATGCTTTAACGTTTGTTAATCCGTGTTGACTTTTAGTAACCTTTAATCTCTCATGTGTATATGTGCAGCGTTGCATATGCCTTGTAGCACTAGACAAATGATACGTAGTAGTAGTAGAAGACATGCCACATAGTGCTTACTCATTTTTATAGCAAATCTCACACAATTTGCTTAAGTTAAGGAACACATCCATGAACCTAATCCAAAGACCCTTTGCAGCTGAAAGCAGTTAGTTTATTTCTCCTTTAGGGCTTCTGTTACATTAGGGAGTCAAGTACACTTCATGAGTCAAGAGACCCATGAAGGGTTACAGTGAGGAAGCCACATCTGCATCCAAAAGGACTAGGAACTGTCTGCCCAATTTGCACTCCCACCTTTACATACAGTTTGGGTTAAACATTTTATTTATTTACTTTGTATCAATTCCAGTGTTCTGTTGGTAAGAGAAACTTATTACACCTACACAGTCAGGAGTGGAATGAAGGCTTCCTGGAAGGATACAGAGAAAAGGGAATCTCAAAAAAGTCAGAATTTTTAGGAGTGTTCTGGGGTTAAAATAGCACAAAGTTAAATCTGTACTTATTAAACAGTTCCTCCGGTTCAAAGGTACCTATAAGAAAAGAGGACAGGCAGATACTCCCAAACCAGAGCATATACAGACCCGGGAAAAGACAGTAGGATTGCTATTGTGGATGCCCATCTGAACTGAGACCCTCCTGTGGAGAAAATGGAGTCGTAAAGTGGTTTAGGTGTTGGTTAGGCCGTCTCCAGCTACAAGTCTCAGGTAGGACTTCACAAAAGTAGAAACAGGTTACATCTGACTATAGTTCACATCAATTCAGACAACTGCATGAGATAAGTGTCAGAAGAATATTAGACTTTCCAACAAATTGATTTGTTTCTCCATCTTCTTGTATCCGAAAGAGTACTAATACTGTTACCCTTCCTTTGCAGATGTTCCAGACGCTGTATCGCTCTCCCTCAGAATCAGGTATGTTTAGCTTCTGTGTAAGCGTGCCTTCCTTTTTGTACTTGTGTCCCTGTGCATATCTTTCCTATTTCCAAAATGAAAGTGTCTCTCACCCCAAAAAAGTTTTACTTCTCAAAATTGCCCATACCACTGGCCAGAGTTAAGTGTGTGTGAGCATTTAGCTCAGAGCTTTTGCTGGTTTCCAGTCATCACAGTCCTCCTTGAGAACAGCTGACTTTGGTTTGGTTCAGACTCTGCCCCTCAGGGCTGATGTGACCCAATAGACAGTCACCTACAGCGCTAATGTTCCCAAGATGCCCATTGTTGTTGCTGATACCCTTCTCCAGTGCCTGCAGTAGCAGCAAACCCAAACCCTCAGGCGCTGCATTACTCTTTCTGCTCTCTGTGGCCTGCCGCTTCCACCCCTCCAGTGCTGACTTCCTATTTGCACGAGGGCACTTCCTGCACCCAGTTATTGTTAAAGCTCCACCTGACTAGATCAAGCTGATCCTTTCACTGAGCTTGTTCCTTCTTACAGAGCCTCAACCCAGAGTCACTCCTCAAGGTAACTGGGTTTGACTGGGATGCTTCATTTGGCTATTGCACTCCCATGAGCTCTAATAGCTTCTTAGTTATCCTAAGGGGCTCTTACTTTCTCATTAACCCTTCAGCCTACTATTTCTCTCATTCCTCTCTCCCACAAAAATAACCACATTTTCTCACACCCTAGGCACAGGCCTCTCAGTCACCCTAAAGCAGGTCTGCTCTCTCTCCTTCCCTCGTGACTTCTGATTGAAAACTATTATGTTTCTATGATAACGGATTTGGTTCCGGAGCTCTGTCAGGCCACTGAATATCAAGATAACGCAGTCAGCGCTGAGGTCTCCATGAAGCTCCTCTGAGTACTGGGCTGTTGGAATATCAGCCCCATAATACCTAGTTTTATGAGATAGCTGCATGGGCATTCCCAGGGCACAGAATAAGTGTAGTGAGAGCAGAATGGGTACTTCTATGTGTATTTTATAAAATATGTGCATATGCTCCAGTTCTTACTGGCCTATAAATACACATATGTGGTCTTTATAAAATAAGTGCAACATATGTGCCTTTTCTCCCTAGGCATCCTGTCATAAAATTAGCCCTTATGTTAATAGTATGTTGCGTGATCCCTTATGGCAGAGCTCGAGGACTCAGGCTACTTCACTTCTAAATAAAGACGTGTATTTGTTAACACATTTGGTTCCAAAAAAAATCTGCATAACTTTCCATAGTATACTGTTAGAAGCTGTAGAATGCTGAGCAAAAGCATCTCCCCTTCTGCCCAGACAACGCAAACAGAGGACGGGAAAAAGAACTCAACCAGCTGGTAAAGGATTGTGCCAAGAGGCAGACTTAAAGCCACCTTTCCCAACTTCAAAAGCCTCCCCCACACACCTACATACCCACATTTACACCCAACCCATTGCCTATACCGTCTCTGCACACACAGAAAGACACACACACACACACACACACACTACCACGCACCTACACATTTTACATATACCACCTAGCATACCTACCTCTCACACACTTAACCCACCCTCACATTCATACACAATTCCCCAACACTCATACATACCACTGCCACATACTCCGCGCGCACGTCCACCAAACATTTTCACAAGCACTAGTATACACCATCCCACATATCCCAAATCCATCGCAATCCCCATTACACACATATATGTCATCTATGCCACACATGTGCATATTCCTAACTCACCACTACTCTCCATTTATCTTTGTATACCTTCAAACACACTTATATACACACTTTCCATGTATACCCCACACACCTCTCCTCATACCTCCTACATACCTTTCCCACACATAAGCTATACATGCAGACGTATACACACACACACACACACACACACAGGCATGCACACACATGCCTGGCCCAGAATTTCAATATGGCTAACCCCACTCAAATCCACATCTGTATAACCCCACAGAATCGGGGAAAATATCTGACACAGCTTCTTAATTCATACACCTCCATACAGACAATCTAGATACACAGCCCTTATGCACACCTACCCTACCATATCCTCACATTCCAGCAACCACCCCATCTAAATATATAGCCTTACCCCAAAACCAAAAACCCCACAACTCACACAAGCATACAACTCTATCATGTATTATCTACTGACAGCACTCCACCTAAACACACACAGCCACTCTGATACACACCCAATACCTATTCATCCCTGCTTTCATGCCACATACATATATTAAAATACATATCTCCAAAGACACCCCATGCACATAACCCCCCCACCCATCCAACATATTCATATATTTCCCCATCCACAAGAAAACCCAAATACAGAATCCTTCACAATCGTACCCACTACCATACAACCAGACTCTCAAAAATACTCATCCTACAGCCTTCACAAACTCACAGCGCCTACACAAACCATTCTCAGCAGCACAACTTCCTAACCATTCAAAAACATACCCTATTTATTCACTCCACACTACAGACTATTCACAACAAACATAACTCCCTCACATACACACATCTTCGGAACCTCCATGTATACACACAAACATACATACACAAAACCCCTCCCACCCCTACACAGCCCCAGCTTATGCTCCACGTGCTTTTTCTATGTTCTCTACATATGCCTACGTTCTCCATTCCCCCCCAATCACTATCCCAGCATAACCGTTCCCACACCCATACCCATCCCTCTACGAATCTTTATTGAATAGCATGTCCAGTGACATGCCTCTGCACCTCCTCTGCTTGCTAACAACTTCATGGCAAAACAGCATTGTGACACTGGATGATGTCCTCACGACGGAGGTCGAGTTCTGGGTTTTTCTTTTTTAATATAACTGAAAATCAGAAGTCCTAACAATATTATTTTCTCCATAGAATTGGAAAAAAAATCCCTTTTAAATAAGGGCCAGAAATGTGCCTTAGTATATAGACTCCCTCAATGTCCCACAGGCTTGACCAGATTATTTATTTAGTTTATTTTATTTAAAATGATTTACATCCCGCACAATTGCCAAGGCTGGTAACAAAAAACATACACAATTTCTTATCACATACAATCAATACAAACAATGTAAATGAATAAGTAAAATAACATGTAGAACTGAGAAAGGTTGCCATTTAAAACACTGTTATGAAATGACTGTTATAATGTAGATGAATAAAATGACTGTTCTTTTAAGCAAAGCTGCCACTGAAATGACAAAAGGATAAGCAGTTTACACTATAAATGATTTGTTTGGTGGAAAAAGGTGTTATGCCTTCTACTGAGAATAAAAATGTCTTCTGTAATGATTCCAGCTATGACACAATAGCAATCAAAAGAGTTGCTGGTTTTATGGAGACCATTTGTGAAATTAATGTATTTTTCTTTCAATACCGGCCACACAAGAATCATGAGTAAGCTAAAAAATAGAGAATCTGTAGCCAATATAATTTCTAGATTCTCAGATGCTTCTAGTGAATAATAACAGCACTGGGAAAATGTTCTTGCAGTCCACATAGCTGCAAGGTCCATGGATATGGAGTCTGCACTAGTTTTTAAAGTGATAGGGCATTCGTACTTTCACTTCGAAACATGCCAAAGAAATAAAATTGCTTATTGGCACTTGCATCTCTCTTTCTTTAAGTACATTTGAACATGCAAAAGCCCATATCCAGATAACCACAGGATTATCCAGATAAAGGTTCTGAGAGACATATTTAGAGGCGGTATCCAAAGTGTCACCGAACTTCTCCACTGACCATCTCGGCACTATCTGGTTAATGTATCCAAGTTTAAACTCCTGTTACAATGTAAGCACAGAACAGTCTTCTGACTGTGCACCCTTGTTATATGTGAACCGCACTGATAACAAATAGCGCGGTATATAAAAGTTGTTAAATAAATAATAAAATAAATAAATAATGTAGGGGCAGTCTGTAGGCTACTATCCGGATAATAGAGCCACTTATTCGGATAGTGGCAATTTTCAGCTGCTATCCAGATGAATAATGTAAGTAACTTGGGCTACAAAAATAGTTGGCCTAAGTTGCTATCTAGATTATTTATCTAGATAATGGTTTAAAATCGCCACTATCCATATAAGTGCTGTGATTATCCAGATAGTGGCCGCACAACCTAGATATTCAACCACAGCCACTATTTGGATACTGCCACTAAATATCCGGAGGATATGTCAACACCATCACCGTCCGAACCCTGCCCGCAGGAATACCTTTACTAAATGTGGATAAATGTGCACATTACTGAACTAAGGGGTATGTTTACTAAAACCCCGTTAGGTGCGCACCGCGCTATTGTGCAGGATGACATAAAAGGAATGGGCGTGTCAGTTTGAAAAAAGCAAACCGGGATTATTCATACGCTAATGTGCGCGGCGCACATTAGCGCATGAGAAACGCGCGCGGGAAGCATAAGTGGCGCGTTGATGTGCAAACACAGGAATAGAGCCACAGTACAATGGTTAAGACACTGACCGATGGTGCAGGGATCATGGGTTCAATCCCCCACTGTGCCCAATGAACAAGGCTGGCTGAGGCGCTACCTGTTATGTGTAATATTGCAGTCTGAGGCATAATAATTTTACTTTAATTACTGCTACTAGCAAATGCACTCTGAAAGCACTGTAACGTAAGGCGCCCCATAAGGTACCCCAGAGGGCACATTTTAAAGTGCACTGTCCGCCACGGCACCCTACAATGTTGCATAAAGGGTGGCATATAGGGCGCCATATAGGGTGCCCTATGAGGCACAGCAAGGTCATAGCACTGTTTTTGATGGCAGCACTGTGCATTTAAACGCATGGAAAGCATAAGTAGGTGCGCTGAAATGCAAGGAGTAACAACAGTGTAACACAATGGTTAAGGCACTAACTGATGATACAGGGGTCATGAGTTCCATCCCCAGTGAGCCCAATATGTAAGGCTGGCTGAGGCATCAGCTTTGACATGTAAGTATTGTTTCCTGAGGCATTTTATTTGTATTTTAATTATTGCTGCCAGCAAACACACCCTCACATGCCGTAACCTAAGGTGCCGCATAAGGCACCCTATAAGGCACTCCATAGGGCACATTATAAAGTGCACTGTCTGCCACAGCACCCTATAATGTCCCCTATAGGGCACCCTATAAGGCGCTCCATAGGACACCTTATAAGGCACCTTATATGGACGGTAACCATAAGGTTCCCTATAGGGCGCCCTATAAAGCGCCCTTTGAGGCACCTTATGGGTACAGTACACTGAGGGTGTTTTTGCTGGCAGCAATAATGTACATTAAAAAGAGATAATGCTTTGGACAGCCCTATCAAATAACCCCATTGTGGGTTTGAACCCATGACCTCTGGTGTCACAGGCAGTGAAGTAACCAGTGGACTACAGCTCTATAGCTGCTAGTAAGCCCCTGGATGGCTGCAGAGGGACTGCACGTCACCACACAGACAGTCTGCTGTGGTCACCAGGATAGGGTTAGCCCAACCGAACTCATGATGCACTGCACATGCAAATCAGCTGTCTACAGATGATCACAAGATGGGTATGCACCCCCACAGCACCTTGGCCTGGTAGGGGAAACTGACCATGTGCACCCCCACAGCACCTCGGCCTGGTAGGGGGTACTGACCGTGTGTGTTACTGGCACAGAGTAGCTACACACCATCACATTGTGCGGGTACTGTGCTCACCCTGAGGGTGCGGTGAGGCGCCCAGCACCAGGTCCACAGCAGCTTCCATGGCAGAAATAGACCATGCTGCAGGTCCCCAGCAGTGCTAATGTGTGAGATTATGTACCACCCTCCTCCTCCAGGGCTGAGGGCGGCAAACAGGGTCTCCCATTAACAGGTCCACATTCTACCTCCCTGCAATGGTGGCAGTAGAGGGGACCATAAACCCCAGTCCTGCTGGGGAACAGACACCTACAAGGCAGTCAATGCAGCTCTGTACACATCCATAAGACAATAGCAGACAGACATTAGGCCAGGATATGCTAAGTTGCACCCCACCACTATCTGATATTCTCCTGCAGCAAGCCTTCAGCCACTGCACCCTGCAAGGTGCTCCATCAAGACACATACCAGCTGCAAACAGTCTGCTAGCTACTCCATAGTGCATGTTCCTGGTGGAAATGCATGCACCCAGAACTGGGATGTCAGCATACACACCAAGCAGATAAGTCAGTGACTAGGCCCCAAAAGGAAACCCATAAATATCACATAAAAGAAATATTATATAGTACTATGGGGGTGCCTAGCCATGCTGTGGTCACTGCACAGTCAGGGTGAGAGTGATCTCCCAGCAGGACATGCTGTGGCCACCCTGTCTGTTCAGGTGGTGGCCGGGCACTACAATGTCCCAGCCAGTGCCCTATGCCCTGTGCAGATGCATCCTAGCCAGCCCACCCTGTCCGGGCTATACCCATGGTACCTTGCTCCTCATTATGCACATTGGCAGGCCAATACTGGCAACAGTGCTACCAGTGTGGGCTGTGGAGGGTGTTTGCAGCCACCACACACTGGATAGACAGACACACACTCCCACACCTATGCCAGCATTGTGCTACTCTAGAGGAGTTTAGCAGCCGTGGCCACCACACCAGTCCTGGGCACAGTGCAGGCATGGATATGGCATGCAATACTGTTGGGGGTCACTCCCCAGGGTGGTAAACACTGTCAGAGACCAGACCTGAAGCACACTCCACAGACAGCAGAAAGGTTACCATGATGGAGCTCAATCAGCAAACTGTGCTTAACGTAGGAATTGGTATCTGCCAGTAATCATAGCAAACGTTTGATAGCTGTGTACCATATTCCCAGGTGTAGGGTGGCATTGCTAAGGTATGCAAGGGCTAGTATTGGGAGATGCACGCAGGGCCCAATGTCCTGCCTCTCCAGGAGGCATTGGCTAATGGAGCCTGTGGGTGTGGGTGTGTCTGCCCCTGTTGGCTGCTGCTTTACGGCAGAGGTTCCCAACTCCAGTCCTGGTGTGCCAAACACTCTTCGGGTTTTCATGCTGTCCCTCATGAATATGCATGAGATACATCTGCATACCATGGGGTTGGTGCATAGATATGCAGCACAGGCATCATTATTAGAGGCAGCATGGAACCTGAATGGTGTTTGGCCCTCTAGGACTGCATTTGCGAGACTCTGCTCTAGGTAATGCGCCTGTTTATGGTGTCTTTGCTCTGTAGGGTAAAATGTAGGTGTTTTGGGCATGTTTACGTCATCTGCAATAAAGGTTTTGTCTGTATTAGCACGTTGTAGTAGTGGGTAAAATATGGGGACTGGGTTGGCAGGCACCATAGCTGGGACTTGAACCTGTGCCTTCTGCCTCCAAACACACTGGTTGTGTGCACTGCACCATCGTGTTGCCACAGAGACAGTGCATTCCCTGGTGATACCATGACTGTTTGTCTGTTGCGCTGCATGGCACCCACCTACACAGGGCTAGGCCATGGTCTGCTCTGGGCAGCTGCCACTGCCCGCTCCACCAACAGTACCCCTCCGCCACCATGATGACATGGCCTTATATTGGAGACAGCATAAAACCTGAATGATTTGTGGGCCTTCAGGACTGAATTTGGGGGACTCTGCTCCAGGTAATGCGCATGTTTCTGGTGTCTGTGCTCGGTGGGGTAAAATATAGGCATTTGAACCATGCGTATGTTCTCTGCAATAAAGGTTTGTCCTTACTATCATGGTTTGGTAGCGGGTAAAATATGGGGACTGGATTGGCAGTAGCCCCAGCTGGGACTTGAACTTGTGACCTTCTGCTTACGAACACACTGGCTGTGCTCACCGCACCACACTGAGCTCACAGAGACAATGCAGTCCCTGGAGATACCATGGTTGTTTGTCAGACACAGCCTGTCTGTTGCAGTGCATGGCACCCACCTACACAGGGCTAGGCCATGGTCGGCTCTGGGCAGCTGCCACTGCCCCCCTCCACCACCAGTACCCCTCTGCCATCATGCTGACATGCCCTTCTGCTGGTGGTGCTGGTGGTGTGCAGTCTCAAGCCATCCAATGTGCAGGTAGGCAGCTGCCTATGGTGCGTGTTCTGGGGTAGGGGTGCCTGCATAGGCGTCCACGCTTCCCCCCAACACCGCCTGCCAATGTTCTGTGCCCTTGGGGGTACCTGCTGGGTACTATCCCCTGTGACACTGTGATAAACACTCTCATGCCCATGTTTGGCCCTCATCAGTTGCTGTCTGGCTGCTGTTCAGTTTCAGCATTCCTAAGTGCCACCTAGGCATCTGCCTAGTCCGCACTGTGCCCCAGCTGCACCACAGCATGTGCCGCCTGCAGCCCTCTGTATCTCCTTTCCCAGCATCTGTCCAGTTGCCCATTCCGACATGCCCGCCCTGCTGTTGTGGAACATGTGCATGCCATAGGAAACCTGTCCAATGGAGAGGGAAACTCTGATCAGTGCTATTTCACTGTGGGATCATTCACCTTGTATGGGGACGGAGCGTAGACCCTTCCAAAATTCATATTTATTTTTTGGGGCTTTCTTGGGAGTGTTTTTTTATGTTTCCCATTACTATCCCTATTGCCCAGCTTGATTATAATTTTTTTATATTTTGTTAGGGTCCTTTTCAATGTTTATTTGTACTTTTGTACTATGCACATGTATCACACTTATCACTTTTTGTAGGTTTCCCTGGTTTTGCTGTACATTGCTGACAGAAATGATTTCTCTTCCCTTTAAATCGGCTCTAACGCGAGGTTTTCACTCGCGGTATTTTTTGCCTCTGATTTCAGCCTCGCTCATGTGCGGGGAGCCTCTCCCCTCCCACTCTCCACCCATTGACCCCTTCTCTCCGCCCCTGGGCAGCCTTCCTCCGCCCTCCAGGAGCCTTTCCACGCCTTCATCGCACATTGGTGCGCCGCGCACATGAGCGTGAATATTTGGGCCCCGTACGCGACATTAGCGTGCGCTATGGTACCTTAGTGCATGCTAATGTCACGCAGCGCACATTAGCGCACAGTAGCGCACATTAGCGCAGTTTTTTTTTTTTGAAACTTTTATTTTCATTTTGCAACAAACAAAAGAAACAACACACCAAAGGAAACAATATGATTATACAATAAAGAAAAGTAAACCCACTACCCCCCACCCCCACGCTTCTTCTCTAGCAGATTATGTCAGCATGTGAGCGCTTCAAAACAAACGTGATTGTACAGCAAAACAATCAAAAGAGTATATGCGATACAGAATAATCATGAGACAAATATATATACATTTAGACAGTCAGATGAGAGCATTGAGCAGAATGTACATAGTCATTGAGCATCTTCCATTTAGACCGATGATAAGGAGTCTGAATGGGGGAAGCAAACATACGAGGTATTTGTTCATATTTACTGTAGAGACAGACATGATTCCACCATTCATTGGGGCTCAACTGGGAGCTATTTTTCCAGTAGTTCCTAATTAAGGAAATAGCAATACCTAGCATAAAGTCCAAAAGGAAGTAAGCCGTTTTTGGAAGAGAGGGGATCCCCGCTGCTGAGCGAAGTCCCACTATCCTCCAAGAAAGGGGCTCTTGAAAGTGCAAAATAGACTGGATACGGCCCCAGACCCGACTCCAGTAATACTGCAGTGCGGGACATTCATACATAACATGAGGTAGTGAACCAATGGCCGCATGACATGTCCAACAATTATTGCCCTGAGCAGTGTTCCATTTGGCTAATCTGTCAGGAGTGTAAAAACACCGGTGGGCTAGAAAGAAGAGTGTCTGAGTGAGTGAGGCGGATCGGGAGACCCGTGTCACTCTACTCCAGACAAGGCTCCATTGCTCCGGGGTCAAAGTCACATGCAGTTCTCTCTCCCATGCTTTCTGCGCTATAGGGGTATCCCTAGTTATAGCATTACATAAGGTTTTGTAAAAATTGGATGCTACACCCGGTGAACTACCGATAGATCGGATAGTCTCCAACCAACCTTGTGTAGGGGAGGCCGATGGCGGGAGCACCTTAGCACTCCTAAGGCAATGCTGAAGTTGCACCAACTGAAAGTAGTGTTTCGCTGGGAGACCAAATTCAATTTGCAATTCACTAAAAGTTTTCCAGCGACCTTCATGGAACAATTGGCTAGGAATCCAAATGCCCCTAGTGTACCAGGGGCTCCACGCCATCGGTTTATTTTGTATTCTAAATCGAGTGTTATACCAAAGTGGGAGTTTGTCTAACGGACATAGTCGGGAGTCTAGAGATTGCATGAGATTATTATAGGCACCTAAGGTGTCTAAAAGCATTGGTGGGAAGTGAGAGTCTGATGGAAGAGTCATACCAGGGAGAAAAGTAAGAGGAATCGGTTTGCAAAGGTCCTCTTCTATGTCTAGCCACACAGGCCTACTCGGTACTGGATCTTCCAGCCAACGAGCACCTTGTTTGAGAAGAAAAGATTGATGATACTTCAGGAAATCAGGGAATCTGACACCCCCATATTCCTTATCTGCTTGCAGCTTATGTTTCGCTATCCTAGGTGTCTTATTTTGCCACAAGTATCTAGTCAGAAGGCCCTCGATATCTTTATATATACGTCGAGGGAAGAGACAGGGCACCATTTCTAAGACATAATTCACTTTCGGAACAATCATCATTTTTATGGTTTCTAATCGGCCCCACCAGGTAAGCGTTAAAGGAGTCCAGCGGTGAGTAAGCGCCCGGACTTTAGAGGTTAAGTCTTTGGCATTGAAGGAGATAGTGTCTTCCAAAGGAGAACAATAGTGAACCCCAAGGTATTTGACCATGCGAGGTTGCCATAAAAAGGGGAAGGGTTGCATATCTGCCTGATGAAGCAAAGGATTTAATGGAAAGGCTACCGACTTGGTCCAATTTATCTTATAACCGGACAGTTGTGAGTATTTACCAATTTGCTCTAAGACAGCCGGTACTGAGTCTATAGAGACAAAGAGCATAAGATCATCAGCATACGCTGAAATTTTGATATCCCTATGGGTGAAGGGGACTCCATGAATCTCCTCCGATTGCCGGATTAGTAAAGCCAAGGGTTCGAGTGCAAGATCGAAGAGGAGTGGAGACAGTGGGCATCCCTGGCGAGTGCCGCGTTGAAGGGGAAAAGGTTGAGACTTTAAAGCATTTGTACATATACTGGCTGTAGGCTGAGCGTACATGGTGCGAAGACAACGGAGAAAACCTTCCCCGAATCCGTACCAGCAGAGGACTGCAAACAGGAAGGGCCACTCTAAGCGATCGAAGGCCTTCTCAGCATCAAGTGAGAGGCCAACAAATGGGCGATCAAGATTAACTGCGGTAGTCAATACATGGCATAGAGTCCGAGCATTGTCAGCGGTCGATCTACCAGGAATGAAACCGCATTGATCTGGGTGTATTAAGGTAGGCATCCTATCCGAGAGCCGGGTAGAGAGAATGGTGGCAAGATTTTATAGTCCGCGTTTAGGAGGGAAATTGGACGATAATTAGCTGTTAGTTGCGGGTCTCTCCCCTCTTTCTCAAAAACTACTACATTTGCCATTGAAAAGGACCCAGAAGGAGAACCCTCTTCGGCCAGAGCAGAAAAATAAATTTTCAAAACTGGAGCTAAATCAGCGTGAAAGGTTTTGTAGAATTCAGCGGGGAGACCGTCTGGGCCTGCGGCTCGACCTGAGGCACATTTCTTGATAGCAGAATGAATTTCTGAGACAGTAAATGGTGTGTCTAAGGCCACTCTATCTTCGTCAGATAGGGTCGGTCTTTGTACTCCTGAAAGTAAGCGTTCAAATACATCTGGCTCAAAATCACATTCAGATTGATAAAGCCGAGTATAAAAGTCACGAAAGAGTTCTAAGATTTCGGTATCTTTAGTGACCAAGCCCCCCCCTGACGGATTGCGGAGGGCGGTAACACGCTTGGCTTCTTTTCGACCTTTTAGGGCATTTGCTAATAATTTGCCAGCACGATTATTTTCCCGATAATAAAGCCCTTGTTGTGATTCAATATTTTTAACAGCAGCAGTGTGCAAAAGCTGATTGTATTGAAAACGCAAGCGTTGTAAACGGAGTAAAATACATGGGTCAGTACGGGACGTGAGGAGACGCTCCCCAGCTTGTATCTGCTGCTCTAGAGTCAGTAAAAGCTGCTTTTTTTGTTTCCCCTGCTGAATTTGATAGCTAGTTATAGTAGCACGGATAGATGCTTTAAAACCCTCCCACCAAGCCCAGCCCGCTGTATCATGGGGTGAGTTAAAATGAAAATAATCTTGGATAGCGGCCTTTATATCGATCTGAAAATCTTTTTGACCCAGTAGGGATCTATCAAAAAACCAAGCTCGGGGAGAATCGTCCCGCGCAGTGACACGTAATGATAAAGATATGGCAGCATGATCTGAGATATGGAGAGGATGAGTCCTAGTCGTGTCTACTTGAGAAATCAGTGCTTTGGAAATGAGAAAGAAATCTATTCTAGATTGGGAGTGATGGGGGGCAGAAAAGAAAGTGAACTCTAAGTCGGAGGGGTGAAGCAGCCTCCATATATCTACCAGCGCAAGATCTTGCATCAGAGCTGTAAGGGTAGCAAGACTCTTGGGTGGACTACTCGTTCTTGGCGGCTGTCTATCTATCAGAGGGTCTAACACTTGATTAAAGTCACCACCAAGTATTAATGGAGTATTGGCAGAGGCCTGTGCCAACTGCGCAATACTTGCATAGTAAGCAGGGTTGTCCACATTCGGGGCATAAATGCAAATACATGTGAATTCACTATCTCCGACCTTAAGATGTACTCGGGCCCATCTACCCTCCTTGTCAGCGCTAGAATCAATTACAGTAGCTTGCAAAGATTTCTTAACCAGGATGGCAACCCCGCACCATTTAGAAACGGCGGGAGAATAGGCAGCCACCATGTAAGGCTTAACATTAAGTTTCAGTGTTTCAGCAGAGTTTAAGTGCGTCTCCTGAAGGAACGCTAAATCAGCATGCTCATGGCTAAGATAGCTAAGGATTTTCTTTCTTTTGATTGGACTATTGATGCCCTTTACGTTGAGTGATAAAATTTTACATAAAGCCATTCAGACAAGTTAAAAATTCTGAGCATGATAGCGCACCTAATTTCACAATGTCCCTCATATTGACTGTATCAGGCTGTACATATGGCATAAAAGAAACTAAGCTTAGATAACATAATGAAGCGCCCCACATTAAAAAAGAAAAACCGCAGCGCGGTAGAGAAGAAGCAAAACCCCAAAAATTACTGGCGACCATGTGTCTGCGGGGAGAAGCCCCAGAGAAGGCCAAAATTGAAAAACACATAACCTGTAGGATTGTGCGTGCTCCGAATCCGACCGAGGCACACATCGTGGAGGGAGAGGAGACCACAGAGCAAGAGTCATAGAAAGAAAGAAAGAAAGTCCAGGAAATCTCTGTGCTTGACTATGACCGCCGCATCGGGCCCTTCAAAATGGCGGATAGAGCCGGCGAATAAAAGTCCACGTCGTTGGATTAGCGCATCTGCTCGGCCTCTTTGGAGTCTAAAAATGTTGATAGTAGATCAGGATCTTCGAATGTCCTGGTTTGGTTGTGGAGAGTCACTCGGAGTTTCGCGGGATACAACAGGCCAAAGCGAGCCTGTAGCTGTTGAAGTCGAGGGCGAAAAGCAAGGAGTTTCTTCCGTCGGTCAACGGTAGGCTTTGCCAAGTCAGGGAAGAAGGAGACTTTGTGACCTTCAAATTCCAAATGATGGTTCGCCCGGGCAGCATTTAAAATTTGTTCCACTTGTTGATATCGTAGCAAGCGAAAGATAATAGGCCGGGGGGTCGTTCGGTTGAGCACCATGTGGGTAGGAGCACGGTGTGCACGATCGATTTCCAATTCTTTATGAAAGGTGATCTTCAGCAAGGAGGGAAGAATTTTGAGCAGGAATTCTCTCATATCTCCCGCTTCCGCCCCCTCCGGTATTCCAATGAGCCTCACATTGTTGCGACGGGCTCGATTATTGCTATCTTCTAACTCCTTTTGCAGATTCTGTATCTGGCGCTCGGCCTTGTCCAGTGCGCCCAAGCGCACCGCGTGCGAATCGAGGACCCCCGCCATATTGTCCTGCCGTAATGAGAGTCTTTCAAGTCGGTCCTGGAGCACTCCAAAGTCTTCTCGCAGGGCTCTAAGCGCTTCTCCATTGGACTGCACTAATTCCTTCACGCCGCATAGTTCCTCCAAAATCTCCAGGTGCATTTCGGGGTTTTCACGAAATGGAACCATCTTCTGTGGGGAGGACACCTCTGTTTTGGAGCGTTTTCCGTGAGAAGAAGAAGGAGACCCGAAGTCCAAGCGCGCTGGTTTATGGGCCGCCATCCCCCCCGAGGTACCCCGGTCAACCCGGAGCGAAATAGTAAGTTTGTATAGGTGTTAAGTCAGGATTCTAAGTAGGCCTCTCGGGAGCTTCAGCGCGAAGCGTCTTACCCGCTGGACATCAGGCTCCGCCCCCCACATTAGCGCAGTTTAGTAAACATACCCCTAAGTCTACTTCATCCACATACGAGATGGAAATAGGCTATATTCACTCCTGAAGCACTGATTCGAGGAAGTGACTGAGAATTGCTCTTTGAACAACTCAGAAATTTGCCAATGATATTTCATAGACTGTTTTCTAAGAACTAGTAATGACATTTGTTTAATGAGTAAACAACCTGAGCAACTTGTAGCCTTTGATGTTTCAATTTTTTAAAATTGCGTTGATAATATAGTTACAGTGTAGCTTATTAGGCAATGGAACTAATCAAGAAAAATAAACAAAGAAAAATATCATACATCATTTGGAGGAAAACCCAAAAGTCCACATCAAGGAGAGTTACAGAGCACAATAAAAAAGGAAACATGCTTAAAGAAAAGTTTAGACTTTGAAGTACAAAGCCATTGTTTAATCTAGAAAAATACTAAGTAATACTCACACTTCCTACGAACAAAGAAGTGAACAGATATTATAATTAGCACTAACTCCCTTTCCTAGCATCAATGAAATGACTCAATTGTGATGGGTCTAGAAAAGCAAATTTTTTTACCTTAATAAATAACTATATAATGACAAGGATATTTCAGTGAAAAAGTGGTACTGATCTCAAGAACTTTAGCCTTCAAGGCCATAAACTCCCTTCTACCTGCCTGACTAACATCTGGAGCAGTGTGTCGTCAAGTCAATGCTGACTCATGGCAACCCAACAGCCCCTGGGTTTTCTTGGCAAGGTGTGACCACAAGTAGATTGCCATGCCTTCCTTCTGAGTCAATAGAGGGTAAAGCAGCTTATCCAAGGTCACAAGGAGTGCCAGTGGGAATCAAATCATGGTCACTAGGCCACTGCAGTAACCACTAGGCTATTTCTCTAAATCTGGATCAGAAAGCCACAAAAATTAACTTTCTTGTAGTTAAAGTAAGTATGAAATTATTTTTCTTCTAAAAAAAAAGTCTTTATAAGCGGAAATTACATCCCGTGAATCCTCTAAAAAAAGTGGTAAGATCTACTCCAGCAGCAGCAGCATCGTTTTCCAGCACAGGGTTATCCCCGGAGCAGAAGTGGCTCTGGGGACATAATAACACTTCAACAAGAACATTTTTTTCAAAATAAGGCAATTTCAAAACTTCTTTCAATAACATCTTGGGCAATAGTAGATAAAGTTTATGAAAATTTAGTAATCTGAAATTAGTTTCTCAAAGAATTCTCCAAAGGCTCAAGTTTATATTGCAAGCTGAGAGAGTCTTTAATTGCAAACCTTCCCATACCCTGCAATGTCTATAACTAAGCTTCCAACTTAACAATGGTCAACTCTAAGGCAACACTTATTCATCTACATCCTTGTTTAGTTACCACTTGGTCTGAAAAAGTACATAATTGAGACACAGTACCTTTATGAAAATGTTCTATTCTAGTAACAGACCAAATGTCTCCAAGGGAAATACCTTTAAATGGGGTGAACAGGCCTGAGGACATCTAAATCAGGTGGTAATTTAACTGGAACAGGCATCAATAATGATGGTGAAGAAGAAGCCACTAAATGAACATCCAGCTGACTCTCAGAGTTTTCTGTTTGTATAGACAAAAATTGAGAAGGTGAATCCATCTGTGGTGGCAATAGTGGGGATCTTCCACCACAACTGAGGGAAACTCCATCAACAGAAAAAGAGGACTACTGAATATTATTATCTACTGGTGCAGGCTGAGAAAGCAAATGTCTCTCCATGGGACCTACCAGAGTGGAAGCCATCAGTGTCTTTTTCTTCTTAATTCTAATCTTTCTCTTCTACATAATCAATCATTCAAAATCCACGATAGATACGCCTCAGTCCTCCTCAGTGGCTCTGAAGGGGCATGTCCAAAGAGGCCTGAGGTTACATGTCTCAGCACGTGATATATGTGTCTCTTGCTGCTGCAACCCTGTTCTGCACCAGTGGTATGCCTGGGTTCACAGATCTCCTCAGGTCTGGTAAGCTCCTGCTAATCTAACCCATTGTTTCACAGAGAATTTACTGACTCTCTGCCATCTAGGGATGTGCAATTTTTTAGCATGCCTTTAAAAATTTACTGCATGCAAAATCGATTTAATGGATATTAACCCATGAATAAACAACTGTAAAGCCCATTTGTCCATATTTTTTATTTTATATTACCTTGTAGTTTAGCACATGTCATGTTGTAATGATTAATGTGCAATGTTTTAATGATTATATGTTTTAATGATTTTATTTTTCTTACAATTCAATTAACTCACTCCATGTATATCTTTCACTCTCATTAAGTTTTGTCTGTTTTGTTTCTTACACCGCCTTGATTGTATGATAAGGCGGTATATAAATACAGTTAAATAAATAAATAAATAATTAAATATTAAACAGTTATAATGCACGTTAAAAAGAATTTTAAAGGAATGGGTGAAATGAACAAAAAAAAGTCCAAAAATCTGAAAAACACCAAAAATCTAAAAAGAAAGCAAAAATGTTTGTCCTGCACACATCCCTAATATAATCCCAGACATATGGGAGTTGATATATTCAGCCATATCATGCATGTATAATTTCAAATGTCTATCCTGACCTAGACATATTCAAATTATACCTACAATATATTCAATGACACTATCCATTCTCGTGACTCCACTTAATATCCATTTCTAACTAAACTGTCCAAATTAGGTTTTTCAAATGATACTTGCTGTTTGTGCTACTCACTTGGCCATCTATCTTATGCATATCTATTTATTTATTTATTTATCTAGGAGGTATTTATATCCCGCTCATCCAGAATTCTCAGTGGGTTCCATTAGAACTTACAAAACTTAAATACCAATACAACATACAATCAACAAGTACAGATAACACTGCACACACATTGGATTTCTTTACTTCAGTGGTTCTCATCCCAGTCCTCTGGTACCCCCCCCCCCCCAGGCCAGCCAGATTTTCAGGATATCCACAATGAATATGTATGAGATAGATTTGCATGCACTGTTTCCATTGTATGCAGATCTATCTCATGCATATTCATTGTGGATACCCTGAAAACCCAACTGGACTAGGGGTACCTGAAGACTGGGTTGAGAACCACTGCTTTATTAAATTTTACTAAATGAAGCTACAGACACTGCAGAACTGACAAGAGAAGACTCAGAGACCTGAGTTTGTAAACACACCATAAATTCCCACTGCCTGTCGCTCTCCTTCACCTTCTGATCCTGCTAACACATCAAACTTGAAGGCACCAACTGTAAATTGTAGGGAGTATGAATGTAAGTAAGATTGCATTAATTAATGCCTGTCCTGCATAAAATAAGATATCCATTATATTTGATTTAGTAACTGCGGCATGGTTAGGTATTCCATGTGTCATGAAGACTTGGCTTGCTGAATCTGATACAGTCACCCTGAGCTAGCTTTGCCCTTTTGGCTGTACAGCTAGTCATCAGCAGGGAAGGAATGGGCTTAGATGTATAAATTACACTTCTGAGGGGCACAGCCTCTGGAATGCCCCCAAGTCCTGCCCCCTTTTCAGATGGATAATTTACTTTTATTATTAATTCATTTATATTTTGTCTCTACAATAGAGCTCTAAACAGATGACCGATTTTAGAATTGACAAGCCTACCCCCCAAATAGAGATATCATGTAGCCCCCCCCCCAGGAGTGGAAGAGTGGCCTAGCACCCAAGACATCTGGGTTCATTTCTCACTGGCACTCCTTGTAACCTTGGGTAAGTCATTTTACCCTCCATTGCCTTGGAAGAAAAGGCCTGGCAATCTACTTCTGGTCATACCTAGCTAAGAAACCCCAGGGGCTGCTGGGTTGCCAGGAGTCCGCATTGAATTGACGGCGCTTAAAAAAAATAGTCCCCCCCCCTCCCCCCATGTCTCTTGTGCTGGTATCATCTTTACAAGTCTCATGAGACCAGAGACGAGCACCAGAGTTCCTATACCATGTGGCATCTTTACACAAAATACAGATAACAACAGTTATAGCTTCAGATATTAATGTGTTTGTTTGTGTGTGTGTGCTGCAACGGTGGTGTGTTTGTCTATGCAAGGGACGTGGCAGTGGGTGCTTTTTTTTGCTGCAGGATGCAATCACAGTTTTCACCTTCTCATCTGTCCGCAGGGATCTGATCTCCTGCAGGAAGACAGAAGGAGTCTTCACCACGATCATAGCCATTCCTTTCTCTATTGTCCAGGCCTGGGATTTCTTGGTCCCCTCAATGGATGGGATCCAAATCACTTCTATCCATGCCCTTTTCTTCTATTGCTAACTCCAGACTTCACTCCTTTCACCTTGCTGCTCCTTATGCCTGGAACAAACCACCTGTGTCTGTATGTCAGGTGCCTTCTCTGACTCTTTTCAAATCCAGGCTGAAAACTCACCTCTTCGCTGCTGCTTTCGGATCTTGACTCGCCTAATCACCTTTGTGTTTCCTTACCATTCCCCCTAAATGTATCCCATGTCTACAGTTACTGTGTTGTCTGTCTTGACTAGATTGTAAGCTCTGATGAGCAGGGAGCGTCTTTTACATGTGTCTGTGCAGCACTGCGTATGTCTTGTAGCACTATACAAATGTTCAGTAGTAGTGATCCCTTATGTCTGCCCATGGAGATCTCATCTATGGAGATTGCTGTGATTGCAGCAAAAACACCTTCTGTCTGCCCATGGGAGATTGGATCTCCATGGATACCTAGAAGAGAAGGGGAAGGACACAATCGTAGCCTTCAGCAAAAAAAAAAATTCAATATATAGAGGAGTAGGGAGGCAGTGAAATAGAGAAAGTAGGGACAATTTAAAGGGGCAGTGGGCTTACAAAAAAAAGGAGGATGGGAAAGATTTTAGGATAAGGAATGGTAGTGTTAGGGAGATTGGTGAAGGGAGAGAGTCTAGACAGGCAAAAGAGTAGGGGAGCCAGCAGGAGAAGTGTTGGGGGGGGGAGGGGGCAGGTAAGAGTGCAAGGTATTGCTAAAAGGTGCATTCCCCTCCCCCAGAACACACACACATGTACCTCAAATCCACACTACATACTGTACATACACACACACACACACACACACAGGCACCCGAGCTCTGCGCCACACACACACACACTCACAGGCAACGCATTTCTGCACCACATACCAGTGGCATATCCAGCCCCCCCCCATCACCTGAGGCATATGGGGTGACACTGCATGCTTTGCTGCACCACCTCACCTCCAGTCGGGCTCACGTAGGCAACATGGCAAACTTACGATTAAGCTGGATTGCCACTGTGCCTTGTGCTCCAGGGGCTGGCCAGTCTTCTCTCCCAACTGGGTTCACGATTCACGAAACTTTGGCCGGGAGAGAAGACCAGCTGACCCCTGCAGTGCCAGACACCACTATAATCATGTTTACCACCCTGCCTCTGTGGCCCGGCCACGGTGCACCCTCTCTCCTGACCAGAGCCCGGGGCAAGTCACACTCACTGCTCCACCCTTGGTATGCCACTGCTACATAAACAAATGCACACAAGCACTTCACCTCACCTCCACACCACACCACACAAACACACACACTCACTCACATTCACATATAGACACAGGCACCCCACTTCTGCACCACACAAACAAAGGCTCTCCAACTCTGCAGCACACACACACACGTGCACCACAGCTTCGCACCCCACCCACACAAAGGCACCCATCATCACATCTCATGCACAACAGGCAGACTACCGCTGCATCACACACACATACAGACACTTAATATCTGAAGCGATAACTGTTATCTGTATTTCTGTCTAAAGATGCCATGTGGTATAGGAACTCCGGCGCTGGTCTCACAAGACTTGAGAACATGAGACCAGTGTGAGAAATAATGGTGGAGGGGGGAAGGGTACAAGCACTGGCTCCTAATATTGTGGGCTGGCTTCTAAATCCATACAAAATTTGTCAAGACCTGCTTTACAGTGTCTGCTAGTGGAGGGATTATGTGTTGCTGTTACTGAGGTATTCAAAACTTTAATATAATTCTTTTTTGTATGCTGAAGTTATGTTATGAAGTGAAACATCCTAGTTCTCTGTACCTTCTGCACTTATTATTGATGTTTTAATGTAGTTATGTTGCTTTCTGCTTGATAAAAGGGACTTATAAAATAATACAGTGATATTTGCTTTAGGACATGATTAGTTAGCTCTGATGTTTCTATACAATATTCTTCACCTGTATTTATTTATAGCAGGCTTGCATATAGTCAGGTTTAAATTAAGTTATGGGACACAGGTTTGTGAGACATCTTTAAATATAATGGAGTAGAGTGGAGGAGTAGCCTAGTGGTTGGGGCAAGGTACTTCAGGCCAGAAGGTCAGAGGTTCAAATCCCACTAGAGGACAGCAACCTTGGGCAGGAAGGACTGGGGTTTCTAGTCCCACAGGTGCTCCTTGTGGTCTTGGGCAAGCCACTTAACCCTCCATAGCCCATGTTCCCTGTAAAATAGTTATCTCCAAGTTATAATGCCCTGCTCAATGTAATTTCAGTTTGTTCAATGTAAACCACACTGACACAGCATATAAGAGAATATAAATAATTGAATTTTTTTCTGTAAGTGTTTATATGGTTTATGGTTCATAAGTGCTTGAAAAATTAAGTTTAGAATACATAACGGGCTTATTTTATAAGGGACATGCGGAAAGTTAGAGGCTAGTTATTTGTGTAAGTTCTTACTTTAAATGACTTACGTGAACTTTAGGCAGTTGATATATTGTAAGTGCTCATACAGTGCCTTGCGAAAGTTTTCATCCCTTTGGTTTTTGTCCTATTTTGTCGCATAACCTACAGCCTGGAATGAAAATGGAGGTTCATTTGCATGTTAGGTAATAGACCTAACAATATAGTCCAAACTGGTGAAGTGAAATGCAATAAAATACCTTATATATATAAAAAAACCTAGTAAAAACAAAAAGTTGTGAGTACATATGTATTCATCCCTTTTGCTATGAAACCCCTAATTAAGATCTGATTCAACCAATTAACCTCAGAAGTCACATAGTTAGTTGATTAGGGCCTACCTGTGTGCAATTAGTCTCACATGATCTGTCACATGATGCCTGTACAAATATACCTGTTCTGAAAGGCCCCTGACTCTGCAGTACCAATAAGCAAGCAACATGAAGACCAAGGAGCACTCCAAACAAGTCAGAGACAAAGTTGTGGAGCAGTATAGATCAGGGTTGCATTATAAAAAAAATATCCTAAATTCTGAATATACCATGGAGCACCATTAAATCCATTATAACAAAATAGAAAGGATATGGCACCACTACATACCTGACAAGAGAAGGCCGCCCACCAAAACTCACAAATCAGGCAAAGAGGGCATTAATCAGAGATGCTACAAAGACACCAAGGATGACACTGAAGGAGCTGCAGAGATCCACAGCAGAGATGGGAGTATGTCCATTGGACCACTTTAAGCCATACACTCCACAGAGTGGGGCTTTTTGGAAGAGTGGCCAGAAAAAAGCCATTGCTTAAAGAAAGAGCACAACAGCATGTGGCAGTCCCCCCAAACACATGGAAGAAGATTCTCTGGTCAGACGAGAAGAAAATTGAACTTTTTGGCGATCATAGGAAACGCCATGTGTGGTGCAAACTCAACACTTCCAATCACTCTGAGAACACCATTCCCACAGTGAAACATGGTGTTGACAGCATCATGCTGTGGGGATGTTTTTCATTGGCAGGGACAGGAAACTAGTCAGGATTGAGGGAACGATGGATGACACTAAATATAGGGCAATTCTTGAGGAAAACCTGTTTCACTCTGCCACAGATTTGAGACTGGGAGGAAGGTTCAACTTCCAGCAGGACAATGACCCTAAACATACTGCTAAAGCTGATTTAAAGGAAAACATTTAAGTATCTTGGAATGGCCTAGTCAAATCCCAGACCTCAATCCAATTGAGAATCTGTGGCATTATTTGAAGCTTGCTGTGCACCAATGCAACCCATCTAACCTGAAGGAGTTGGAGCAGTTTTGCCTTAAGGAATAGGTAAAAAGTCCAGTGGCTAGATGTGCTCAGCTAATAGAGACATACCCCAAGAGACTTGCAGCTGTAATTGCAGCAAAAGATGGTGCTACAACATATTGACTTTAGGGGATGAATACATATGCCCACTCCTACTTTCAGGTTTTTTTTTGTCTTAATTATTGTTTGTGTCACAATAAAGGACATTTTGCACCTTCAAAGTCGTAGGCATGTTGTGTATATCACATGGTGCTAATCCCCCAAACTCCATTTTAATGTCAGGTTGTAATGCGAGAAAACAGGACAAACACAGAGGGGATGAATACTTTTGCAATGCACTGTATAAGTTTCATCGAGTGTGCACCGGGGTGGAGCTTGGGTGGGGCATAGTTGGGGCCTAAATTTACATGCGTAAGTTATAAAATATTGTAAGTTGCATTTCTGATGAAACTAGGTATTTACACCTGCTCTAGAGCAGGCATAAATGCCATGACTATTTTACTGTGTAAAATATGAGTGTATTTCACGTTATAAAATATGCCTCAATTGCTTGCATGGCAATGCACATTAACTGCGTGGCAGTTTACAAAATTACCCTCACAGTGACACGCATGATGCATGATAGCTGTTGCAGACTGCTTAGAAATCCATTTTTACATGCAGATCAGATCTGTATGCCTAGTGCCTCCCCATTACCTTGATTTTCTCCAAAAAATCAGTCCTAGCTACACCCCAGGCAGGGCCGGTGCAACCATTAGGTCTATCCAGGATGTCGGCATTGGACATTGGAGTGGGTGGAAGCGAACAGAGCTGTTTGCAGCGATTGTTGCCACTGTGGGTCTCAGAGAGGGGTGTCAGCATCGGCAATAGGTGCCAGAGAGAGGGAAGGGATACGCAAGGGATGAGATTCACCTAGGGCGCCTCATCTCCTTATGCTGGCTCTGGCTGTTGATAGGTCAAACTGCATTAAAATTGCCTGCCCCCCTTACCTACTACTAAATGCAGTGTGAAGGGGCATTTTAGAAAGGACGTTCAAGTACAATCTGGGATGTCTAAACCAGAATGTCTGAAAAGAAAGCAGGCACATCCAGGTGCAAACACAATTTCACAAATGTGAATGTGCCCGATATGGATGTCTGTGGGGTCATCTACATAGGCATCCCCAGAATAGTCCCCAGGTGCCCCTACTGGCGTAGGAAATAAGGGCGTCCGGTGACATTTAATTTATTTTAAGGAGTGGTTGAGCTGAAGGACCAGGAGGATTCTGGTCCTTGTAATGCAGAACTCCTTACAAAGAACAATCTACGCCAAAGTGTAGGGTAATAAGGCTTTATTTCTCCGGTCAACGCTTAGGTTCAATAAGACACAAAAGAAAATGAAGGTAATTCTTTCCTCTAACAAAAAGGTTCCACCGTTATATAAACAGTTAAGGGTTGTAGGCTTCACAATTAACTGTTTATCTGGGTTAAGGATTCTTTCAAATCAGTAGAAATTAACATCAGGAAGCAAATGGTTATCAACTTCACCATATGCAGAGTTCTCTTTTCTCTATACAGCTAGCAAGGCAATCAAGCTAGTTCTTGAACAAAAGTTACATTCCATTGGTTCACTCTGAGGAATGGGAACACTGGTTTCGCAATCAAAGTCCATTGATTCTGGGTCACTACCTTCTTCAATGCTATGACTGTCTTCAGTATCTGTTAACTCCTCACAGGGGTTCTTTGGTTTCTCATACAACTTCCTTAGCACGCTGTTGGGAAGTGCTTTTAAAAAGTTAGCTTTACTTCTTCTAACTTTCTGAGGCTTATCTATTTGCATAAGGTTTTCATCACTTAAACTTTCCCTTATAATGAAAGGCTTTTCATACCTTGGCTTCTGTAGGCTGCCACACCCAGGAGTCAGCTTGTGACGTAGCTTCTCAGGCTGACAAGCTGTTCTGTGCACTGCTCTACAATCAGAGTTACCAGGAAAACCTGACGTGGGTTTCCACTCTCTGTGTTTCTTGGCAAAAGTGTCACTGTAAAAGGAATCTCCTTTCCTTGTGCCTTTCTGGTTTAGCATAGGAGACTTACTTGGGCTAGGAGAGTTGTTTTCATCAGGCAAGTTGCTTCTTTGGTTTGCTTGGCTTTGGACTTCGTTCCAATACCTTTGGCCTCTTTGGACTTTGTCCCTTTGAGTATACCTCTTTTGGATTCTGTCTCCTAGAGTTGGCTGCACATGGAAGCCTTCCTGTTCCAGGCTTCTCTCACTGGTCCTGCTGCCAGTCCTTCTGACCTCACTTTTGCCACTTCCCCAGCACTTGCTCTTGCCTCTATCTCTCCTCATCTCACTGATCATCTGGTTTCCTTTATAACGGGATTTCTGGTTTGCACGTTCTGAGTTTGAGGACAGGTGAAACTGCTTGTTACTAATGTGATCAATGCTAGAGCATGTTGCTTCAGGTACTGTGTAATTGTTCATGCGCCCTCTGGCTGAGCTGCGCTGGAACTGCGCTCTCTGCCTTTTCTGAGTTCCATGAAAGTCAGGAGTTCTTTTCAACACTGTTTCTTCTCTAGCTCCAGCCTCATGACATATCCCCCAAGTTAAAATATTAGAAGCTGAGTGTTCGGCCTCACTACAGCTTGTAATTGCAGCTTCTTCAACTGCCTTACAAGGCAGCTGTTTGTCTCTATTCTCCTTGCTATGGCAACGTGGATGCCATATCCCTTATTGAGATCCGTTCTTGTCTGACGTAAACAAATCAGGTGGGTTGGAAGTCTGTTTTAGACGGCTTCTTAATCTTTTCCAACGCATTTTCATGTCGAGCTTCCAGTCTAACTTGTTTCGTTGCATCCAAGAATTCATTCTTCTCACCTGTATGACCTCTTGTCAGCTTTGTTAAACCAAGCTGACTAAGTTTGTCAACATGGGAGGAAGAGTTCGACCCCTTATACTTCGTAGGTGATATACCAGGGTTAGGCACCGGCCTTTTATATAAACTTGGCCTGGTCCGAATTCTTACTGGTAGAGAATGAGGAGCATTCACTACATGGGGTCTAGACAGTGACAAATCTTCTCTGATCCGTCTCCTAGTGAACAACATTCTTGTAAATCTAGACCTAGGATTCCGAGGATATTCCCCTATATCTTCCTTCAGGGATTGGTTGCGATTCAGCCCTCTTTTATATTCTGGATCAAGAGATGGAGAATCATCAGCTTCAAGTTGCTTGAGACCTTCTCCGACCGCTTTTCTTCCAGTTTTCTTAGGAAGTATCTCTTTTCTGGGCAGCATTTTACCTCTTCCAGAGTAAAAAGTGCTGCTATAGATTTTAGAACCAGCATCCTTAGGTACGGCCTCATGATGGCCTCTTGGGAGGTCATTAGCCGACCTCAGCCCTGCAGATTTGAAGGTATTTGGAACTACTTGTTGGTTCCGCACTTCTTGGGTCTGTGGGTCTATAGTTTCCCTGTACTGTATTTTCTCTTCTTTTATAAACCTTGGAAAGGTTTTTCTTTTTTCTTGGGGATATCCAAACGCACGCTTTAGTGCGGGGTCATCCCTTTGTTCTTTTATAGACGAGGGGAATTTTTTCACCAGCTCTGCTGGGATCCAGGGCAATCCCTTCCCTGCTTCTAAGTCTGCCCGGCCTTGAGAGCGGTATTGCTTCTCCTTACGTTTCTCTGCCGTTGACTTCTTTGTTTTCGTTGAGGGCTCCCCTATTAGGTCATCATGTGAAGGGAGGTCTCCCAAATCTGTGTCATGGGAACAAGAAGGTTTTTCTAAAGTTTCTGCCTGGGAACGCGTGGAGACAAAAACTTCATGGGGACATAATCCTTCTTTTAACCCTCTTTCAAAGTGAGGCCAGTCTCGACCTAAGACTAAGTCCTGTGGTAGCCTGGGTACCACAGCTACCAACATTTTTTTAGTTGTTCCCAAACCTCTTACAGTTAGGTTATAAACAGGGTACAATGTAGCCGTGCCATGCACAGATTTTATTTTTACTTGGCGTTCTGGTTGATCTGGTGCGGACTCTGCTCGCTCTTTGACTAAGGACCAAAGCTTGCGAGAGATCATTGTTTGATCCGCACCAGAATCAAGTAGTGCCTT
Source organism: Ichthyophis bannanicus (assembly GCA_033557465.1). Lineage (NCBI taxonomy): Eukaryota > Metazoa > Chordata > Amphibia > Gymnophiona > Ichthyophiidae > Ichthyophis > Ichthyophis bannanicus. Next base: position 435,094,824 of record CM066035.1, read on the forward strand.
GGTTGGAACTCCTTGCACCAACACATCCAAGATTAAACCTTCACACGGCACTTCTCGGTTCTCTCCTAGGAGAGCTATGCGCGCTTGGCATTCAGTTCTCATATGACCTGTTTTTCCACAAGCAAAACATCTTTAATCAACATTCTTTGATAAAGCATCATTACATTTTACATTGTGTGGCTTAGAATGGGACAGAGCTCCTAAGGACTGTTTGTATGCACCCACTGCCTTCTCAGATAGAATTTTGGATAGCCAAATCCGCCTCCAAATATCTTTCCGTTAAGGTAACGGCATCTGCAGTGGTGCTACAATTTTGTAGAATTAGGAAACTCTGCACATTAATAGGCACTGCACGCATAAACTGTTCTAGGACTATTTCATCCATAATCTGTTCTACATTTTTACCAGCAGGTCTTAGCCATTTTTCCGCTAAGCTCCTGAGCCTGTGGCCTAATACTTTTGGAGTCTCACCCTTCTTAAGGTGAGCAGCCCGCAGCAAGCGATTATATACGAGTGGGGACAAGCCTAAGCGCTCCCGAATGGCTTTCACCACCTCGGTATAATCTGCTGCTAATGCAGTTGGCATCGCCCGATAGGCAGATAGCGCCTCCCCCGTAAGAGAAGCGGCTAGCCTAATTGACCACTGTTCTTTTGGCCACTTTATTGCACTAGCTATCCTTTCAAAGGAGTCAATAAAGTCATCGATATCATCGGTGGCTGATAGTTTTCCTATGCTCAAAGAGTCAAAGGCCCCTGGTCCTACTGACCAGTTGCCCAGTCCAGAAACCTGTTCCTGTTGACTGGAGGCTCCCCCTGACATCTTCTGTTGCTGGGTGGCCCAAGCCTCCATCAGCTGTAGAATGGGCTTCTGCTGCTCCTGCAGCGCTAGTATAGCTTGTTGCTGGGTTTGAGCAGCAAGCTCCCTCTGCTTTTCAAATTGCATCATCATCCATTCCAGCAATTCCTTCTGCTCCATAGTGATGGACTTTACCTAGGGAAAAAGGAGAAAGAAAAACAAAACCAAGTGTGGTCCACAAACACTTAGCCCTTTTCTCCCTTTATTTTTTTTTCACCCGTATCCAGACCAGTCTACCCCTCTACCTTTTACCTGGTAGCAGAGTAGATTCTAACTTCCAGTAGGAGGTTGCAGCAGCTCCTCGACGTATCCCTCTACGACTGCTGACAGCAATTGATGAGCTCCTCTCCTGGTTTCATCTTCGTGGTCCTGGATTTTGTTAAATCCAATCCGGATTTTTTTAAAAACTCCGGTCCGGGTTTTCTCAGACTCCACTCCGGGTTTTCTCAGCCAGTATTGGTGGTTTCTTGCTTTATTTTCTCTTTAGCATCTTAGGGCGTTGTCCCAACATCCCACAACTACGCCTTTATGTCCCCAGGCGCCCCTACTGGCGTAGGAAATAAGGGCGTCCGGTGACATTTAATTTATTTTAAGGAGTGGTTGAGCTGAAGGACCAGGAGGATTCTGGTCCTTGTAGTGCAGAACTCCTTACAAAGAACAATCTACGCCAAAGTGTAGGGTAATAAGGCTTTATTTCCCCGGTCAACGCTTAGGTTCAATAAGACACAAAAGAAAATGAAGGTAATTCTTTCCTCTAACAAAAAGGTTCCACCGTTATATAAACAGTTAAGGGTTGTAGGCTTCACAATTAACTGTTTATCTGGGTTAAGGATTCTTTCAAATCAATAGAAATTAACATCAGGAAACAAATGGTTATCAACTTCACCATATGCAGATTTCTCTTTTCTCTATACAGCTAGCAAGGCAATCAAGCTAGTTCTTGAACAAAAGTTACATTCCATTGGTTCACTCTCAGGAATGGGAACACTGGTTTCGCAATCAAAGTCCATTGATTCTGGGTCACTACCTTCTTCAATGCTATGACTGTCTTCAGTATCTGTTAACTCCTCACAGGGGTTCTTTGGTTTCTCATACAACTTCCTTAGCACGCTGTTGGGAAGTGCTTTTAAAAAGTTAGCTTTACTTCTTCTAACTTTCTGAGGCTTATCTATTTGCATAAGGTTTTCATCACTTAAACTTTCCCTTATAATGAAAGGCTTTTCATACCTTGGCTTCTGTAGGCTGCCACACCCAGGAGTCAGCTTGTGACGTAGCTTCTCAGGCTGACAAGCTGTTCTGTGCACTGCTCTACAATCAGTTACCAGGAAAACCTGACGTGGGTTTCCACTCTCTGTGTTTCTTGGCAAAAGTGTCACTGTAAAAGGAATCTCCTTTCCTTGTGCCCTTCTGGTTTAGCATAGGAGACTTACTTGGGCTAGGAGAGTTGTTTTCATCAGGCAAGTTGCTTCTTTGGTTTGCTTGGCTTTGGACTCTGTTCCAATACCTCTGGCCTCTCTGGACTTTGTCCCTTTGAGTATACCTCTTTTGGATTCTGTCTCCTGGAGTTGGTTGCACATGGAAGCCTTCCTGTTCCAGGCTTCTCTCACTGGTCCTGCTGCCAGTCCTTCTGACCTCACTCTTGCCACTTCCCCAGCACTTGCTCTTGCCTCTATCTCTCCTCATCTCACTGATCATCTGGTTTCCTTTATAACGGGATTTCTGGTTTGCACGTTCTGAGTTTGAGGACAGGTGAAACTGCTTGTTACTAATGTGATCAATGCTAGAGCTCGTTGCTTCAGGTACTGTGTAATTGTTCATGCGCCCTCTGGCTGAGCTGCACTGGAACTGCGCTCTCTGCCTTTTCTGAGTTCCATGAAAGTCAGGAGTTTTTTTCAACACTGTTTCTTCTCTAGCTCCAGCCTCATGACACTGTCTAGGAATAATCTAATGGTTAGAATAGTGGACTAGAAGCAGTGAAGCCAGGGTCCAAGTCCCACTGCTGCTGTCACTGTGATTTTGCCGAATACTGGAGATAATAGATTGCTATCTTCTTTACACTCTCTGGATGTTTTTCAGCCAGAGCAAGCACTTTCCCAATGCTTATTAGCGCCTAGAGCAGGTCTGAACTTAGATGTGATTTCAGATGTCCAGGATGTTTCTGAAATGAGGCAGTTATGTCCAGGCTCTTGGGAATGCTTATGCCACGCTCCCATTCAGACTTGGACATCCTCATGCTGGGAACGGCCACAAACACGGCTTCTAAAATGGCTCTGGCGATATCTCTAAGCTTTGGACATCACTATGCCCATTTTCAGATGTCCGAAGCATGAATAGAGTTTCCAAAATAACTCCCAAAGTCTCTGTACAGTGCTGACTCAGAATTATATTTTTGGCCATATAATGATGTATACGTCAAAAATTATCCATTCCACACCTTCTTTTGAATATTAACTGGAAGAGCTCACACATATAGTGTAGGAAAATTCTTCCAGTGATTAACAACATTGGTGGGAGTGTCAATTTTCAGAAACTGTTTACCCAAATATGTACCAATTTAACGCGGTAAACTAGGGGCTACGTTTACTAAACTGCGGTAATTTCACTTGTGTTAGGTTCCGCGGTAAAGGTACAGATGCCCATATAAAGGCATGGGCGGTGCATCGTTACAGCAAGACGTATCAGCTAACGCATGTTACAAGGTGCCCTACAAGGCATCTTACAAGGCACATTACAATGTTTTATTGGTATAAATATCCATAGCAAACCTTAGTAAGTCAAGAACTTAAAGATCTAAACAAAAACTTAAAACTAAGATGCAGACAGCAGTCCAGCAGTGAGATGGGGGCTTTCCAGTCTTTTGCATTGAGTGTCACATGTATGATTTTCTCCCAGTTGGTGAGAGGTCTTTCGTGTGCACTAGGTGCAAGGAGCTCTTTGTTCTCAGGGAACGAGTCCGTTCTCTAGAGGCTAGAGTAGCAGACTTGGAAAACATAAGAAAGAGAGAGAGGTACATAGATGAGACCTACAGGGATATAGTCCTGAAGTCCCACCTCCAGTCTGGCAGCATCCCTGTTGCCAGGGAGAAGAGAGGTCACGTGACAGGAGAGCATCACCCTGGTGTGGCAGAAAATGATCCTGTAACTAGGACCTGTCCTCCAGGTGATGTAAAACCCTCTCGCACCGAGGAAGTTTCTCCAGGGCCATGTGCCCATGAGGGAAGGGTTAGGAAAGCCGTTATAGTTGGTGATTCGATCATTAGGCATGTAGATAGCTGGGTGGCTGGTGGACGTGAGGATCGCCTGGTAGCATGCCTGCCTGGTGCGAAGGTAGCAGACCTCATGCGCCACCTAGATAAGGTCTTAGATAGTGCTGGGGAGGAGTCTGCTGTCTTGGTACATGTCAGTACCAATGACATAGGAAAATGTGGTAGGGAGATTCTGGAGGCTAAATTTAGGCTTTTAGGTAGGAAGTTGAAATCCAGAACTTCCAGGGTAGCGTTCTCCGAAATGCTTCCCGTTCCACGTGCAGGACCCAAAAGGCAGGCAGAGCTCCGGAGTCTCAATGCGTGGATGAGACAATGGTGCAGAGATGAGGGTTTTGGATTTGTTAGGGACTGGGGAACATTCTGGGGAAATGAGGGGCTCTTCCGAAGGGATGGGCTTCATCTTAACCGGGATGGAACCAGGCTGCTGGCATTAACCTTTAAAAAGGAGATAGAGCAGCTTTTAAACTAGATAATAGGGGAAAGCCAACAGTCGCCCAAGAGCGGATGGTTTGGAAGAATGTATCCTTGAAGGATACTACCAAAAGCAGAGAGGTTCCAAAAAGAGTAAAGTAGCCCAAAAGCCCTCGAGTATGGAGCAGACAGAGATTAAAGATCCCAAATTACCCATGTCTACCAATAGCCAAATTAATATGAATAAAATACAGTCTCTAAAATGCTTGTATGCAAATGCTAGAAGTCTAAAAAATAAGATGGGAGAATTAGAATATATAGCACTAAATGAGAGGTTAGATATGATTGGAATATCAGAGACATGGTGGAAGGAGGACAACCAGTGGGACACTGTGATACCTGGGTACAAACTATATCGTAATGATAGAGCTGATCAAATTGGTGGAGGGGTTGCGCTCTATGTTAGAGAGGGCATTGAGTCAGAAAGGATTAAAGTTTTGCAGGAAACAAAATTTGCTGTAGAATCTCTATGGATTGAAATTCCATGTAAAAAGGGGAAGGCGATGGCAGAGAGTGTGTACTATCGAACGCCTGGCCAGAATGAACAAATGGATGATGAAATGCTCAAAGAAATCAAGGAAGCTAACAAAAGTTACAGCACGGTAATAATAATGGGTGATTTCAATTACCCTGGTATCGACTGGGTCAGTGTCACGGCAGGACATGCTAGGGAGATAAAGTTCCTAGATGACATAAATGACTGCTTCTTGGAGCAGCTGGTTCATGAACCGACCAGAGGGGAAGCCATATTAGACCTAGTCCTTAGTGGAACACCAGATCTAGTGCAAAAGATAAGGTTGTTGGGGCCACTGGGAAATAGTGATCATAGCATGATCGCCTTTGGTTTAATTAGTGGAGGAGGGATAGTAAGGAAATCCACAGTACTACCTTTTAACTTTCAAAAGGGAGACTATGATAAAATGAGGAAAATAGTTACGAAAAAACTAAAAGGAGCAGTTGCAAAGGTTAAAGACTTACATCAAGCTTGGGTGTTGTTGAAAAATACTATCTTGGAAGCCCAGACCAGCTGTATTCCATGCTTTAAGAAAAGTGGAAGGAAGTCCTAAAACCTGCCAGCATGGTTTAAAGGTGAGGTCAGAGAGGTTGTTGTTGCCAAAAAAGCATCTTTCAGGAAATGGAAAAAAGAGCTTAACGATGAAACCTGGAAACAGCACAAGCACTGGCAAGTCAAATGCAAGGCATTGATAAAGCAGGCAAAGGGAGAATTTGAGAAGAAGCTTGCTGCGGAAGCAAAAACGCGAAATAAAGATTTTTTCAAGAACATTCGTAGCAAAAAACCTGTGAGAGAGTCAGTTGGTCCATTAGATAATAGAGGAGTTAAAGGGGCACTAAGAGGTAACAAGGCGATAGCAGAGAGACTGAATGAATTCTTTGCTTCGGTCTTTACTGAGGAAGATGTAGGGATGTTACCCATGACTGAAGTGGTATTTAAAGGTGCTGAAGAATTGAAGGAAATATCGATACATCGGGAAAATGTATTACAACTATTAGATAAACTGAAGAGTAGCAAATCACCTGGGCCGGATGGTATACATCCAAGGGTGTTGAAAGAACTGAAATATGAGATTGCAGACCTGCTATTAGTAATCTGTGAAATATCATTAAAATCATCTCTAATACCTGAAGATTGGAGGATTGCCAATGTAATGCCAGTTTTTAAAAAGGGTTCCAGGGGTGATCCGGGAAACTACAGACTGGGAAAAATGGTAGTAACCATCGTAAAGAATAAAATTACTCAGCATGTAGATAGTCATGGTCTAATGGGAGATAGCCAACATGGCTTTAGACAAGGAAGATCTTGTCTTACTAATCTGTTATGTTTTTTTGAAAGTGTAAATAAACAGGTGGACAAAGGTGAGTCAGATGATATAGTGTATCTGGACTTTCAGAAAGCCTTTGACAAGGTCCCTCATCAGAAACGTTTGGCAAAACTAAAGAGTCATAGGATAGGAGGCAGTGTACTACTATGGATCAGGAACTGGTTAAAAGATAGAAAGCAGAGGGTTGTGCTAAATGGCCAATTTTCCCAATGGAGAAAGGTGAATAGTGGTGTACCCCAGGGATCTGTGCTGGGTCCGCTGCTTTTTGACATATTCATAAATGAGCTGGAAAGTGGAATAAGGAGTGAGGTTATCAAATTTGCAGATGACACAAAACTATTTAAAGTTGTTAAAACCCAAGAGGATTGTGGAAAATTGCATGAGGATCTTGATAAATTGGAAGACTGGGCATCAAAATGGCAGATGAAATTTAATGTGGACAAGTGCAAAGTTATGCACCTAGGGAAGAACAACCCAAACTATGGTTACACAATGCAAGGTTCCACATTAGGAACTACCTCCCAGGAAAAATATTTAGGCGTCATTGTGGATAACATGTTAAAACCCTCGGCCCAGTGTGCAGCGGCAGCCAAGAGAGCAAATAGAATGCTAGGTATCATAAGGAAAGGAATGGAAAATAAAACAAAAGATATTATAATGCCTCTATACCGTTCCATGGTGAGACCGCACCTTGAATATTGTGTGCAATTCCGGTCGCCATATCTTAAAAAGGATATAGCGTTATTAGAAATGGTTCAGAGAAGAGCCACCAAAATGGTAAAGGGGATGGAAGGATACTCCTATGAAGAAAGGCTAAAAAGGTTAGGGCTCTTTAACCTGGAAAAGAGACAGCTGAGGGGAGATATGATAAGTCTATAAATTAATGAACGGAGTGGAACGGGTAAACATAGATCAATTGTTTACGTTATCAGAATATAGAAAGACTAGGGGACATGCAATGAAGCTACAGGGTAACCTATTTAAGACTAATAAAAGAAAATATTTTTTCACTCAACATGTAATCAAACTCTGGAATTTGTTACCGGAGGATGTAGTAAAGGCTGTTAGTGTAGCTGGGTTTAAAAAAGGTTTGGACAAGTTCCTGGAGGAAAGGTCCATAAACCATTACTAAGAAGGGACCCAGAATATCAATGCTTGACTCAGTAGAAGCACTGCGGAACCTGTGTCTTTTGGGGAAACTGCTAGGTACGTATGACCTAGATTGGCCACTGTTGGAAACAGGATACTGGGCTTGATGGGCCTTGGTCAGACCCAGTATGGCATATCTTATGTTCTTAAGGCACCTTGAAAGGTGCTTTGTAAGGTGCCCTGTAAGGTGCCTTGTAAGGCGCCTTGTAAGGTGCCCTATAAGGTGCCTTGTTAGGTGCCTTGTAAGGTGCCTCATAAGGCACTTTGTAAGGTGCCCTATACAGTAGGGATTCTTAGGCTATGCACCATGGACAAGGCACGTTAGAAGGCACCCTGGGTTACGGAGCCATAGGTTAAGGTGGCCTAACAAGGTTATGGTGCCCTAGATTAGTGTGGCCTAAGGGTTGCAAAGTGCTTCAGGATGACATGCATGACCTGTGAGGAGCAGAGACAGATGTAGCCCTAACACTAGATAGAGCACTCAGGAAAGGCAATGAACAGGTGAGTGAAGGAGGGAGAGCTGGGAACCGCTGAACCTGCCATAGCTGCGGGCATCCCATGTGGCTGCCAGTACTGATGACAAACATGGTGGGGGCAACTATACCACAGCACAGGGTGTTGGCAATGTAAAGTACTGGAAAGACAGTTGGTGGCAGACAATGGGAATACGTGTCCCCCAGTGGAGGCGGAGGTGGCTGGATACTTACAATGATGCAGGTCAGGCACAGGTGAGGCAAGCATGAAGAGGCACAATGCAGGAAAGGGTACCAGCGCAGGACATGGGGTGGCAGCCTGCACAGAAAGACGGGACTCTACACAGCTGACAGACACAGATAGATAGACTGAGGGATTGTTGGCAACTGTGGTGAGGGTAATATGGGCTGGCAGCATGGATCTGTTACAGGCATGCAAAATATCTGAGCTGGACAAGCATGAAAAGAGAGAACAATGAGGAATTGAATCCAAGACCACTGTTTAGAATGTCATTGTACTAACCAGTAGGCTATACCTCTATGGCTTGTTGCACAGCAATGGCTGGGTATGGAAGGACTGCAGGTCACTGCACAAACTATCTGCTCTGAGTGCCAGGATAGGGTAACCCCACCAGTACCCATGATGCAATGCACATGTTGAATAGCTGTCTACAGCTGATCAGCAAATGGGGTCTGCACCTCTCGGGTACCTCAGCTTGAAAAGACGAACTGACAGTGTGTGATACTGGCACAGTGTAGCTACAGACCATGCCATTGTGCAGGTTCTGTGTTCACCCTGAGGGAAAGGATGGGTGCCCAGCACTAGGTCCACAGTACATGTGGTGCTAGAGATAGGTCCTGCTGTACATCCCCATCCCTGCCAGTGTATGACAGGTGTTCCTTGCAGTGCAGCTGAAGGTAATTTGTTGTCCATCTTTATCCTGCAGTCACATGTGGCCCTCTAGGACCAGACACCACCCAGATATGTGTGTACCCCGTGTTAGGGTCTGGCTGACAGGGGCACCTGTTAACAGGGCAGAGGGGTTTCCAGACTTGCATGAGGTTGGTGTAGCAGTGCCTTTAGAGGTCAAAGTGGTATACACTACATCTCCCAAACGGCTCACATTACCCTTTTTGTAGGTAAGGGACAGGTGCCCCAGCCCCAGTGAAGCAACCTCCATCCTGCTGGTATAAAACAGCCCTCCAGGGTTGGTGGGCCAGAGTCATACCTGTGACTGGGGCAGACCCACAGCAATGATGGAGTTAGCTCTGGAAAACCCCAACTGCCTCACACTAGTGTCTATCACTCATCAGCAAACAGCACAGTCAGACTGCACTTTAGAGGTGTTCCAACCATGCACAGTCTAACTGCAGACAGTCTACTAGCCAGTCCCTAGTGCATGCTCACAGAGGAACTATGTGCCCAAGCAGGCATCTCAGTGATTGGGGCCCCAGCACTGGAGACACAAAAGTATCACTAGAGGCAGATAGTGTGGAGCGCTATATGTGAACCTAGACATGCCATGGTCACTGCTCAGTCAGAGTGAGTGCCCTCCCAGCATGCCATGCTGTGGCCACCCTGTCCATGCAGGCGGTGGTCAAACACTACAGTGTCCCAGCCATTGCCCCACACCCTGTGAAGATGCATCCTGGCCAATCCGCCCTGTCTGGGCCATACCCACAACACGTTGCTCCTCATTATGCACATATTCAGGCTAACGCTGGTAACAGTGGGACATTGTGGGCCCGGTGAGGTGTGGGCAGCCATAAAGCAATGGATAGACATACACACGCACACTCCTATTGCAGCATTGGTCTAACAAAACAGACACTCAAGCCACTACAGCTAGCACAAAACACGGCTGCACGCATAATATCTGGATCGTCAAGACAGGAGCACATCACACCCATTCTGAAAGAGCTACACTGGTTACCAATAATTTCACGCATCAAATATAAAACAATCATATACATATTCAAGATCAAGCAACACACCTCAGCAAACAGCCTGATCTCTCTCATACAGACAGATACCAGCACATGACCAAGAAGAAAAAGAACCTCCAACCGAGTCATCACCTCTAATGACTTCAGAAAAGCACGCAAGGACACTACAGAAAGGGCACTCTCTCTTGCTGCGCCAACAATCTGGAACACCCTCCCAGACGATCTTAGATCAACATTGGACCTCAAGGACTTTCGCAAACAGCTGAAGACAACGCTGTTCATAGAACACTATGGACAAGTTACATAATCAATTCATATACCAGGAACGACCAACTTCTTACCCTCAGACACACGGACAAAGAATGTATATCGGCACTTGTTGTTTCTTAACACTAAACATATAGAAGATTGTATTATAGCACATGTTGTATAATAGCGCACAATGTACATAGCTCAATTTATTCTAACACACAACACATCATAATCTCAAACTACGATTTAACCCTGCATGATTATACCATCACCTCTTTTGATTGTTTTGCTGTTATACCGCTTTGATTGTAAGATAAGGCGGAATAGAAATACTATTAAATAAATAAATAAATTGTGCAAAGATAGGGGTGGTTGGCAAACCTGCCCGCCACACTGGTCCTGATCACAGTGCCGACATTGCTAAACTGTGCAGGAGGTTGTAGTAGTGCTCTGGTGATAACTGCAGCTCAATGCTGGGGCCAACAGCCTGACTCTCCATGCATCTTTGGACTGTGGAGCCTGTGGGAGTGGGTGTTTGTACCCCTGTTCGCCGCTGCTTTGGGCTTTGCACATGTTGCTGTTGTATCTGCATTGTAGGGTAAAACATAGGGACATGCTCTACAGGAACCACAGCTGGGGCTTGAACCTGTGACCCTCTGCTTCTGGGCACACTGGCTGGGTATACTGCATCACACTGTTGCCACAGATGCATGGTGGTCCCTGAGGATACCTGTACCTTTCCTCAGCCAGACCTTTTATGTTGAACTGCACACCACATACTAGTATAACGCATGGCCTAGGTGCACTGCAGGCAGGTGCCACTGCCCCATCCAGCACGGGCACCCCCCCCCCCCCCCCGCCATGCTGACATGACCATACGCTTTCGGTGCTGGTAGTGCGCAGTCCCAGGCCATCCACTGTATGGGTAGGTGGTCACCTAGGGAGCAGGGTCTGGGGCATGGGGCATACATGAGCATCCTCACATCCCCCCCATCACCGTCTACCAATAGTCTGTCCCTTCTGCTTGGGGGAGGGTTGGCTGGGGGGATGTCAGGTCAGTGCCCTGGCAAATGTTAGCTCGGGTGGACCAGGTAGATGTAGGTGGATTGTGTTTGGCCTTTGTCAACTGCTGTCTTGCTGATTTCCGGTTTCTATGTTCTTATGTGCCACCTAGGTGCCCACCTAGTCCGCCCTGTGCCCCACCTGCCCCCGCTACATGTCCCATCTGCAGCCCCCTATGCCCCACTTGCACCATCACCATAGTGGCCTTTCATACTTGGGCACTATCCTGTTGCTGGAAATGGAGCACTACTATCACGTTTCTTGGGCTCCCTGTCTATGCTGTACATTGCTGACACTGAAATGGTTTGTCTCTCCTGCAAATGTGCATCTAACAGCAGGTTTTCATTCGCGGTAGGATTCAGCCCTTCAGTTCAGCGCGTTAGTGTGCAGGGAGCCTCTCCCCGCCCACTCCCCGCCCATTGACCCCTTCCCCCGCCCTCTCTCCACCCTTTGCGGTGTTTACCGCGGCTGGGAATGTTAACGATCTTTAGGTAACGTTAACGCGCATTGACTTTACATACCGCGCGTTAACGTTACCTATCGTTAACGTTACCTAACGCATAGTCTGTAATGTTACCGCAGTTTAGTAAACATGCCCCTAGGTGTCTGAAAATTTCCCAACCCTCATCTTATCTCCCTGTTCTCCGATTTGTCCCTTACCCAGCACGTTGCTTGCCCCACAAATGCTTCTGGTCGGACACTAGATCTTGTTCTTACCCTTGATCTCTCCCCACACTTCCCATCCAATTTTTCTACCATTTCCATTCCCTGGTCAGACCACCTTTGCCTTCTTTTCTCCTTCCCTTTCCCTTCCCCCAGTTAATTCGGCCCTCCACCCGACCCCCCTGTTTTGTCTAGACGGCGTCTCACCTCCCACACTCTACGCTCTTTTCCCCCCGCCGCCTCACTTTTTGCCCGGGACTTCTTCACTCTTCCTGTTGATGAACAGGTTCTCACCTGGTCCTCCGCTCTCTCTACCACCCTAGATACTCTTGCCCCCCCTCTTCCTGTTTCTATCCGTCCTTCCTCTCGCCACCCTTGGTATCACTCTGGCCTCTTTCTCCACCATTCCCATCTTCGTCGGGCAGAACGTCTATGGAGGAAGAGGCGCTCCTCCACCTCCTACTCCACCTTTCGTCAGGCCCACCTTTCCTATCGTTCTCAGATATCCTTGGCTAAACAGTCTTATTACTCTCGGCTTATTTCTACCTCTTCCTGCTCTTCTAGACGTCTCTATCTTGTCCTCAAATCCCTCTCCTCAACCTCTACTCTCCCCCCGCGCTCCCCTCTGTCAGCCCCCAGTCCATCCACGCTTGCCGCCTTCTTTACTAACAAGGTCCTTTCCCTCCGTTCCTCTTTCCCCGCCTGCCCCCCCCTCTTTCTCCTCCTTCTATCTCTCTTTATGCTCCTCCCCTTATTGCCTCCCCGCCCCCATCGTTCGTTTTTCCCCACACCTGGCGCTCCTTTTCGCCTATCTCCGCCCCTGAAATCATTAAAACTATCTCAGCTGCTCACCGGACCACCTGCCCTCTTGATCCTTTGCCTTCCTCTTGGCTACTCACCCCCGATCTTGCTCTCATGCCCTACATTCTTTCCATCTGCAACACCAGCCTTTCCTCCGGTTTCTTCCCCTCCAGCTGGAAACATGCTATTGTTTCGTCCGCTCCTGAAGAAGCCTACCCTTGACCCTGCTGTCCCTGCAAACTGGCGTCCCGTCACTAATCTCCCCTTTCTCTCAAAAGTCCTCGAGAAACTGGTATTTTCACAACTTTCTGTTCACCTTGACTCCACTTTCGCTCTTCATCCCCGTCAGTCTGGATTTCGTGCAGGCCATAGCACCGAAACTATTCTTACAGCACTTCTTTCAGAGCTTCACTGTGCTCACGACCATGGTGATTTCTCCCTGGTGGTGTCTCTGGATCTCTCATCTGCTTTCGATATGGTCGATCACCGCACTCTCTTGTCACGTCTGTCTGACTTTGGGATCGGTGGGACCGTTCTGCAATGGTTTCGTTCCTTTCTGTCCTCACGCACCTTCTCTGTGCACTCTCAGCACTCCACTTCCACTCCCTCCCCTTCAGTTTGCAGTGTTCCCCAGGGATCTATTCTCGCCCCCTTACTTTTCAATGCCTTCCTCGCCCCACTTGCCCTGCTCATCCAACAATCTGGTATATCCTTTTACATTTACGCCGATGATATCTTGTTGATTCACCATACCTCCTCCTCCACTCCTGACCTGACACCACTTAACCAATGTCTGTCCTCTATCGCTTCATGGTTTGGGTCTAACTTTCTGCATGCTAATCCCGCTAAGTCTTCCGCAATCTGGTTTTCCTTTGGTCTTCCCTCTCCATGTTTGTCACCTGTAATGCCTTCCCTTCCAATTCCCGTGGTTCCTACTCTTCGTTATCTGGGTGTCACCCTGGACTCATCTCTCTCCATCCACCACCATATTTCTTCTGTTATCCGTACCTCTTTCTTTCATTTACGTAAGATTCGTGCCGTTCAATCATCACTCCCCCCTGCCTCTGTTACCACCCTTGTCCTCTCTTTAATCATGACCCGGTTAGATTACTGTAACGTCATCTATGCAGGTCTACCTTCCCTACAGCTTCGCCGTCTCCAATTAATACAGAATGCTGCCGCTCGTCTCATTACCGGTTCCCCAGCCCGCTCTCATGTGTCACCCTCTCTCCTTGCCTTGCACTGGCTTCCGGTTAGGTTTCGCTTTATCTACAAGGTTCTTATCCTCACGCACAAAGCCCTCCATTCCAGCACTCCCCAATACCTGTCCGATGTCATTCACCTCCAACCCTCTCCTCGCCTTCTCCGATCTTCCTTCGGCAACCGTCTTTTCCTTCCTTCACCTGCCCAGGCCCGTTTAGAGCACACCCGACACTCAGCTTTCTTTTTCCTAGGTCCAGCCTTATGGAACTCACTCCCTTCCTGCCTTCGTCTGGAACTTTCCTATCCCCGCTTTAAAACTCTCCTTAAAACACATCTATTCTGTCAAGCCTTTGATCTCCCTGTCTCTGACAATGGTGCCTCGTCCTCTGGTCGCCCTCCCCAACCTCCATAAACCTCCCTTCCCTGTCTGTTCCACTTCCATTTCCCTTTTCCTCTTTCCGCCCCCTGCCCTTCGCCTTCCCTGCCCTTCTGGGCTCTTTTCCCCCTTCCGACTTTCTTTCTACCCTGTCCTGTCCTATTGAATTTGGCGTTCCTTTTCTGGCTTTATTTTCAGTAGCCCGTTTGTTGTACTGTACACCGCCCTGATGCTTCGGCCTGGGCGGTTCATCAAATAATGCAAATAAAGATAAAGATAAAGAAAAGCATGTGTAGGGATAAGCAACATGCATTTTCTTACTCAGGTAAAAAGTAAATAGGCTTAGGGGGGAGTTCGCTGAGGCGTGATATAATGCACATTGCATACACTTTCAAATCAATCCAAATTACTTTGTGTGGAAAAAATACGCATTGAAAAAGCAGGTGGAAATCTCTGTGAGTACTTTTTCCCTTCCCTCTCCCACTGAAAACAGCTGCACAACCAGCAGGCAGTAGTATCCATGGACGTTGCATCTCTGTGGGCAGGTTTAAGAACTGCCCTTTATGAAGGGGCTGATATTCAAAGGATTTGGACATTGTGGCTATTACAGAAACTTGTCTAAATGAATCGCATGATTGGGATATAGTAGCCATAGCTGACTATAATCTATTCAGAAGAGACAGAGAAAATGGAAGAGGAGGAGGAGTAGCCTTGTATGTCAAGGGCAATATTAAAACTACTGAAATGCAGGGGGCATGGGGAAAAGAAGAAGCACTCTGTATTGTGTTGGAAAGAGGAGATGGCACTGTCATCCATACTGCTGTAGTATACAGACCTCCAACACAAACTAAAGAGATAGATAACAAATTGATTATAGATATTGCCAAGATAGCCACAAAGGGAGAAGCGATCATATTGGGTGACTTGAATCTACCTGATGTGGATTGGATTACTCCTGCAAATCTGGATAGAAGCAAAAAATATTGTGGATGCTCTCCAAGACACATTACTTAGACAAGTGGTGATGGAACCAAACAGGGAAAGCTCAACGCTGGATTTAGTGCTCACCAACAGTGATAGCATGTCGAATGTCTGCATGGGTGCCCCTGTGAGCAGCAGCGATCATCACACAGTGTGGTTTGAGATAAAAGCCATGGTACAGGCCAATCATAGCAAGCTCAAGGTCCTAAACTTCAAAAACACAGACTTCAATAAAATGGCCGAGTACCTTTAAGTAGGAGCTGACAGGGTGAAAGGAGATAAGGGAAGTGGAATTGAAATGAGCTAAACTAAAGGTGGCAATAAAAGGGGCAACAGATAAATATGTAAGAAAAGTAAACAATACAAGAGGAGAAGAAAACCTATTTGGTTTTCCAAAGAAGTGGCTGCTCAAATAAAGGCAAAAAACACAGCTTTCACAAAATTCAAAAGCTTGCAAACAGAGGAACACAGAAATGAATACAGAATCAAACTCAAAGAGACAAAGAGAGAAATAAGGATAGCAAAATCAATTGTAGAGGAAAAGGTGGCTAAAGATGTGAAGTGTGGCGACAAAACTTTCTTCAAGTATATTGGGGAAAGGAAGAAGATAAGAGGTGGAATTGCAGGACTCAGAAGTGCTTTGAACGCACTCGTGGAAAGTGACATTGAAAAGGCGAAATTGCTAAACGAATACTTCTGCTCTGTTTTTACTAAGGAAAGTCCTGGAGAAGGACCACCTGTGACTCCCAAATATAAAACAGAATGAAGTAGATACCACACCATTCAGAGAGGATGAGGTTTTAGAACAACTTGCAAAACTGAAAGTGGACAAGGCCATGGGACCGGATGAGATACATCCCAGGATAACTGAAAGAGCTCAGAGAGGTTCTTGCAGGGCCGTTAAAGGATGTTTTCAACAGATCCTTGGAAACAGGAGAGGTTCCTCAGGACTGGAGAATGGCTGATGTCGTACCTCTACACAAAAGTGGTGACAGGGAAGAAGTGTCAAACTACAGGCCTGTGAGCCTTACCTCAGTGGCAGGAAAAGTAATGGAGGTGCTCCTGAAAGAGCGAATTGTGAACTTTCTCAAAGCCAACAGGTTGCAAGATCCGAGGCAACATGGTTTTACCGAAGGACGATCTTGCCAAACAAATCTGATTGAAATCTTTGACTGGGTGACCAGGGAACTAGATCAGGGGCATACGAAGGATGTCATCTACCTGGATTTCAGCAAAGCCTTTGATACTGTTCCTCATAGGAGGCTTATCAATAAACTCAGTAGTTTGGGGATAGATTCCAAGATGGTAAATTGGATCAGAAATTGGTTGACTGACAGATGACAGAAGGTGATGGCACAAGGAGCTCACGCGGATGAAAGGAAGGTGATTAGCGGGGTGCCCCAGGGGTCGGTCCTGGGCCCAGCACTGTTCAATGTATTTGTGAGTGATATTGCTGAAGGACTGCATGGAGAAGTCTGTCTTTTTGCAGATGACACGAAAATTTGCAACAGAGTGGACTCCCCCGAGGGAGTGGTTAACATGAGGAATGATCTACAAAAGCTGAAAGAATGGTCTAATGCTTGGCAATTAAGATTTAATGTGAAGAAGCGCAGAGTCATGCACTTGGTAAGCAGAAATCCAAGGGAAATGTACGCGATAGGGGGCGAGAGATTGGTGTGTACGGATCAGGAGAAAGACCTTGGAGTGATTATTTCTGAAGATCTCAAGGCGGCAAAACAGTGCGACAAGGCGGTTGCAAAAGCCAGGAGGATGTTGGGCTGCATACGAAGAGGAATTACCAGCAAAAAGGAAGAGGTACTTATGCCACTCTACAAGTCACTGGTGAGGCCTCACTTGGAATACTGTGTTCAGTTTTGGAGACCATATCTTGCAAAGGATGTAAAAAGACTGGAAACTGTTCAGAGGAAGGCGACCAAAATGATTTGGAGCCTGCATCAGAAGCCTTATGAGAAGAGACTTGAAGACCTAAACATGTACCCTTTGGAGGAGAGGAGGGACAGGGGAGATATGATTCAGATCTTTAAATACTTAAAGAGAAATAATGAACAAACAAACCTCTTCCAAAGACGGAGAAGCTGCAAAACTAGAGGGCATAACATGAAGCTACAAGGTGGTAAATTGAAAGGCAATGTCAGGAAATACTTTTTCACTGAAAGGGTGGTGGATGCTTAGAATGCCCTCCCGATGGAAGTGGTGGGGGCAAATACAGTGATGGAATTCAAAAGGGCATGGGACAGACACAGTGGATCCCTTTACAGCAACAAGAAAATATCAAAATAATCTGAACCATCTAATTCCTTAACAAACAGGGGTGTCCTACATGGAGTGGTGGGATCACCCCTAAACAAAGACATGGGGAAGGGGGGCCTGCACAGAGCGGCAGGTGCACCTACTCTTGACATCATACTGGGCAGACTAGATGGACCATACTGGTCTTTATCTGCCATCATTTACTATGTTACTATGTTACTATTATTTACAGACCTGTAAACCATGTAAATGCCACTGAGCTGGATATTCAGTGGCACTAACACAGTTTATGTTCCTGAATATCCCCAATAATCTCTGCTACATGCCCCGATGCTGACTGCTTAGCATCGGAGAGCATCGTGGGCATTCTGGGGGCAGCACCAGCGCTAACTGGGCAGCAACAATATTGCACCGCTGCCTAGTTAGCACCAGCAAAAGCTGGCCTATCTTTACCCATGGAGCTAACTGGGCAGTAGCTCAATATCGCCACTGCCTGATGAGCTTCTACGGGCTTGTGGGCTGTGTAGTGACCCCGCATATTCAATGCCAGGGCCGCATATTAAAGGATTAAAGGATGGCAGCAACAGCTATGCGCCATAGCAACGCATAGCCATCCCAGAAGTGTATTGGGCACAAAATATTCTAGGTAGTATTTGGACTATGTCTTTTGCTGCAATTTGAGTCCAGTGGAAATAGAAAACACCTGATGACATCCTATTTATAACCCCCTTCTTTATGTTATAGCACTGATTTCAAATTTTTTCTTCACCTGCAAATTAAATAAACTCAGCTCTCAACATTTCCTCATATGTCATGTTATATAAACATCTTATCACCATGTTGCTCTCTTCTAAAACCTTCTCCCGATTCTTTCTCTTGTGTAATCCTACTAAGTTTTTTTAAATGTTGAGTAGACTGCAATAAATACTTTACTTGTGTTACAATTGATATTATTTTTAATATATCCCACATTAACTATTTTTTAGACTAGGCTTGCATAACAACTAATATTCAATTGGTGATCTGCTATAATCCCAAAATCCTTTTCTGCAATGTTGCTTAGCTAGTCATTACTATATTGCATTTAGTTAGAGGAGCTTTCTGTAGTAACTTTCATTTGTCCTTGCTAAATTGTTCTTTATTTGTGACTACTTCTCCAGCTTGTGTAGATAAATTTAGGGGCTTGTTTACAAAGCCGCAGTAGCGGTTTCCAATCGTTATTGGAGACGCAGCCCCATTGATTTCAATGGGGCCGCAGCTCCGATAACGATCGGAAACCACTACAGCGGCTTTGTAAACAAGCCCCTTAATCTCTAATCTCATCTGGGAATATGTAGGACTTCAAGTGCATAGTAAAATTAGACATAATCTGATAACACAGGAAGTCAGTGACAGGGTTAACGAGTTCACAGATGGCTATGTGTTAACAGGGATATAGGCTTAGTTTAACTAATGATTTATCTAAGACAATCAGGAAGACTAGTGTAAACATACAACAGAGAAAAATGGATTATTAGAGCTTCATCCTGTCAGCAAATATTTTCTAACTCTACTATAAGGAAATGCATTTGGTTCGTCAGTGTGCCTTAAAAAATGTGGTGCATGCAAAATCGATTTAAGGTACCTTAACCTATGAAATAAAAAATATACAATTTGTGTGTATTAACAAGTTCAAATGTGCACTAACATTTTTTATTAAACTGAATGTGTCAAGAAAACTGAACAGCACGCCTTGAAAATCGAGAAAAATTCAACAAATGGCGAAAATGTACCAAAAGGTTTTGCCCATGCACTTCCCTACTCTGTACACTTGTGCTGTGTCACCTTGATAGGATTACCAAAATGGTTTCAAGTCATTAGAGACAGATTGCATCTATGGACGCGTATACTTACAGTTTCTCTTAAAAAAGCAGAACTAAACATTCACAGCTGCAATGGAAGAAAACCAGAATCAGCTGAAACCAAATTTAAAGACATGAATACATCTGGTAAATGTAATTGGTGGAACCTGATGGCAGAAAGGCATAGGCATGGAAAATTAGAAAAACAGGCTGCAGCATGATATATAGTATACTGGAAATGTTGTGCTTTTGTAAGAAACACTCATTGCTGAAGCACACTACTGTTTGAGGAGGACTGTATAAATCATCCGATTTCATTGGCCTCCACTGTTTGATGCTTTTTCTGTTTCATAAGGGTACACCAGGGCTTAACATGCAAAAATGCACAATATTAATAAAAAATAAGTATTTTTGTGTAGTAGGAACTTGATGTTATAACAGGACATCTACATAAGCAGTCTAACAAAGCAACTATTTTAAACCTATTTTATAAAGACAACGTAAGCATCTATGTGCTGTAATAAAAATAGGCTCCTAGATCCAGCTCTAAGAGCACACAAATGCCGATGCACAAATTTATAGCTGCTCTGAAAAAAAGATGCAAATAAAATATATATATATATAAAAATATAAAAACCAATCAGTGTAAAAATATGCACCTTGCTTGATGGCATGTATTTTGCTGGTGGGAGTGCGCATGGGCAGAGTATGGGCAAAGTATGGTCAAAGCGCACAAGTATGGCCATTATAGAATACTTTAACTACATACGTCCTTGAATAAATGTAGGTGTGGGCATTACTCTAGCTCTTGGGCTGATGCGAATGTCCACGCCATCACTTAGGCATGATTTCTGTCACCTAGGCTAGTCTTTTATCAGGACAAGTAGATGCCTACTCGTTTCTATGAAATTGGCTTAACTTTTTTTTTTGTTTATAGTGCTTAATATAGGTTTAACATAGGCATCTTAAAAAACACATTAACTAGGCATCCGCTTCAAAAATTACCCACATGGAGGATAATTTTATAACAGTTGCCTAGTTTTAGGCACCTAGAATGTGCCTATCCTGAGCCTATTTTATTAAGAAAAGAAAGCGTCTATTTTTCTTTATTAAAAAAGGGAGTGCAAGTGGTGCAAAAATCTAGGCCCCTTTATTTGGAAGTATGCGCCTAAGTGATAACTTAGGCACCTAAATCTAGGCATCTCCTAGGCTTCACCCAAGTTCCATCCTGTGCACACCCACACTGAAAGTAGGGATGATTGCACTTAGGTGAACACCTACTGAACAGTGTCCCCCTAAAGATGCGCCTAAGTGCTCACTTAGGCACCTAAGTCCTTTACAATAGGGACTTAGGAACCTAAACGGCACATAATTTTAGACAACCCCCTTACAGAATCAGCCCCTTAGTGAATCCCACCTTTATTCTGACTAAAGTATGACCCCAAAAACGCACAGGTTAAAAGTGTGTTTTTGGGGTCATATTTCTGTGCACATACTTCTTGGGGGTAATTTTATAACAGCGGGCCTAGGTTACATGGGCAGGAAGGTACCTATTTTATGCCTATTTTATACAGGCGCATAGGTGTCTGTTATTTTATAAGATACTTCTGCAAAGCAACAGCAATAGTGCATACTTTGAAGGCATGGATATTATGTCTGCTGAAGAGCAGGTGTGAAGATCAACCTTTACTACAGGTGTGCCCATGCAAGTTTTATAAAACACCTATGTAAGTCATGATTCTGACCATACTCTGCCCAATGTCCATCCTCTACATGCCTCCTGTGCAAATACTTTTAGTCATGACTGCTCCTGCCCCATTCACCACTTGGACCACAAGTAGAGTTGCCAACTTTTTCACCGAGAAAAACTCAACACCTGTGGCTCGCCATGCTCCACCCATTCTCCACCCCTAGTCCCACCCCTGCCCCGCCCCCAGCCCCACCCACAAAAATTACTGAGGATACGTGTAGGCTAACTTCCTTGATCAGATAATAATTAAACTGGGAACCCCAAAATCCAAACATGAAATGTACAACACTGGAGAAATAAAACTATAAAGTAATTTCCTCTTGCACTAAACAAAAACGCAAAGATGTTAGCAATACACACTTCCCAGACCAGACATATTTCAGTTAATAAATTCAAAATAAAAAGTATTTTTCTACCTTCTGTTTGGGCGTTTTATTTTTCAGTTGCAATTGCTCCAGCCACTTTCTTCTGGTTTCTTCGTGTCTTCTGCGAGCTATCCATTTGTCCTTTCTTCTCTTTTAGATGTTTTCCATTCTCTCTCTATTTCTGCTTTAACATACTGATTGTTTCCTTTTTGCTCTTTCCCCCAATTCTTTCTTTATTCCTTTATCATCCGTTTAAATTTCACCCTTCCATTCTCAAGCCCCTCTTACTCTCCCAATACCCGGCCCATCATAGACTTTTCTTCCACACAAAATATTTTTTCCCCTCTCCATTCTCATTCCCCATCCATTCTAGTCCTCCCCCAAAATCAGTTCCCTTATAGTTCTAGACCCACCCAGCATCCACTCCCTTCTAGTCCAATTCTCCCATACCCCACATCAGCCCATTTCCAGTCCTATTCCAGCTCTTCATCAGCCCATTTCCAGTGCTAGCCCTCACATCAGAGGCCATTTCCAGTCCTAGCCCCCCCCCAATCACAGCCCATTTGCAGTCCAAGTCCCCCCGCACCATCATAGCCCATTTGCAGTCCTAGCCCCCCCCACCATCACAGCCCATTTGCAGTCCTAGCCCCCCTAATCACAGCCTATTTCCAGTCCAAGTTCCCCCTCCCTCCACCATAGCCCATTTCCAGTCCAGGTTCCCCCCCCATAGCCCTTTTCCAGTCCAGGTCCCCTCCACCCCCATCACAACCCATTTCCAGTCCATGTCCTCCCCCCCCATAGCCCTTTTACTGTCCATGTCCCCCCCCCCCCATCACAGCCCATTTCCAGTCCAAGTCCCCCCCTAGCCATTTTCCGGTCCAGGCCCCCCCCATCACAACCCATTTCCAGTCCAAGTCCCCCCCCCCCATAGCCCTTTTCCAGTCCTGGTCCCCCCCCCCCATCACAGCCCATTTTCAGTCCAAGTCCCCCATCACAGCCTATTTCCAGTCCTAGGCCCCCCCACCATCACAGCCCATTTGCAGTCCGAGTCCTCCCGTACCATCACAGCCCATTTGCAGTACTATCCCCCCTAATCACAGCCCATTTGCAGTCCTACCCCCCTAATCCCAGCCTATTTCCAGTCCAAGTTCCCCCTCCCTCCACCATAGCCCTTTTCCAGTCCAGGTCCCCGCCACCCCCATCACAGCCCATTTCCAGTCCATGTCCTCCCCCATAACCCTTTTACAATCCAGGTCCCCCCCCATCACAGCCCATTTCCAGTCCATGTCCCCCCCATAACCCTTTTACAATCCAGGTCCCCCCCCCCCATCACAGCCTATTTCCAGTCAAAGTCGTCCCCCCCCCCCCATAGCCCTTTTCGGTTCCAGGTCCCCCCCCCCATCACAACCCATTTGCAGTCCAAGTTCCCCCCCCCAGCCCTTTTCCAGTCCAGGTCCCCCCCCCCATCACAGCCCATTTGTAGTCCTAGCCCCCCCCCCCATCACAGCCCATGCAGTCCTTGGCCTGCCCCCCACCCCGACCAGCACGAAGGGAGGCCCCAGCTAAGACCAAGGGGGTCAGTGGGGTAGGGGGAGGGCCAGGGTGGATGCATTTGGGGAAGGAGCCTAATTGGAGTAAGATGGTTAGGAGGGGCCTTGGGGGAAGAAGGCCAGGTTGGGATGCTATCCGTGAGGGAGCGAGATTCTGAAGGGAGTTATGGATCAGTGGGGGAGGGGGGGGTTGATAAGCAAAGGTTTTGATTCTTTGTGGGGAAGGGGGCACCGATGCAGCAGGGGCATTGATTTGCCTATGGGCAGCAGCCACACTACAGGGCTGCCGGTAGCAGGGATGCACTTAATGATACCTGTTGAGGTGGTGGTAGGTGCAGCCATGCTATTGTCAATAGTGTCAGCTAGTACACGGAATTATCCCTCACGTTAGCTGTCACCGTCTGACTTGCCCACTCTTTGCCCCGATCCTGCCCACATTTCTCCCCATAATAATGTGGAAATATCTCTGCACTGTCTGTTTAGTGCCTGCACTGTTAGCACAGGAGGGCACATGCTGGACAGCACACACTCAAGTCCATGCTAACAGTTAGTGCAGCTTAATAAACATGCCCCTAAATGTTCAGAACCTTTGCAGATGATACACTCTTCCTTGTATCTAAGCAGATGTAGACTTTTTTATAAGTTGTACAGTGTATGCAGAAGCATTACAAATAGGGGCATTGACTGAGTGGGTGGGAGGATTGTGTGTACAATATGTGAGTGTGGGACTGCATGGGTGGCAATTTGGTGAAGGGTATATGAGTGGGTGGCGTGCATAGACAGTAGTGGGTAGGTATGGATGGGTGGTGTTTGAGTAGGGGGTGTGAGGGTGGTGCACTTTTTCACACTTATTCACTTGTGATGCTCTCAAGCTTCCTCTTCTCCCAGTCTCTTAATATCTTTTCCCCATCCCCCTGTACTTACTCTCTCTTAAAATGTACCCCTTCCTCCTTCCCATCAGGCAATCTTCCTCTAACCTTCTTGTGGCAATGGGCTTCTCCACAGTTGTGAAAACGACTCCCCCCTCTTTAGCTGACATAGATTTGGACCCCATCAGCCAGCTGCTGTATGTGCCACTACAGGCATCTGCCTCCGCTTCAGATGAGGGGTAGAATTCCCACCAGCACACCCAAGACTGAGCTGACACAACCATAGATTTTCTTAGAAACAAAGAAACATAATGGCAGAAAAAGACCATATGGCCTATCTAGTCTGCCCTTCCATATCAACTACTACAATAGTCCCCTTTTTCCCTTTAGAGACCCTCTGTGTTTGTCCCATGCTTTTGAGAATTCAGATACTGTCATTATCTCTACCACGTCCACTGGGAGTCTATTCTACACATCTACCACTCTTTCCGTAAAGAAATATTTCCGCATAATACTCCTGAGTCTATCCCCTTTCACCTTCATCCTATGTCCCATTGTAGCAGCGTTTGCTTTCAATCAAAAGAGGCCCGAGCAGTGCATTATTTCCTGGTTCCTGCTGATTCCTACCTGATTGGCTTGGTCTCCCGCTTCCACTCCTCTGATTGGGGCAGCTGGTCTTCCTGGGGCTATAACATCTAGCCTCCGACGCGGGACGCTGAGCAGTGCATTATTTCCTGGTTCCTGCTGATTCCTACCTGATTGGCTTGGTCTCCCGCTTCCACTCCTCTGATTGGGGCAGCTGGTCTTCCTGGGGCTATAACATCTAGCCTCCGACGCGGGACGCTGAGCAGTGCATTATTTCCTGGTTCCTGCTGATTCCTACCTGATTGGCTTGGTCTCCCGCTTCCACTCCTCTGATTGGGGCAGCTGGTCTTCCTGGGGCTATAACATCTAGCCTCCGACGCGGGACGCTGAGCAGTGCATTATTTCCTGGTTCCTGCTGATTCCTACCTGATTGGCTTGGTCTCCCGCTTCCACTCCTCTGATTGGGGCAGCTGGTCTTCCTGGGGCTATAACATCTAGCCTCCGACGCGGGACGCTGAGCAGTGTATTATTTCCTGGTTCCTGCTGATTCCTACCTGATTGGCTTGGTCTCCCGCTTCCACTCCTCTGATTGGGGCAGCTGGTCTTCCTGGGGCTATAACATCTAGCCTCCGACGCGGGACGCGTAGCGGGCGCGTGCCCGTGTCGCGTGCCCGAAGGGGCGTGACCAAAGGGGCAGGTCCTGCCCCTTCGGCGCAAATTCGGTGTTTGAGCTTACTGTGAATGGGGAAACGGAAGAAACGTTTGCTGCCGGTGGCTCAACCAAAGGCGGTAAAAATTGTTGGGCCCATGGATGCACATGTCTCCGTTGGTAAGCCACAGTCACAGAACATTATATCGGATGCCTCCTCTGATGAAAAGTCGACCGTAAGTACTGGGTCTTCTGTTTCTTCCCCGCTCGTGGTGAACTCCTCCCTGGTAAACCGAGACAAGGTCTCTCCTCTAGTTGTTTCCACTGAACTTAGTCTTGATAAAATAGAGCCGCCTATCCTTTCTTCCTCTTTTTTACGGATGGACTCTGTCGCTGATTCATTACCTCCTCCGTTGCCATCAGTGGTCTCTTTTGCTGGTTCAGGTGAACCTCGTGTAATCCCAGAAGAAGTATCTTTGAAAGACGTTTGGACTATGTTATCGAGAATGGAATTAGCTTTGGATTCGTCTCTTCAAAAGATTTCTATTTTCTCGAAAGAAACTGTTGTAAAGCTTTCAGATCAGGAGTCCCGGCTGTCTGCTGTAGAGAAAAGCATTGACTCCTTTGAGACTCGCTTCTCTCCTCAGCAGACAGTCGTTACTTCCTTGGTACAGGATGTTACCTCTTTACGTTCTCAGCATGAAGTTCTTGAGAACTCCTTGCGTTCCAAGAATCTCAGACTGTTGAACTTCCCTAAAACGCATTATTTGGCACCTCTTATGCTGTTTCATAAATATTTGAAAGAAGTATTGATGATTTCGGATGCAGAAGCTATTTCCCTGTCTAATATTTATTATCTTCCTTCCAGAGACACGGCCCTCCAGGCTGAGCCTCAGGAAGGACGAGTTGAGGGAGAACCCAAGGGTTCGGCCTCTTTAAATATTTCCGCATTTTTGGAA
The DNA here is from genome assembly GCA_033557465.1 of Ichthyophis bannanicus. Taxonomy (NCBI): domain Eukaryota; kingdom Metazoa; phylum Chordata; class Amphibia; order Gymnophiona; family Ichthyophiidae; genus Ichthyophis; species Ichthyophis bannanicus. The sequence goes on from CM066035.1 coordinate 435,121,003, forward strand.
TCCTCTCATGATGAAATTCCCACGAGAGCCACGTTGTTGGTTACGGTGGCTTCAGATCTGGACAGACAGAGAATATTTCGTGCATACTTCAAGAAAAAGTTCGAGATGTTTTGTGGCTCTGCTATACAAATTTTTCCTGATGTCTCGAGGGCCACTCAGTGGAGGCGAAGAGCCTTCTTGGAGATTCGCCCACGCATTTTGGCCCTGGGAGCATTATTTTACCTGAAATTTCCCTGCAGGTGCCATATTATCTATCAAGGAACTCGCTATATTTTTCATGAAGTTGCGCACCTTTTGGAATTTTTGAAGGGTAAAGGTTGAGTCATTTGTAATTCTTGTCTTTATCTTTGTTTCTTTAATGTAAATCTTTGTTTTGTGCTAGGGTTACCAGGTCTGGTCATGGTGGGTTTATTTTTTTCTATCTGTTTTGGACTGCTCCTGGATGTGGACTATAAAATATTGTTTCTTATTTTAGAAATTTATTATGGAGGTAGGGTTGTTCCCAACCTCTTGATAAGGTTTGTTCATAATTTGTAATGTTTCTTTATTCTTTAATAAAATTTAAATATATATTTAAAAAAAAAAAAAAAAAAAGAGGCCCTTCTCCTGTGCATTTATGCCACGGAGGTATTTAAACGTCTCTATAATATCTCTTCTATCCCGCCTTTCCTCTAAAGTATACTTATTAAGATCCTTAAGTCTGTCCTCATATGTTTTATAATGAAGACCACTAACCATTTTAGTAACTACCCTCTGCAGCAACTTCAACCTGTTTATATCCTTTTGAAGATGCAGTTTCCAGAATTGCATGCAAAACTTCAAATGAGATCGCACCAAAGGCTTACACAAAGGCACTATCACCTCCTTTTTTCTGCAGGACATTCCTCTCCTTATGCACCCGAGCATCCTTCTAGCTTTTGCCGTCGCCTTTTCTACTTATTTAGCCACTTTAAGGTAGTCAGGCATAATCATGCCCAGGCCCCGCTCTTCTTTTGTGGACGGAAGTCCTTCACCCATTATACTGTACCACTCTCTTGGATTTTTGCAGCCCAAATGCATGGCCCTGCATTTTTTAGCATTAAATCTCAGCTGCCAAATTCTAGACCATTCTTCAAGCTTAGCTACTCCTCATGTTATCAATTCCTTCCTGGGTGTCTACTCTTTTGCAGATTTTGGTATCATCCACAAAGAGGCAAACCTTACCTGACAGCCCTTTCGCAATATCACTAACAAAGATGTTAAAAAGAATCGGATGTTTATGTTTATGATTATTTATTTGATATACCGCACTACTTTAACAATCAGAGCGGTTCACAATATACAATAACTTAGAAAGTAGGCACAAAGCCAGGAAGTGAAAGGAAGTTACAATCAAAACAGGACAGAGGTAGTAAATAGGCATACAAGATAGAAAGCATAGTAACAATTATAGTTGGGGAGGTGGGTCAAACAGAAGGGGAGGGAATGTCAAAGGCTAGGGGAAAAAGGTGGGTTTTTAGGTTCTTTTTGAAGGTGATGTGATGGGGTTCCAACCTGAGGGAAGTGGGCAGTGAGTTCCAGAGTGCTGGGCAAATGAAAAAGAACGCGGATGAGTGGGTGGATTGGAGGTGGGCGAAAGAGGGAGAACGAAGATGAAGGCGGTTCAGATGGAATGAGCGGGGGCTATGTCTGGGGGTGTGAAGTGTGATAAGATCTGCTAGGTATTGAGGGGTGCTAGTGTGGAGGGCTCTATGAACCAGAGTTAACAATTTCAACTGAGAGCGGAAGGAGATGGGCAGCCAGTGGAGATGCAGAAGGAGAGGTGTTACATGGTCGCAATTGGAAGAGTGTGTGATAAGACGAGCAGCAGTATTTTGAATTCATTGTAGTCTATCTAGTTGTCATTTTGTAATGCCAATGAGAACAGAGTTAGAGAAATCGACACGGGACATAACAAGTGATAGTAGAAGAGTAGTGAGAGCAGGTGATGTGAGAAAAGGGTGAATTGCACGAGTTTGGCGAAGGAAAAAAAAGGAAGTTTTGGTGATATGTGAAATGTGGGCCTGGAAGGAGACATCGGAATCAAAAAGAACACCCAGATAGCGGAGGCAGGAAATTATGGGTACGGGGGATCAAGAACAGATCCTTGCGGCACACCATTGGTAACCTCCTTCTCCTCAGAGTGAGCTCCATTTGCCTGTACCCTTTGTCTTCTCCCACTCAACCAATTTCTAACTCAATCAGCAACTTTAAGGTCCATCTCTAGGGTGCTCAATGTGTTTGTAAGTCACTGAGACAATGTACGAAAACTGGGACAAAATCTCGACGAAAAAAGTCAATGAAAACCGAATCGTATGAAAACTAGGGCATACGAAAACCGAGGTTTGACTGTACCTGTACTCTTTGTTGCCTCCCACTCGACCAATTTCTAACCCAAGCAGTAACTTTAAGGTCCATCCCTAGGGTGCTCAATGTGTTTGTAAGTCACCTGTGCAGAATACTGTCAAAGGCTTTACTGAAATCTAAATATACCACATCTAGGGCCCTCCCTCGGTCCAACTCCCTGGTCACCCAGCCAAAGAAATCAATCAGATTTGTCTGACAAGACCTGCCTCTAGTGAATCCATACTGCCTCATAACCGGTAATCCATTGGACACCAGAAACCTCACTATTTCCTCTTTCAGCAGCGTTTCCAATAGTTTACTCACCACAGAGGTTAAACTTAATGGCCTGTAGTTTTCAACTACATCCTTACTTCTGCTTTTGTGTAAAGGGACCACATGAGCCTCTCTCCAGTCCTCTGGCACCACTCCTGACTCCAATGAGGCATTGAAAAGGTCAGTCAGTGGAGCTGCTAGAAGATCCCCAAGTTCCCTTAGTTTTCTATGGTGTATCCCATCCGGTCCCATAGCTTTATCTACTTTAAATTTAGCTAGTTATTCACAAACACAGTATTGTGAAAATCGTTCAAGATCCCCATCACTTTTGTTATTATTTGTGGGTGTTTTCTGATGTCCTGCTCCTGGCCCTTCATCTGTGAAGAATTTTTGCAAAGAAAACCCCCCAAGTCAATGACAAATGAATTACACTCCAAAGAAGAAAGTCATTGAACATCCCCACCAGTAGCTACCACTGGAAATTAAGACTCCCACACCATTATTTTTTGTCGGGGGCTATCGGTTGGAGAGGAAGGACAGTACCATTCCCCTCATTACCGAAAAAACCCTTTTTAATCAAAAAGGCCACCACGTGCCCAGTCCACTAATATCAAAAGCATTCAATCAGTACTTATCTTGAACAGACAAAACCAGTGTCTTCTTTAGGCGAATATTAACATCCACAATTTGCCACGACATGACATGCATGTTTCGGGCCCCACCGGGTCCTGTCTTAAGTGGTATATCGCCCAAACAATCGCCCACAAGAATGCCGTGAGCCAACAGTTCTTTTTGTAGCTAGAGAATTTTTTCAATTGGCTGTCAAACCACACGTCACAATCAGAGGAGGAGTCAACACGAAAGTCTCTTCGTACACACTCATTGCTCCACCCCCTGAAACATCTCAGTGAAGCCAACCACCAATCAGAGAAGGCTCCACCAATCCAGTTCCAAGTTTAAGCCAGAGGGAATCACAGTTTGCAACTTATATATCCACTGCTGTTCCTTCCACTGAAGACGCTGTTCCCTGTCCCCACCCCGAGGGCTCACCGGGACGTCATCAATGACCCTCCAACGTAAATCCACAAAACTGTGATTCAGAGCCACACAGTGTTCAACCATGGGTGCAGATAAATTCCTTGTCCGGAAGCGGCTCGCATGTTCCCCCACCCTGATCTTCACTGGGCGAATAGTGCGCCCTACATAAAATAAATCACAAGGGCAAACTATAATGTACACCACAAAACTCGTCTGGCATGTAGAAAATCCAAAATAGGAATAAAATCGCCCCGATGGCAGATGACACCACTGTATGCCCTCCATGGTGTTGGCTTTCGTGTTGACTCCTCCTCTGATTGTGACATGTGGTTTGACAGCCAATTGAAAAAATTCTCTAGCTACAAAAAGAACTGTTGGCTCACAGCGTTCTTGTGGGCGATTGTTTGGGCGATATACCACTTGAGACAGGACCCGGTGGGGCCCGAAACATGCATGTCATGTCGTGGCAAATTGTGGATGTTAATATTCTCCTAAAGAAGACACTGGTTTTGTCTGTTCAAGATAAGTACTGATTGAATGCTTTTGATATTAGTGGACTGGGCACGTGGTGGCCTTTTTGATTAAAAAGGGTTCTTTCGGTAATGAGGGGAATGGTACTGTCCTTCCTCTCCAACCGATAGCCCCCGACAAAAAATAATGGTGTGGGAGTCTTAATTTCCAGTGGTACCTTTATCTGTGAACACAGAAAAGAAATATTTGTTAAGCAATTCTGCTTTATCCTCATCAGCTTCTATATATTCCTCCCCTTCACCCTCGAGTCTGATAATACCACTTTTGCCCTTCCTCCTCTCACTAACATATTTAAAAAAGGTCTTAATCCCCCCCCCCCCCCATTTTATTGCATTGGCTATTTCTTCCCTTTTGTATCTTTGCTTTCTACGTTTTTCCAAATATAGATGGAGAAGTGGCCTAGTGGTTGGGGCAAGGTACTTCAGGCCGAAGGTTGGGGGTTCAAATCCTACTAGAGGACAGCAACCTTGGCCTGGAAGGACTGGGGTTTCTAGTCCCACAGGTGCTCCTTGTGGTCTTGGGCAAACCACTTAACCCTCCATAGCCCATGTTCCCTGTAAAATAGTTATCTCCAAGTTATAATGCCCTGTTCAATGTAATTTCAGTTTGTTCAATGTAAACCACACTGATGCAGAATAGCATGGTATATAAGAGAATATAAATAATAAATAAAATAAATAAATAAGATGCCTGTCTTCCTCTCTCTGTGATCTCTTATATTTCATGAAGGCCTCCTTTTCCTTTTATCTTTATTTACCATTCTAAAAAAAAGGTTGTTGCCCTTTAAATAGTTTTGCACACTATTGTTCAACATCCCCCAGCTGTTCCCATCCCGCTAATGACTCCTTGAGGTATAGGTCCATCTTGGCAACCCTCACCTTTGAATGGATTTTATCAGCCCTAGTCCTAATACTGAACCACATCATCTGGTAATCACTGCATACGAGATGATCTCCCACTACAACATCAGAAACACTTTCACTATTGTTAAGCACCAAGTACAGTATGGCCCCTTTACGTGTGGGTTCTGTTACCAGTTGCCTGAATAGTTTGCCCTGTAGAGAATCCAAGATCTCCTTACTTCTTGATGATACCACAGCAGGGATGCACCAATCAATCTCCAGCACATTGAAATTACCTATCAGTAGTAGCACTTCTCTTTTCATGCAATGCTGCGTATGTCTTCTATTAAACCTCTGTCCACTTCTTCTCCCTGTGAGGGAGGTCTGCATATCATGCTAATGTAAATGGATTTCTTTCCCTTTTTCTAGTTTAATCCACAGTGCATCCTCTCTCCCTTTTAAGCCCTGGAATTCTATAGCTTTAATATCATTTTTTACATATCGTTCCACTCCTCCTCCCCTTCTTCCTTCCCTGTCCTTTCAGAAGAAAGTATAGCCTGGTATAATTACATCCCAGTCATGGTTGTCCATGAACCATGTCTCATTAACCACCACTAAATCCAAGTCAGCTTCTTCCATTAAAGCTCCAACATCTGGGACCTCATTTCCCATGCTATAGGCATTTATACATACCACTTTGCAGATGTTTCCCCTTTTACCCATTTCTATAGAGGTTTTTAATCTTTCACTTACCTGGTGGCTTTCATTTACCTGGAGACTTTCTTCACCATCCTTAACAAATCTATTTTAAAGCCCTCTTTAGTAGGTTAGCCAGTCTGCTACTGAAGACATGTTGACCCTTCTTGGACAGATGAATACTATCTCTGCTCTGCAGCCCTTGAACATCATCCCATAGTCCAGGAAACCAAAACGCTCTCGATGACACCATCCACACAGCCATGCATTCACCTCTAGTATACAAGCTTCTCTGCATTGGCCTTTACCCTCAACAGGGAGGATTGAAGAGAACACCACCTGTGCATCTATCTGCTTCACCCTCTGTCCCAGAGCCATGAAGTCACTTTTGATATACTCAGAGGGATACCTACCAGTATCATTTGTGCCAACATTGGGTAATAGTCAGTAGGCTTGATGAGTCTTGGCAAACTCTCTGTAACACCTCGGATTTTGGCACCTGGCAGACAGCATACCTCTCTGGACATCAAGTCTGGTCGGCAGATGGATGCCTCAGTACCCCTCGGAACAGAGTCACCAACCACCACTACCCTTCGCTTCCTTGTGGTCAATGATTCTGCAACTTTGGGGTGCTCAAGCTCTGTTTTTTTTTCTTTCCTGGGGTGAATTCACTTCCTCTACTTCCAGGGCTGCATAATGATTCCTCAGTTCAAGGGCTGGAGGAGTTGGATTGGTGATTCTGCAGGCCCTGGTGACTCGTATCTCACTCATCACTCTGCATGCTCCCATCCTCACTGCTGTTTGAGAGCTTGGATATTTCAAGAAGTATCTCATCAATGTACTTCTCACTTTCTTGACTTCTCCTCAGCCTCGCCACCTCTTCCCTGAGCTCCTCCACTTGTTTTTTGAGAGCTTTAGCATGCAGTTATCCTACACATGGAACTGATCCTTTAGCTGGCATTGGGATCTCTGTCTGGACAGAGGCAGAAGCTATAACGGGGCAACATCTTTAGCAATATGATTTTTCCAAGCCATTGTTTAGTTGGTTGAGCTCTGGTACTTGTTGAAGTAAAAGAGAGAGACCTACCAATGTCCCTGCTTGTCCCTCAGCTGTCTTTTCAGAGAAAAAACAGTTAACCTCTTTAAGTGTATTCTAAAAGTGCTGTTCTAAGTCTCCTACACCACAAACAAAATTTCCTCTTTTGAAATACAGCACCTATGTAACTTTTTTAAAAATGTGCATCAAAACGTTTTTAGGAGCTCTCAGGCAGAGAGCTAGTAATTGAATGTTACACAGTCTTACCTTGCTTGCAATGGAGACCCTGTTAGGAATGCCAAAACTTGCAAGGCTCTCAAGACTTTTATGCGGTCCTCAGCTGCCCTCGGTTCTTTTGCAAGCTAATCAAGGCCCACCAACTCCTGATGAGGTGTCAGTGGCTTCAAAGAGCTGGGAAAGAGAAACCAAAAGCAGAATTTTAAACCTACACCACAACAAAAATTTCCCCTTTTGAAATACAGCGCCTAAAAAAGAATGTAACTTTAAAAATGTACACCAAAACCCTTTTAGGAGCTCTCAGGCAGAGAGCTCGTAATTAAAAGCTACATAGGGGCATGTTTACTAAACTGCGGTAATATTACATAACGCACGTTATGTGATGTTAACGATCGTTACGTGACGTTAATGCGCGTTCTGAGACGGTAACGATCGTTAACATCTCAGAACGTGCGTTAACGTCACGTAACGATCGTAAAGCTCCGCGGCGCGGTAAAACACCGCAGAAGGTGGAGAGAGAGAGGAGAGAAGGGGTCAATTGGCGGAGAGTGGGCGGGGAGAGGCTCCAGGCACACTAACACGCTGAACTCAAGGGCTGAATCCTACCGCAAATGAAAACCTGCCGTTAGAAGCACATTTGCAATATACAGCATAGGCAGGGAAACCCACAAAACGTGATAAGTGTGATACATGTGCATGGAACAAAAGGGCAAATAAGCAGTGAAAATGACCAGAAGAAACGAGCAAAAAAACATAACCCAGCTAGCCAATAGTGATATTGATGGGAAACAGCAATAAACACCACTGAGAAAGCCTCAGAAAAAGATATTAACTGTGGAAGGGTGTATGCTCTGTCCCCATAGATGGTGCATGATCCCACAGTGAAATAGCGCAGATCAGGGCTTCCCCTTGTTAGTGGACAGGTTCACTATGGCGTGCACATGTTCCGCAACAGCAGGGTGGGCATGTCGGAATGGGCAACTGGGCAGATGCCGGAAAAGGGGATACAGAGGGCTGCAGGCGGCACATGCTGTGGTGCAGCTGGGCCACAGTGGGGACTAGGGTGATGCTCAGTTGGCCCATAGGAATGCGTAAACAGTAGAGCCAGACAGCAACTGATGAGGGCCCAACATGGGCATGAGTGTGTCTCCCGCAGTGTCACAGGGGTCAGGACCCAGCAGCTACCCCTAAGGGCACAGAACAGTGGCAGGCGGTGCTGGGGGGAAGCGTGGACGTCCATCCAGGCACCCCTACCCCATTACCCACACCATAGGCAGCTGCCTACCCGCACACTGGATGGCCCGAGACTGCGCACAACCAGCACCACCAGCAGAAGGGCATGGCAGCATGGCGGCAGAGGGGTACTGGTGGCGGAGGGGGCAGTGATATCTGACCATAGCAGGCCATGGCCCAGACCCATGTAGGTGGGTGCTGTGCACTGAAACAAACAGGCTCTGTATGACAAACAGTCATGGTTCCTCCAGGGAATGATCTGTCCCTGTGGCATCAGTGTGGCGCAGTATGCACAGCCAGTGCACTCAGGAGCAGAAGGTCACAGGTTCAAACCCTAGCTGTGGTCCCTGCCAACTCTGTCTGCATGGTTTTTACCAGTAATAAACCGTGGTAAGAAAGATGGAACCTTTTATTGCTGATAGAATAAACATGCCTGGAACACCTACATTTTACTCTACAGAGCACAGACACCACAAACAGGCACATTACCTAGAGCAGAGTCTGCCAAATGCAGTCCGGGAGGGCTACAAATCATGCAGGTGTCATGCTGTCTCCAATAGAAGGACATGTTAGCATGGTGGCGGAGGGCGTACAGGTGGTGGAGGGGGCAGTGGCACCTGGCTGCAGCAGACCATGGCCTATCCCGGTCTAGGTGGGTGCCGTGCACTGCAACAGACAGGCTTCGTATGACAAACAGTCATGGTACCTCCAAGGAATGATCCATCCCTGTGGCATTAGTGTGGCGCAGTAAGCACAGCCAGTGTGCTCAGGAGCAGAAAATCACAAGTTCAAACCCTAGCTGTGGTCCCTGCCAACTCTGTCCCCATAGTTTTATCCAGTAATAGACTGTGGTAAGAAAGACGGAACCTTTTAGTGCTGATAGAATAAACATGCCTGGAACACCTACATTTTACCCTACAGAGCACAGACACCACAAACAGGCGCATTCCCAGAGCAGAGTCTCCCAAATGCAGTCCTGGAGGTCCAAACAACATTCAGGTTCCATGCTGTCTGCAATAAAGATGCCAGTGCTGTATGTTGATGCGCCGCACCCATGGTATGCAGATGTATCTCATGCATATTCATCAGGGACAGCATGAAAACCTGAACATGGTGTGGCCCACCAGGACCGGAGTTGGGAACCCCTGTCCAAGAGCAGTGACCCACAGGGGTGGAAACACCCGCACCCACAGGCCCCATTAGCCACAGCCTCCTGGAGAGGCAGGATGTTGGGCCCTGTGTGCATCTCCCAATACTAGCACTTGCATACCCTAGCAATGCCACCCAAAACCCGGGAATACGGTACACAGATAGCAAAAGGTTGCTATGATAACTGGCACATAGCAATCCCTAAGGTTAGCACAAGTTGCCCAGTGGGCTGTAGCATACCAACCTCTGTGACGTCTGTGGAGTGTGTGCCAGGTCTGGTACCTGACAGTGTCCACCACCTTGGGGAGAGACCTCAACAGTACTGCATACCATAGCCATGCCTGCACTGTGCCCAGGACTGGTGCGGTGTCCTGGGCTGCCAAAAGCCTATATAGGTGCACAATGCTGGCATAGGTGTGGGGGTGTGCGTCAGTCCAGCCAGTGTGTGGTGTTTGCCAACACCCTCTGCAGCCCACTCTGCTAGCACTGTTGCCAGTATTGGCCTGCCAATGTGAGGAGCAAGGTACTGTGGGTATAGCCGGACAGGGCGGCCTAATAAACCAACTAATTGGACTAGATATGAAAGTGAGTCACTGATTCTATACATACCTGAATGATACTGAGGCTACTGAAGCAACACAATGGCCTAGGACAGTAGATTACAGACAAGGTGGTTCACAGCAAACAGAAAAAAATGGTAAAAGAAATAAATGAAGATTCTATAAGGAAAAGCTGGAAACAATTACTCATAGCTGACCAGAAAGGGTTGATGGGAGAAAATTTCTATATAGAAAGGCATAATAAGGTTGCACACCTCAAACACTGGAGCGTTGTAAATACTAGTATAGTTAGTTGCGATATAAATGGGCTAAATATTCAAACATCACTGTCCCGGAAAATCACTGAGATTGTGACCCATAGAGAATTGTGGAGAAAAAATGTTGTGATCACCTGAGATATTGTCATTCCAATGAACAAGAAACTTGATGCAAGGAAATCAGACAAAGTGGTAAAGGAGAAATACATGAGAATGGCAGTGTAATCAAAGTATCAATGGCAAGTGATTATTCTATGGAGAGAAAGAAGATCCTCTAGTCCCCAAAAATGCAATTAGTGACCAATAAAATATGGCAGAAAGATACAGAAATATTTTTCATTATGTTGCGTGCCACAGGTCTGATAAAAAGAAATGTCCAAGTAGATCTTCATAGGTTGCTTATCATATTATGTCCTTTGAACTCCAGAAGGAAGCTCTCTTTGGCATGATGCAAATACCACTACAACCATTAACAATAAATTGGAGAGACTGGGATCATGCTCCACATGCGCCGGCTTAGGAATGAGGTTCATTACTATCATGAAATGCACAAAACGAACCCTTTGGAGACATGTCTTCAAGAGTTATCATTTCAATAACTGCTTTTTGGATAGATTCCATGAGGTTTATTTCCTTTAAGGTGCAGTCTCCAGATTTGTGCAGAGTATTTCGAATGAGATCTCAGCAAAGAATTATGTGAAGATGCTTTTATCTTCTTTTTCCTGCTGACCACCCAAACCTCCGTCTGGCTTTTGCTGTTGCTTATGCTCCTGATAGGCCATGTTAAGCTGATCAGATACTATCTCCCCCAGTTCCTTCTCTTCTTTTTTTTTAAATTTATAAATGTAACCAATTACAACAATTATTCACATTACCTGAGGAAAGGATCAGCACACATGAAATATAATACAATGCATTAAATCAAACAAAGTATAAATTAGGAAATGAGCCTTCTATGTGCTGAGCATTAATAGCCCACAATACTGCTAGGGGAGGAGAGTCATATAATGAGGCGACAAAAAAAAAGACTTCAACAAATAAGAAAATACATTTTTATCCATATAGGAAGGAAAAAAGGGAACTGCATGGCCCATCTAACATATTAGCATCTTGAAGGGTCGATCTTAAGTTGAACCCATATTGGCTACAACATCAGTAGAGGACTTTCTAGCATCCAAAAACACCTGTTATTGCTTGGGATAATAAAAGATATATCTAAAGGAAGAAGACTTAAGTAAACATTTACATGGAAACCGCAATAAGAAAGAAAATCCTAAGGAGGCAACCTCAGAACACATTGACAGAAATTTGCTTAGGAAATGTCTGGGAATACCCAAACATTTTGACCAGAAAACAATTTTGCAGAATTCCTAAAATAAAGTTTAAGGGTCCAGTCGCGGTCAGATTCCAATACATATGTTACCAAAGATGTTCCTCACCGTACATTTTCCTCATCTGGCCCCTCCAAGACCTGAGTCAAATTCGGGGTATCCAGAGAGGCTACCCCCTTTTCCCCTTCCAAATTTGTACTACTGGAAACATTACTTCATTGAAAGGGGGTAATGCATTCTCTGGCATACCTAATATTTCCAGTAAGTATTTCTTGAAGATTTCAGACGGGGAAATGCCAGGAAAGATAGGAAAATTAACAAAACACAAATTCAATCTTCTGGAGAAGCTATCCAGCTCCTCCAACTTCACATGTATTAAGGAGCTATCTCTCATCAGAGAGACGCTCTGCACTTGCAAAGATTGTACATGAGTTGAAAAAGTTCCAAGCATAGCACTAGCTCCCAAAGCGGCTAGCTCCTGTTGCTGAAGTCAAGTCGCAAGTTCCTGGGTTGCCCCTTCCACCATGTCAAGATGTTTGGAAACTGAACTCTCCAAAACTTCTATTGCCATCCAAATGGCATCCAAAGTAATCACTGGCAGCTTCATCAACATGCTGCCACCGGCCAACCATTGGGGGCTCCCCTCTGGACCTGGTGCCATATGTGCAGTCAAGTGAGAATACTCACCCGGCGCTGTGATGGTAATTCATGCACCGGTCACCAGCATGGAAGTCTCCCCAATGTTGCTGGAGGCCACAGGCAGCGTGTCAGATCCTGGCAGCTTCTTCAAAGACAGCCACTCATCACCACACCTGACTGGAGGGGAAGACAGCCAGGGCGGCAGATCACCAGCAGGTGGAAAGGGCTCTTTTGGAGGTACATGTTGCCTTGGGTTCAGACTCACATCTGATGCTGGAAAGACTGCCCCACCATCAGCTACAGCTCTAACCCGGCAGTGAGAAACGTTGTAATGGGCTGCTGCATCAGTAGAAGGCCAGCTTTGGAGTAAGTTCTGACCTTCCCCTTCCTCTTCCACATAAGTTGATAGGCAACAAAGTCCAAAAGAAAACTCGTAAGGGCAGAAACCACAACAAAGCAACACAGCTGATGCAGGCTAACATGCAGTCACCATCTTAACTCCTCCTCCCTCCTTCTCTTTTTTTGTGCACAGAACTTCAGTCTCAACCATATGATCATCCACTATGACATTAGAAATGTTCTTCCCATTTGTAAATACCAGGTCCACTATTGCCCTCTCCCATGTGGGTTACATTACTAGTTGCCAGCAAGGCAGGATTTAAGATGTTGGTGCCCATAGGCAGACCCTACAGCTGGTGGGAAGAGAATTTTCTCCCTAAGATATCATAGAGCAAGGTCTTACATCAGGTGGAATTAGCCCAGGTATTTGGTGCCTTAAAATTTGAAGCCCTAGTCAGTTGCCTGTGTTACCTATGCCTAAATTCAGGCCTGGTTGCCATAACAGTTCTCCCTGCAGAGAATCTAGTACCTCCCCACTGACAGAGAACATTGCAGCCAGAATGTCCAAATCAACACCTAGCATTTTGAAATTACCTAACAATAACATCTCCCCTTTCATAACAATTTTGTGACTGTCTTCTATTTAATTTCTGTCAGTTTGGTTGTTTCCTTTTATTCAGACGATGGTAATGAAGATCCTTGCAGCTGTTCTCTTCCCTTCTAAATGGAAAATTGGTCTTTTCTGGTCTCAACTAAAAAAGAATAATGAAAAATCATGATCCATATTGTTTGCCTAATTATCATTGTGTTTCAAATTTAGCTTTTATCTAAGTGGTTGAGAAATTGTTTACCATTAACTTAGAGATTTCCTAAGTTGTCTAATGCCATTCATCCCTTTCAATCTGGTTTCAGAATAGGTTTCAGCACTCAGTCTTTCCTTGTATCTCTGACAAATAGAAATAGACTTAGGGGTATGTTTACTAAACTGCGGTAACGTTACATCTCTAATACCTGAGGATTGGAGGATCGCCAATGTAACACCAATTTTTAAAAAGGGTTTGAGGGGTGATCCGGGAAACTACAGACCAGTGAGCCTGACATCAGTACCGGGAAAAATGGTAGAAACCATCATAAAGAATAAAATTACTCAGCATGTAGATAGTCATGACCTAATGGGAGACAGCCAACATGGCTTTAGACAAGGAAGATCTTGTCTTACTAATCTGTTATGTTTTTTTGAAGGAGTGAATAAACAGGTGGACAAAGGTGAGTCGGTTGATATTGTGTATCTGGACTTTCAGAAAGCCTTTCACAAAGTCCCTCATGAGAGACTTTTGGCAAAACTAAAGAGTCATGGGATAGGAGGCAGTGTACTACTGTGGATCAGGAACTGGTTAAAAGATAGAAAGCAGAGGGTAGGGCTAAATGGCCAATTTTCCCAATGGAGAAAGGTGAATAGTGGTGTACCCCAGGGATCTGTGCTGGGTCCGCTGCTTTTTGACATATTCATAAATGACCTGGAAACTGGAACAACAAGTGAGGTTATCAAATTTGCAGATGACACAAAACTATTTAAAGTTGTTAAAACCCAGGAGGATTGTGGAAAATTGCAAGAGGATCTTGATAAATTGGAAGACTGGGCATCAAAATGGCAGAAGAAATTTAATGTGGAGAAGTGCAAGGTTATGCACCTAGGGAAGAACAACCCAAACTATGGTTACACGATGCAAGGTTCCACATTAGGAACTACCACCCAGGAAAAAGATTTAGGCGTCATTGTGGATATCTTGTTAAAACCCTCGACCCAGTGTGCAGCGGCGGCCAAGAGAGCAAATAGAATGCTAGGTATGATAAGGAAAGGAATGGAAAATAAAACAAAAGATATTATAATGCCTCTATATCGTTCCATGGTGAGACCGCACCTTGAATATTGTGTGCAATTCTGGTCGCCGTATCTTAAAAAGGATATAGCGATTTTAGAAAAGGTTCAGAGAAGAGCCACCAAAATGGTAAAGGGGATGGGAGGCTACTCCTATGAAGAAAGGCTAAAAAGGTTGGGGCTCTTTAGCCTGGAGAAGAGACGGCTGAGGGGAGATATGATAGAAGTCTATAAATTAATGAACGGAGTGTTACGGGTAAACGTAGATCGATTGTTTACCTTATCAGAATATGGAAAGACTAGGGGACATGCAATGAAGCTACAGGGTAAACTATTTAAGACTAATAAAAGAAAATATTTTTTCACTCAACGTGTAATCAAACTCTGGAATTTGTTACCGGAGGACGTAGTAAAGGCTGTTAGTGTAGCTGGGTTTAAAAAAGGTTTGGACAAGTTCCTGGAGGAAAGGTCCATAAACCATTATTAAGAAGGGACCCAGGATATCAATGCTTGAACCAGTACAAGCATCGTGGAACCTGTGTCCCTTGGGGAAACTGCTAGGTACGTATGACCTAGATTGGCCACTGTTGTAAACAGAATGCTGGGCTTGATGGACCTTGGTCTGACCCAGTATGGCATATCTTATGTTCTTATGTTCTTAGGTGGGTGCCATGCACTGCAACAGACAGGTCCTGTCTGACGAACAGTCATGGTATCACCAGAGAATGCACTGACTCTGTGACAACACAGTGGTGCAGTGCACAAAACCAGTGTATTCAGAAGGACACAGGTTCAAGTCCCAGCTGTGGTTCCTGCCAACCCAGTCCCCATATTTTACCCACTACTAAAACGTGCTAATACAAACAGAACCTTTATTGCAGATGATGTAAACATGCCCAAAACACCTACATTTTATCCTACAGAGCACAGCCACCATAAACATGCGCATTACCTAGAGCAGAGTCTCCCAAATGCAGTCCTGGAGGACCAAACACCATCCAGGTTCCATGCTGCCTCTAATAAAGATGCCTGTGTTGCATTTCTATGCGCCGCCCCCATGGTATGCAGATGTATCTCATGCATATTCATGAGGGACAGCATGAAAACCCGAACAGTGTTTGGCCCACCAGGACTGGAGTTGGAAACCTCTGCCCTAAAGCAGTGGCAGACACACCCGCACCCACAGGCTCCATTATCCAATGCCTCCTGGAGCGGCAGGATGTTGGGCCCTGCATGCATCTCCCAATACTAGCACTTGCATACCTTGGCAATGCCACTCTAAACCTGGGAATACAGTAAACATCTATCAAACGGTTGCTATGATTACTGGCAGATAGCAATTCCAAAGTTAAGCACAATTTGCTGATTGAGCTGCACCATAGCAACCTTTCTGATGTCTGTGGAGTGTGCTACACATCTTGTGTCTGACAGTGTTTACCACCCTGGGGAGTAACCCCAACAGTATTGCGTACCATAGCCATGCCTGCACTGTGCCCAGGACTGGTGCGGTGGCCAGGGCTGCCAAATACCTCTATAGTTGCACAATGCTGGCATAGGTGTGGGGAGTGTGTGTCTGTCTATCCAGTGTGTGGTGGCTGCAAACACCCTCCACAGCCCACACTGCTAGTACTGTTGCCAGTATTGGCCTGCCAATGTGCATAATGAGGATCAAGGTACTGTGGGAATAGCCAGGATAGGATGGCCTGGCCTGGATCCATCTGTACATAGCATAGAGCAATGGCTCGGACATTGTAGTGGCCGGCCACCACCTGCACGGACAGGGTGGCCACAGCATATCCTGTTGGGAGGTCACTCTCACACTGACTGAGCAGTGACCACGGCATGTCTAGGTTCCCCCATAGTGCTATATAGCATCTCTCTCTCATGTGATATTTATGGGTCCCTTTTGGGGCCCAATCACTGACTTATCTGCTTGGTGTGTATGCTGTCATCCCAGTTCTGGGTACACGCATTTCCTCCAGGACCATGCACTCTGGACTAGCTAGCAGACTGTCTGCAGCTAGTATGTGTCTTGCTGGAACACCTTGCAGGGTGCAGTGGCTGGAGGCTTGCTGCTGGAGAATGTCAGATAGTGGTGGGGGGCAGCTGAGCATTTCCAGGCCTACTGTCTGTCTGCTATTGCTTTATGGATGTGTACAGCTCTGCATTGCCTGCCCTGTAGGGTGTCTGTTCCCCAGAAGGACTGGTGGTGATGGTCCCCTCTACTGCTACCATTGCAGCGATGTAGAATGTGGATCTATTGGTAGGTGATCCTGTTTCCACCCTGAGCCCCAGAGGGTGGGTTGTGTGGTGGTATATAATCTGCCTATGGGTCCAAACACCCCCTACCCCCACCAAACCATCAAAGCCAGAATGTCTGAAAAAAAAGCAGAAATGTGCAAGTTCAAGAACGATTTCAACAACGTGGGCGTGCTCCATATGGATATCTATAGAGTCGTCTACATAGACATCCCCAGAATAATGTTACAAAACATGCATGTCTAACAGCATAATGGTTAATGTAGTGGGTTAGGAGTAGGGTGGCCAGAGATCAAATTTCAGTGTGGACCTTTGTGATCTTAGGCTAGTCCCTTAATTATGCATCCTCTCTACACTTTTAGGATGTTTTACGGCCACAAGCATTTTCCTGATGTCTATTTGTGCTTGGAGCAGATCTAAACATGGACGTGCTTGCAGACATCCCTGCCATTTCTGAAATCGAACAGAAATGTCTAAGTTCATTGCACCTCTACCACGCCCTCTTGCCTACTTGGACATCCCTGCAGCAGAGATGTTTGTAAACATCATTTGTGGAATGGTTTTGGAGACATCTCTGTGATTTCAATGTCTACATGCATGTCTTCAAAAGTCCAAATCACGACTGAGACTTTTAAAATGGCCCCCTTTATGTGCAAGCTTTACAATCATAAACATAAGTACCTGGTGCTAAATTTGACAGAAAGCCAGTGGAGTTGCAGCAGGCCTCGGGTTATATGATTGAACCTTGACTTAATAAGAGAACCCTTGTTGTCATGTTCAGGACCAAATGTAGTGATTTCAGAGTGGAAGCAAGCAGGCCATTCATTATGACATTACAATAGTCTAGGCAGAGGAATATTATTCTCTTAAACACTATGGAGAAGTCCTCATCATTTATGAATGGGCACAAGTGAAAAAAGTCCACATTTTTTAGAATTTTGTGTGAACAATCTTATTATTATGTGGTTGCAAAGTTAAATGCTGATTCAAAGTTACTCCCAAATAGACAATCTCTGTCTTAACTACCAGGTCCATACCTTTACAAGATTTCAGGGGGAACAAAGGAGGTGTCTTGGCATAGAAACATTGCCTTGTTTGTTTTTTTAATAGTTAAATAGTAAGCAATGATTGAACATCCAGCGGATGATTCCCTGAAAATATTCTGCTTTACTTGTCTAGAGACCCTCAGCTATGGTAAAAGGAGTGTATATCATTATATTGTCCACATAAAGGTCCATATTTACTTATGACCTCACACTAAGATTGTAGGTAAATGTTTAACAGCAAGCTTACACCATACTGAAGTTCTAGACCTTACCCTTATCTGCTGCTCATGTCCATCTAGATATGATTGAAACCACTTTAATACTGTTGAACTAATTAGCGGTGATCTCAATTGCAACAAGAAGAGTTGTGATGGACCAAATCAGACATCGATGAGACATTTAGAAATATCAGTATGTCATCAGCAGTAGTCAATGTCACCCTACAAGAGGGCCGGCCTCTAGTCAGAGATGCAGTTGCTCAGGTTGCTGTGCTGGGGAAAGATGGAATTGTGAAAACTTACTTAGATCTGGTAGCTGGAGGGAAACTTTGAAACTGGAACTGCTTGAGTAACATCAAGTCTCCTGATGCTAGTGTGACTTACCCTACCCCCTTGCAGGAGACCAGCAGCAAAAGCCAATGTCCCACTATTTATTTATTTTATTTAACAGGTTTTCTATGCCGCTTTCTCCTACAACCAAAGCGGTTTACATAAGAACTCGAGAAACATTACACGGCAAGTTCAACACATTACATAATAAGAGGGGAGGGGGCATGCGGGAGGTGCTTACATTTTTACAAAAAGGCGAAGATTCATTATTTACAAGTGAGTGTCCTGGAATATGGGACAAGTGTTGTCAAAGGAGGTGTTCCTTGTGGGGACCTCAGAGGAGGGTACTGTGCATTAGGTGATCTCTGAAGAGGAAGATTTTCAGCTTCTTCCTGAAGTCTTTGGCATCGGTGGTGGCTCTCAAGTCATTTGGGAAGGAGTTCCAGTAGTAGGTGCTGCAAGGGACAGGGCTCTCGTGGATGTGGACTGAGTGGTTTTGTTTTAGGTACTAGGAGTCAGGATTGTGTCCAATCTGTTACTTCTTCTAGGTCTAGTGCTTATGTTAGTGTTGATCAGGTTTTTGAGTATGTCGGGTTGTGCTGGATTTTGAATATGTGAAGCGCTATTTTGAATCTGATCTGGGAGGCAATCGAGAGAAAGTGCAGTTGGCTCAGGAGGGGAGTGACATGTTCATGTTTTGACAAACCGGTAATCATGTATGCAGCAGTGTTTTGCACCATCTGCAGGACACAAATTGTTTGTTTAGGTAGTCCATGGTATAGAATGTTGCAGTAGCCCAGTATAGGTGTGATGATGGTTTGGCAGACTGTATGGAAGCAAATCTGGCTGAGGAGGGGTTTGAGCCTCCTTATGATGGCCATCTTCTGGTATGCACTCCTGGCGGATCTGTTGATGTGGGCTTGAAAGTTCAAGTTACAGTCCAGGGTGACACCCAGGTATTTTATTTCATCCTTGATGGGCATAATCGTGTTGAGCAGGGAGATGAATTGGGGGTGCAGGGGGTAAAGGATGCATTGCGTGTGATGAAAAGTGCTTTGGTCTTCTTGTAGTTGAGGTTCAGGTTGTTATGGGAGAGCCATTCGGTCATGTCTTGTAGACAGGTGGTTATTGTTGAGTAATTCGGGCTTTCTAGATTGATCAGGGTGTATATCATAATGTCATCAGTGTACAGTGCATATTGGACGTTGTATTTCTTAATGACTTCACAGATGGGCTATATGTAGAGATTGAATAGCAGGGCAGATAATGATGTGGTACCCCTTGGGAGGAGGGGAAGAGGGAGGAGGTGGTTGCACCAACATTGACCCATTGCTGCCTGTTGCTGAAGTAAGAGTTGAACCACTTGAGTGTGGTGTTGCCCAGGCCGATGTCACTGAGTATTCATAGGAGTATGTAGTGCAGGAGTGTGTTGAATGCTGCTGATATATTGATGAAGATGAGTAGGAAGCCCATTTTCAGATTGTCATTTCCTCTGATAAGGTTGTCAAGGAGCATTATGAGTAAGGTTTTGACACTGTGGCTGGCTCAGAATCCATGTTGGTTGGGGTCCAGAGGGGCTTGTGAGTCCATGTGGTCTTGTAGTTGCCAGTATACTGTCTTCTTGAGTATCTCAGTGAGGAATAGTAGATTTGAAATTGGGTGGTATTTTACTGGGTTGTTTGTGTGTGGCAACGAGAGTTTGGGAACTGGACAGATAGTTGCAAGTTTGAGGGATAGGGGCATGTAGTCCTGTGTTAGGAAGGAGTGTTTGATCTTGTGGATGAATTTGCTGAGCTCCGTCTTTACCGACTTTATCCATGCTACTGGGCATGGATCAGTTGGTGCTGTAGCAGTGTTTAGGTCGGAGATTGTGTGTGTGACTTGTTCTGTAGTTGGTATGTAGGATTTTTCCCATGCATGTTAAGAGGGTGAGATTTAGATACGGGGGTGCCGTATTGTGGGCTATCTGTCTGCAGGGCATCTAGAGATTAGGCAATTTGCAAAGCTTTGAGGATGTAATGTGTGTGCTGGTTCCTTTCTGAGGGTGTGGACTAGTTTGAACAGCTCCCTGGTTTTGTTGGTTGATTTTAGAATGAGGTTGGTGTGTTATTCTTGTAAATGTTGATTGATTAGATTGTTGTAGTCTTCCTGCTTCTCCTAGTATAGCCATTGGTTGGTTTGGGTCTTATTCCTTCTATAGTCCCTTTTCATTTTCTGAAGTGTCTTCTTTGCTTCCCTTATTTGATCAGAGTACCAGGGTGATGATCTTATTCTTTGTCCTTTGTTCCTGTCATGCTTTTGGGTAGGTGTTCTCACTGCTACTGAGATGGCTTTATTCCAGTGGTCGATAGCGATGTCTAGTTCAGCTGCATCTTGGTTCAAGGTGGGGATGATTTCTTGGAGGAACTTGTCCTTCTCAAAGGATTTATATCTTTTTCCCAGATTTTGTGGGTTCACACGTGTGGCTAGGTGAGGATGGGGAATGCTGAGTCTAATGGAGTGGTGGTCAGTCCATGGTAATGGAGTGATTAGAGGGGTTTCAATGGTGTTGTCTTGAAGGATCTGGTTTGGGATGAAGATCAGATCTGGAGTAGAGCCTAGGCGGTATGTAAGTTCATTGAGGAGTTGTATGTAGTGAAGGAAGTCTATAGCTCTGAGGAAGGTGTCCGCATCCTTGTTTGGCATTGAAATGAGATTGAAGTCTCCCAGAACAACCAGTGGTTTGTGGGGGGAGTTGGCGACACACACTGCTTCTAGAGTGGTGGAGGGTTCCTCAGTAGAGCTTTTGGGGGCTCTATAGGTGAGACAGATAGCGAGATGTTTATTCTCTATGATAATAAAATTGCAGTGCTCTTGGTTTTGCGTTGTAAAGGTTCAAAATCAAAGGTGGGTTCTGGCTAAGAATAGTACCCCTCCACCTCTCTTGTGTGTTTGTGGACAGTTGAATGATGTATGGGTGTGTGTGTGTGGGGGGGTTATTTGGTTTATAATGACCTGGTTGGAGCTAGTCAGCCAGGGCAGGCCGCCAGGGAGCCACTGCCAAAGGGCCATACCAGAGGGCTCTACTCCTTTATGCGTCCTTTTGCATGACCTGTGGCTGGACTGTGGATTATGGTTAGAAGAACATTCTGTTGTGAATAGAGATATGTGTATGGTTATGTGTGAAAGATGATGGGGTTTGGATAGAGTGGGATGTTTTCTTCTTGGGATTAGCTTGGGTTTTGATTGGTTGCATTATAATATGAATACTACAATGTGTACAAATCAGAATGGATCACTAGGAATGCAATTGATACTGGATTTGTGGGACCATTGAAGTTATATATGGGGGAGTAAGAGTGGCTGTTAGGATAATTTAATCAAAATTATCTAAATCTATTATGGGAAATTCTAAGGTTTTGGATCAGGAACCTTATGTGGATTTGTTGAATACACATTCAATAATAAATAAGGGATCATTAATTCAGGAGTTAATTTTTGACTTCGAAATGAACTGCCTTGTGCAACTGAGACTTTGCTATCAAAGGAAGACAAATATAAATATACAAGTATAAATATTACATGAAGATTATTCACATTTCTCCTTAAATTGTTGTCTATGATGGAATTGTTAAATCAAAATAGCCAAGTGGATTCATTGGTTAATAATTGGAACAAAATGTTGAACACTTTTTTCAGTTTATTGGCACCTGTGAAACAATGTTTAATAAAGAGTGGAAAGAAAGCATCTTGGTACCTTTGGGGACTGTGAGTCCTGAAAAGGCAAGTTCAACAGGGGTGTAAGTGGAAAAAAATTAGGAAGCTGGAGGTTCTCGATTTATATAGGTACAGTACATACCATTTTATTGGAAAGCTTTAAAACAGTGGTTTACAATTTAACGACCAAATAAACATGACAAAGCAAAAGCATAAGTAAAAAATAAAACAAAGTAAAATAACTTATAAAATAAGTATAGATTCAATCAAAATACTATTACTCCTCAAATGCTTGCTTACACTAACAAGTGTTCACCTTATTCTGGAACAACAATTTGGCTCCAAAAGAATATCACTGGAGAGAATTCCAAGTTAAAGGTGCAATAAACTGGAATGCATTTCCTTGTCAAGACTTTCTTGGCACTTGCCATTAGGGGGACATAAAGAAGGTCTTGATTGGACTGCAAGATCCTCTGTGGATCATGTCTCTGTAATAAGTATGACAACTTATTGCCCAGTATCGAAATTTAAATTTTTAAAAAAACCATCCACATATATTTAAAAATAAGGCATTGTTTAACAGGGAACCAATGTAAATCTTTTAAGTGGACGGATATACTCATTTCACTTTTTACTATTTATTAAACAAGCAGCAGAGCTCTGAGAGAGTTGCAAAGACTTAAGGACAATCTTCTTCTTGTTAAGTGCCATCGAGTCAGTGTCAACTCTTGGCAACCTTGCGGATAGTGATTCATGTTGTGACTACTTTCTTAGAAAGGTGCAATCGGTCAAGCCTTTCTTATGTGCAGTAAGCCCACAGCAAATGGTATTCCAAGGTGATTTCTTTTCCAAGTACTCCTGACCCAGCTTAGTTTCTAAGATCAAAAGAGATCAGGCACACTCAGGGTAACATGGCCATAGTAAGGACAATCTTAAGGAACCACAAATATAAAATGCTACAGTAAAATGCTCAGCTTGTATATAGTAACCGAGGTATCCGGATGCCCAGCCCTGTCGACTCAGAATCTCGACTCCCCCCCACCCCGCCCCCGACCGGGACACCCAAAACAAAGCACACAGACACAGGAATCTGGAAAACGAGTGCTTGGTCGCAGCTTTATTAACAGTTTTGAACACCGGCCCAGCCTGGGCCAACTCAACATTTGTAATGCAACAAATTCCCCCCCCCACCCCAGTAATCCTGATGATGCCCCCCACCAGCCATTTTTAGCAAAGTGGAGCATAATCTACCCCCCATTCCCCCTACCGCCCGCCTCGCCATATTATTAGCAAAGGCCGGCTAAGTTGCCTTCCACTGGGCAGAGACCCCAGCCGTGAAGTTTCTCCCAATCTAGGAGCACTGCCGCTCCCAAGTGAAGCGGCATCTGCCTCGATGTCCCCGCCGGGTCGACGAGCGCCAGCTCGCTACCCCAGGCGCTGACACGAGCAAAGTATAAAGTTTGTATAAATTTCACCTGTTAGCCATGTTTAAATTCCCCTTTTGTATATTATGTATAAAGTTCACCTGTTATCCATGTTTAAATTCCCTGTTTTCTGTAAGTTCAATGTATGGCTGTTCCACATTGTACAAACTTGTTCCTTGTAAACCGCGCTGATGCCGAATAGTGCGGTATAGAAAAACATTAAATAAATAAATAAATAAACCTCCCCCACCAGCTGCGACACCCCCCACCGTACCCCCCATAAAGAATGAGGGAGGGAGGGTAGGGACCTTTTCAGCAGGGCGAGCCGGCAGGAAGAGGGAGATCCCACGCCTCCGATCTCCCTCACACATTGCCAGCCCTGCCCCCGTTTGGGCCCCAGCGCCAATCGCCGGACCACAATCTACCCGACGAGAAGGGGAGCTGAGGCCAGGGACACGGCCACTGCCATGACCCTGCACCCCCCACCAAAAGAACGCGCCAGGGTATGCTGGGCCCCGGGAACCCGGTTACTAACCGGCTTCGGGATCCTGCCCTGCGGCACGGCGGGACTAACCGAGGTATCCGGATGCCCAGCCCTGTCGACTCAGAATCTCGACTCCACCCCCCCCCCGACCGGGACACCCAAAACAAAGCACACAGACACAGGAATCTGGAAAACAAGTGCTTGGTCGCAGCTTTATTAACAGTATTGAACACCGGCCCGGCCTGGACCAACTCAACATTTGTAATGCAACAAATTCCCCCCCCCCCCCACCAGCCATTTTTAGCAAAGTGGAGCATCATCCACCCCCCATTCCCCCTACCGCCCGCCTCGCCATATTATTAGCAAAGGCCGGCTAAGTTGCCTTCCACCGGGCAGAGACCCCAGCCGTGAAGTCTCTCCCAATCTAGGAGCACTGCCGCCCCCAAGCGAAGCGGCATCCGCCTCGATGCCCCCGCCGGGTAGACGAGCGCCAGCTCGCTACCCCGCCACCAGCGCAAGGTAGACCACTAACCTTGCGCCGCCCCCCCCAAAGAAAGCTGCGACCAGCACCAACCCCCTAAAGCCTCCTGCCAGTCATTCAGCAGAAGATCTTGACCCACCGGGGCAAGGTGCACACCATCCAAGCGATAAAGCCCTGTGCACCTGACCTCTGCCCAGGGATGCAACACCTGGAGCCCTCCCGTCTGCTGCACCCAACGTCCAATCTGCCTGTTTATCTTGACCAGGCCACGCGATCAACGCCGCTGATCCCAGCATGCTGGGCGTGGGATAATGTCAGACCATACAATGACCACACCCGGAATCAACTCCCGAACCAGAGAGATTTCCCTCTGCGCCGCCTGGATGTCAAGTCATTGCCGCCAAGATGAATCAACAACCCGACTGGTTGCCGCCGCTGGCCAAGGTTCGCCCGTACAAAGGCCACGAGCTGCCACCAACGCATACCACGTTGCCCCATCCAGCAGAGTCGCACTCCGGAAGTGGCCAGCCCAAGGTGGATGCCCAGTGGCCGCACCGCCACCCGCCGCTCCGCCCAGTAGACAAAGGAATGGCCAATGATCCACCAATCTCCCCGGCACATACCATCTGAAAAGGAGAAGATTGGACTACCACCAGCCAGCACTCTGCAAGGTGAAGGAAAATGTTAATAACCCCCCCCCCCCCAGTTACCCATAACACCGCTGTATTCCACCCTCACCACCGCCACCGACCCAGCCCCAAGGGGTAGCTAAGGGCGGACGTACCCCTCATAAGCTCCCGACCGCCACCTACCGATCCGCCGAATGACCCGAGCATCAAGTCCCGCAGCCACCGCACTCGTAGCCGCACCAATCCTGAAAGAATGCGACGCATAGCTCCTGTCACCATAACCCAGGAAACGCAATGCCAAGCGCAACACCACTGTAAACTGGAACTGCGTTACCGGCCTGCTGTCAGCATGGATGAAAAATGTACCCCGCCCCCCCGACCGCAACCACTGTAAGGCCTGAAGGGCGTGAACCGGGCAGGATAACAAGGAAAAGATAGCGCTGAGAACCACCCAGCAACCCTTTCCCGTCTGATCCGTCTTGGAGCGCAGGATGTAAATGCGCACGTGGGACACCTCAATTGTGACGTGATCACTGTACAGCCCACCAAATGCACCCCGATGCGCAGACCTGGGCACCAGCTCGGACACGCGAAATGCCCCAAAAAATGCCGTCGCAAACAGCGCGTGAAACAAAACAGACTCGTAACTTGACGCTGCGATGCGAGGCAATGCCGCACAGATTTGCAGCAAAACCTTGTGGGAAACCGGGAGCCGCCAGTCCCGCACTCTAGGCTGCCCCCGGGCCCAGCCTGCCAACAGGCGTGTAACCAAAAAGGACACCCAGGGATTGCCCCAACCAGCCGCCTTGCAAAAGAAGGAAAACCCCGCCAACGACCGCCAACCGAGCGCCCGCCTTCTTCGCCCACACAACGAATTGGCCCCCAAGCCTGTCAGGCACACACCCGCCCGACCAACCCCGCGCACCCAGAAAAGCACTCACCTGAGAGTAACCACGCCGATACAGCGTCTAAGTGCTATGAGCCACCGACGCAGCTAACAGAGCCATCGTCAGGGTCCCAACTCTCCAAAGATGCTCTGGGATCTGTATGACTGCCTCTTCTGCTCCTGGAGCCAACTGCCGAAACTGCGCCCATTGGAAACGGGACAAAGCATCAGCAATGGAATTCCGGGAGCCCGGCACATGACGCGCCCTGGCAGTGACATTCAATCGCAGACAAGCCAGCACAAACATCCGCATCAAGAAAGTAATCCTTGGGCACCACGGTGCCTGGCGATTAATAACCTCGACCACCGCCGCATTGTCGCACCAAAACACTACTCTCCGATCACGCAGGCATTCTGGCCAGACCCAAAACGGAACCACTATAGAAAAAAGATCAAGGAAGGCAATGTTGCGGGTTAAGCCAGATTGCACCCATTCCCGCGGCCACGGTTCCGCACACCAAGACCCATGGCAATAAGCTCCGAAACCAGAGCTGCCTGCCGCATCCGTAAACAGGTGGAGATCCCGATTCGATAACTCCAGCTGCTGAAGCACTGAGCAACCGTTAAAACCCGTTAGGAAGGCATCCCACACCCACAAATCCTCACGCATACCTGCCAACACGGAGCACCGATGGTGCGGAAGGTGCACCCCCGCCATAGCCAGCGACAACCGCCGCGCAAAGGGGCACCCCATAGGCAAAATCCTGCAAGCGAAATTGAGGTGCCCCACTAACGACTGCAAGACCCTCAGGGTGATCTTGCTGGAAGACCCCACCAACGCCACCAACTCCCGGAGCCACACGACTTTCTCCACAGGCAGACGCACAACCATAACCTCGGTGTCGATCTTGATTCCCAAGAAAGTAAGGCACGTAACAGGGCCCACGGTCTTGCCGGCCGCAATGGGAATACCAAAGTCACTCGCCAAGCCCAAAAAAGTCTCAAGCAGGGTAGCACATGTGCCTACCCGACTAGGCCCCACAAACAGAAAATCATCAAGATAGTGTACAATATTCCAGACACCCGTCGTCTTCTCCAGAACCCAGTGCAAAAATGTACTGAAGGCCTCAAAATAGGAGCAGGATATCGCACAACCCATCGGCATGCACTTATCAAAATGAAACCTGGATTCGAAACAAAAACCCAACAACGGAAAAGCTGAAGGGTGGACGGGCAACAAACAAAACGCCGATTCAATGTCCACCTTAGCAAGTAAAGCGCCCCGCCCACACTGGCACACCAAGACTATAGCCGCATCGAAGGAAGCATAGAGCACCGAGCATAGCTCACAAGGAATGTGATCGTTCACAGAATCCCCAGGCGGGCAAGAAAGGTTATGAATCAACCGGAACTTACCCGGCTCCTTTTTGGAAACCACACCCAATGGAGACCATGAATGGAGAGAAAGGGGGCTCACTAAAAGGCCCTGCAACTCTGCCCAGCCCACATTCCTTGACAATTTTCTTGCGCACTATCTCAGCCTGTGCCCTCAATGAACCAGCATTACGAGATCCGCCCACCATCGGCGCTCCCCGAAACGGGATCCGAAAACCCTCCAAAAAGCCATCCAAAAGCAAACGCCCAGCCCCACCCCGGCGAGACTGCCCATACTTCACTAACCAAGGGTGCATCGCCTCGACCCGCACGGGCGTGGGAGCCAACGCCGCGCAAACGTCGTCACTTACCCCCCGCTGGGGCTCCCGCCACCCCCTTGCGACTACATTTGACGGCCATGTGGCCACTCCCGCACAGGGAGCAGGCGTGCCTGAATTTACAATCAGGGAATGGGCAAGACGACTTGTTGAAACGCCAACAGACGTCGCCCCCCGTGGCACCAGTTTTTGTTTGGGATGCAGCCGGGGCTGGTGCCCGAAAGGAACGCAAACCCGCCCCCGCAGTGAACGACCCCGCCTTGCTGCCCACTGCCCCTGATCCCCCTGCCCGACTCTTTCCCGACATCTGCATTAACCACAGATTGATGTCCTTCGTCCCCCATGTCAACTGTACATTCTCCTCCATCATATCCCGGGACTCCTCGTCATAATTCAACCAGGCCCAACCATCGTGACCCTGAGACACTGCCAGAATGGTATCTGCATGAGCTAGCAGCGCCCCGTACTGCTCTGGGAAGTAATGGCCCCAAACACTGGCTAAACGAAAAAGGCACGCGTCCAATTGAGGGTATTGTGAGAAGCCTTTCGCACCCTACCGGCCTTCTCATCCTTCTTGCGCTTTTTCTGACTTTCCGTGGAGCGTTTTCTACCATCAAGCAGACAAAAAATATCAATGTACCGGCGGCGCTTGATCCGATGCCGCAGCTTCTGCGGCACACATTCCCACAGTTCAGCACAGCAGACCAATGCAGCCCCCCGCCCTCCCCCTTGTGCCCCGCCGCCAGCACCGAGTCACCCGACGAAACCGTGGCCGATGAGGAGGAGGAAGATGCACGGTGACAGCGGCGACCCTGCCTGCGCTTAGATCGGTCTTTTTGTCCCGTAGCTATGCCTGCGCTCGGGGCCGGCACGCCCCCCTCAACCCCCCTTTCCCCAGCCACATACTCACCAGTCCCGCGGAGGGACTCCGCCGGAATGCTCTCAGACCGAACCTGTGCCACCTAACCAGACTGCTCCTCCAAGGTGCTCGCGGGACCTCCCTGCACATTCCTGCTCGGATCCGCCATCCCAGTCCTGGTCAGTGCATGGCCCGGGACCTTCAGGGGGAAAGAAGGAGAGAAGCCAGCAGCAATAGCTCCCGGATCGCTAGACCCCGCATCTGGACCCGCCCCCCAACCCCATGCCGAGGAACCGAGACCACCCGCATCCCAAGCAGCAGCACCCCTACCCAAGCCACTCCCGGCCCCCCAATGCCTGCCCCGGACCAGTCGCCCCAACCACCGCCCCACGGCCCCAACCCCCCCATGGGCCCGCCCCCCACATCCATGGCCCCAGGGGGCCAACGTGGCCAGGATGCACCAAGCGCCCGGGACCCCCGGGCGCTGAAGGAGACCAACCCATAGGCACACCCGCCGCATCCTCTGAGCACAGACCGCCAACTGGCACTGACGCTGGCCCCGGCACCCCAACACCTGTGGAGCCACCTGCACCCGCTGCCCCGCCTGCCTCTCCTGCCACCTCCCCACTCCCCGCCCGTAGCAGGGACCCAGACCCCCCACCCCCCGAGCCCTCCGGCGCCACGCCCCCAGGCCTGTCCAGAGGCACCCCTCTTCGTGCCCCCAGGCCGCCAGCCCCCCTGGGATCCCCTTTCCCGTGCCCACGCCTGGTGCCATGGAGTGCCCCTACTGCCACCCCACCCCTGCCAGCCACCCCCCCCTTGACGGAGAAGTGCGCCTACCACGCAGTGCGCCCCGCCCCCGTTCTGACCCCCCTGCACCCCCCCAACCGCTGTAAAGCACCTCTTCCCCTAGGCCGACGTGCCATATCCACCCCAGTGGCCCACTATCCACGCACACAGTGTGCCGCTGCGACCACCCTGATATCAGGTGGCAAGCAACTCAAGGGGGGTTGCAAAGACCCTCTGCTCAGTGAAGGAGGATAGAGGGTTAATACTGGTGGGCCTCAGACCTTAGACTCTTGGCTACAAAGCCAGTGCTGCAACCATGAGGCCACTCCCCCACCTCGAGGTGGGAAGAGACCCAGAGTGCTGAAAAGTCTGTTGTTTTTTTTTAATTGAAACTACCCCATGCACTGCGCCGCGGTGAGCTTTTTTTTTTTTTTATAGGGTTATAAACGCACAGAAAGAACACCCCCCCCTCTTCACCTGAAGCGCGGCGAACGTCCACCTCCCACACTTAGGCCACCCACCATGTGGCGAAAACCCGAAGCCCACGCTGCTCCCGGCCGGCCGAAACCGACAGGTGGTTTCCTGTAATTTTGATGTTTTGCCGCCGCTATTGTCCTCCCCCCTACCGACGCTCTTAGGAAGGGTTTATCGATCCTGAAGAGCGCCCAAGCCCCAAAACCGCAACACCCAACCCAACGGTAAAGGCCCCAGAACCGGAGACCCCACTGCACACACCTTTTCATCAGGGTGAGCCGGCAGGAAGAGGGAGATCCCACGCCTCCGATCTCCCTCACACACTGACAGCCCCGCCCCCCTTCAGGCCCCAGCGCCAATCGCCGGACCACAATCTACCCGACGAGAAGGGGAGCTGAGGCCAGGGACACGCCCACCGCCATGACCCTGCCCCCCCCCCCACCAAAAGAACGTGCCAGGGTATGCTGGGCCTCGGGACCCTGCCCTGCGGCGCGGCGGGACTTACCCTAGTTCTAAATCCAAGTTACAATACCTGTTCAATGTAAGTACAATGCAGGTTACATCCTGCATTGTACATATAAATGTTACTTGTAAATTGCACTGATTTTAAAGAGCGCGGTATAGAAAAACTTTAGATAAATAAATAAATAAATAAAATAATCTATGTGTGATAATGCCAACATTTGAACAACCATGCAAAAATGCTGTGGCACCAAATAAACCACAACTGGCAGACTACTCTCAATTTATAATACATTTTCTTTATTACAATTAATACTTGCAGACAAAATGTAAAATCTGTATCTATCATAACCCACTAAATATTGAATCTCATTTTATTTGGGAACTTCCATACCTATAATACTAATTTTCTCTTGAAGATTATAATCCGATCCAGCATGAATGACTAGTGCTTCAGTTTTTCAATGATTTCTCTTAAACCCACAATGACCAAACCATAAATGAATTCTATTGAAATGAGAAAAAAATTCCAACAGAAGTCAAGTTCATCCAAGCAAAAAATACAAATAAATAAATAAAATTCTAAACTCTATATTAATTTCTCTTAGAAGCTGGCAAAGTGGGATCATATTGATGTTAAATAGAGTGGCTGACAGTGGTGAGCATTAGAGGACACCAAAAGGTCATTGAAACCACTCCGAATCAGAATTACCCACCTTTACCTGCTGACGAGAATCATTCAGAAATCACTGCTGTCCTGTACCAATAATATGAATGTTCCTTAACTTATCCAGCAACATCTGATAATGATACTATCAAATGCAGTGGTGATGTCCAAGAATAACAGAAAATAACCAGTATTCTGTTTATCCTACCCCATCATTATGGTATTGGATAATGAAGCTAATAACATTTCATAACTATAGTTTGAACGGAATCCACGTTGCCAGTTTTCTAGAATGTTACACTTAGTAATATAATCATCCAATTGCCGTCTCACGCTGGTTTCTAATCTCTTGGGCATTACTGGTAAATTTGCTATTGGCTGGCAATTAGAACATTCATCAACAGACCCTTTCAAATCCTTTATATAATTCATATAGTTGTTCTCTCTAGTCACTGGAACTTAACCTTCAAACAAAGAAGCATTAACAAAAGCTGTAATAAAAGTGAAACATCACCTTTCAATAGCTTAAGTGTTGCGACAGATATGTTATCCAATGGGCTGTATGTTTGAATTTAACTATAATAATAGTTTAGAGATTTCCTCATTTGTAGCTAATTAAATTTTCCCCCTTAAATGCTTCCTATACTTCAGTACCACATTCTAATCCTGAATATCCTGTTTCCCCTATACAGCAAACAAACTCCTTTCTTATCGTCATAGCCAAAACATGTATAATTGGAAAAAGCCTGGAGGATCCAAGATGGCAGCAGGCAGTGCCTGTTGCTCCGGCGTTCTTTCCTAATGGGGAAGAAGAGAAAGGGAAAGCAGAACAAGCTGACCTTATCTCCAGTTATCATATTGGGTCCTTTGGGTGTCTTTTTGTATTGCCAGAAGCAGCAGCCAGTGAATCCAGGTGCGGAATTCCTGGCTGAGAGACATCTGGAGCTCTGAAGCTCGGAGTTTCCTTCGGATAGTGACCTCATGCCTCCCGATGCATGGAGATCTCAGAAGCAGTTGTGCCCTGAATTGAGTCCTCGAGGTTCGGCAAGCTCCTTTGTGGTTGGAGTTTCTGCGTCCTTGCTGGGGGTGCCTCCTGGGCTTAAAGCGAATGTTGATATAACCTCAAGTAGTCAGCTAGGGGTATGTTTACTAAACCTTCTTAATATGCGCCTGGCGTTAGTGTGCAGGATGCCATATAAGGAGTGGGCGTTTCAGTCTAAAGTAGCAAAACGGGATCAGCGTGTGATAACGCGCGCTGCTGCGCACATTATCGGGCAAAGCGCCGCTAAGCGCGTTACCGTGTGGTAATCCTAAGTAGGTGCACAAATATAGAAACAGAAGTGTAGCACAATGCAAAATACACTGACTGATGATACAGGGGTCATGAGCTTGATCCCCCAGTGTGCCTAATGCATAAGGCTGGCTGAGGCATCAGCTTTGACATGTAAGTATTGTTTCCTGAGGCATTTTAATTATTGCTGCCAGCAAACACACCCTCACTTACCGCAACCTAAGGTGCCGCATAAGGCACCCTATAAGGCACTCCATAGGGCACATTATAAAGTGCACTGTCCGCCACGGCACCCTATAATGTCCCCTATAGGGCACCCTATAAGGTGCTCCATAGGGCACATTATAAAGTGCACTGTCCGCCACGGCACCCTATAATGTCCCCTATAGGGCACCCTATAAGGCGCTCCATAGGACACCTTAAAAGGCACCTTATACAGACTGTAACCATAAGGTGCCTCAGAAGGCGCTTTATAGAGTGCCCTATAAGGCGCCTTCTGAGGCACCCTATGGTTACAGTACCCTGAGGGTGTTTTGCTGGCAGCACTAATGTACATCAAAAACAGACAATGCTTTGGACAGCCCTATCAAATAACCCCACTGTGGGTTTGAACCCATGACCTCTGGCTCCATAAGCAGTGAAGTAACCAGTGGGCTACAGCTTCATAGCTGCTAGCAAACCCCTGGCTGGCTGCAGAAGGACTGCACATCACCACACAAACAGTCTGCTGTGTTCACCAGGATAGGGTTAACCCACCCATACCCATGATGCACTGCACATGCAAATCAGCAGTCTACAGATGATCACAAGATGGGGTATGCACCCCCACAGCACCTCGGCCTGGTAGGGGGAACTGACCGTGTGTGGTACTGGCACAGAGTAGCTACACACCGTCACATTGTGCAGGTACTGTACTCACCCTGAGGGTGAGGTGGGTCACCCAGCACCAGGTCCACAGCAGAAATAGGCCATGCTGCAGGTCCCCAGCAGTGCTAATGTGTGAGATAGGTAGTCTCTGCAGATACCTTGGATACATCTGTATTTCTCAATCAGGTTTAGCCCTTATGGACCCATAGGAGAATTATGTACCTCCTCCTCCTCCTCCTCCGGGGCTGAGGGTGGTAAACAGGGTCTCCCACCAACAGATCCACATTCTACCTCCCTGCAATGGTGGCAGTAGAGGGGACCATCCACCCAGTCCTGCTGGTAAACAGACACCCTACAGGGCAGTCAATACAGCTCTGTACACATCCATAAAGCAATAGCAGACAGACATTAGGCCTGGATATGCTAAGTTGCACCCCACCACTATCTGATATTCTCCTGCAAAAAGCCTTCAGCCGCTGCACCCTGCAAGGTGTTCCAGCAAGCCACATACTAGCTGCAGACAGTCTGCTAACTAGTCCATAGTGCATGTTCCTGGTGGGGATGCGTGCACCCAGAACTGGGATGTCAGCATACACACCAAGCAGATAAGTCAGTGACTGGGCCCCAAAAGGGAACCCATAAATATCACATGAGAGAAATGCTACATAGCACTATGGGGGAACCTAGCCATGCCATGGTCACTGCTCAGTCAGGGTGAGAGTGATCTCCCAGCAGAACATGCTGTGGCTACCCTGTCTGTGCAGGTGGTGGCCGGGCATTACAATGTCCCAGCCATTGCCCTATGCCCTGTGCAGATGCATCCTGGCCAGGCCACCCTATCCAGGCTATACCCATGGTACCTTGCTCCTCATTATGCACATTGGCAGGCCAATACTGGCAACAGTGCTGGCAGTGTGGGCTGTGGAGGGTGTTTGCAGCCACCACACACTGGATAGACAGACACACACTCCCACACCTATGCCAGCATTGTGCTACTATAGAGGTGTTTGGCAGCCCTGGCCACCACACCAGTCCTGGGCACAGTGCAGGCATGGATATGATACGCAATACTGTTGGGGGTCACTCCCCAGGGTGGTAAACACTGTCAGACACCAGACCTGAAGCACACTCCACAGACATCAGAAACGTTGCTATGATGGAGCTCTATCAGCAAACTGTGCTTAACGTAGGAATTGCTATCTGCCAGTAATCATAGCTACCTTTTGATAGCTGTGTACCGTATTCCCAGGTTTAGGGTGGCATTGCTAAGGTATGCAAGTGCTAGTATTGGGAGATGCACGCAGGGCCCAATGTCCTGCCTCTCCAGGAGGCATTGGCTAATGGATCCTGTGGGTGTGGGTGTGTGTGCCCCTGTTGGCTGCTGCTTTACGGCAGAGGTTCCCAACTCCAGTCCTGGTGTGCCAAACACTGTTCGGGTTTTCATGCTGTCCCTCATGAACATGCATGAGATACATCTGCATACCATGGGGGCGGTGCATAGATATGCAGCACAGGCATCTTTATTAGAGGCAGCATGGAACCTGAATGGTGTTTGGCCCTCCAGGACTGCATTTGGGTGACTCTGCTCTAGGTAATGCGCCTGTTTATGGTGTCTGTGCTCTGTGGGGTAAAATGTAGGTGTTTTGGGCATGTTTACGTCATCTGCAATAAAGGTTCTGTTTGTATTAGCATGTTTTAGTAGTGGGTAAAAAATGGGGACTGGGTTGGCAGGAACCACAGCTGGGACTTGAACCTGTGACTTTCTGCTCCTTAACACACTGGCTGTGTGCACTGCACCACCGTGTTGCCACAGAGACAGTACATTCCCTGGGGATACCATGACTGTTCATCAGATGGGGCCTGTCTGTTGCAGTGCATGGCATCCACCTACACAAGACTAGGCCACGGTCTGCTCTGGGCAGCTGCCACTGCCCCCTCCACCACCAGTGCCCCTCTGCCACCCTGCTGACATGCCCTTCTGCTGGTGGTGCTGGTGGAGCGCAGTATCAGGCCATCTAGTGTGCGGGTAGGCGGCTGCCTATGGTTCAGGTTCTGGAGTAGGGGTGCCTGCATAGGTGTCCACACTTCCCCCCAGCACCGCCTGCAACTGTTCTGTGCCCTTGGGGGTCCCTACTGGGTACTATCCCCTGTGACACTGTGGGAAGCACAGTCGTGCCCATGCTGGGCCCTCATCAGTTGCTGTCTGGCTGCTCTACTGTTTCAGCATTCCTATGGGCCACCTAGGCATCACCCTAGTCCGCACTGGGGCCCAGCTGCAGTATAGCATGTGCCGTCTGCAGCCCTCTGTGTCCCCTTTCCCAGCATCTGTCCAGTTGCCCATTCCGACATGCCAGCCCTGCTGTTGTGGAACATGTGCACCCCATAGGAAACCTGTCCAATGGAGAGGGAAACCCTGATGAGCGCAATTGCAGTGTGGGATCATTCACCTTGTATGGGGATGGAGCGTGGACCCTTCCAAAATTCATTTTTTTTTTTTGGAGCTTTCTCGGGAGTGCTTTTTTATGTTTCCCATTAATATCACTATTGCCCAGCTTGGTTATGTTTTTTTTATATTTTGTTGGGGTCATTTTCAATGTTTCTTTTCACTTTTGTTCCGTGCACAACTGCACATGTATCACACTTATCACTTTTTTTGTATGTTTCCCTGGTTTTGCTGTACATTGCTGACAGAAATGGTTTCTCTGCCCTTTAAATCAGCTCTAACGCCAGGTTTTCACTGGCATTAGTTTTGAGCCTCGGATTTCACATCGTTAGTGTGCGGGGAGCCTCTCCCCTCCCACTCTCCACCCATTGACCCCTTCTCTCCGCCCCTGGGGAGCCTTCCTCCGCCCTCCAGGAGCCTTTTTCCGCCTTCAGCGCTCGTTTGCACTGCTGCGCACGTTAACGCGCGCTAAGGTACCTGAGCGCCTGATAAAGCACCATTAACGTGCGTTAAGGTACCTTAACGCGCGCTAACGTCACAGAGCGCACATTAAGAAGGTTTAGTAAACATACCCCCTATTGTCTGAGATGCTGCCCGAGAGTGGAAGCTCCCCTTCAGCGACTGGAAGATTTGCCAGGTTGCCCCCCATGGATTCTGCAGCTGTGGCTGATGCTATGGGCTTTCCTTTCTTCTTCACTGGCCAGAGCAGTTTATTTTGGAGACAATTTGGACTGCCATTAAGCAACTAGGAGAGGCCATTACCCCTCAAGTGCAGGCCATACAAGCTCAGGTACAATGTAACTTGGAGGTTTCTACAAAGAATTCTGAATTGATTGAATTGCTTAAAACATCCATAGATGATTTAACTTAACAAATTGATCATTTGGAAACCTGTTCAGACGCTTTTGTTAAAGATGCTAATAATTTAAAAGTTTGCTTGGAATAACTGGATAACTATAGTAGATTAGCTAACCTGCACTTGATTAATTTTCCACAGTCCCCCAATATCTCAGCAAAAGAGATGTTTAAATTATATTTATCTGAAACTTTAAGGGTCCCAACTGGTGCTGAGACTTCTGGCCCTCAATAAGCCAATGTCTTGAATGTGTCTGCATCGTTAGAAACTTCTGAATCAGAGGTGATTACTCCTGCTACATGTTTAGCTATATTAGCTCTTGTTTCAGACACAGAATGGTTTCCTAAATTGTTTTTCAGAAAAAGAAATTTACACTTCAAAGGCTGCCTGGTCTAGATTTTTAATGACCTGGCCAAAGAAACCCAATGCCGAAGTAAGGAGTTTTTGATCTTGTGGCCACGGGTTATGCAGTATGGGGGGGGGATTTTTCTTTTTTTTTTTCTTTTTTTTTAGCATTTTTATTCATAGAAAGAAATATACAGAGTTAGGAAACAAACAAAGCAAATAACAATAAACGGGAACAATATCCCATCTACATATCCCAATCAATGAAAATAATATCAAAAGTCCACATCCAGGAGAAGCTCAAAACTTATACCTAAAGAGAAAACAGAGTCCCTGATCAGACCCGGTAATAACCCCAGCCAAAAGGAGAAACTAGGAAAAGAAAAAAGAAACAAAGCGTCTAGCCCTTACCCTTCAAAAAATCCAAAAGTTGATCCACTTCCCCAAAAATATAACGTGTATCCTGATAAATTATATGGCATTTGCAAGGGAACTTTAAATAAAACAATGCTCCAAGGGCCAAAACGCGCAGTCGGACTGCCAAAAAGGCCTTCCGCCGTTGCTGTGTGGCCCTTGAAACATTGGGAAAAATCTGAACACATTGGCCACAAAACTTTTCAAGTTTCCTCTTGAAATATGCTTGAAAAATTCTCTGTCTATCCAAATCTGAAGCGACCGTAATTAACAGAGTCGCTCTCGTAGGTATCTCATCCTGTGAGGATTCTAAAAAATCAGAAATATTTAACGAAGGTAAATCCTTAGAATGGCCCTGTGCCCCACCCTCCTGAGACTTATCCTTTAACAATTTTTCTTTAGAGGGAAGATAATAAATGTTTAACAAAAGAATGGAGTCAGGATCAGTTATTAATAAAACATCTTTCAGATACTTATAAAAAAGCATAAGAGGTGCTAAATAATGTGTCAGGGAAATTCAAGAGACGAAGATTTCGTGAACGTAAGGAATTCTCCAATAATTCATCTTGACGATGTAAAGAAGGCACATCATGC
The DNA here is from genome assembly GCA_033557465.1 of Ichthyophis bannanicus. NCBI lineage: Eukaryota > Metazoa > Chordata > Amphibia > Gymnophiona > Ichthyophiidae > Ichthyophis > Ichthyophis bannanicus. The sequence goes on from CM066035.1 coordinate 435,158,633, forward strand.
ACCAAAGCAGCTACGGCAGACTGTTGAGAAGAAGACCGAACATCATAAGATGTTCCTTCTGCTGAAAAGTCAACCATGAGTATGGATTCATTTAAATCTTCCTCACAAATGAAGGATCCTTCCCCAACTAATATGGAGAAGGAGTCACTATCAGCTGTCTCCCCTTCTGGGCTCAATCAATTGGCGATTGGAGATCCCATATTGTCCTCTTCTTTTCTGCGGATTGATTCTGAAATTGTGAAATTGCCGCCTCCTCTTCCCTCAGCGGTTATTTTTTCTCGGTCTTCTGAGCCTTGTGTCCCCCCAGATGATGTTTCATTGAAAGATGTATGGGCAATGTTGTCCAGGATGGAGCTGGCTTTGGATTCGTCTCTTCAAAAGATTTCAGTTTTTACAAAGGAAACTGTAGAGAAGTTATTTGACCAGGACTCTAGATTGTCTAGTGTGGAATTTTTCTAAAGTATCCCTGCAAGTGTCTTGTGAAGCTGCAAGGTGTTTCCTATATTTTCCTATTTCCTTCTCAATTAATTTCCTTTTTGAATGCTCGTGGATCACTTGCGTTGGGGCAAGGAGATGCTCCTACTTCGTGACTTTGGAATGCTAATTGTTAATGTCTGCTTTTCCCTTATAGAGTATCTTTTTATATATTATTTCCTTTCATTGAGGGCCCTCATTTGTGGACTAGAGATGGGATTGCTTGGTTTATTTCTTTAACTTTTGTTTCATTATTTTATGTGATGTTTTATTTTTTTCCTTTACATAGCAATCCTCATTTCCTATGCAAGTGTTGTATGCTTGTATTATTGTATGAAATTTATAAATATTAAATTTTTAAAAAGTTTATAATTTACAGCAAATGCATTCATTACTTTGCTTTTATGATAATCAGCGTATTCTTATGCAGAGAGCAATCATTATCATTATACTTCTGTGTATTACTAGTCATCTGTTTCACTTCATAAAACAATTCAACTGGTCCTACTATTTTTTCCTAACATTAGTCCATATCATCTCTATAAACAGGTTACTACAGCTTTTCAACATATGATATTGAAACTCACTATCATTAGGCTTAGATCTTCTCTAAATTCTCTCTAATCAATACAGTGGAGACCCACAGAAGCCAGGTTCAAATCTCACTACTGCTACTTGTAATTTTTCGCTTATCACTAAATCCTCCATTAGCTTACGTACAAACTTAGATTCTAAGCCTACTATTCCTGAATGTAACTCACCTTGAACTTCAGAGAAAGGCATAGGATAAGTCCAATCCCTTCCCTGTTCCCTCTTTTAAACATCCTTAACTCAGAAGTATACCAAGGGGGTCATTCCAAAAAGGGAATATGTGTTTGGACGTGTGCCAGGGATGTTTATGTGCCGAAAACATCTCCAAATGAATTCCAGTACATGGCATCTGCGTGCATTTATCTCGCTAGCATGGGGATGTCCACGTGTCCTTCAGGGGGTGGAAAGAGGGCATAACCAGCCACGGAAACATGTATTGCGTATTTTGGAAAGCGTCGTGCATGTTTACAGCCTACCCTGCAAATGTGCCCCTTATTCCTGCCAGAGACGTGGAATAAGGTCAGTCCTTAGAAAATTTCATGCTGTATTTTATAATTCGTCCCTGCAAGTGAGAGTGTGTATGTGTGGTCTGAGGGTTGAATGTGAGGATCTAGTGTGTTGATTTGCAATTCAGGGAGGCCATGACTGCCTGGTCAGTACCTAGACCTTATGGATGACCGCAGTGTCACCAGGTTCCACTATGATATAGCAGCCATACATCAGCTGCGCCAGGCACTGCGAGACATGACTGATGTTGTGCCAGCATTTCCCAGATTGTGCCATGAGGCCTACATCCTTACCGAGTCACAGATCCATGCAAGCTGCGAGAGTGGTGATAAATCTGGAGGCTAGCTACCTGATATGATTACACAGGGATCCCCCCTCCCATGCCCATGAAGGCCTGACCAGGAGAGCATTGCAACAAAGCAGACTGTGGGAAGGTAAGCAGGATTGCCCCACAGCAGATGTATGAAGACCAAAATAAGCCAAAACAGAGAGTGGACATTATATGGGACAGATGTAGCCAATGTACGGAGAAGCTGTGAGAAATGCCAGTACTCAGATATGTGGGAAACAGATGCCATAGCCAGAAAGCCATTGTCATTAGAAGAGCATAGGTTTGTCACGCAGCAATATAATGCATCCTTTGTGGAATTGCAAAGTTAGTTTAGGATTTTGAGAGGTTGGTAAAGGCCCACACTTAGCATTTTAAGGAGTGTTTTTAGGGATGACCAATGCTAGAATAACTGAGGCAGTGTTATACTGCCAAGTAATGTGTGATGCAAGGTATGTCATGACAAACGTTAATATTTACTTTATCTTATAATATATTTGAGTACACTGAGATTACTTTGCAGTGTTCTGGTCATGAAACAGACTAGTATATATGGTCTAGTTTGCATCAGCATTTACAGTATGTATCATCAGTATTTATGTCTAGTTTGCATCAGCAAAACTCTGTCAGTGAGAACAGCAGCTTAGGAGATGTACATTTTAATCGAGGAGGCATGGCCACCAGAAGCATCCACGGGTATATTGCAGAGACAAGCACGATCAGAAACATGCAACTTTACAGAATACGGTGAGCGTGAGGACATCCAAAACACTTTCAGCATTTATTAGGGTCTGTAATATTGGTGAGGGATGTATTTCTACACTTCATTTTATGGCCCATGCCTACACCCATGCACAAATCTCATTCTGGATACATGCATGGGCTGACTGAACATCATGCTGCCCCTGCCCCGACAGACACGTCTACGAGCCGATTCCAGAAACACGAGTGCATCTATACCTGTGGCTACGGAATTAGCATGGAATCGCATCCATGTCCGATTTAAACATCTCTGACAGAGATAGACGGCCTATATGGAATCTGCCTCCAAGGCAAAATCTTTGATCTCCTGTCTTAGCCACTGTTAGGTTATTTCAGTGCAGAACAACTGTATTCAGTTTTCGCATTTCAGAGTTTATAAAGAAACAGAATCCAATCTCTCTGGGATCCTTTACTTAAATGTCCAGTACTGTTTACATTTTTCTATATCAAATAGTGCTTTAAAATTCAACTTCTTCTAATCCTTTTTCAGAACTCTTTCTCTACATGCAACTATAAATCTTTATTAAAAGAAGATCTGCCCGAGGCTTCTCTACATGTTCACACTTGTCTAGTTGTACTCAAGAAAATTGATCACTAGGACAAAATAAAGTATCAAGAATGTGAAAAATGTGTCCTTTATTGTGTGTAGGCCCTGAAATATTCTGTGAGAAGCCAATGGCTTCCATAACCCCCGAAAATATCTACAGTTTTTGTAATATGTGTCTCATTGATATGAGCATTAAAATCCCCCATAATTATCACGTCACAATCCAAGGAAATCAACCATTCCATCAAATTTAAAACTTCACTTATTAAATTCCCTGAGGCAATATATACAGTATAATATAAATGTCTCAAGACCCATTTCAAAACACCATAACTTCCATATGCTGAGTATTTAAACCATCAATAAGTGTACATTTCAAATTTTCCTGATATACTACTAAGATTCCTCACGCTCGTTTCTCCTTTCAACATACTTGGTGAACATTGTAGCCAGGGAGATTTATTTCCTTGAAATAACTCAAGTCCTCTTTATTCAACTATGTTTCACTTATTCCTAAAATATCCAATGGCTCATCCTTTATCATGTCTAATATCAGCTAAGTTTTGTTCTTAAAGATCTAGCATTTACAAAAGCAACTTTATAATCAATAATACAGGCACTCTGTATTACATTCCTGGTATCGTATATAGTTGGAACCTGTTTTATAAAGACATATCATGCCCTTGATACCTAAAGTCTCTAGCATACACTCCATTTCCAACAAACATTTCAATGGGATCTTCCATCAAACCCATTTTTAAAGATGGAGCAAATACATATCCAAACAATCTGATCAATAATAATACAATTTATCAATAGGCCACCTGAAAGCCACAAGAACGGATGCACAAAGGAGCATGCCTTTTTGTCGCACCCCTTCATTGGCATGCCTTCAATGACACACCACATAGCAGTTGCCTTTTATCATGCTCCTTGTGCTAAATGGTTGTGTCTGTGAGTCAGCAGAGCTTATCATCCAATGCAATCTGACTCTCTCCTAAAGTGCACAGTGCTGTAAAACTAGTAGCAATGATCATTCTGTCCCCTGGAACAGTATTCTTAGCTCAAAAAGTCACTCCTTCCACATAGTAGCTGCCATTTGGAATAAAAAGTTCATCTGATAGCTACAAAAAAGGTACTGGATAATTTGCTGTAAGTTGGACTTTTTTCAGGTGATATGTCTGTACTGAGTACTGATAGTACTGAGTATGGCACTTTTTCTGCTGTCTCAAAATTGCTCCAGAATGTGCTTTGTGATATGAACGTCAGGCTGCCAGCTCTAATGGAGCAAGCTTCAGTCCCCTACTTATACGTCCTCCCTCTCTTCTCTCTCTTATATGTCTATACTTGCAAATGCTGTATAGTATAATTTGCCAGTTGACTTCTGTAGGGAGTTATGAGGTGAATGGGGATTTGAGGCACTGCAGATGTCTGAGAGATTTGTCTATGGAAAAAATTGATATCATTCATCAGGAGATTGTACAGGGGCAGCCTGGTTTTCTAGTCACAGAGCAGAAAGAATTGTATTGGGTGACAGTATGTTTGCATCAATTTGAAATTATCACTGAAGTCAAATTAGAAACGATTTTAATGGATAAGATCTCAGCAACGATATATAAACCTATCCCTTATATCTGGGTGAGGTTTTTAAGGGAAACTGCTTTACTCGCTTAAAGTATCAGTTAACACTTTTTAAAGAGAGTTTTCCATCTTCTTTGAAGAAAGCATTAATCATCTTGTGGCAAATCTAGCCTTTTTGAGAAAAGATCATTGAAAATGTGGTGGCTAGAGAATTGGAAGATCATTTGGAAGATAATAAACTCCTGCATAAATATCAGTGTGGATTTTGTACTCATTATAGTACTGATATTGCTCTGTTGAAGCTCTATAATTTTTTACATAGTCACAGTGATCAAAAGAAAGACTGTGTGATTGCCTGTTGGACATCACATCAGTATATGATACATCATATCATTCTATTTTATTACAGCAGTTGGAGTTGGTGGATATGTCTTGAAATCGTTCTATGATAAGACCTATGGAGAGTAATTTTATAAGGGTCTGCTAGATTTACATGTGTTTTCATGTGGGTATGTCACACGTATTTTATAAAGTAAGGTATGTGCATAAAATAGGGGCCTAAGGAGTGCAATATGCACAAATTTCAGGTGCAAGAACTTATGCCAGCTCTATGGTAAAATACCCATGCCTACATTTCCACCAAGCCCTCACAAATTATAGTATTTCTGCATATAAATTTTCACTCCATTTATGGTCCACCCAAATTCTGCTCCTGTACATGCGAAGAATGCAAGTATGTATAATTAGTCTGATGCGCATACTTATAGAATAGCAACTGGCTATGTGCATAAGTGCCATCTTACATGCATAAACTACTGAAATACCATGATTCATGTGTATACATGGTGCATACCTTTATGCAGCTCCCTATAAAATTACCCACTTATGATCTGAATGGCAGGGATCCATACCAAAAAGAAGCAGAATGTATCAGGTGTACTTCCTGAGTTTCTTTTTATGAAGCAAGCAACAAAAATAACTGAGCTAACTTACAAGCAGTGTAAAAAAAATTCTCAATAAAAGAATAGAATAGGAATCCCTAATCCCAAATCCTTCCCTCACCTTTGGTCACCCTTTTTTCCTTTTCTGAAACCACTGAGGAGAAAACTGCAAATCTTCTGTCTTCCTCCAAACTGATTACCTGCTCCTCTGATCCCATACCTACCCATCTACTAATCTCTATCTCTTCCGCCATCATCCCTTCCATCTACCATATCCTTAACCTATTGCTTTCTACTGCAACTGTCCCTGTGGCCTTCAAGCATGATGTGGTTACACCTCTCCTCAAAAAGTCTTCACAAGATCCAACCTGTCCTTCCAGTTATTGGCCTATCTCTCTCTTCCCCTTTGCTTCAAAACTACTTGAATGAGCGGTTTACTGTCACTGTCTTGACTTTCTTTCAGCTAAAGCCCTTCTGGACCCACTGCAATCTGGCTTTCGTTCTATGCATTTCACAGAAACAGCTCTTACCAAAGTCTCCAGCAACTTGTTCCTCACTAAATCCAAAGGTCTCTACTCGATTCTCATCCTTCTTGACTTTCTACTGCCTTTGACACTGTTCATCACCGGCTACTCCTTAATACCTTGCTTGGATTTAGGGGCTCTGTTCTGTCCTGGCTTTCTTCTTATCTCTCCCATCACACTTTTAGTGTACATTCTGGTGGATCCTCCTCTACCGCCATCCTGCTTTCAGTTGGTGTACCTTAGGGCTGTGTCTTGGGACATCTCCTTTTCTCGCTCTACACGCAGTCCCTTGGTGCACATATTGGTGCAGGAGCTCCCCCTTCCTCCCCGAGCAGCCAATCATCAGCCCAGCTCAACGGCTTAAGAACTGCCGTTGCCGGGGCCTCAGCTGAGCAGCGCTTGTATCCGGGGTGAAAGCAGGAGCTCCCCCTTCCTCCCCGAGCAGCCAATCAGCCCAGCTCAACGGCTTACGAACTGCCATTGCCGGGGCCTCAGCTGAGCAATGCTTGTATCCGGGGTGAGAGCAGGAGCTCCCCCTTCCTCCCCGAGCAGCCAATCATCAGCCCAGCTCAACGGCTTAAGAACTGCCGTTGCCGGGGCCTCAGCTGAGCAGCGCTTGTATCCGGGGTGAGAGCAGGAGCTCCCCCTTCCTCCCCGAGCAGCCAATCATCAGCCCAGCTCAACGGCTTAAGAACTGCCGTTGCCGGGGCACGCCCGCGCCTGAGGGCCTCGCAAGAGGGCCCTTTGGCGTGGCCCTTAGGCGTTGGTCCGTGGCGTTGGTTTCTGGAGGCTATATTGATGTCCTGCTTGGGTAATGTGCTGTTCCGTGTCTCTCTCCTCTTATCTGTTTGACTGTTTCTTTACTCTACTCTGTCCTATCTTATAATTGGCGTTCTTTTCTTTTTCACTAAATGATGTAGTATTGTAAACCGCTCTAATACCTTTTTGGTCTGAGCGGTATATCAAATTCAATAAACATAAACATAAACATAAACATTTCCTCCCATGGTTTTCAGTACCATCTTTATGATGATGACTCTCAGATCTACCTTTCTGTGCCTGAAATCTCTCCAGTAATCCAGGCCTGGATCTCTGCCTGCTTATATGACATTGCTGCCTGGATGTCTCACCACCATCTGAAACTGAACATGGCCACAACTGAGCTCTTTATCTTTCCTCCTAAACCCACCTCCCCCTTCCTTCCTCCTTTCTTTATTTACTGTGGATAAAACTACACTCCTCCCTGTGTCCTCAGCTCACAGCCTTGGAGTAATCTTTGACTACTCTCGCTTTCTCTGAACACATCCAACAGATATCTAAAACCTGTCACTTTTTTCTCTATAACATCAGCAAAATGTGTCCCTTCCTTTCTACACACACTACTAAGACCTTCATCCACTCACTAGTCACCTCCCATCTTGACTATTGTAACCTGCCCCTCATTGGTCTGCCTCTGAATCATCTTTCTCCCCTTCAATCTGTTCATAACTCAGCTGCATGACTTACCTTCCACCAGTGCCGCTATGTTAATGTCACATCACTGGCTCCCTATCCGTTTACACATCCAGTTCTCACTACCTTTCCTCTCTTATCTCACTCTACACTCCTCCTCGAGAACTCTGCTCCTCTGGCAGATCTCTTATCTGTGTCCTTCTCTGCCAATGCCAACTCCAGACTTTGTCCATTCCACCTTGCTACTCCATATGCCTGGAACAAACTACTGAGTCAGTGTGTTGGGCTCCCTCTCTGGCCCTATTCAAATCCAAGCTAAAAGCCCTCCTCTTTGAGGCTACTTTTGGATCCTGATGCTCCTCACTCTCCTGTTCACTACTTATGTGTATCTTACCATACTCTAGTCCCCAGTATTGCAATATTATTTCATCTTTATTAGATTGCAATATCTGATATGTAGGGACTGTGTCTTATATCTTTATGTACAGCGCTGCATATGCCTTAGAGCACTATACAAATGATTAGTAGTAGCATAAAGGATGTTCTACCAACATACTGGTGTTATATGCTGTAAACCCTCACTTGGTTTGCAGCTGGTGCTGTAAGGGCTTGTGTGCATTAGTGATGCTGAGAGCTAAGCTATCAGTAGCTTAACTACTGGCAGGATCTTCCGAGATAGGAGACCCTGCCAGACTAAGACAAACCACCCATCTGGGCAGCAGTAGAATGGGACAGTATTGGTGGTGGAAGATCACATTTCTATGACAATGGCAACACTAGCATTACCCATGCAAAAGAAAGGCTTGGCAATCTACTTCTGTATCTTGCAATGAAAAGTCAATGGAGAGTCACAACAAAACAAATTGCACTATAGTGCTGGAAGATGAGACTCCCAGGTCAGAAGACCCTCAACTGGCTACTCAGGATGAGCTGAAGACTTTTCAGAGTAAAGCCAGCATTTATGATGTAATTGGATCAAAGCCCTGAGAACGTCTGATTGCTGATGTAGCTGCACATGAAATGAGAGACAGAAGCTGCAAAGATGTCTTACATGGAACGTATGAAGCATGAACCAAGGGAAGTTGGAGGTGATTGAGAATGAAATGGAACATGCACAACTCGATCTGTTAGATATCAGTGAACTGAAATGGACTGGCATCGAGCACTTTGCATCTGATAATTGAATGCTTGTACTACTCCTGCCCGGGCTAACCAAGTAGCAAAATCCAACCTCAGCTCTTTGGCTCCAATTCTCTAAATTCAAGTAAGGAATGAAATCACACATACACAGAAAATTATATCATAACAGTACTACTTAAGCTTAAGCAGAGGAATTCGGGCCTGCAAACTTGAGCAGTTCTCCCAGAATTCCTACTCCAGCTAGGCCATAGTACTTTTTTTATTAGGAAAAAACCTGCTACATGATACAAATTTGTCTTATCACTCGATGTCATGCCTCTGCTTTACAGATGAAGCTAAACACTACGGGCCCGATATTGAGCTAGGTTCATTTTTGAAGGGCTATGTGCCTCGATAGCGCATAGCCGTCCCCACTGACCTCTAACCTGTGTATTCAATGCCACAGCGATTGCATTGAATATCTGTGGATCGCCGCACACACCGGAAGCCACCAAAGCTAACCAGGCAGCTGTGATATTGCATGCTGCCCAATTAGCTCCTGCACTTTAAATATAGGTGAGGGTGGATTCTCCCCCTCACACTTGCAGCAAGGATGGCCACTGCGGCAGACAATACAAGATCTGCAAGACTGCAAAGGTCTAATATCCAAATTCATTGTTCTTCTCCGAGCAGGAGACACTCCTAGATGTACAGGAGCAGAAAGGCTATGGGCTGAAGAGGCGGGAGGTCCAATAAATACAAAGGTTTGGGAGTTATTTTGGGGACCACAGATTAGAATTACACAAGCTGCTTCGCTTACCCAAACCTTATACTTTATATCTCATAGAGCTTACTTAACCCCCTTGACAATATCGAAATGGAAACCACAGCTAGGTAACAAATGTTGGTCATATCTCTCTGATATAGGAACCTTATCTCACATGATTTTCCACTGTGCTCAAGTCAAACTATACTGGCAAGAGGTATGGGCACGGGTTATCAGAATATGTAAAATACAAGAAACACTTACTTATCGTATAATTGTATACAAATCCCAAGCAGGGATATCCTCACTAGGAAAAGAAAATCAACAAATATTTGACCTGATGATTAGTTTGGCATTGAAATTGATAGTTATGTATTGGAAAGATTTCACCTTGCTATCAGTAGATCATTGGTGGAACTTATTATGTCTTCACTGCTCTTATGAAATGGTATATGTGGCATATAATCCATCATGGAGCATGACATTAAAGAAATGGGATAAGATGGATAACTATGCCAAGATGGCAACTTCAATGTATATAATGTATGACAACAGACTGACCCACTGACCCATAGATCAATGGATTACTCAAAGTAATATTGGAATATAACCATGAATGGGACCAAATGTTGGTTAGGTTTATTGTATTCTGTTTTGAAATATGTACTGTTATACTTGTTTATTGGAACAAAAGCTAAAATAAAAAAAAGTTAGTGAGGGTTTTCCTCATCTATCTTTTCGGCGCAGATGGCTAACTGGGCAGCGGCGATATTCAGCCACTGTCCAGTTAACCCCAAACAATTAAACTTAGAACAGCTGAATGACTGTCTTAACTTTAGCCAGTTTTGCAATGTGGCCAGCAGCTGAATATCTCCATTGACTGGACTGAAAAATCACAATTGGGCAACCAATTTATTCATTACCAGGACCCAGATGTTCAATGCCGGGACCCAGATATGGTCCCAGCATTGAATATTCAGGGCAAAGTTAAAGTCATGATGGCCAGCTGCTCTGTGTGCAGGCTGCCACCACTGAACCCCTCCCTCCCCCCTCTGTCATTCAGAATGGATTGTAATGTAATATAGCTGAAGAGAGGGGAATGGAGAAAGGAATTGTTTATATAGGTGATATGATATGATTTGAATGTGTAATGTGGAGATGGGATTAATTGTTGATGTTTTATTATTTTTTTTGTGATACATATTATTTTGTAATCTGCTTTTAGATTCCTTTATAGAATCAGCAGTGGACTATTAAGTCACACAATAAACTAAACTAAACCAGCCCCTCTTTCCTCAAGGCCATGAAATAAACTCTCAGACAAGAGGCATTTAATGTGTCCATGCCATGGTTTCTTCAAAGCCCGTGTTGATGTTGGTCCAATAGATGATACATATCAATGAAACATTACACAGGGTCAATAAAGAACATTTGATTCATTTTGCCAAAAAGGGAAGGATCCACATTGCAGGATAGCAGCTGGGTAAGGATAGATCCAGTGATGTTTTCTTTAGTATAGGGTGAACACTTGCGATCTTTAGGACTAATGGTTTAATCCTGTCCTCAGCATGTTTTCAGTTACTTCTGCTTTAACGTCCTTAATTCAGTAGGTCAGACATAGGTCCATAGGGAAATGGTAGCATGTAGTAAAATAATTATCCTGGAAGCTCATCTTTTCCTATGGGCTGAAACTCCTTCCCATTGGGGATGTGCCTCACAAGAGTCAGTTATAACCACTCTTACAGTGTTATAAAGCATAATATCATATTCTGGACAGTGGGATCCTGGGTTAATTCTCTTTGTACCTCAAACATCTCATGCAATCAATTCCTCAACCATCAGATTTTATTCAGCTAATAGAAATTAGAAATCTGTGTTTTTAATACCAAACCCCCCCCCCCCCCTCCATTCAGTGCCATTTTTCCTGCCCTGAGAAGAACCTTCTTCTTGGCTGTAATATCTGAGCTATACCATGGGGACCCTATATATGCATTGTGTATTCCCCTGCTTGTTGGTGTCCTGAAACACATATCCAGGCATTATACTTGGCACATTAAAGGACAGCAGATGGTGGTCAGACCATGGGACAGGTGTTCTCATTAGGACTGATGTAACCTTTCCCACATCCCAGATTAAAATTAAGGGCCTCTTTTACTAAAGCCTGTTAGTTGGTTAATGGGTGTTTGAATGTGCAGCCAGAGGCAATCAGGAACACTAACGCCTGATAGTGTCTGCCTTCACACAATAAAACACCCGTTAACTGGCGATTGTGGGATGGGGCGGGAAATGGGAGATAAGTGGGTGTGGAAGCACATTGCCACTAGTGCCAGGGCAATTGCTACATGCTCAGTGGCCCATGTGGTTCCTAACGTGGGTTCACCTAATGACTTCTCTATAGGAGTTGTTAAGTGAACCGGACCTAGTGGAGCAAATGTTAGGAAAACCTCTCACACATTAGCTGACGGGGACATACTGAACATGCCCCTGACAGCTAACCTGCGTCCTTTGCCATTAATGAGCATGAAATCAGCAAGCTAATGGTAAAATCCATAGAAGGTTTTAGTACAAGGGGCCTGTAAGTCTAAGGTTTTACCCCTTTCATGTATTGAATCAAGAACTATTTGTTCATATCCTAAGGACCTCATGGAAGTCAAAAAACACTCAACATTTAAATACAGATTCTGCTGTATAATAGATTAAAATCTCCTAAGATAAGTAACCCAGAGATATCAATATTTTCAGCCATAATGGCTCCTAATAATGAGGATAGTGCAGTTCTCTCAGATAAAGGAGGACTTCAGGCCAGGAATATATAAAAAGCCTTGTTCGTGACAAATATCACATCAGATCCCCTATTTAACTCAAAATCAATGTGTGTAAAGCCTAGTATTTTTCTGGCAAGAATAAAGACTCCATCTCCCCACCTTCCTATCTGTCTCTCAAAGAATGGGAGAGGTTTCTTGGATCTGGTGACTTTTATGCAGCACTCAGATCCTGATTCAAAGACCATTCAGTTACTCAAAGGTGAAGGGGAGGTAGAAGTTGATGAAGATAAAGCGGAATTGTTTAACAAATATTTCTGTTCTGCATTAACAAATGAAAGGCTGGGAGTAAGATCTCAGAAAACACACGCAAACAAGAACAGGTGAATTTTGAATGATTATCCAAAAGCCGCCTTTGTGAGGAGCTAGCTAAAATAAAAATAGACAAAGAGATGGGGCCTGATGGCATACATCCAAGAAATTTAGGGAAATTCTGGCAGTTCCACTGCCTGACCTTTTTAATGCTTCTTTAGAGTAGGAAGTGGTCCCAGATGACCGGAGAAGAGCACATGTGGTCCTCTACACAAAAGAGGAAGTAAAGATGAGTTTGGGAACTATAAGCTGGTTAGTCTGACATCTGTGATGAATAAATTAGTGGAAATACTGCTAAAACAGAAAATAGTGATGTTTCTGGAAGCCAATGGATTGCAGGATCCGAGGCAGCATGGTTCTACTAGAAGCAGGTCTTGTCAGATAAATCTGATTAATTTCTTTGACTGGGTGACAAAAAGTGTGGTCCAAGGAAGACTCTGCATGTTGTCTACTTAGATTTCAGTAAAGCTTTTGAAAATGTTCCATACAGGCAACTTATAAATAAATTGAGGGTACTAGGGATGGATCCTAACGTGACCAAGTGGATTAGAAACTGGTTGAGTGGGAGGCAACAAAGGGTAAAGATCTAATGGCATTCACTCAAAGGAGCCATTCATTACTGGTGGTGTGCCACAGGGATATGTCCTTTGCCAAATTATTTTTAAGATTTTTGTAAGTAAAATTGCCGAAGGGCTGTCTAGTAAGGTTTGCCTCTTTGCAGATGATACCAAGATCTGCAATAGGATAGATGCCCAGGAAGATGTATATGACATGAGGAGGTATCTAGCAAAGCTTGAAGAATGGTAAAAAATTTGTCAACTGAAATATAATGCTAAAAAATGCAAGGTCATGCATTTGGGCTGCAAAAATCCAAGGGAGTGCTACAGTATAGAAGTTGAAGTATTTCTGTCCATGGGGATTATTGTTTCTGATGATCTTAAGGTGGCTAAACAGGTAGAAAAGGTGATGGCAAAAGCCAGAAGGATGCTTGGGTGCATAGGGAAAGGAATGGCCAGCAGATAATGCCACACTCTGTAGGTCCCCTCATCTGAAATCACTGAGATGATCAAGGCGGCAAGAGGCCTTGGCTGCACATGGTAGAGAACAGTGCTCCCAACACAATCTTAAGCCTACTCCTGAGTACATGAAGAACAGCGCAAAGGATCTTGATCTTTAAAGCACCATACCCAATCCTGATCGATCACAAAGCACAGCCAAAGGAGTGAAAGTAAGAGACGCTGGTCCTCATTGCTGTCTCAATCGGCTGCTGAGAGGAGTGTGGCCTGATAGTGCATGCCCCCATGTGCTCCGAGGCCTGTAGACTGGCTGGGCTGCCTGCCCCTAACTATATCACTAACTGTCTCCCGGTATCCAGCCATTGGATAAGCTGATCCTTCCCTCTTCAAGAGCCTCTCTCAGCACCCCAGATGGTGATGACTGCCCTCCTTTATTCTTCAAAGTCCACCAAAAGAGAAACCGTAAAAACCCTTTATTTTTATTATGTTTTTGTCGGAAATAAAATGTGAGAGAAAGACACGTCAAATCTTCCCCAAACCACAATACATGTCCCTTTTATTCATCCAATAAATCTAAGATGCAGGCTTGTAAATCAAATAAAATTAACACTTATCTGGTCATACGCGCGACGTGCACGTTTCAAGGGGAACCCCCTGTATCAAGCGCTCCCAACATGAATCCAGTGTGTCAAAATCTTCTTCACAACAGGTAATTTTATTTGATTTACAAGCCCGCATCTTAGATTTATTGGATGAATAAAAGGGACATGTATTGTGGTTTGGGGAAGATTTGAAGTGTCTTTCTCTCACAGTTTATGTCCGACAAAAACATAATAAAAATAGAAGGGTTTTTACGGTATCTCTTTTGGTGGACTTTCATGATTTGATTACCATTGGGGGTTTTTGTTCTCCTTTATTCTCCGGCAGGAAACTCCTGCACAGCAATGACCAAAATTTTGCAGGACCTTTCAGGGCGTAGACCACTATGGTAGCAGCCCCTGAAATCGACCATTAGCCCACTCCTTTGATCAAGCTATTCCCCGGTGGAACAGTGGAATATCTGGAGCCGGGTTTGAAAATCCTTCACTAACGACTGGCTGCAAAACGGCATGAAAATGTAAGACTTTTGCTAGAGAAAGCTACGATTCAATTACTGAACTGTTAGAAAAGCTTCTAGTACTAAATATCCAAGAAACAACTGTCACATTCACTTTACATTACACACTTTTCAGTCTGATGGTGATTGGGGAAATGAATTGTAGTGGAAATTAATCTATGATCACCCTAAAATGCAACCCATCTCATCTAAAAAGAGCTTAAAACACTCATTGACTATTTGTGAGCAAGGACAGTCTCTTGCATGTGTCTGTGCAGCGCAACTTGCGCCTTATTGCACCTGTATGATTGATCATTTTTAGCACTAATAGTATTAATATCATTGTTAATATAGCTCTTCTACTTTCTCATTTGCTTTCCTCTCTATTTCTCCTTTTCTTATGGCTCCACACCACTTTTTCTTCCTGTTATTGACACCCCCTAACTTTCTCCCCTCATACCAACACCTTCAGCCCCCCTCCTTATCACCCTCTCTCTATCTTTCCCATTTCTTCTCCCAGAACTACTGTTTTAGCTCTTACTGAAACCTGGTTCCACCCTGATGACACTGCTTCGGTCATTGCCCTCTGTCACGGCAGCTACCAATTTTCACACACTCCTCGTGCTGTTGGCCTTGGTGGTGTTGTTTCTACTGTCTCCTTCCTGTCAATTCCAACCCCTCCTTCTACCTTCTTCTCCCTGCTTCTCCTTCTTTGAAGTCCATTCCATCTGCCTTTTTAATCTCTTACCTCTCCGGATAGCTGCTATTTATAGCCTCCTGATAAGTCCACCTCTACCTCTCTCACTGACTTTGACTCCTAGCTTTCCCTATTTCTGAATTCTTCGTCTTCCCCCTCCCTTATTCCTGGTGACTTTAATATTCCTGTTGATCACTCTATCCTTCTCTCTCACAAGAAGGTGGCCTTCGAGTACGGTATATCGGTAATTTCATTCTTTTCTATTTTCACGTTCTTTCTCTGTACTTTCAGGCGATGTATCCTCAGCCCCCTCCAATCCTGTCTCTCTCTCTTGTGGAGTACACAAGGGGTCTGTCCTTGCTCCCCTGTTATTCAATATTTCCTAGTCCTGCTCACTCTGCTCATACAGCAGTCTGGTCTGTCAGCATACTATTACGCTGATGACATAATCATAACTCATCACACTAATCCCCAAAATCCAGATCTCTCACTCCTCAACAGTTGTCTTGCATGGGTTTCTGATTGGTTCACTATGAACTGTCTACACCTTAACTCATCTAAAACATCTGCAATTTAGTTCATGTTTGGTAGCGCATGTACATAAGTAGCCCCGGTTCTTTCTAACGTTGGAGTTCCATTGGTGTCCTCACTTCGATACCTGGGTGTGACTTTGGATTCTGCTCTCAATTTTCATGATCACATCTCACTTCTCACTCACTGGTCTTTCTTCTATCTCCATCAGATACATGCCATTTGTCCCTTCTTATCCCCTCAGGCACTGACCACTCTTCTTCTGTCTCTAGTTATGTTCTGCCTCGATTTTTGCAATCTTGCCCTCACTGACATCATCCAGTCCCAACTCCACCATAAACAATTGTTGCAGTGCACCACTGCTCAGATTATTACTCATACCACTCGTCATGATCATGTAACTCCACTTCTCATTCAGCTCCATTGCCTTCCTCTGGTTTACCGCATTCGCTATAAAGTTCTTATCCTGACCCACCACGTCATATACACAAATACACTGCAATATCTAGCAGATCTGCTTCAGTTCCATACCCCCACCCGCACCCTTCATTCAATCCACATCAATTGTCTGGTGCTCCCTTCTCCATCTCGTTCTCATCTACAGTCCACCTGTCATTCTGCCTTTTTCTTCTTAGGTCCCTCTCTTTGGAACTCCCTTCCTTCTGCTCTCTGTCAGGAACCCTCTTTTCCCAAATTCAAGAACTTCCTAAAGTCCCATCTCTTCTGCTCTGCATTTGACCTTCCTCCCACTAACCCCTAATTTCCCTGCTATACCTGCTCCTCCCTCTACCTCTCCTTCCTCTGTGTGTTATTGCTTTGTTTATTTATTAATTTATTTATTTATTTAAACAGTTTTTCTATACCACCCCTTCCAGAGATCAGGGGCAGTTTACATTTAAACAAACCAGTTACATGGAACAGTTATTGTACTGTCACATATTGTAGTTCTTTTCCTATTCTGGCTCGCGCCAACGCTTTGTATTTTACATAATTGTAAACCGTCCTGCTGTTATGAAGGAGCACTATATCAAGCAACAAATAAACATAAACATAAACCCTTCTGACCCCTATGCTTCTAAACTCCTTTCCCTTACTTCCTCTTTCAACCTCCAACTTTGCACTTCTGCTCCCACTCATCAGCGCGGTCACTGCCTTGACCTTGTTTTCTTCTCTAACTGTTTACCCTCCAGTTTCCGTACTTCAGTTCTTCCCCTATCTGATCATCACCTCCTAAGTTTTACCCTTTATCACTCCTCACCTCAATCTTGTCCATTTTCCTCCTACCTTTTTAGGAATCTTCATGCTATCGATCCATTGGCTTTCTCCACTGTTGTCTCATCACCTCTTTCTTCCACCTTTTCTTCTAAATTTGTTGATGAGGCTATAGTTTCCTGTAATACTGCTTTCTCCTCTGCTCTAGATACTCTTGCTTCACCCATTCCACGTCCTGTGAGATGCAATATACCTCAGCTCTGGTTGTTATCTTCAACTACCCGCTACCTATGCTCCTGTGCCTGCTCGGCTGAGTGTTTTTGGCTCAAATCCCGCTCCCTCTCTGACTCTCTTCACTTCAAATTCATGCTTGCCTCCTTCCAGTCAGCCTTAGCACTCAAGAAGCAAAACTACTATGTCTATCTGACTAACATGCTTGCTACTGATTAACTCTCTTAACTCTCTCCTCAAGGCGCTTCCCCCTCCTTCTCTTTCTCCCCAAACCCCTGACAAAATCCACAAAATTACACTCCAATTTCCCACTAGACCAGCTTCATCCCCTCTTCCTCCACCTCAATACTAACTTTTCCCCTCAATTTCTGTTACACTTTCATAGTGTTCTGTGATCTTTGATGAGTAAACCTCTTATCTTCTTTCCTCCTCTAAACTTACTACTTGCTCTTCTGATCCTATCCTCACCCATCTCCTTAACACCATTTCCTCCTCTGTCATCCCTTCCATCTCACATATTTTCATCCTCTCACTCTCCACTGCAACCGTCCCTGCAGCCTTTCAGCATGCTGTGGTCATACCTCTCCTCAAGAAACCTTCACTTGACCCTAGTGGTCCTTCTAATTATTGATCCATCTCCCTTCTTTCCTTCATTTCCAAATTTCTTGAGCGGTGGTCCTCCGCTATTGTCTGGAATTTCATTCCTCTCAAGACTTGCAGGATCTACTTCAATCTGGTTTTCATCCCTTACATTCGACTGAGATGGCACTTGTCAAAGTTTGCAGTGACTTTTTCCTGGCTAAATCCAAGGGCCTTTACTCTATCCTCATCCTTCTTGACCTTTCTGCTGCTTTTGACGCTGTTGATCAGCATCTTCTTCTTGACACATTTTCCTTGCTTGGTTCTAGGGACTCTGTGCTATCCTGGTTCTCTTCTTACCTCTCCCACTAGGCCTCTCCTCCCTCTGCATATTATTATGCAAAGAAGGAAAGTAGCCCGATAACCAGGATTTGCTGACACATTAAGAATCATTTCCACTTCTCTTGTGTAGGATGTGCCACATCAGATAAAGTCCAAACTCCTTGGCCAAAAAAAGCTCCTAGATTCTCTTAAAGTATAAATGCAGAACCAACTTCTGAGATTCACAACTCTAGCAGAACAGAAATATCTAAAGTCTCATTTCTTAGCTCCTCCTACTTTCTCCTTAAAGGAAGGAAGTAGGTTTTATTCAATGGAGTTGAAGCTGTAGCTGGTATATACAGGACATCAACTAAATCTTTCTTAATGCTTCCCAGAGGCAGCATACCAGGTATCCTATTGATCTTCTCCTTTAGACATCCAAAATGAAGATTAGGGAAAAAAATCCCTCATCAGCAGAAGGAATCTTACCTCCTGAATTTTTTTTCCATAAAGCAAACAACAAAAATAAGGGGCCTTTTACTAAAGCATGTTAGGATTTTGTGGTAACGTGCATTTAGCGCAAAAACTAACTTAAGTGCAAAGCCGCCACGAAAAATCTCATGCCTCCATGGTAACAGGCCCGACCAGGCAGTTACTGTGCACAAAAACATGTGTTAACTGCTTAGCTCACTTTAGTAAAAGGACCTCTACGCGAACAAACTTACAAACAGTACAAAATTAATTCTCAATAAAAGACGAGTAGAAATAAAGGATGTTCTGCCAGCACAATCAATATTGGTGATGTATGCTGTAACAATCAGTGGAGAAACACTAGTAAAAAAATAAATGTGCCCACAGACATATCATCCCTGAGATAAATATAGCACCAAGGGTTTGTTTTTTTTTCAATTTGGAGAAGAAGTAAGTCCCAGAGAAAGCGGGGAGCGTAACAAACAGAACGGACCTGAGAGAGAATCAAATCAAAGAGTGAATCAAATGCACACATATGGTCAAGGATTTTATTGGTATTAATGTATTGGTGTGCAGCCATGGTAACTGTCAGCGGCGTGGCCAGAATGTTCCCAGCAGGTATTGCAGGGACATGTCCCGTAACGCGTGTTGGACCTAGGGTTGCCAACTGGCTCCAGATGCGCCCGACAGGCTTGATCCAGTCCTGTGTTTGCCCCATTGCATGCAGGGACTTGTAGTCTTGCTTTTCTTATGGAGTGCAATGGAGAAATCAGAACTACATGTCCCTGCATGCAATGGAGTAAACCCAGGACTGGATCAAGCCTGTCGGGCGCATCTGGAGCCAGTTGGCAACCCTAGTTGGACCTATGTGCAATTCATGCAGGTGCACTTACTATCACCCATTCAAGAGGCAGTAAGGGTACTCATAGTAATTTCAACATTGATAGCACGCAGAAATTGCCCTGCACTAAAAGTAATGTACTCTCCACGCCCACTCTCCTCCTCTAACCTGCCCAGTCTGGGCCCGATTTCATGATGCGCAGCTACTGTGGAAATTAGCATGCAGTGTGGTAACAGTTAATGCATGCTAAAACACGTTAACCACCCAGCACATTTTAGTAAAGTGGCCACTTAGGGAAGAAATATGTGTAAAACATGCTAATTCCATCCACACATGCATTAGTGGCAAAGCGCTGTACATGGCCACTGCATGTTAGCAATTTTTCAAAAAGAAATCACCTGAGCAGCTTCTCTTTGAAAATTCCTGGCAATTACATAGGTAGAGCAATGGCTTATTGAAAATCCCATCCCCCTTAATGCATGTCAAGCCTTAGACAAAATACATTTTAATTTAATAGCCACATAAAGCATACTGTCTGAAAGAAAATTTGGATTTGGGATGTAGTACTTGTCTTTTCCAAATCTGAGTACAAGGCAAGTTACATTCAGGTGCAGGAGTTATTTTCCTGCCCAAATTGGATCACAATCGAAACTGTACTTGAAGCAATAGAAAGTGAAATGACTTACCCAGAGTCACGAAGGAAGCCATTTTAGAAACAGCGGCATTCACATGTGTAAAAGGCACACACAGTAAAAGCTGATTTTACAATGGCATTATTTACACATGGGATTGCTGCTCTTTACAAGTGTACATGCAAAAAAAGCATTCTAAAATGGCCTCCTTTGTGTTGGCATGCATAAGTATCAGCAAACTGGTAGTTTTAGATAGAGTTTTATAGGAGTGCTCGAGGGGGCAATTGTAACTTTAGAAGCTTGGCTCATATATTAGCAACCATTATACATGTAGTTTTGTGAAATCTGACACACATGCAGGTTGTGAAAATTGGCACATTCAAGTGGAAAAACATATGCTTTCAAGTGGAAGAGATTCCCAATATGGTGTTTTTGTAAAACCTATGATCCCATTGTGTGTCCTCCTACAACCCTACTACAGCATCTTTATCATTTACATTGTCATAATCTTCAAACCTCCTGAATAAAGGTGCACCTCAGCATGCTGCCTGCTTACCACAGCAGAGAACCTTCCAGCATTCTCTCGTTTCATGAAAGGTCTTCATGTGAAACCTTTGCAAAAGCTCCCTGTTCTGTGGGACTTGAACTTGGTGCTTGCTTTTCTTTTAACCATTAAAGTCTGCTTCACTCAAGTTTCCAAGTTAGAAAGTACTCTTCTTATAGGCTATCACTAAGGCCAGACCAAGGGTTTATGCCACCCCAGACAAGAGCCCTGGCCATGCTGCCATTTCCCCCGTGCTCTGCTGTCCCCCCCCCCCCCACCGTCCCCCCTCCCTCCCGCTGCCACTGCTTCTGTCTTCTGGGGACCAGCAACAGCAGCAGTGGTAGCTTTGTTGCCACTTCATGCCGGTGGCAGGCTATATGCTTTGGCACATATGGCCTGCCGCTTCTGATCCCCCCCCCCCTAACTAAAAGTTTTATCGAAGGGGAGTCAGAAGCAGCAGGCCATGTATACCAAAGCACATGGCCTGCCTTGGGCACCAAAGGGCAGTGCAAAGCAGCCATGATGCCCGCCATGGTCCTGCCCTCCTAGGCGGCCACCTAGCCTGCTTAGTGAATGGGCCGGCCCTGGCTATCACTTCTGCTAGAAGAATGAGCGAATATCAGGCACTGCTGACATGCAACTTTATACTCAGTTTCATCCCCATAAAGTTGTACTTCAGAAACAGCCCGATGTTCAGCCCGATATTTAAACACTGCCACGGCATTTAAATATGAACCAGATTTTCAGTGGCATTATCCAATTTGTGCAGCCACTATCCAGGTAAGAGCCAGCTGAAAATTGCCAAAATCCAGATAAGTTCGGCATTTACCTGAATAGTGGTTGGACTTCCCTAACCCCGCCCACAGACCATTCCTGCGTTAAGCAGCTAGTGCCAGGGCAATCTGCGGAGATATTCAACAACATGATCCGGATAGTGCTACTGATTATCTCAGCACCCTGGTAGGCTGTCTAGATAAGCATTTTGAATATTGGCTCCTAAGTTTTTATCTAAGGTGATAATGCCTTTTCATTTCAGTGAAGAAATAGTTCTTGCCACCTCCTGTCCACAGCCACTTTCAAACTCTCACGGAAAAGCCCTTCATACTCTGGACTATAAATGCATTTTGGCCTTTTTTTATAACAAGTGGAATTATTTAGAAAATCTATTCAGCTTTTTGTCTTCTTTGATCCTCATAAACCTGATTTACAGCAAACAGGTTTCCTTCTTGCATAAAGTTTTGCTAAGAGCAAAGGATTATGTACAGAGTATGTGAGTCTACAATAATGCCTGAAAACTAAACAATAACACTGAGTTCATATTTGGAAAAGGTAAGTAATAAATATCAGATCAAACAATAATCTGGTAGTTCAATAACGCAAGTAAAGAGTGGACTTGTTCAAGACATCAGCACAGCTCATCACGGTGAAGAGGATGGGTTCCACCTTAGAAGTTAGCAAATAGGGAGAGACATTGAAAATTACATTGAAATCCTCAGCTCAGTGCACCATGGCAGTTCAAAAAGGCAAATAGGATTTATTCAAATAGTAATAACTAGAGGAATTGTAATTTCCTGCCAAACCTAGTTTATTTTTTTCATCTAAGCAAGCAGGAGGCACAAGAGAAATCTTACTTGGGTTTTTAATCTGGCTGAAATTGTACAAGATAAAGGAATATTAATTCCATGTGTCTCTTATACTGGAATGTATTTTAAGAATGTAATGCGTTTGGTATTTGGGTCAATAAGGCTCAAGTCATATCTATATAAAACAAATTAACCTTTACTGAATCAAGAATGCATACAAATAAAACATAGACTTTGTTAAATTTTACAAGACAGCAACTTAGGAATTAAATTCAGTATGCACAGTTACTGTGACTAAACTTTTACTGTTTCAACTATAAACCCCAAATCATTATCACTTACATGTAGAGTTATACAAAAATGTATTTTTAAGATTATCATTTTGTCGGACCTCACACTTAACGATAAATTTTAAAAAATACATGTCGGCCTTTGCACTTACCCCAAGGCACATACAAGTTCTAGCTTAAAAGGGTAACTGCAAAAACTGTTGAAACAATCCTAGCCACCCCACTGGCATTCTCCTAATGCATCAGCATACCCCACCCTCTGCCCCCCTGGCTTTTACCAGGGGTTTCCTTGGTAGTCTAGTGAGGAACAGAAGTGGTTCGTAGTGTGCTCCTTATTTGGTAGCTTGACCCCCTAGCTGTAGTACCCCAAGACTACCATTAGAGGTTAGAAAGTCCAGTTTGAACCCAGGCACCTGACAGAGAAAGAATGGGTAACCATAGATTGGCTGGTTATTCTTTCAAAAAGTACAATGTAGCACATGTAAGACAAATTGGAGAAAATATTGTTTCACTTAACACATAATCAAACTCCGGAATTCGTTACCAGAGGGTGTAGTAAAAGCTGTTAGTGTAGCTGGGTTTAAAAGAGATTTAGACGTGTTCCTGAAGGGAAAAGTCCATAAACCATTATTAAAGTGGAACAGGAAATCCATTGCTTACCCCAGGATGAGCATTGTGGAAGCTGTGGACTTTAGGAACCTGCCAGGTACTTGTGACCCAGATTAGACACTGTTGGAAACAGGATACTGGGCTTGATAGACCCTTGGTCTGACCCAGTATGGCATATTTTATATTCTTATGTTCCAAGTTCATGGTAGAAATATATTGTAAACCACCAAACCAAAGCACAATGTGGGATGCATGGGTGAAAGAAGAATTCACTGCAGAAAAGGAGGAATTTGTACTTGCAAAGGGACAGTCACAATTGCCCAGGTATTTTACAGACATCTAAAAAGACATTGGCAAAAGGATAGTTGCCATCACATCCAAAGGAACAATGATTTCACAGAAACACGAGTTGTGAAAAAGCAAGTCCCATTTTGTATTGCTGCAGTCAGGAATGTTGTAGATTCCTTGAAGCAGAAAGTGGACTCTAAGTCATGTCTACTGTTTCTAAAAGGAGCTATTGATGGAATAGGTAATGCATGCCACACCCCTGTGCCCTCCAGGATCACTTAATCACTTACCCCCTATACTCTGACATCACTTCAAGCAGCTCCATCTACAAATCCACCTAACATGAGTACCCAGACTCCTCACACCCTTGGGATCCCTCAGGCTCTTACCAAGTGTCTCCCTGTTATCCGGTGGGGGTGGGGGGGAGAGAGGAGGAGGGGTCCAGAGCCATCCTCAATCGCACCCGCTCCATTGGGCACTTGGATTTTTCATCTGGGCACCTGATGGGCAAGGAGAAACTGGGAATTACTCCTTCCCTCCACTAGACACTAGAGAGATCTCCAGTTAGAGCCAGGTTTTCAGGGAGTTGGCGGGTCTGGGTATTCTCGTCAGGAGGGGGCTGGGGGAATATGGAGTGGAGGGTTTCATCAGTTTATGCCTTTGTCTCTTGATTTAGGCCACAGGTCTAAACTGGGAGATCGGACTTGCATGTGTCTCTAGGTAAGTGCAAAAGAAAACATGGAAATGATTTCAAATAGACACATGTTCCCATTGTAAAATGGGAAATACACACCTGTGTTTGAGGATTGCCCAAACACCCCCCCCCCCCCCCCCACCCCTCCACAATCCTTAGGAAGCTATTTACACAAGTAGATTCTTCTAAAATATGGACCAAAGTATGGAGGAAGAACACAGCTCAAAGTACAGCCATTTCAACCATTTCCATGCCCAAGTAATTCAAGAGGGCACCAGATACAGGAACGAATTAAAACTAGTGTCACTTTTAAATAGGGATTCTTTTTTAGATTTAAAATGAAAGTGTCACCAAACTAAAGAGATCTTTACAGCAAAGAAAGACACAGTAAATGAAAAGATAAAATTCTTTCATACTGTTATAATAAAGATGACTATAGTAATCTAAAAATAACAATTAAACAGAATCAACTGGGAACCTGCTGAACCTGGTGAACTAGTACTTGAGGATAAGTGGAATTTATTCAGACATGCTTCATTTCTACAGAGACCCAAAGACCACGATCAAAAATTAGAACAAGAAAGGAACAGTAATAGGGATAAGAAAAAAAAGAAAGTGCTAGAAACTTACAGGACACCTTAGTAAGCTGTGCTAAAGAGTTCACATATTAAAGGCTAACATCAGCACTCAAAATACATTCAAAATGCATTATCAGGCAAGTTACTGATCTCACAGACAAAAGTCAGACCCAACATATGCCAAAAATGAAAGGCCCACATTCAAACTCCTGTATTAAATACCTTAGCAGGACTTTGAAAAGGTTTTTTTATGCAGCTATAAATGAATATTCCAACAAATTTTCAATAAAACATATATAAAAGAATGGCGTGACCTTTAGAAAACAGGGAGGTGTTTTTTTTTTTATATAGCGTCAGCGCCATTCATTAGAAATGAATCCCTTCATCAGTCATCTCCAAAAGGTTTCTTGATTTTTTTAGTAAATATATTTTCTTTATATCTTCAACATGTATCTCAACTACATCCAACAAAATTCAAGACCAAATGCCAGCAATACAGAAAATTAGCTTTACTTAACTTATATGAAGAACCAGTCGCTCCCAACAAGAATTCATTGCTGATATACATAAGATCTATAAGGCTAAACGGCATATGACTTGTAATTCTAGTCAAGTTGTATACATGATTATGTGCTCATGCCCTAAGAACTATGTGGGGTGCATGAAGAGAATGATTCAGACCCATTACAGCCGAATTTCTACTGGCACCACGACAGCTCCCCTTTAGCACATTTCCTTGAGAAGAAACATGCTGTGAGAGAGTTTTCATGGCAAGTGATAGACCATTGAGGATTGGCATGGGGGTGATTCTGCTTATTGAACATTAGAGAGCAACAATGGATTTGCTGCCTTAATGCAGTCTCCCCTAATGGATTATGTAATGAGATTGAATGGGCCACTTTACTATAATTACTTATGATGTTATTGGTGGATTTTACATTCACATCATTTCCTAGTTTTCACAGCAGCTTTCTCAGAAGAACCTGAAAGCAGATGCCTGAAACTTTTCTCCTGACACAAGTTGTTTTTATTTGAAACATGAATTCATGTTGGGAGCGACTGGTTCTTTCTATAAGCTAAATGAAGCTAATTTTCTGTACTGTTGGCATTTGGGCATGAATTTTGTTGGATGTAGTTGAGAAACACGTTGAAAATGTAGAGAAAATATATTTACTAAAAAAATCAAAAAACTTATTGAATTGGAGATGACTGATGACGGATACATAAAAGATTGGTTTCTAGTGAATGGCATTCACGCTACATAAAAGACCTCCCTGTTTTCTGATGGTCACTCCATTCTTTTATATTTATTTATTTATTTTATTTAGACAGTTTTGTATACCACCTTATCCTTCAATCAAAGTGGTCACAACACAATTGGGGATACATTTAACACGAGGGGGATATGAGACACATATGCTAATACTTACAGGGAACATGGACAATGGAGGGTTAAGTGGCTTGCCCAAGACCACAAGGAGTACCTGTGGGACTAGAAACCCCAGTCCTTCTGGCCCAAGGTTGCTGTCCTCTAGTGGGATTTGAGCCCCTGACCTTAGGTAGCTTGCCCCAACCACTAGGCCACTCCTCCCCTCCCTATAAGTTTTATTAAAAATTTGTTGGAATATTCATTTATAGCTGCATAAAGAAATCGCTGTAAAGTCCTGCTAAGGCATTGAATACAGGAGTTTGAATGTGGAGCTTGTGATTGTGATGTGATGAGATCCAATTGTGTGTTCAAAAATTAATGGTCTGCATTACATGCAAATGCATGCAGAGACGTACATCAATAAATAAGTTGCTTAACTACAGATACTATTAAGCCAAGGTAGTTAACTAACCTCAAAAAGTGTACTAACTAGCACTGAGATTTTCATCAGGCTATTGTGTCTGCCAGTATTTTAGGGCTGGCTCTGTCATCCATCTCCTAATCCATTAAAGTGGTATTTTAGAAAGAACATCCAGGTGCAGTCTGGAATATCTACAGTAAAGTGTCTGAAAATGCTGGGAATGTGTACATTTCAGCCCAGTTTTAGAAACACGGGCATCCCCAAATGGAGGGCTGCGGAACTGGCCTCTTGAATGTCCCAGCCGGCATTTTCCAGAATGGGAATGTCCATGTTCTGTGACATTATAGATTTTCAGAAGTGTGGTGGTGGGTTAGTAATCTGTTTGGGGTTTGTATTTACATGCAGGGGGTTTTTGCTCAGGAAATAATGACAGTGATGAGGACGGCGCCTAGTGCTCTTCTCCCTGGTAGCATTGCCACCATTAAATGAGCACTTTTTTGTTCCTTATTCGTAATTAGGAGCAGGTATAGGCATGGATGCCTCGGGACCAGGGCATCATGATAAAGGGATGACACTAAAGCAGTTTCATTGATATTAGTTCATTCATCGCTTTTCACTATCCTTTCATTGACAATGATGATTGTGAAGGATATTGACTGTTTCTACACTTATTATTTATTAGTTGATTGCCTTGTCTCCCCGTTTTATGTGTATATGAACATTATGCTTTTCAAACGGTTATGATTTTGTTTTTACTAGTGTTCTAATTTTAACTGTACCTTATTATTCATATTTATGTTTATTTATTATGTTTTTTTAGGCTTTTGACCCCTTGATGAAGGGTTAGCCGAAATGCTTTTGGGTTCCTATCAATAAAGCTTTTAGACACCAGCTGTGTTTACACCTTGCTCCTTTGTGCTGTGTACATGGAGACCAGAGATTGTGTCCAATGGCATAGGTTTCACTTAAGACTCCAGCAGGGCAAGCCACATTCAAAGTTGTGGTGCTGCCCTGGCTCCTGTATCCAATGGTGATTGGCCAAGACTACCCAAACTTGGGAGTGATATGGGCCCAGCTAACTGATGGCTCTGCTAAGTCAGACCAGGAAGATTTCCCAGAGGTTTTCCCCCTGGAAGGCCTGGATCTATATGTCGAGAATCCCAAGCCTGCTAAGTCCCAGATTTGGCATTGCAAGGAAAAGCTACGCTACCAACAGAAGTTGTGGGGTGGCTAAGGGATCTGGTGAGGGAGAGACTAGGGAAGAAACCCCTGAGGATAGCTCAGGGCTCAGCCATAGTGACCCAAATACAATTGTCCCCTTCCCAGGGAGCTTCAGGAGGACCCAGCAAAAAGCTGAGTTCTTTAAACATGCCCAAGACTGGGTTTTAGAGGTGGCTAGGGTTCCAATAGGTCATCTGCAAGAATCTTTCCCTATTTTGTGCTACAGGGAGATTTTCTCTACACAGTGTCCAAGGGTGCCCTAGAGAGGGAAGAGGTAGAACAAGTGTTAGTTGCCCAGCCCTATCGTCAGCAGGTGTTATTGTTGGCCCATAGCCATTTATTAGGGGGACACCTGAGAGTGGAGAAAACTCTAGAGCGTATTTTGGCCTGATTCTTTTGGCCTGGATCCATAAACAGGTGCAGTAATACTGCCAGTCATACCCCACCTGCCAGCTTCATAATCCCGCCAGAGTCTGACCTGCCTCTCTAGAGCCTTTGCCCATTATTGAAATCCCATTTGAAAGAGTAGCCATGGATCTGGTAGGACCTTTGGAGTGAACCATTCAAGGCAACGAGTAGATTTTAGTCATACTGGACTAAAATGAAACAATGCAACAAGGTGGTAGCCAAAGCCAGAAGGATGCTGGGCTGCATACAGAGAGGAATAACCAGCAGAAAGGAGGAGGTATTAATGCCCCTGTACAAATCATTGGTGAGGCCTTACTTGGAGAATTGTGTTCAGTCTTGGAGACTGTATCTCACAAAGAATATAAAAAGACTTGAAACGGTTCAGAGGAAGGCAACCAAAATGATTTGGAGACAGTGCCAGAAGATGTATGAGAAAACTTGAAGACCTAAATATGTATACCCTAGAAGAGAGGAGGGACAGGGGAGATATGATACAGATCTTTAAATGCTTAAAGGGTATCAATGAACAAATTAACCTTTTTCAAAGAAAAGGAAGCTGTAAAGCTAGAGGGCATATGATGAAGCTGCAAGGCAGAAAACTTAAAAGCAACATCAGGAAATATTTTTTCACTGAAAGAGTGGTGGATGCTTGGAATACCCTCCTGATGGAGGTGGTGGGGGCAAATACAGTGATGGAATTCAAAATGGCATGGGACAGACATAGCTGATCCCTTTATAGCAAGAGGATAAAATCAAAGCAAACTTAAGTATCTTATACTCAATAAATAAAAGGAGGCTGACCTGCACTGAGCAGCAGGTACAACCCTAAACACAGGCATAAAGGGAGGTGACCTGAACGAAGCTGTAGTTACAGCCACCCTAGCCACCTTACTGGGCAGACTATATAGGTCATACTGGTCTTTATCTGCCATTATACACTATGGGAGTCATTCTGAAAAATGAATAAGCCACATGGCTGTGCACGGGACACAGATATGTAATGAAAGCGTCTACATCCGTATTCCGTAAAACAGACCCCGTGTACGTACATGCTGTACAGAAAGGGGATCCTAGAATATGCAGGCAAGGGGTGGGATGAGGGCACGTCGTGCGGCAGAGACATGTAACAGTGATTCAGGACGTGCCCGTGTATGGCCATCCATGGCAACATAAACATGCAACGTAGACTAGCAGAAACATGGTATAAGGGCAGGACTTAGAAAAAAAACCAACAAGGCACACAGAGCCACTATAACTAGAACAATAGAAAACAGCATGACCATAGCCAGGGAATCAGTATCAGAATGGAATAACTGCCAAGCCTATGACACCCTGTGGTAGCTCAACGAATGAAAATGAGCTTGGCACTGGCAAGTAAGCAGAAAGAGAAATGGAGACAAGTAGGTGTGAAGCAAACTCATTTATTCAGGGCATAGGTAGAAGGGCAGCCACTACCAAAGGCAGAATCTGCCAAATGCCTGTCCCAGGCCACTCAACAGACCCACACACCCCACAGTCACACCCATGTGAATCCAGAATACCCAACTGTGCCCACATCACACAATCAAATTCCCCCCAGAGCCCACTGTACAACACCCCCATCTACCCCCACAATTGCCAACCCCAACAACACCATTGCAATCCCACCTCACCCCACATACAAGGCTTCCCATGTGAGAGCCACCTCTGCCCCCACAACCTCTTGCCCGCTCCCTTGCCCACCCCTTCCCAAAGGGCACTTGGGCAGATGTGGGTGCCACAACAGGCACTGGAGATGAGGGTGGAGGGCGATCACACCCAGAGATGCTGCTGTCCCTGCTGCCCTACCTGAGAGTCTCATGGAATGGAGAGAATACCAATGGTAGCCCCACATCATGGTGTGGCACTGCACCCTGCTGTCCAGGGGGCTCCAATGATGGGGCAAACTGGTCCTCACCACTCCCAGAACCAACAGCGCGCTGCTGCACATCAATATTGGTCTCTGGTGGCACATTGGCTGGGCCCACAGGCTAAGGATCCCCCCTCAAATGTAGCCACAGAGGTGGCAGCAGGGGGAGCAGACTGAACCATTGGTGGAGCGGTGGGTCCTGAGGCAGGCATGGGGCAGTGCTGGATCCAGCAACTGCAGCACACACACACATGAGTGGCAGCGTAGCACAGAACCCCAAAGACTTGACACCACAGAGGTGGGAGAACAGCGTAAAGTGGGGTCAGGTGTCCCAGTGTGGCATGCAGCAGCGTGAAAAAGGAACTCAGCCACATGCAACAATGCATACCCACAACCCCAGAGCTCCCCAATGAGACAGCAGAGGCCAATATGTCTGCACAATATGCCTGTAGAATTCTCCAAGCACACACAGAAGATAAAATGTGCATAGTGCTATGGTGGGTGGCAGTAGTGCCTGAACCAGAGACACAGGTTTGGGACAGAACCCATGTGTGGAGATGGATGACATATAGCAGGCACTCACCCTGGTCTAGTGAAGACCATGAGGTGTCCAATTGGCCAATGCCACCCATGGCTGCAGGGTTCTGCGTAGCCCGGACACATCCAGGTTGGTCAGCTGCTCGCTCTGCCCTTCTGGTCCCATACAGTGCGCTTTCTTGCACATGTCCCTCTGCAACTGCCGCCACTTCCTCTTTACATCTTCTATATCCCAATTGTTGTGGAAGATGGCATTCAGCTTCCTGCAAATGGCCAGTCACCTCTCCTGCCACTCATAGGCTCCCACCTTGGTCTCCTCAGTACCCACAAGGATCTCAAAATCATCCAGGATCTCCTTGATGAGGAGTGTCCACTCCCCATCTGTGAAGTTGGGTTTACAAGAGAACACCTTTGGAACCATGGAACAGAGAAGCCACAGAGTCCACAGAAACATGCATAAACCACGGGGGAGTGTCCATCCATGGCATGTATATTTTATAGTATGTAGACCTGCGTCCCTGCTCCAATGGCAATACCTGTACCCTAACCACAGCGGACACACATTAGGAGGATCCCCCAAGTGAGCTGCAACAGATAAGGCAGGTGCCAAAGATTAAAGTTTGAAACGTGTAGCTATGTGTGGTGGTGCCTGTGCCCCAGTGCCCCAGCTGCTAGGTGTGCAGTGCTGGTGCCCCTGAGGGTGACAGTGGTGGGCAAGAGCCCAAGGGCAGGTGCAAAGTGCAGGTGCAAAGTGCCCTGCACAAACCCACACCACATTTTAGGCAGAAGAGGGCAGGGGAATGGATGAACCAGAGAATGGGTGGCAGACAGCAGGATGAGGCAAGGCCTGATGATGAATGCACCCCGAGACCCCATGCCTCCCCCACACAGGAACAGAACTGAGAACCCTATGGAGTGGTGTGCTCTGTGCAGAGAGCAAGCCAGTGCTGCAGACATGAGCCCACTGTGCAGAACTACTATCAATGGTGTGGTGCTTGCTCCTTTGCATATAAAACTGGTATAGCATATGTTAGTCCAGGAGTGTCTGATATGTGAGTGTGATCGGTGCACCTCTGGATCACTGTTCAATGTGTAGCAGTAGCTGAAGTGCACAGCCAGACACCTCCCCACACACTGTCCTGTCACATTCCCCCACAGGTGTGCTTTGCTGTGGTACCCTGAAATGAAGATGTCCCAGGAGGATATCAATGTTTGGTTTGCCATGGCCCTGCTGGAGTGCATAGACCGCGGACAACATGCAGGCACCCATATGCCAGAGTCCCCAGGCTGAGGAGTCAGTACATGTGCCTGACAGATGAACTGTGCATAACCCGCTACAGGTCCGACCACGTAGCCAACCATGACCTGTGCCAGAATCTGCAGCCACACCGGCATCCCTCACACACAGACAGGAAGCTGTGCCTGTTCATGTGAAGGTGCTCAAAGCCCTAGGCTTCCTGGGGACAGGTTCCTTCCAAGCAGTGATGGCAATGGCAACAGGTGTGAGCCAGGCAGCAGTGTCATGCTGCATCACCCAAGTCCTGGATGCCTTTGTGAGACAGACTGCACACTATATCTCCCTACCGCATACACCACAGCAGTGGCAACAGGTCATGGTATAGTTCCATGAGGTGGCAGGGTTCCATCCATCCTGGAAGCCATAGACTGTACACATGTGGCCCTCCATCCACTACGACAGCACAAGTCAACATACATGAACCAGTAGGCCTATCATTCAATGAACATTCAGGTCATCTGTGATGCATATTTAGAGATCACCAATGTCATGGCACGCTACCCTGGCTCTTGCCATGATGCATATCCAAACAAAAGCGAACATACATGCAAGAGCAGCAAGAGAACAAAGGATGTGAGATGATCAAATTGAGGTCACAGATGCTTTGTTGAACAACCCCTAGGCTTTTGGCAAACATCTTCCTCAGGGGGTAATAGCTTAAAAACATGAGAAAACACAAAAACATAAAAACCTGTCACAACACATCAAAGTCATAAATATTGATATCAAGTATACATATATAGAGAAACAACATGAGTGATAAATAAATAAAAGTTTATAATGAATAAAAACAATTAAAATCAAGACAGGATAAAAAGTGAATGATGAATATAAACAAAAAAACAGGCTAATGACCAGAACCAGTGAAGGGACGAGAAAAACAAAAATGAAGGGATGAGGAAGATACTAGAGAAACACCCAATTAGTTTCATAAACTTACATATAGCCACTGTGAGTCTAAATGTGAAACTAATATCCTGAAAAAACATAAGGGAAACTTACTAATGTGAAAATTGGGCATATAAAACAAGAAATTCACTCGTCAGTGACATACGGAAAAAACATAGAAGATGGGACAGGTACCAAGCAATAAACCAACAACAAATAAATCGCTGATTGTAGCATTTAATGTTTGAATATTAAAGCTAGAATGGTAAATATAAACAGTTACTCAAAGCCCTCAAAGGAGAGATGAGATATGTAAGTATAACCTTTAACACACTAGAAAAGCTTAAGATGACGACATGCAGAATGACATCTGTATTGAACCCGTAATGATGGCGTATGGGAACCAAGTCATGCCATGATGCATACATTCTAAGCTAGTCGGGGATACATGCTGCCTTTGAGGGTGGCACCATCACTTGTGGCTGGCTACTAGGTAAATGGACACAGCCCTACAGTAGTAACATGCACGCTTACACAAGGTGTCCCTTGGGAGCACAGGAACATGGGTGGCCATGTATAGCAGGCAGGCTGTTCCCCCCCCCCCCCAAACTGGCAGTTAATTGGTGCTTGATTCCCTAAGCATGCCCAGAGGTCCCAAGTGAAGCACCCACCACCGCAAGACAGCAGGATGGGGCTGCATACATGACACACACATACGAGTGAATGGGTAGCACAGAAGCACTGCATGCACCACACAGCAGCTTGGGTGAACAGGCATGAGTCCACTACCCAACACATAGACAGACAGCATAACACAGATGTGACGTACATGCACGGTGGGCATGGCAGAATGGAATGTGATATGTGGGTGTTGCGTGATGGGTGATGCATGGGTGGACAAGTGTAAAGTTATGCACCTAGGAAAGAACAACCCAAACTAATGTTACATGATGCAAGGTTCCACATTAGAAACCACCACCCAGGAAAAATATTTAGGCATCATCGTGGATAACACTTTGAAACCCTCTGCCCAGTATGCAGTGGCGGCCAAGAAAGCAAATAGAATGCTAGGAATCATAAGGAAAGGAATGGAGAATAAAACAAATATTATAATGCCTCTGTATCGTTCCATGGTGCGACCAAACCTTGAATATGTGCAATTCTGGTCGCAGTATCTTAAAAAGGATATAGCAGAATTAGAAAAGGTACAGAGAAGAGACACCAAAATGGTAAAGGGGATGAAGGACACCCCTATGAGGAGAGGATAAAAAGGCTCTTCAACTGGAAAAGAGACAGCTAAGGGGAGATACGTTATAGGTCTATAAATTAATGAATAGAGTGGAACACGTAAATGTAGATCGATTCTTTACGCCATCAAAATGTAGAAAGACTAGGGGTCATGCAATGAAACTAGTGTAACCCATATAAGACTAATAAGAGAAAATATTTTTTCACTCAACGGGTAATCAAACTCTGGAATTCGTTACCGGAGGATGTAGTAAAAGCTATTAGTGTAGCCGGGTTCAAAAAAGGTTTGGACATGTTCCTGGAGGAAAGGTCCATAAACCATTATTAAAGGGGATTCAGGAGATCCACTGCTTGTCCCAATACAAGCATTATGGAACCTGTGTCTTCTAGGGAAACTACTAGGTACTTGTGACTTAGATTGGCCACTGTTGGAAACAGGATACTGGGCTTGACGGACCTTGGTCTGACCCAGTATGACATTTCTATGTTCTTATGTCCCCCGCTATGTGAGCTGCTACACATCACTGAGATGACTCTTTCCCCCCTTATCTATGCAGGCTGTGGACTGGTTAATGACTCCGATCGTCCATCCATGCATGCTGGCAGAGCAGAGATACAACTGGGAGCACCGGAGAGCTCGCTCCATCATAGCCCTATTTGATAATGCTCACCAAAAGTATTGAAAACCCCAAAAATGCCATCATAATGATTTTCTTAGATATTGCGTCAGCTTTTGATTCCATTAATTATAACATGCTATTAGCAAGACTCCAACAAATTGGAATCTGCGGAATAGCCCTGGCCTGGCTCACGTCATACCTAAACAACTGCACCCAAAAGCAAAAATTGACCAAACCTCATCTCAACCCTTTAGTCAGAACCAGGGAATCCCCCAAGGGTCAGCCCTGTCTGTCCTTCTATTTAATATCTACCTTCAGCCAATATACAAAATCTTCCAAAAACACAAAGTATTCTACCATATTTACGCTGACGATATTATGATGTACCTCCCAATCAGTACTTTAAAACTTAATCTAGAGAAAATCACGGCATGCTACCATGAAGGCTCAAAGTGGCTTGCATCTAACAACCTGAGAATAAACATCAATAAAACAGAAGCCATATTCATAACAAGAGAAAGAATTCACCCCACCACCTCAGATACACCTTGGAAGAGCAACAATCACAGTAAAAGAAGAGATAAAATACCTGGGAGTTATCATTGATAGATCCCTAACACTCACCGCACAAATAAATAATTCCACACAAACCATATACAGAAAAATTAAAATGCTACAACTACTAAGACCCCTCCTTGAACCATCAGACTTTAGAACAGTTATTCAAGCAATAATCAATCCCCATATAGACTATTGTAATAGTATCCTCCATGGTCTCTCAATGCAAACACTATCACACCTACAACTTGCGCAAAACACAGCCGCATGTGTAATAATACAAGCATCTAATTCTGATCACATC
This sequence comes from Ichthyophis bannanicus, assembly GCA_033557465.1. Lineage (NCBI taxonomy): Eukaryota > Metazoa > Chordata > Amphibia > Gymnophiona > Ichthyophiidae > Ichthyophis > Ichthyophis bannanicus. The sequence continues at coordinate 435,194,331 of CM066035.1, forward strand.
ACACCAATCCTACACAGTCTTCACTGGCTCCCGATAGCCAGTCGAATTAAATACAAAAACCTGGTTATTATATTTAAACTGTTACATGACATAGCACCATCACTCATTAGCACATTAATATCCAAAACTCCAGATACCAGACAGAGAAGGGGCTATAGACAAAATTCACTATGTCTATGGACTGACTTCCAAATTACCTTACTGATTTCAGAAAAAGATTAAAGATATTCCTTTTCAATGAGCACTATGGACAGTCCAACCCAGAATCCTTTATCACATAGCAGAAAGTGCCTTAACACCACTTCATATCCCACCCTTACCTTCTCTCATCCTGCCCATTTCAACCAATACACATTTTCCCCTCAGCTTTCTTCCTTGAAGTCCCGAATTGTCATTGCATCCCCTGTTCCTGTCAGACCAACCAAAATGTAAATAGTTCTACAGTTAATTCTGTTATTGTACAAAGTTAAAACTGTTCGATGTAATGTTAATGTTCTGTTGATTGTAAACAGTCTTGATTGCCAGATAAGGCGATATATTAAGAATGTGAAATAAATAAATAAAAAGAGTGTTCATTCGGGTAGCTGAAGAGCTGCTTCCACTTCCTGGACCGTTCAGGCAGCAAGCTCCTATACGAACCTGCAAAGGTGAGCAAGATATTCCTTGCCTGCTGCATGTTACACAATTATGCACTGCACCAGAGGCAGCCCATGCCCAATGGGGTGGACATATCCCCTGAGGACCATGATGATGACAGCGTGGCACCACAGGCTCCCCATGGTGTGGTATACTGGAGGGGTGTGGCGACCCACCAGAACCTTGTGCACACACACCTTGTTTGAGGTACGCTGACCCTCTTGACCTCGACTGGGGTGGGTTGAGGGACTTGGGACGGCGGCTGGGAGGGCATTCTGGGGGTGTATGCAAGGGCTAGGTGGGCACAGTAGATTTGTGATAGTGTCTATATAATGGGTTGTGATAGTGTCTATAAAATGTTACCTGCCCTTCTCTAAAGGAAGCATCAATAGTCCCCTTTAAGAGAGTCTGAAGCCCAGAGTTCAGGACTGGGAGGGTGTGGACCACAGGGAGAGGTTAAGAACCCAGCAGGCCACAGAAGGGAGAGAGGCCCATGGAACAAGAAGTCCTTCCCAAGGCAAGCCACGCAAAGGAGTTCTGAGGTAGGAACTTTAACTGGAACTGGAAGAAGGGCTGGGAGCAGGGCCGGCCCGTCCATTGAGCAAGAATGTTTATTGCACAGGGCCCCGCGTTTCAGGGGGCCCCGAGCAAAAAACATTCTCCATCATCCCAAGTAGATAAAAAAAAAACCCGGCTGCTGCTGCCGCTTCTGCCGTGGCAGCGGCAGAATCAAGTGTTCCGCCGCGGGCCCCCCACCCCCCTTCCCGGAAAAGCCTCCCTGCAGCATCAGCTAGCTCTGGAGTCCCAAAGCGCGGGCTTTTAAGCCGCAAGAGTTTCTCTTTCTCGTGGCTCTGTTAATCCCGCCGGGGCTGATGGGATTTCCCATCACCCTCGGCGGGCTTAACAGAGCCACAAGAGGTTAGAGAAACTCTCTCTTTGCGGCTCTGAAAGAAGCCCGCGCTTTGGGACTCTGGAGCTAGCTGATGCAGGGAGGCTTTTTTGGGCAGGGGGGAGGGGGGCTCCGCGGCGGAACACTTGATTCTGCTGCTGCCACGGCAGAAGTGGCAGCAGCAGCCGGGTTTTTTTTTTTATCTACTAGGGATGATGGGGGGAGGGGGTTAGGACTGGTAATGGGCTATGGGGGGGCTAAGACTGGAAGTGGACTGATGGGGGGGTTAGTACTAGTAATGGGCTATGGGGGGGCTAAGACTGGAAGTGGGCTGATGGGGGGATAGGACTGGAAATGGGATATGGGGGGCTAAGACTGGAAGTGGGCTGATGGGGGGGTTAGGACTAGTAATGGGCTATGGGGGGGCTAAGACTGGAAGTGGGCTGATGGGGAGGTTTAGGACTGGTAATGGGTTATGGGGGTATAGGACTGGAAATGGGCTGATGGGGGGTTAGGACTGATAATGGGCTATGGGGGGGCTAAGATTGGAAATGGGCTGATGGGGTGTTAGGACTGGTAATGGGCTATGGAGGGGGCTAAGACTGGAAATGGGCTGATGGGGGGCTAAGACTGGAAATGGGCTGATGGGGGGCTAGGACTGGAAATGGGTGATGGGGAGGTTAGGACATAATGGGCTGGGGGGGCTAAGACTGGAAATGGGCTGATGGGGGGGTTAGCACTAGTAATGGGCTGTGGGGGGGGGGGGGCTAAGACTGGAAATGGGCTTGCGGGGGGTTGCTAGGACTGGAAATGGGCTGAGTGGAAGGAGGGCTTGAACTCAAATAGCTGATGGGGACAGGGGCTTGGAATGGAAATGGGCTGAGTAGAAGGGGGGCTTGAACTGCAAATAGCTGATGGGGAGGGGGGCTTGAAATGGAAATGGGCTGTGAGGGGAGGGAGCTAGGACTGGAAATGGGCTGAGTGGGGGGGGCTAGGACAGGAAATGGGCTGATGGAGGGGCTAGAATAGGACTGGAAATGGGCTGTTGGGGGCTGCTAAGATTGGAAATGGGCTGTGGTGGGGGCTTGGATTGAAATGGACTCATGGAGGGGCTAGAACTGGAAGTAGGCTCATGGGGGCTTGGATTGGAAATGGGCTGAGTGGAGGGGAGCTATGATTTGACATGGGCTGATGGTGGGGATAGGAAAGGACTAGAAATGGGCTGATGGGGGGCTGGGATTGGAAATGAGCTGATGGAGGGACTCGGATAGGACTGGAAATGGATGGGGGAGCTAGGACTGGAAATGGGCTGATAGTGGGGCTAGGATAGGATTGGAAATGGGCTTATGGGTGGCTAGGACTGGAAATGGGCTGATGCGGGGACTAGAAGGGAGCGGATGCTGGGTGGGGCTGGAACTAGAATGGAGCTGATGTTGGGGGAGGATTAGAATGGGATGGAGCTGGGAGAGTGAAATGGAGAGGAAAAAAATATTTTGTGTGGGAGGGAAGACAAATCTACAATTGGCCGGATATTGGGAGAGTAATTGGGGCTTGAGGATGGAGGGGTAAAATTTGAATGGATGAAATAGAAACGAGGAAAGAGCAAAAGGAGAAAGATTAGTATGTTAAAACAGATGTAGAGAGAGAATGGAAAACAACTAGAAGACAGAAGAAAGGACAAATGGACAGCAGACGATGGAGAGTTAGCAGAAGACACGAAGAAACCAGAAGAAAGTGGCTGGAGCAATTGCAGCTGAAAAAAATGCACAAAAGATAGAAAAATATCTCTTTATTTTGAATTTATTAATTGGAATATGTCAGCTCTGGTAAATGTGCATCATTAACGTCTGCGCTTTGTTTAGTACAAGAGCAAATTAATGTATAGTTTTATTTCTACAGTGTTGTACATTCCAAGTTTGGCTTTTGGGGTTCCCAGTTTAATTATTGTCTTCCTGTTTCTAAATTGTGATTCCTTGTCTGGTGATGTTCTGCATGTTTAACTGAGCTGAAGTATTCTGTTTATGTAATTCCTATTTGACATTGCCACTTGTTCTCTTTCCCCCGTAGGTCATGTATTGTTATTCTCTGAAATGTATTGGTTTAATATTTACAGTGTTTCCTTTTGATAGGTAGGGTATGGTGCTTTGTGAGTCCTGGTAGTGCTGTTAGGATACGGCGGGTTTGCTATGGGTTCTAAATGGGCAGTGTTTGTAGTAGTTCCTAATGTGTCTGGCGGTTGGCACTGGATTATAGTAATATAGAAATCTCTTAGTCTTTCTTTATCCATACACTCATTAAGAGGCATGTTTACTAAAAGTTAGTGTATGGTAACATTATGCAAATATTTATGCAAATGAGGTCCCTTCTGCAAATGAGGCCCCGCACCGAGTCTCCGCACCACCCTTGGGCCGCCCCTGGCCGGAAGAACCAGCTTGTTGGGATTTAACAGAAGGAAAGCTGATTTTGTTTTTCCTGAGCTGCTGTCTGTTCTGGGTTTTGCTTTGTGGAGGTTTAACAATTTGGGACAGAATAAAAATTGCTTTTGTTTTTCCTGAACTGCTGCCTGGCCTGTATCAGGGCACAGGTGTAACTTCAGATGTCAGTTCCGGTCATAAATACACATCCCCTGTATGAAATGGGAGATACATGTGCACATTTTTACCTTGCCCAGGCCACACCTCAAAATGCCCCTGGAATGCTTTCTAGCCACATGTTTTAATAGGCAGTAGATGTGCCCAGGGCAGAAACACTGCAACCGTGGCCTTTCTAAAATCGCAGTATAAATGTGGATGTGGACTGCATATTTTTTGCCACCATGTCCACATTTGAAATGCAAATAGGACTTCTAAAATAACCACCTAAATCAATTTAGCATACGTTAAAAATTCCCTTTTAAAACACATGAATGAAGCTAAGTGAAAAAACACCCAAAAATCAGGAAGAATAATAGAACTACTAGAAATCAATGAGAAAATTCTCAGATGAAGAAAGGATGTCATAAATAATTCTTCTACCACTGTTTTAAAATAGGAGATGAAAAATCCACAGAATCTGATAAAATAGGGAACATAATGAATGAAAAAAAACATTTCAAAAGAGACGATCATGATTATTCCTACATATGCTGATTTCATCTAACTCACATGAAACAGATGGGCCACATCCAAAAGTTCTAAATGTTTTCAACAGAACACGCTTTATCTGTTACATTAATATTCAGTGATTCATAAAGCGTAGGGGAGAGTGTAAAAAAAAAAAACAACTCTGGACTTTGCCAAGATTCATATCATTAGATAAAAATGATATTTTGGGATCGTAAGGACCAACATCTTAAGTAAGCCACTGGAAAAAATTCATCAGAGACAAGAAACAGTCATTTAGAACTAATTGAACTATTAGGCTAGAGTTAATATACCTTCAGGTACTTAAACTTAGGCTATATTTATGAATAACTTAGACAAAAATATCAGGTCAGACAATAGGAAAGCTGTGGACAGTATGCACTGAGGCTTCCAAAACCATTCTGATAGAGTGCCATAGAAGCAAGTAGACAAAAGGAACATTCGTATTCATAATTGGTTTGCTGAACGGCTCCATAAAATGCAACAGTCTTTTGTCTGCAAGTTCACACATCAGACTAAAGCCAGCAGAAACATAACCACATGAAAAAGTGGATCCTCCTTGAATATCATGCAAAAATTGAGTTTGGTGGACAGGAAGGACTGAACAAACTCAGAAAGTGTGCCCCAAAATAAACAAGTTGAAAAGGGCACACTTATTGTATCACAAAACAGTTTGTATCCCTTTCCTCCATTTGCAAACTCATGCATGTCTGAGGAAGAATATGAAAAGACAAGGTAAAGTGTCTCATTAGGGTAGCAGGGGCTGTATGTGACATTTCTACATGTCGTATCATATATATATTTGTGTCTGTCTTCAGATCGAAAGTGTGTATGTGGTGTGGGAGGATGCAGTGCAGGGGTGGTATGTGCATGTAGAGGATGCGGATGTAGTAAGGGATGTGGTATGTGCGTCGGTATCAGCGTGAAGGGGGAGGTGGGAATGGGGTGTGTCCATGTGTGTGTAGTGATAGGGTGTGGTACAGTGAAGGGATGGGGGTATGATTCTACATGCACTTGTGTATGGTACAGGGTGGTGTGTGTATGTGTGTGTGTGCAAATTATGTGGTGCAGGGGTGGGGTATGTGTGATCAAGTGGTGCAGAAGTAGGGGTATGTTGTGTATGTGCAGAGGTAGGGGTATGTGTGGTGTGGGGGTTGGGTGTGGGCATGTGGTACGTGGTGGGTTGTGTTTGTTTGTGGGTTTGTGCTGTGTAGATGGGGTATTCGGTGTGGGGTATGCTTCTTGGCATATAGAAATTCCAGTCCCTGGCCCCCATGCACTCATGTCCTTGCCCTCTTCCCTCACCATTTCCTCTCCTTTCCAGTGCTTCTCCATCTGCCCCACCGCCTTGTACTCTTCTCCCTTTCCCTTCCCTTTCTATTTGTTCTTCCCGCTTTGCACCTTCACTCCCTTCTCCCCCATTCCTATCTCCCCCCTTGGGTTCTCCTCTCCCCTTTCATGCTCATCCCTGACCACCTTTCACAAAATCTCCCCATTGCTTCTCCATCTCCCCTCCCCTCCCTTTTCTTCCCACTCATACGCTCATTTGCTCCCCTCCCCCTCTACCCTTCCTTTTCCATCCCTACTCCCCTTTGACTCTCTCCTATATTCCTTTCACCTCCTACCTACTCCTTTCCCTTGTTTGACCATTATTCATGGCCTCAGGATGCAGGTGGAGCCTGTACCCTCCCTGATAGGGGCTGTGCTGTAGCAACCTCTGTTTCATCCTCTGCCAGTGGGAGATGGGGTCTCCAAAAGCAGACTCATCCCTTCTTCATGATGGTCATGGCCTCTTCTTCCTCTACCAGGAAAAGATGGGGATCCTTGTTGGCAGACTCTGCTCTTCCTTGGCCGTGGTCGCAGCCTCTCTCGCTTCTTCTGATGTTGGGAGATAGAGTCCCTGCCAGCACTTTGCTGCCATGGAGCTGATGTCCCTGTTTATCTGTGTTACTCCAAATGCATAGGTTTGTTTATGCAAGTGCAATTAAAGCTATGCATATGATGGATGGATGGACAAACAGACAGACAGATGGACCTTCCCCAACAAATGGTATTGCTATGGTGAAACACCTATAAAAAGGCTAGGAAGCACTGGCCTAGATGAGAATATAGAGCCCAATATTCATCTGCAACGGCTATGTGCCTCTATGGTGCATAGCTGTCGCCGCCAAACTTTAACCACTGGATATTCAATGCTAGGGTCATATGCGGCCCCGGCATTGAATTTCCAGGGTCGCCGCACAGCCAAAGATGCCGCAGAAGCTAACGGGCGAGCAGCGATATTGAGCTGTTGCCCAGTTAGCTCCCACAGGTAAAGATAGGCCAGCTTTTGCTGTGCCTATCTTTACCCATGTGTCACTAACCGCCACTGCCTAGTTAGCAACCGGTGCCACCCCCAGAATGCCCTACAATGCCTATGACACGCAATGAGGCATGTTGTGGTGTTAATTGGGGATATTCAGTGGCACTAACCTTGTTAGTACCGCTGAATATCTCTCTCAGCAGCCCTCTCAATCCCAACTTCCCCCCTACCTCACTCCCAACTCCCCTCCCCTACCTCTGCTACTCTTTTTTCCTTTTCTATGATCTCTGAGGAAGAAACCACTCACCTTCTTTCCTCATCCAAACTCACTACCTGCTCCTCTGATCCTATTCCCACCCATCTCCTTAGCTCCATCTCCTTCACTGTAGCTCCTTCCATCTCTCATATTCTCAACTTATCGCTCTTTACCTAGAAACATAGAAACATGATGACAGAAAAAGACCACATGGCCTATCTAGTCTGTCCTTCCATAACAACAACTACAACAGTCCACTTTTTACCTTTAGAGATCCTCTGTGTTGGTCCCATGCTTTTTTGAATTCAGTTACTGTCCTCATCTCTACCACCTCCACTGGGAGACTATTCCATGGATCCACTACTCTTTCTGTAAAGAAATATTTCTGCATATCACTCCTGAATCTATTTCCCTTCACCCTCATCCCATGTCCCCTCGTAGCAGAACTTGCTTTCAATTGAAAGAGGCTCTCTCCCTGAACATTTATGCCACGGAGGTATTTAAACATCTCAATCATATCACCTCTATCTCGCCTTTCCTCTAAGGTGTACATATTAAGATCCTTAGGTCTGTCCTCATATGCTTTATAATGAAGCCTATTAATCATTTTAGTAGCAACCCTCTGCACCGACTCTATCCTGTTCACATCCTTTTGAAGGTGCGGTCTCCAGAATTGCACACCATACTCCAAATGAGGTCGCACCAAAGACTTATACAGAGGCATTATCACCTCCTTTTTTCTGCTAGCCATTCCTCTCCATATGCACCCAAGCATCCTTCTAGCTTTTGCCGTCGCCTTTTCTACCTGTTTAGCTACTTTAAGATCATCAGACACAACCACGCCTAGGTCCCGCTCTTCTTTAGTGGACAAAAGTACTTCACCTCCTATACTGTATTGCTCCCTTGGATTGCTGCAGCCCAAATGCATGACCTTACAGTTTTTAACATTAAATCCCAGCTGCCAAATTCTAGACCATTCTTCAAGCTTAGCTAGATCCCTCCTCATGTTATCTACAGCTTCCTGGGTGTCTACTCTATTGCAGATTTTGGTATCATCTGCAAAGAGGCAAACCTTACCCAACAGCCCTTCCGCTATATCACTAACAAAGATGTTAAAAAGAATCGGACCAAGGACAGATCCCTGGGGCACACCACTGGTAACATCCTTCTCCTCAGAGTGAGCTCCATTTACTTGTACTCTTTGTCGCCTCCCACCCAACCAATTTCTAACCCAAGCAGTAACTTTAGGGTCCATCCCTAGGGTGCTCAGTTTGTTTATAAGTCGCCTGTGAGGAACAGTGTCAAAGACTTTACTGAAATCTAAATACACCACATCTAGAGCTCTCCCTCGGTCCAACTCCCTGGTCACCCAGTCAAAGAAATCAATCATATTTGTCTGACAAGACCTGCCTCTGGTGAATCCATGCTGCCTCGGATCCTGTAATCCGCTGGACTCCAGAAACCTCACTATTTTCTCTTTCAGCAGCGTTTCCAATAATTTACTCACCACCGAAGTTAAACTAACCGGCCTGTAGTTTTCAACCACATCCTTACTTCTGCTTTTGTGTAAAGGCACCACATGAGCCTCTCTCTAGTCCTTTGGCACCACTCCCGACTCCAACGAGGCATTGAAAAGGTCAGTCAGTGGAGTTGCTAGAACGTCCCCAGGTTCCCTCAGTATTCTAGGGTGTATCCCATCCGGTCCCATCGCTTTGTCTACTTTAAGTTGAACTAGTTTCTCACGAACACAGTCTTCTGAAAATTGTTGAATATGTCCCTCGCTTCTGTTCTTATTTGTGGGTGTTTTCTGAGGTCCTGCTCCTGGTTCTTCATCTGTGAACACAGAACAAAAATATTTGTTAAGCAATTCCGCTTTATCCTTATCAGCTTCTACATATTCCCCCCCTGCACCCTTGAGTCTGACAATACCACTTTTGCCCTTCCTCTTCTCACTAATATATCTGAAAAATGTCTTATCCCCCCATTTTATTGCATTGGCTATTTCCTCCTCCTTTTGAATCTTTGCCTTCTTGAATACTTTGCTAGCTTCTCTATGTTTTTCCAAATACAGATGCCTGTCTTCCTCTCTCTGTGATCTCTTGTATTTCATGAAGGCCTCCCTCTTTTTCTTCACTTTTTCAGCTACTTCCTTCGAAAACCATAGCGGTCTCCTGTTCCTTTTGCCTTTATTTACCATTTTAACAAAAAGGTTGGTTGCCTTTAAAATACCCCCTTTCAGTTTTGCCCACTGTTTTTCTACATCCCCCAGCTATTCCTATCCCACTAACGACTCCCTGAGGTATTGGCCCATCTTCGCAAAGTTAGTCTTCCTAAAGTCTAAGATCCTCACCTTGGAATGGATTCTAACAGCCCTAGTCCTAATACTGAACCACACCATCTGGTGATCACTGGATGCAAAATGATCTCCCACTACAACAATACTTTCACCATTGGTAAGCACCAAGTCCAGTATGGCCCCTTCACGTGTGGGGTCTGTTACCAATTGCCTGAATAGTTCTCCCTGTAGAGAATCCAGGATCTCCTTACTTCTAGATGATAGTGCAGCAGGAATGTGCCAATCAACATCTGGCATATTGAAATCTCCTATCAGTAGCATTTCCCCTTTCCTAGCAATGCTGCGTATGTCTTTAATTAACTCTCTGTCCACCTCTTCCTCTTGTGAGGGAGGTCTGTATATCACACCAATGCAAATAGATTTCTCTTTCCCTCTTTCTAGTTTAACCCACAATGCCTCCTCTCTCCCTTTTAAGCTCTGTAATTCCAAAGCTTTAATAGTAATTTTTACATATAGTGCCACTCCTCCTCCCCTTCTTCCTACCCTGTCCTTTCTGAATAAAGTATAGCCAGGTATAGTTACATCCCAGTCATGTTTTTCTGTGAACCATGTTTCTGTAACTGCCACTAAATCCAAGCCTTCAAGCATGTTGTGGTCACTCCTCTCCTCAAGAAACTCTCACTAGACCCTACCTATCTTTCTCACTATCAACCCATTTCCCTCCTCCCTTTCATTTCTAAATTACTTGAACATCTGGTTCACCACCGTTGCCTCAACTTTCTCTCCTCTCAAACCCTTCTGCATCCTCTACAATCTGGCTTTCATCCTTTACATTCTACTGAAATGGCTCTTGCCAAAGTCTAGAGTGACCTGTTCCTGGCAAAATCCAAGGGCCTTTACTCAATCCTCATCCTTCTTGACCTTTCTGCTGCTTTTGACACTGTTAACCACAACCTTCTCCTTGATACTTTGTCCTTGCTTGGTTTTAAGGGCTCTGTGCTATTCTCATTCTCTTTTTATCTCTCCCAGTGCTTTTTCAGTGTTTGTTCCGGTGGATCCTCCTCTACTGCTATCCTTCTTTCAGTTGGTGAACCCCATGGATCTGTCTTGGGTCCACTCTTTTTCTCTCTATACCCAGTCCCTTGTGGCACTCATCTCTTCCAATGGCTATCAGTACCATCTTTACACTGATGACACCCAGATCTACTCTCTACACCTGAAATCTCTCTGGCAATCTAGGCCCAGATCTTTGCCAGCCTTTCTAACATTGCTGCTTGTATGTCACACCGCCAATTGAAATTGGATATGGCCAAAACTGAGCTGCTTATTTTTCCCCCTAAACGCTCCTCTCCCTTTCTTCCTTTCTCAGTCTCTGTCGATAACTCTCTACTCCTCCCTGTTTCCTCAGCTCGCAACCTTGGGTTCATCTTTGACTCCTCTCTCTCCTTCTCTACGCATATCCAATTGATAGCTAAAACCTGCCATTTCATTTTCTACAACATCAACAAAATTCACCCATTCCTTTCTGAACACACTACTAAGACATTTATCCACTCCTTAGTCACCTCCCGTCTAGACTATTGTAACCTACTCCTTGCTGGTCTCCCTCTGAATCATCTCTCTCCCCTTCAATCTGTCCAACACTCTCCTGCACAGCTAATCTTCCGCCAGCCTCGTCATGCTCATATTACCCCTTTTCTCAAGTCACTTCATTGGCTCTCTATCCGTTTCCATATCCAGTTCAAATTTCTCCTGCTGACCTATAAGTGCATTCACTCTGAAGCTCCTCACTACCCTTCCTCTCTTATCTCTCCCTACACCCCTACTCGAGAACTCCGCTCTTCTGGAAAATGGCTTCTATCTGTGCAGGTCTCTTCCATTGCTAACTCCAAACTTTGCTCCTTTCACCTTGCTGCTCCTTATGCCTGGAACAAACGACCTGAGTCTGTAAATCAGGTGCCTTCTCTGACCCTTTTCAAATCCAGGCTGAAAACTCACCTCTTTGCTGCCGCTTCCGGATCTTGACACCTGATCTCCTTTGTATTTCCTTACCATTCCCCCTAGCTGTATCCCATGTCTACAGCTACTGTGTTGTCTATCTTGACTAGATTGTAAGCTCTGATGAGCAGGGACCATCTTTTACATGTGTCTATGCAGCATTGCGTATGTTTTGTAGTGCTATACAAATGTTCAGAAGTAGTAGTAGCAGTAGTAGTGTAAACCATGTAAATGCCCTTGAATATCGGGCTTGTGGAAGCACATTCTATAATGTGCGTCCCGGCCTCTGTGCGTCTGGTCGGAATCGCGTCTAGGGTTGGTACGTGCAGGCCGGACCCTATTCTGATCAGCCTGCATGTACTGAGAGCAGCTCGACTAACTCAGTCAGGCTTCTGAATGGAGCCGTGGCGCCATGGCATCCGGCTGACATAGCACCACGGCTCCATTCAGGAGCCGCAATCTCCAGCCGCCGACAACCTTTTCTTTTCCCCACAGCCCACCCCCCGATCTGGCCACCCATGACCAGGGTTGGGCTGTGGGGAATCTCCTGCACACTTCCTCATTTGTTTGTAGCTGGGACTCCTGTCCCCCGACGTCTAGGGGGACATTCCACCTCTGAGGTGGAATAAGCCTCCCATCCAATTTGTACAGGGCTGACTTCAGAATCGGCCCTGTAAGTCCAGGACCGCAGACCACCCACTGCCTGCCCTAACTCCATCTCCACATTGCCCCTTCCCGCCCCCCGCCTAAGCATCCCCGTACAAATACCTTGTTCATACAGAGAGGCTTAGTCGGGGACGAATAACGGGGATCGGCAACCCCATAGTGTCTAGGCAGAGAAGTTTGCAATTTAATACAGCATCAATTGAGTGGCTAAGTGGGCCAAAAAATGGTAGAAGAGAATCAGTATAGGTAAGTATGCTATAGCCCATTTCATTCAAATAAACTCCCTCCAGATCTTCAAGATGCTTCCTCACTGGGAAATGTCTGATCAAACTTAAAACTTTTCTCTTCATAAAAAACAAAACATAGAAACATAGAAAATGATGGTCAATAAAGATGATATGGCTTATCCAGTCTGTTCATCCCTGAGAACTATTAAGTTCTATAATCGCTTTCTCTCTCTCAGAGATCCTCTGTATTTGCTTTTTAGAATTACGATACAGTTCTCTTCTCCACCACCACCAATGGAAGGCTGTTCCACACATTCACCACCCTTTCCATAAAGAAATATTCCCTCAGATTATTCTTGAATCTATCCCATTTCACCTTCCCCCTATGCCCCCTTGTTGTAGAACTTTCTTTCAAACGAGTCTCTCTTCCTGTGCATTCATGCCACAGAGATAATGAAATGTCTCCACCATATCTCCCCTCGCTCACCTTTTATTCCAAAGTATACATAACCCCAAACGCCTTATGACAAAGACGACCAACCATTTTAGTAGCCACGTTTGGACCAACTCCATCCTGTTTTTATCCTTTTGAAGATGTGGTCTCCAGAATTGTACATAGTACTCCAATTAAGGTCTCACTAGAGACTTATACAAAGGCACTATCACCTTCTTTTTCCTGCTGGTCATTCCTCTTCCTATGCACTGAAGAATCCTTTTGGTTTTACCATTGCCTTTTCTACCTACTTGGCTACTTTAAGATCATCCAGTATAATCACCCCCAGGGTCCCACTTTTCTGTCATACATTGAAGTTCTTTACCCCCTTTACTATAGTGCTGAAATGCATTTTTTACCATTAAACTTAGCTGCCAAATTCTCCACCATTCTTCAGCTTTGCGAGATACCTCATGTTATCCACGCCTTTCAGGATGTCTACCCTGTTGCAAATTTTGGTATCATCCACAAAGAGGCATATTTTTTCCAACAGACATTCCACAATATCACTTACAAAAATATTGCACAGGACAAAGGACCAATCCCTAAAGCACACCACTGGTAATGTCCCTGATCTCCTTTGTATTTCCTTACCATTCCCCCTAGCTGTATCCCATGTTTACAGCTACTGTGTTGTCTATCTTGACTAGATTGTAAGCTCTGATGAGCAGGGACCATCTTTTACATGTGTCTATGCAGCACTCCATATATTTCTATGCTCTGGGGCCTCTCAACCACTCTGGGGCCACTCAACCACTTTCTTATCCAGTCAGTCACTTTAGGGTCCATCCAAAGGGTATCAGTTTATAAGTCACCAATGCAGAATGGTGTCAAAACCTTGTGGAAATCTAAGTACACCACATCTAGAATTCTCCTAGTACTCTGGTCACCCAGTTAAAGTAATCAAATGTGTCTGACAAGACCTCCTTCAAGTAAAGTCATGTTATCTCAGATCCTGTAATGCCTTGGATTCCAGAAATTACACCATCCTGTGCTTTAGCAACTTTTTAATTAATTTCCTCACCACAAAGGTCAGACAAATCAGTTTGTAGATACCAACCTCTTCCTTACTTCTGCTTTTGTGGACATTCACCCATCTCCAGTCCTCTGGGATAACTCTCAACTCTAAGGAAGTATTGAAATGGTCAGCCAGTGAAGCCATCAGTACTTCCCTAAATTCTTCCAATACCTTCAGATGAATCCCGTTTGGCCCCATCACATTGTCCACTTTTAGATTTGCTAGCTCCTCACAAACAAAGTGTTCTGAAAATAGTTCAAGTTCTAGCCCTTATCTGACCATCACCTTTAAGTTTTAATCTTCATCTCCCGCTGCCTCAACCTCGTCCTGTCTCCTCCAACCTCTTTAGAAACCTTCATACTATTGATCCCTTGACTCTCTCTTCCACCATTTCTCTATCTCTTTCTTCCATCCTGTCATCCAAGTCTGTCGATGAGGCAGTAACCTCCTGCAATGCTGCACTCTCCTCGGCTCTGGATGCTCTCGCTCCACACACCCCACGTCCTGTGAGACATTCTGTGCCCCAGCCCTGGCTCTCACCCACTACCCGCTATCTATGTTCCTGTGCCCATGTTGCTGGGCGCGCTTGGCTCAAATTCTGCTCCCCTGATGACTTTCTGCACTTCAAATTCATGCTTGGCTCTTTCCAGTCAGACATAGCTCTTGCCAAACAAGACTGTCCATCTGACTAACTCTCTTGCCTCTGACCCTTGCCATCTCTTTACTGCTCTCAGCTCCCTCCTCAAAGTGCCACCGCCTCTTATCCCTCCCTCCCTTTCTGCCCAAACCCTGACTGACTACTTCCATGACAAAATTGACAAGATCACCCTCCAATTCCCCACAAATTCAGCTACTTCCCCTCCTCCCCCACTCCACTCCCAACTCTCCCCCCCTTCCATTGCTACCCTCTCTTCCTTTACTGTCATCTCTGAAGAGGAAACTGCACACCTTCTATCTTCCTCCAAACTCACCACCTGCTCCTCTGACCCTAAACCCACCCATCTCCTAATCCCCATCTCCTCCACCATTGTCCCTTCCATCTCTCATATTCTCAATCTTTCGCACTCCACTGCAATGGTCCCCACAGACTTCAAGCATGCTGTGGTCACACCTCTCCTCAAGAAACCCTCATTTGATCCCATCGATCCTTCTACTTATCGACCCATCTCTCTCCTTCCCTTCATTTCTAAACTACTCGAACGTGCGGTTCACCACCGCTGCCTCGACTTCCTCTCCTCTCATGCTCTCCTGGCTCCCTTACAGTCTGGCTTTCGTCCTTTACACGGCCCTTGTCAAAGTCTCCAGTGACTTGTTCCTGGCGAAATTCAAGGGCCTGTATTCCATCCTCATACTCCTTGACCTCTCTGCTGCTTTCGACACCGTTGATCACAACCTTCTCCTCGATACCCTGTCCTCACTTGGCTTTAAGGGCTCTGTACTATCTTAGTTCTCTTCCTATCTCTCCCACTGCTCCTTCAGGGTGTGCTCTGGTGGTTCCTCCTCCTCCCCCACCCCCTCTCAGTTGGGGTACCCCAAGGTTCTGTCTTGGGTCCGCTCCTCTTCTCTCTCTATTCCCAGTCCCTTGGCACGCTTATCTCCTCCCATGGCTTTCAGTACCATCTGTATGCGGATAACTCCCAAATCTACCTCTCCATGCCCGAACTCTCTCCGGCAATCCAGACCCAGATCTCTGCCTGCCTTTCTGACACTGCTATTTGGATGTCTCACCACTGCTTGAAATTGAAAATGGCCAAGACTGAACTTCTTATCTTTCCCCCTAAATCCTCCCTTCCTCTTCCCCTTTTCTCAGTTTCTGTGGACAACTCTGTACTCCTCCCTGTCTCCTCGTCCCTCAATCTAGGGGTTATCTTTGACTCCTCTCTCTCCTTCTCCACACACATCCATCTCGTAGCCAAGACCTGCCGCTTCTTTCTCTACAACATTAACAAAACCTGCCCTTTCCTTTCTGAACACGCCACTAAAATGCTCATCCACTCCTTAATCACCTCCCATCTTGACTACTGTAACCTACTCCTTGCTGGTCTCCCCTTGAATCATCTCTCTCCCCTTCAATCTGTTCAATATTCCGCTGCGCAACTAATTTTCTGCCAGCCTCATCATGCCCATATTACTCAAGTCACTCCATTGGCTCCCTATCCATTTCCACATCCAGTTCAAACTTCTCCTGCTGACCTACAAATGCATTCACCCTACGGCTCCTCAGTACCTTTCCTCCCTTATCTCTCCTTACAACCCCTCTTGGGAACGCCGCTCTTCTAGCCAACTGCTTTTATTTATACCCCCCTCTCGTACTGCCAACTCCAGACTTCGCTCCTTTCACCTCACTGCGCCTTATGCCTGGAACAAACTACCTCTATCTGTATGCCAGGCACCCTCTCTGACCCTCTTCAAATCCAGGTTGAAAGCTCACCTCTTCACTGCTGCCTTTGGATCTTGACTCATCTAATCTCCTTTCCCCCCTCCCCCCATATTTACCCCTGTTCACCCTCCCCTACACCTTCTATGTTTGTCTTGATTAGATTGTAAGCTCTGATGAGCAGGGACTGTCTCTTATTTGCCTGTACAGCGCTGCATACGACTGGTAGGGCTATAAAAATTCTCAGTAGTAGTAGTAGTAGCTCACTTCCATTTCTTTTTGTGTTTGTTTTCTAAGGTCCCATTCCTGCTCCTTCATCTGTGAACACAGAGCATATGTCTGTTTAGCCATTTTTTTCCATGCTGGCTGTGCCATGTTTGCACTTCCTCCTGCCACTAACATACCTAAAAAAAAAGTCTTGCCCCCAAGGCTATCCTGCAACACAGCTCCCTCAAATAGACATTCTCATTGAAAAAAATCCTTATAGTTACTGTTAATGAACATGATCTTGGTGTGATTCTCTTCAGCAGCTTTAAAAAAAATTGTAGTGAAACAGCAAGAAAAACCACAATCAGAATTGGAAAATGAATTAAAAGACATTTTGCTGAACAAAAATAAAGAGTCTCTTGAGCTTCTGAAACTCCTCGGGGAGAACATCTATAAATTCACCAGAGAACCTTCCAATCTATTGGAAAAGAGAGGCCTCCAGCTTTTCTCCAACAACCTTTCACTGCCAAAATTCAATATTCAAATTGCCCACCTCAATCCCACCAATCTTGTTTGAGGAAGACTATATAAAAGAACATACATCCACTGCTTAACCTCTTCACTCTCAAGAAAGCCACAGCATGGTGGCTGAAGTGTCGGTTTTAGTTACTATGACACAGCATGACCTGGAAAACAGCAAAGATCAGAAACTATAGGGTGATTACATATCTGCATGCCACTTGTCTGCTCTCACATTGAATGCTGCTTAGAATTTTGGTCACCATGGAAAATAAGGAACAAGCCAACAATTGAGAACATGCAGAACCGGAAATGAGACACCAACTCAATTCCCAATAACTCTCACTTCAATAAGCCCTGTCAATACAAGAGTTATAAAGCGTAAGTTTAACCAAGGAGGAACACTTCTGTCTATGGCAACCATGTGTCATTTAACACTAATGCCTGCCAATGGAGTATATGAGAATAACTCGGGGTACAAGTTAAATCTGAGAAAGCCTCAGACCAGGGGGAGGGTTCACAATATGGCTGTAAACCATTTAGTTTGAAAACCACTTCCACCCTGTGGTGTCAATTCATAGGCTATTAATGTGTTTAACATTTTTTCATTTTAAAGAATGGAAACACTTAGTTTAACTTGAAAGCCCCTGCAGTCATTAAACCGCTAAGACTCCACGAATGCTGGGTTTAAGTCGACTCGCACCCTGTGCTTTGAGAAAGGGCTGCTTCAGGACAAATCAGCCAGTTTAGAGGTTCAATGTCAGAGCCTGGATATGGCCCCAGCATTGAATAACCAGGTTTTAAGTTCAGCGCCGTAGCTGGATGCTTTAGAAGTGCTAGTTGTCAGCGCTGAATATCGGGCCCAAAATTTATATAGTATAATGTGCAGGAAGCTCAGAAGAGGTCCAGTCAAGATTTTCTGGATCACGGCTGGTGATATTTTCAAAGAACAACTGGGAGTCACAACAGAGAGAAAACAGAGAGAAATTTTCGACAACGAATTTGATAACACAATTCTTCACATAAAGAATACCTGACGTTTCATCATAACTTACTCAAAGATATGGACTGTCAATATCCCTCTTTATAAAATGTACTGCCAAACTCTGCTTGATTTGGTATCAAAGTATATTGTCAATGAGATGCTAATGATGCACTGGATAAACAGGGTCCCTGCTTTTACGTAATTATACAGCATCAATAAACGCTACAGAATTAGTCTTTCCTAGCAAAATCATAGGAAACCAGCATCCCTGTGCTGCTCTCTTCCGCTGGGTCTTCCACCTCTTTCATCAGCCTGGACTGCCTGACTCTTTCCACCTTCACCCCTTTCCTTACGCAGCTGACTCACTCGTTTCACTTCCCAGATTACACTTCCTTCTCCGCCCCCCCTCCCCCTCCCTTCACACACACACACACACACAGAAACTGGCTGCTGGCTTCATTTGTTACTCATTTCTATCCAACTTTACATCACTTCACTTAATCTCAACACTGATCACTCCAGAAACTTCACTCCTTCCATTCTCCATTTAATTTCCCTCACCTCCCCCCTCCGTCCCACACAAACACTCTGCCGATTTTGGGATGCTTTTTTATTTCTGTTAGAATGCATCATTCCGTTGCAAATGTACTGATCTGCCTAACTCATATTCATGGTGCTGAAGGTGATGATTATGGTGAGAAAGCATTGGGATGGAGGTAGGTGGAAGAACGGTTGCAAAGTAGGGACGTGTATTCATTAGCACACATTTGACTTGTTAGTGCTCCCTAAAAAAATGTAGTGCTCTGTGAATCAATTTAATGTGGGTTTACCTACAAATTAACACATGCAGGATCAAGTAGTGCATCTTAAAGTATTCCAGTGTGGATTAAAAATATTTTTATTAAAACTAATGTGTGACATGAATCAAAACCATGCCTGAGGACTGGGGAGAAAGGGCCAAACAAACTGAAAGGATGGCGAGGGAGACGTTCCTTCTCCCCCTTGATCATCTAATCTAATCACAGATCCCTTCTCTGCCACTGCCAACTCCAGACTCTTTTCATTCCACCTTGCTGCTGCATATGCATGGAAAAAACTAACAGTGTTAGAACGCCAGGCTCCATCTCTGGCCCTATTCATATCCAGGCTTTTGCATCCTCACCTCCTTATTCTCCTGCTCATCACCAACCTGTATCTTTGCAGTTTCCCTACATTTCCCCTAGTCCCGAGTTCTTGTGGGGTCTGTCTTGATTAGAATGTAAGCTCTGATGAGGGACTGTCTCTTGCTTGTATATGTACAGCACTCTGCATACCATGTAGTGATAAGTAGTAATAGCAATTTGTAGCGCTAGGTCTTTTATTATTTCAGGTGTCACCTATGAGCTGGCATGTTAGCCACAAATGTTTTTTTAAAAACATCAGATTACCATTTATGGCCCAAGAAGCAAGATTCTAGTTGTCTCCTTAACAGAGCAGCCTTTGCATAGTAACCTCATGGAAGAAGATCAAAAATGCTTTAAGAAAAGAAAAGCCATGATGGAATTTAAAAAATTAACCCCTTCCCTTTTCAAAAAAACAAAATACCTTTATGACAAATATCACTGTTCAGATAAATTGTGATAAAATCTCTCTTGTTAAACAGTTACTATTTCCTGATTCCAAAATTCTTTTTCTTTTGAATTGTCTGCAAATGAGAGCCTTCTATTCATAGCTGATGAAAGTGCTTTGCCTTTATTTATTCAGAAACTAAGTCTATCATGACCTGATGAAGGAATGATCTGGTGCAAGATGGCAATTACCTTGAGAGGTTTTCCAAGTCTGGAAGAGTTATCACAACAGACTTCATCATGAAAAGATGGTCTGAGGGAAAGCACCAATCTTCTTTCTGACAAGCAAACTAGAAATTACAGAGCACCTGGGAGCCACCATTCCTTTTTCACTCAGCTACCTGCCTTTGAAAGGCTACAGGAAGTCTCCTGGTATGTCAGAATTATCTCTGTTTCAAGAGAAGGATAGATTAACATTTTTACAGGAGGTGATAAGTACATGCACAACAACACACTGAGGTAATGATACTTTTCTCTGTGGGACAGGTGTACCCGATTACTGTCTAGCCTAGCTACACCCCTTCTTTCAGCGCTATTAAATATTTAAGACAATACTTCCTTGCTATTTATCAAGATGTCAAATGTGTGGAGGAGTAGTCTACTGGCACTCTTTGTGGCCTTGGGTAAGTCATTTTGTGGTAGGCTATGACCTGTAAACTAGGCCTAGACCCCAACCCCCACCTGAGACTAGTGTTGAAGAGAAACAGAGTTTGAGAAACTGCTTTAAACTGCTTTTAAAAAGTTTGTATAATTCCTTTATGCTGATGATAGACATGTTCCTGCATTCCCTGAGCTAGAAATGGCCTTGAAGTAGAAATGTATCAATGTCTAAGACTATGCCTTTGTTAGAATAGCCTCAGAAGGGGGAACAGGGAGCTAGACCCAGAGAGGGTCCCCGATTGGACAGGTGCAAGGGGCGTTGGGACCAATAGAAAGTTTGCCTATATCAAACTGTAAAAATTGTATATAAGGAATTTGCTCCTGTACTCCATTGCTCAGTCTCTTTTGGACACGATTCTGTCTGAGCCTGTGCACAATAAATTGGCTTGGAACCTGCAATTGACTCCTGGTTTTATTCATTGCATGCACTTCGCCTCTACAATTTAACCCTCTATTGCCACAGATACAAACTTAGGGGCATGTTTACTAAATCGAGTTAGTATGCATGTTAACAGCTATCTGGCTGTGTTAACAGATAATGTATGAGATAACACAGCGATTTTCTGCACTTTATCTGCATGAGTGGGTGAAATTAGGGCAGACAGTGAGTGTGTACCATGGGCCTCAACAGAACATACTAATCATCGGATTTGCAGACAACATGGGTGTCACCTCAATGAGTGGTGTTAGCTTCATCCAGGCTGCTCCCATTCAGGCCTCACTAGACTACCAGGCTTTCTTTAAGATAGGCCCAGGAGGGGCCTTAGGAGGGTGAGGGGCTTCTGGTTGGGCTGATGAGGGCATTACTGCAGGTTAGTTACTCCCACGGTAAACTAAGCTGTGGTAAAAATGCCTGATTTTATTGCAGTTTAGTAACTACTCCCCCAAGTGTACACAAGGGTGACATTCTGTGGCATGAATAATGGGGATGTACGTCCCTGTTATTTGTGCAAATGCGGCTGCCGGCAAAAGGGTCCCCATATGAACATCAGAGTTGTACGGGAAGCTTTAGACGGGGGCGAAACGAGGGCAGGTCATCTCCCTGGATGTACAGGGCCTATTCCGAGGTTGGCCCTGTATATCCGGGGTTGGCCGGGTAGATGGGGGACTTATTCCACCTGAGAGGTGGAATAAGTTCCCCTTGATGTGGCGTTTCGGTGGCGGATGGCGGGGACAAAGGAGGTAGGCAGGCAGGAAGTTCCCTGCAACCAAACCCTGGCCATGGGAAGCCAGATCGGGGTTCTGGCTGTGGGGAAAGAAATGTTTTTTGTCAGCAGCTGGGGATCTCGGTTCATTAATAACATGACACCATGGCACCGTGACTCCATTGACTGAGGTAGCCAGGTAAGTGACTGGACGTCTAAGGTTCTTGAATAGAGGCATGTTCTGGGAATGTACCACAGGCAAGGCAAGAAATCACGTAAGTATCGAAGACACAGTCCAAAGACATGATGTAGTGGAAAAACAACTTTATTAAATCGTAGACGTCTAGCCTGCACAGAGCAGAATCTGCAGCGTCTCCTGGCCGTCCAGATGTCTGTACATCCGGACAGCCAGGAGACGTACAGATCAGAATGTGCCTCCATGATTTGAATATCTGAAAATAGGCATGTAAATACAAAATACAAACTCCAAACCTATTAGTGGAAGGGTTGCCAACTTTTTGAAAGAGAAAAACCCACCACCTGTGGCAAGCTATGCTCCGCCCATGCCCACCTCTGCCCCGCCTCCTGCCCCACCCTCATAAATAATTTCAGAGAAGACAATATGCAAGTTGAAGAAGTCAGATTGGTACACATTCTTAAACAGAAATTCCATACTAACAGAATACACAGCATTGGTCGCACACGCACATATACAGATAGGCCTTTACCAATAGTGAACACAAAATGAAAAGAGAAATATATAGACAAAAATTAAACTAAAACCTCAGAAAGCCAGGTGCTGCATGCAGTGCAACACAGGAGAAATAAAAATGCATTTCCCCCTGTACTGTACAAGATAAAAGACAGCAGATGTCATGACTGGCATTAGGAGGGATGCAACTTGGCAGTTGCCCTGCGCCTCCAAGCCAGAGAGGGCCTCAGATCTGTTTAGAGACTGAAAGCACATAGCTTGCTAGTGGGCTTTAGGGCCCTCTCTTAAATTGTTGCCCTGGGCTAGGCCCCAGCCATGTCAACACTAGCCCTGGCTCCTGGCAGATGTACTTAACAAACAACAGCAATATTCCAATCACAAAACAGAAAATAATATTTTTTCTGCCTTCATTGTCAGTCATTTTATGTTCTATCTGTGTTGGTTCCAGTTTTTAGTTTTTATCTTTATCTTTATTACTGTTCTTTATATACCGCCTTTGTCAAGATATTAGAGCGGTTTACAATAAAAATATGTCAACGCTGTAAAGAAAGAGAAAGGAACTATATTGCAAAAATAGGAAAGGGGTAGAGGTAACAGTAGAGTCACTAGAGACAGTCAAAGGAGACAATAGTTAAGTAGGTCTGTTACTGTTTTCCTCTGTCTTCTCTTAGCTCTCTTTTCATAGTCTCCTCTCTGCCATTTCTTCTCTCTCCTCCCTTCTCTGTCTTCACTTCCTCCCTTATATCAATTTTTAACACTGATCCCTTTCTTTGTTTTCTTCCATTTATTTTTCTGTTTCTCTATCCAGATTTCACTCATTCTCCTTACCTGTTACTCCTCAATTTCACTCTTTTCCTTACCCGAAGCCTCCCTTTCTTAACTCTCTTTCCTTACCCAGCCTCTTATTTCCTAGTCTTTCACTAACTCTCCCTCCTCCCACTATGTATTCCCCTTCTCCATGTCCTGTTTCCTCTTCTACATCCAGTATTTTCCTATCCCTACCTCCATTCTCCCCATATTCCCTGTGTCTCTATTCCTCATGTGCATCTCTCCTCTTGTCCCTGTCCCCCCATGCCCCACATCCCCCTCTGTGTCCCTGTCTCCCCATGTCCAACATCTCCTCTTGTGTATCCCTGCCCCCATCATGTCCAACATCACTCCTTTGCATCCCTACCTCCCATGTCCTCAGTATGTCCCTAATACATCCCCCTCTCCAAATGTCCAGCAAAAGAAAAAGCAATAGCACAGGGCAGGGCCTACATTTAAATCATGCATGTGCTGAGATGGCTCTGCGATGTCCAGTCCCACGCTAATGTCAGACATCGGATGGAATGACATGTCATAGAACCAATGGCAGCATTTTGGTAGAACAGAGTGCCAATCAGGAATGGGAGCGATCTGCGGTCAGCAGAAACCCCAGGTTTTCATTGGCCGATTTTACTGCCCTGCCGGGCGCCAGCCTCCTATTTCTGAAAACCAGTTGGGCCGGCCTAAAACCGATTGGTTGGTAACCCTACATCTCTCTTATTCCCTCCTCCTGTATCCAACATTTTTCCTCTCTCATTCTCCCCTCCCCCCATGCTCATCTATACTACTTTTCCTTCTCCTCCCCCCATGTCCAGCATCTCCTCTATCTCTGCTCTGTATCCAGAGTCTCCCCTCCATTACCCTTTCTCCCCTATCTCCGCCCCATGCCAAGCATCTGCTCTTCATATCCCTATGCCCTTCACTTCAATTCCAACATCTGTAGCTGCATCCCATGTCCACCGTCTGTCCTCCACCTTCCTCACCATGGCCACCATCTGCCCTCTGCCCTCCACACCCAGTGGCTACTATTTGACTTCTGCCCTTTACTCCCCACTCCATGTCAAGCACCTGCTGACCATCACCCCATTCTCCCCCATGCCCAGTATCTGCTCTCCATCCTCCTATGCCCCCATCCAGTGTCCAGCATCTTTCCTTGCCCCGCATCCTGCAGCTCCCTCCTCATTGATCTCTCTCTCTCTCATTGCCCCCTAGCAGAATCACCCGATCTCTCATTCTCTCCCTCCTTGCCCCGCCCCTGATCTCTTTCTTTCTCTCCCACCTTACCCTTGTCCCCCACCAATCCATCACTGATCAATTCTTGGCAGAGAGGAAGTTGAAACAGTATGGAGCTTTTAAGCCCATGCACGCAGGGCAGCACATGCCCGACATGCGCCCCTTCTCCCACCACCAACCCTCAGTATCTGCTAGCATCAATCCCATTCTTCCATCCCCTGTGTCATCCCCAAGTGTCAGATTCTTCTAAAATGCTTCCCCCTTCTCCCAGCCTACCATCTGCCAGTACAAACTTTATTTCTTTCCCTCTCCAATACAGTATCTTCCTTCCTGTGTCCAGTACACCCCTCTGTCTTCCTCTACCCCTCCATGATCCAGTATCCTCTTCTCTACTCCCCATCCAGCATCTCCTCCTCTCTTTCCTACTCTCCACTGATCCACCATATCCCCCTTCTCTCCTCCCTACCCGCACACACTGATCCAGCATCTCCATTAACTCTTCCCTCCACTCTTACACAGGGGTGGTCATTGGGTGCGAGGCCATGTGCAGAGACTCACTGTGGGGCCTCATTTGCAAAAATATTTGGATAATATTAACTTGCGCTAACTTTTAGTAAACATGCCTCTTAATGAGTGTCTGTATAAAGAAAGACTATTGGATTTCTACATTACTATACTCCAGTGCCAACTACGAGGCACATTAGGAAGTATTATAAACACTTGATTTGCAACTTGTCGTGCTGTGAGGGCTTGTGTGCATCAGTAATGCTGAAGGCTAAGCTATGGGTAGTTTAACTACTGGCAGCATTTCCCAAGATGGACAAGTCTCAGCTGAGGTGCCAGACCAAGACAAACCACCCATCTAGTCAGCAGCAGAATAGGACAGTGTTGGCGGCGGAGCATCACATTTCTGTGGCAATGGCAACAACACGAAACTTAAACTGCATGGAAGAAAGGCCTGGCAATCTACTTCCGTATCTTGCCACAAAAGCCCAATGGATAGTCACAACAAAAAAAATTGCACTATAGTGCTGGAAGATGAGACCCCCAAGTTGGAAGGCACTCAACTGGCTACTGGGGAAGAGCTGAAGACTTTTCAAAGTAAACCAGCATTTATGATGTGGTTGGATCAAAGCCCTTGGGACGTCTGAATGCTAATGTAGCTGTGAATGAAATGAGAGTCAGAAGCTGCAAAGATGTCTTGCATATTGGGACATCGAATGTACAAAGAATGAACCAATGAAAGTTGGAGGTGGTCAAGAATGAAATGGAACGTGTACAACTTGATCTGTTGGGTGTCGGCGAGCTGAAATGGAATGGCATCAGGCACTTTGCATCAGATGATCACATGGTCTACTATGCTGGAAATGAAAGACAGAAGAAATGGTGTTGCATTTAAAATTAAGAAGAAACTTGGATTTTTTAAAATTATTTTTGCTATCACAGTCATAACTTTGCAAGGAGCTGCAACTGGATCTGAGGAGAGGGTGAGGCTGTGGGGGGACAAGGAGAGAGAGAGAGAAAAAAATGTTTTTTTGCTCTGGCCACCCCTGGTCCCGTGCCCAGAGCAAAAAAACGGCTTTTCCGCTACCAGTTTTACCTCTCTACTGGAAGCCAGGCTGGCTGAATAACGGCCGGTTGGCAACCCTAATTAGTGGCCTGTTGCCACATGTCTGAATATTTTAAATGGCATGCTGGGATATGCTAGTCTCATAACATAGTTGCCTCCACTTCTGAAATCCCTCTGTTTGCATGTCCAAATATCCTGTTCTGAGGACATGCAATTTAGGGTGGTCCGCATTTGTGAAATGGCCTACACCCATGCATGTAGCTGGCTTTGTTATCTGCCTGGAGCCCTTCTCCAGAACCATTTCTAGGAACATTCATATTCTGGGGTGGAGATGGAGCAATTTCAGAAGGCACTTATATGTGCCTCCCTTTACTGCTGCCATTCCCCCGGATTTTGGACATTCTGCTCTGAACGTCCGAGATTCTTCCTAGTTCTCCCTTTTAAAATACCACTTCATATCAATTTAACATTTTAACCTAAGAATTAATGCACGATGAGTCAATTAACATGCATTAAAAGGATCTAACACAAGTTTTTATTAAATCCATCTTTGAACTAAAATAAACTGAAAAATAGATTGACAATCAAGAAAAAGCCAAAATGAACTGAAAAGCGAACATTTTTGCCCTGTGGACATCCCTGCTAGCCACAAAACCATACAAATCACATTACAATTTCATAATAATAATTCTATAATTAAAAATAATATTTAAAAAATCATCATAGTATACATTTAATTTAAGAGCAGGTCCAAGAAATTGGGAAGTCCTCATGATCAATTGCATGATACTAAAGCATCCAAGATGGTGTTTTGATCAGGCAGCTCCTTTCTGACTCCACATTCTGAGGACTAAATATTGCTTTTTGGGCCTTTTTTCCTGATTCAAGATGGATGAAAGGAAAGGTAAAGTCTGGGTTTAACCCCTGGCATCCTCACCTGGTGACAAAGCTTCAGTTTCTCAGTTTGTTGTACCCTGGGGTTTTTACCATGTAGAAAAGAGCCTACTTGTTGATGGTGCTGGGAATGGAAGCTTGCCCTGCTAACCAGCTAAACCCTGCTCTGCCTGAAATTCAGTGGCACTAACTGGTTAGAAATGAGCTGTTTGTTTTTGGGCGGTCTGTGGGCAGAGCTGGGTAGTCCCGATGCCAATGTGATTAGCAGCAATATTCGCTCACTAACTGGATAGGCTAACTGCACAAAGTTAGGACAGGTTAATGGCTGTCCTTACTTTATGTGGTTTTTGCTATTCGGCATCTTTTGCTGAATATCCATTTTTTTGCCATCCGATTAGAAGTTAAATATCGCTGTTAATCATATAGCAAAAGTCTGAGCTGTGAAACCAAATAATCAGTGCTAGATGTGGAGAGGCTCTGGTACTAAATATCTGGTCTCAGTTTCAACAGTGCTCGCCAGCTGCTTTAAAAACACTGATCACCGGTGCTGAATATCAACTCTGTAGTATTTTGGATAGCTCAATGGCAACTGTTAACAACAGATGACTGTATTAGAGGACAGCCTGAGTGATTAGGGTGGCAAGGTGAGACGATCTGAGAATGTTCAGAACTCGATTCAGTCTGTGCAACCTAATATGGTATGAGCATTGAGTAGATTACTTCATTTGGTGGGGCAAGGGGCAGGGTGCATATTCATTATGGTTATCTTTTAAAAACACCAGATGGATAAGAAGCCAGTATATCAAACAGATGAGGGAAGAAGTCTGTATATCAAATAGGTGAGGGATGAGTTGGTGCCGCAAGATACTCAAAGAGGGAGCAGAGGTTTTCATTCAGTGGCTATATAATTAAAATGCAGCAAAAATTGTAACTGTTTAATTATTTAGCCTGAAACTCTTAGATAAAAAATACCAACTCCTAAAAATATATATTCTGCAGAAAACAAAGAAGATGTAAGGTGCTCATACGCCAAGAGACAAAAAGTAAAAGAGAACCACAGCAGTTTCTAACACCAAAAAAAAATTAGTTAGTTTTCTTTTTCAACATCTATTTTGTGTCCAACAAAACCCCTCCTCCAACAGCAGGTGCAGAGCAGAACTAGGACATTTCACCATAGAACCCAACATACAAGAAAAAAAACTCTCGATTCTGTTGTCATCTCATTAATAGCCGCTCCAGTACCAGAAAGATTGTGAACCAATACAAAACTCTAAAAGTTACTGAAGACCTGCAAAGAAAATATACCATACCATAATGACACCAGCTTTTAAAATTGACACTATCAGGAGCCTACCCAGACAAGAGAAGCACCATAAATATTGTAATGGGCCTTTGAACATCCTTAGACCTATTCGGAAAACTGAACAAGCCAGATTACTACAGATCCTACATTGAAACTTTTTAAATGTACTGAGTGCAATGAAAGTTTTACTCGGTCATCATAGCTTAAAAGCCATTAAATGCTCCATGGTGGAAAGAAACCTTTTACATGTACTGAGTGTAATAAACATTTCACTTATTCATCTGATGATAAGGCATCAAATGATGCACAGACTTAGATCATACTCTACATACCCTGGCTTAGAAGTGAGGTTTATGACCTTCATGGTATGCGCAAAACTCACCTATTTGGAGAAACTGCCCCAAAAGACACCTTTTACATGTATTGAGTGCAATAAGAGTTTCACTCGATTATTACATCTTAAAAAGCATCAAATGATCCACAGTGGAAAGAAAGGGGCCAAAAGTGTATGCAACATAAAAATTCAGTAACAGCTGATGGTGAATTGATGTGCATCTCTTAAGGGGAGAGCATAAAGTTCCCTCCTCAAGTCTTGCTGAGTACCTTCATGTGGTGACCCCATTGTATAACATCTATACCAAATCTCAGCAAGGAGACACTAAAATTGAAGTATAGTAGGAACAAAAAAGAAAAATACATACTGGCCACATGTTGCCCAGGATAAAAAGGTGCCCACCCTTAGCTTATGCACTAGGGCTAACAATGGTGGTTGTTATAATTTAAGCACTGCAGATGTAGATAACATCCCTGCCACAGATAAAGACCGTGGTGAGCATGTTCATTGACAGGAGATAAACCACCGAAATTCATGAAAATGTTAAGAGGATTGGCTACGGTTAAGTGGACTTCTGAAGATTGAGGAGATAATGTACTGCTTCTTTTATTTATTTATTTATTTATTTAACAAACATTTATATACCGCATCTTCCTGAGATCAGTTGCGGTTCACAATAAACAACTAATTAACAAAGCAGCGTTTGTTTTACATGTAACATCAAATAACAAAGAATATTATAAGTAAACAACAAATGTTAAGCTTGAGCAGAACATAACAGTAAAAACTATATACATTAAATAATGCTACAAACCCTGTATTTAAATCAAAAGGGTATACAAAGAGAATCCTCCAAAAACTGGAAGAAAGAGGAAAATTGCCACAAGAAATGCATTTTTGTTCCTCTTTCTTACATGTTTCACAGCTTGGTGTCTGATTTTTGGGTTTTCCATTTCAATTTTTGTCTTTTGTAGTTTCTTATTCTTTAATTGGTGATGGTTTATGTTTTCCATGTGTAGCCAAGATAGGGGATTCTGTTAAAATATAGGTTCTCTCTAAGAATCTGTAGCAGTACTGTTTGTTTTCTTTTCCAACTGGGGGTTACTTGTGTTCTAGAATATTTGCAGTGTTGATTTTCCATAGGTAGGGTTGGTGCAATTTGAGTTCTTGATGCTGATGTCAAGTGTCCATTTGCAGGGTTTTGTCTTATGACACACAACGTCTAGCTGTGGAGAGAGTTGGTGGTGTTGTCGCTGATGTGAGACTGGAATTTAAATATAATTTTTTGTATGTTGAGATACAAAGTGAAACACCCTACTTCTGCTCTGCATCTGTTAGGAGAGTTTTATTGGTGAACCTGGGATTGTTCCGTACGAATGAATAATTATGTCTTATCAGACTGATATTCAAAGGCAATTAAGCATTCACTGGCAAATGCATAATTAGCCTGGCCATGTATTTAAAAAAATATTCAGATAATATCAGACTTTTAAATTGAAGAATGGCCAGATACTATCTGTATACTTGTGAGGCATATTAGGGTAGGAGCAAGGGTAGGCCAGACAATTATCCAGATAGTGACAATATTCAGCCACTATTCAATAGAATTACATGTTTAGGTCTATAGAAGATCAGGCCTAGCCTAAACAGATAATACAATGACCAAGCCATCACTATCTGTATATAGATAGGGACATAAGTTAAATGGGAGGGTGGCATTTAACAAGCCAGTGTGATGAAAATGTACCCTTATTTGTGCAGCTTGCAATGCAAGATCAGAATTTGAGGGGGGGGGGGGGGGGGGAGACACCAAAACAAAAGTTGACTTAAGGTGCTACAACCCTTTGAGCCAGCACTGTTATATTCATTCATTTATTTATTTCCAGCACTTCTATACTGCTTACAAAATCACTTAAGAAATACTAAAACAAACATATAAAAAATAGCAAACAGTAAAATAATAAACATACAAGATTAAAATAGCTCAAACAAAACACATTCTATCTACCTCCTACAGTTGTGGTTAACATTATTGGCACCCTTGCATTTTAGGTATGTTGTGTACAATATCTTGAGAAATAATTGGAAATATTCCAACTATCTGTCATCATAATATTATAATAGCATGTTCAATGGTATACAACAAAAAAAAGATGTCTGTGCAACTTAGACATTGTAATTTCTGTGAAAAAAACAAAATATGACCTCAACAGGATTAATGGCACCCTTCACTAACCCTTGGCAGTGATGACAGCCTCAAAACATTTCTTGTAGCCATCTATAAGTTTTGTA
This sequence comes from Ichthyophis bannanicus, assembly GCA_033557465.1. Lineage (NCBI taxonomy): Eukaryota > Metazoa > Chordata > Amphibia > Gymnophiona > Ichthyophiidae > Ichthyophis > Ichthyophis bannanicus. The sequence continues at coordinate 435,224,879 of CM066035.1, forward strand.
CATCTGTCTGCTGGTAGTTTCTCCCACTCTTCAACTGCTATTTGTTCAAGCTCAGGAATGTTTCCAGGATTCCCTATACCAATGGCAGATTTCAGCTCTTTCCAAAAGTTCTCGATTGGATTGAGATGGGAACCCATTGCTGGCCAGTTTAAAACAGTCCATTTGTTCCTTTTTAACCCTTCTTTTGTACTTTTGTTTGTATGTTTTGGGTCATTGTCCTGCTGGAGGACCCATGACCTTTGACTCAGATCTAGCTTTCTGACCTAGGTTGCACATTTCATTCCAAAATACCTTGGTAGTCCTCTACTTCATGATTCTATTAACACATTCCAGGCCTCCAGTACCTGAGGCAGCAAAACAGCCCCACTACAATATGGAACCTCCAGCATATTTACTGTAACTTAGGAAGGGTGTTTTTTCCTTAATAAGCCTCATTTCTTCATCTGTAAATGTATGGCTGGTCTGCATTGCCAAAAAGCTCAAGTTTGATTTCATCTGTCCACAGAACATTTTCCCAGAAGGATTGTGGTTTCTCAAGGTGGGGTTGGGCAAAAATCAGGCGTGCCTTTTTATGTCTGACCTTGAACAGTGGAGTTCTCCTTGGCCTTCACCCATGAAGTCCTTCTTTGTTTAGTGCATGGCATATAGAGCAGGTTGAAACCACCATTCCAGATTGCTCCAGGTCAGCCTGAAGCTCTTTGGATGTTGTATGTGATGTTTTTCCAACAGTTCTCACGAACCTTTGAAGACTTCTTGGATTAATTTTCCTCTTCCCACCATGTCCTGGGAGGTTCTTGACAGTTCCATTAGCAGAAAACCTCTTAATAACATTGCAAACTGTAGACACAAGGATCCGAAGGCCTTTGGAGATGGCCTCGTACTCCTTTGAAGTTTGATGTTTGGTGATAATGGATTTTTTGACCGTCTTAGGCAGCTCTCTTGGCTTTACCATTGTGAAAATGGAACAGAGAGTGAATGTAGCCATTTTAAAGCTTAGAGCCATCATTCATTGGTTGATTCAAGTCATATGAGTGAGGTGTGTCTAATTTTACTGCATTGGGAATGTGGTTCTTCTATTTAAACTGATTTGAATTGTTTCTAGGAGTGCCAATAATTATGTTCTCTATAAGTACTAGAAAATACACCCCCAAAAATCAATCCTAACTATCCAAAACTTTACTTTGATTTGTAATAACAGCCCATAGTTATTGGAACTAAAACACCTATTATGAACTTCAAAGCCTATACCAGGGTTACCTTTTTTTATCGGTTCACTCACCGTGAACAGGAACTTTCCCGCTCTCGAAGTGAGCCCTCCTTTTTAATCAATTTAGAATTGACCCGAAGGTCAAAAAAGAAACAGAACTGGCAGCACTATTTAGCTGTCTAATCTGTTAAAACTTATAACTCAATAGTCCCAACCGACACTATATCCTTTCTACTTAGCTTAAGTTGGAAATGTCCTGTTATCTTCCACTTATAGTGAAGGAAAAATCCTCTCGCTCCCAGGACACAGCCGGGAATTCCCCAAACGCAAGGTTCACGCTACACCAATCAGTGTTTCAAGCCATGTGGCTTCTCAGCTTGCCTGTGCCATTTGACCTACGTTGGAAAAACCACTCGTCCAATTAGGAAACGGTTGTTGGAGCACCGTTCTCGTATTAACTCTAGAGTGTCATCGGCCCCGCTAGTCCCACATTGTCAGGCTAAGGGCCATAGTTTTGCTGATTTCCATTGGCGAATTTTAGATGTTGTACCTCCGCTACCTCTGGGGGGAGATCGTCAAGTCCGTTTGCATCTGAAGGAACAACAGTGGATTTTTCGCTTACGCTCAATGATCCCTGAAGGCATGAACAGTGAGATCGATTGGTGGATTTTACGTCTTTGATTGGTGGATGTTTTCTCAGCAGATGATGTTACTGACCTTCTGACGTCTCTCTCAGCTGTGATAAAAGCGGAACTAGATTGGCAGTAAGGTTCATTCGCCTGAGGAAGAGCTGAGAAGCCACATGGCTTGAAACACTGATTGGTGTAGCGTGAACCTTGCGTTTGGGGAATTCCCGGCCGTGTCCTGGGAGCGAGAGGATCTTTCCTGCACTATAAGTGGAAGATAACAGGACATTTCCAACTTAAGCTTAGTGGAAAGGATATAGTGTCGGTTGGGACTATTGAGTTATAAGTTTTAACAGATTAGACAGCTAAATAGTGCTGCCGGTTCTGTTTCTTTTTTGACCTTCGGGTCAATTCTAAATTGATTAAAAAGGAGGGCTCACTTCAAGAGCGGGAAAGTTCCTGTTCACGGTGAGTGATCCGACAAAAAAAAGGTACCCTAATAATTATGTTCTGGCAATGTCCCAGTTTTTATACTATTTCCTTTTTCAATTGGTCTTGTTTATTTGATTCTTTCATGTGACAAATATATGTACATATATAGTCCAAAGTCATTTCATTGGCTACTTCTTTTTAGGAGATATTGGATATTAAGGGTTTGAATTGCAAGGGTGCCAATAATGTTGACTACAACTGTACACTAAAGGCCCGATTCCGAGAAAGACGTGCCAGGTGGATATAAATGGTAGAAAGAAGCGGAAGCCAAAAAACATGGCCAGACACAGTAGGGATATCCAAAAAACTTTATTAGCAGACCCAACTAAAAAGTTTCGGCATGAGGCCTTCTTCAGGGGTCTAAAGACAGACACAAACATAAAATTAAAATGTAAAATCATAAGTTGCGATATTCATCCAACTTCTTGTTATAATCGCCAATAAGTCTCTCAAAATGTCTATCTTCAGACTTAAGAGAGTCCATTTTTCTCTCAGCTTCTATTTTAATCTTTTCAGCCTTCTTTTTTGCAGTCTCAGCCAGTAGGACCATAAGGTCAAGTGAACATTTGTTTAAGATGGCACACCACCTGTCCATGAAGGGTTTATCGTCTTGGAACATATTAGGTTCTCTTGTCATCCTTAGTCCTTTTGGGATTCGTTTAACCCTGCAGTATTGCAACATATTTGAATAGTATAGCTCATATCTAATAACTGCTTTCTTGGAACGAATCAAATCTATCCAACGGTCAGCAAAACTGACATCTTCAGGCTCATCTTCAACTAAAGGTGGTTCTTTCAAAAGATGATTCAAATGGTCTTCTGAATAGCTGAAGATGTTGTCCCATTGCATGTAGGCCATGGTATTCTTCAAAGAAGAAACCAAACAAAAGGAAAAGAAGGTCTTCCGCAAAGGATACAGTAGAAAGAAGCGGAAGCCAAAAAACACGGCCAGACACAGTAGGGATATCCAAAAAACTTTATTAGCAGACCCAACTAAAGAGTTTCGGCCTGAGGCCTTCTTCAGGGGTCTAAAGACAGACACAAACATAAAATTAAAATGTAAAATCATAATATAAACCAACAAGAAGTAAACATTTTAACATTTTATATGAATTATTTTTATGAATATTTAGTATGTTATATTTATTGTTTTTATTTATTCGCCATAGAATGGGAAGAGTGGTTTGTTCCACCCTTTTTACGTTGCTTTCTGTCTTCTTTGCTAATATATTTTATTTTTTATGTACTTTTTTTTTTTAAATTTAAAATGTTTACTTCTTGTTCTTTGCATTTGACTGTGTTCTTTGCATTTTTGATGTGTTACTGCTGGGGAAAAGTGGTGCATGCCCACAGATAATGAACGGTTTTATAGCTAACACTGCGCTATCTGCACCTTTTTGAACATTAGTTGCAAAAGCCTAATGTGCTTTAGTAAACAGATCCCATTGTGTTATTTCTCTGATTTATAGCTATCCTCAAATGGTCACTTTCCTCTGAATGACCTTCTCCTGAGGCACAACCTGTTTATGTTTATGTTTATTGAACTTTCCCCAGCAGTAACACATCAAAAATGCAAAGAACACAGTCAGAGAGCAGCCTGGATGCAGTTAATGCCACCCATTGAGGTGGCATTGAGGTGGTATTAGTAGAATCCATACTGTCTGCAAATCCAACTTTTACTGCACACTGTTAAGGACCACAGTAGTTGCGTGTTGCAGATCTGTTTATGTTTATGTTATTGAACTTGATATATCGTCTTTTGTGGAATAGCAGGGTGGTTTAAAATAAAAGGACAATCAAAGAGAGAAAAAAAATCCATCGGTGAGAGTGAGAGAAAACATCACATTCATATAGTCAAGAGGTGGGTGAGGGATTAGTAGTAGTAGTAGTAGTAGTAGTAGTAGTAGTAGTAGTAAAAGTAGTGTTGAAGTTATCTGGCAGTATCAACAAACAGGAAGGTCAAAAGCTTTATGAAATAGATGTTTTGAATTGGGCTTTGAATTTGGCATGGGATAGTTTGAGGTGGAGATCAGATGGCAGGTCGTTCCACAGGCTCGGGCCGAGAAAGTAAAAGGCGGAGTGGCATATGGATTCCAGTCTAGCTTGTGAGATAAAGGGAAGATGAAGGTGGTTAGAGTGGATTGACCAGAGGATGCAGTGAGAAGAGTGGAGGATGAGAAGAGATAGATGGCGTACCTGTGTGCAGAACATTGTGAACCAGAGTAAGCAACTTGTAATGGACACCATAGCAAAAAGGGAACCAGTAAAAACAAAGGAGTAAAGGAATGATGTGCTCAAACTGAGAGGCATTGGTTAGCAATCTCACCGCAGTGTTTTGGATGACTTGTAGATGCTGCATTTTGTAGTTTTGGAGATCTGAGAAAATGGCATTAACCCAGGCATGTAATGACTAGGGACAAGAGAAGGGTAGTCAACGATTAAGGGGAAAAAAATGGACAGGTGACCCTAATCTGACGAAGAGAGAGAAAGGCGCTATGCATGACAGAACTGATGTAATTGTGGAATGTTAAGGCTGAGTCTAAGGTGACACCAAGGTAGTGGATAGTGGGCACTAAAGGGATGGGGATATCAGAAAGCAAGGGAGACAGCAACAGCGGCATGGTGGGGCCCGTTTGCCAGATTGCAAAAGTTTTACATGATTTTAGTACAAGGTGATTCGCATTTAACCAATGTGCCACTTGGGCGAGAAATCATTGAGGGGTGTGAGATCGAGAAAAAGGAAATTTGTGTGTGAGAGTAAAGCGTAGTTACTCACCTGTAACAGGTGATCTCCGGGAACAGCAGGAATTTAGTCTTCACATATGGGTATCGTCGGCACCGACAGAGCCTGCGCGGGAACGCTCCCCAGCATCCAATAGGAACACTTTTGAGAGCATTCCTCAGCACATGCGTGCTGCCTTCCCACCTTTCCAACTGTCCCTCTTCAGTTAAGTTTGTAGTTGAGTGAAAGGATAGAGGGAGAGAGGAAAGAGACAGAGAGATAGAGAGACAACTCCTAGGGGAGGTGGGTGGGTTGTGAAGACTAAATTCCTGCCGTTCCCGGAGATCACCTGTTACAGGTGAGTAACTACACTATCTCCAGGAACAAGCAGGAATGTAGTCTTCACATATGGCGCTATGAGGATCATACGACTTCTCTCTCTGAAGCTTGAAGAGTGTTTTGGGGATGAGGGGTATGGGTGGGAAGGCATAGAGGAAGTCGTGACCCCAGTGAAGAAGAAAGGCATCCCTTGCCTGGCAATTTCGAGCCGGAATTCTGGAACAGAACCGGGGAAGTTAGGCATTCAGTGGACTTGCAAATAGGTCTATGTCTGGGGTTCCCCAGATCTGAAATATCTTGGCCACCTGGTCTAGGTGGAGAGACCATTTGTGAGGCAGCAGTACTTGGCTGAGTTTGTCTGCCCAAAAGTTTTGAATGCCTGGAAGATATACATGAGAAGGTGAATTTGATGCTCTCTGGCGAGGACCCATAGTCGTAAAGCTTCATTGCATAATGACAGAGAGCCTGTTCTCCCCTGCTTGTTCACATAGAACATAGCTACTTGATTGTCCGTTTGGACTAGGAATGTCTTGTAGCTGAGCTGGGCATGGAATACTCGAAGAGCTAGATAGATTGCTCTGAGTTCCAGGAGGTTTATGTGAAGACAAGCCTCCTGTGGAGTCCAGGTACCCTGGGTAGAGAGATGATGCAGGTGTGCTCCCCATCCCGTCTGTGATGCATCTGTTGTTAGGGTGGCCTGGAAAGGAGACCCACTAGAAGATTTTCCAGTGATTGCCACCATTGGAGGGACAAAATCAGTTGTTGTGAGTTTGATATCTTGTCCGACAGATGTCCTGTGGCCTGTGTACACTGTGTGGATAGGGTCCACTGGGCTGCTCGGATATGAAGGCGAGCATAGGGAACCACATGAACCATGGATGCCATATGTCCCAATAGTTGTAGTAGTTCTCGAGCAGTTAGGGAGGACTTCACCACTGCTTAAGAAGCTAGCTGCACTATGCGAAGGCAGCAGGGTTGTGGGAGAAAAGCCCTTGATTCTCTGGTATCTAGACGAGCTCCTATGAACTCCAGGGACTGAGACGGAGCAAGTTGGGATTTTGGGAGGTTTATGACCAATCCCAAGTATTGAAGGATTCGCATTGTGCGAGACAGTGCAGAGCTGGCTTCTGGAACCGTGGGAGCTCGAATGAGCCAGTCGTCTAAGCAAGGAAAGACGAATATCCCTAGGGTTTGCAGCTACTACTGCCATGCATTTCGTGAATACCCTGGGTGCCGAAGCCAGACCAAGGGGAAGAACCCTGTATTGGAAATGTTTTCCCCTGAAAAGGAATCATAAGAATTTCCTGTGATCTGGATGGATCAGAATGTGAGTATATGCATCCTTTAGATCTAGAGAACAAAGCCAATCCTGACTTTGAAGGTATGGCAGAAGAGTTCCCAGAGAAATCATTTTGAACTTTTCTCAGAACAGATATTTGTTCAATTCTCTGAGGTCTAGAATGGGTCTGTGTCCTCCTGTTTTCTTTGGAATAAGAAAATAGGGGGAGTAGAACCCTGTACCCTGTTGAAGAATGGGCACCTCCTCTATTGCTCCTTGAGCAAGGAGTGTTGAGACCTCTCGATCTAGTAGATTGTCTGTAGAGATTTGGGAATTGAACTGTCTTACGATTGTAGGAGGGGGCATACTGTGAAAATGAAGCTTGTACCCCTCTCCCACAATGGACAGAGTCCAGTTTTCTGCTGTTATTTGGTGTCATCTATTGGAAAAATGACACAACCTGCCTGGAATGTTTAGGGGTTCTGGACCTTCCAGAGGCAGGAAGGCTAAGTTCTCTATGAAGGAGTCAAAGCCCTTGAGGGGGCTGGGCCTGTGGAGCTGGTTGAGCTCTAAGGCCTTTTGGCTTCTTTTGTCTGGATTGTTGTTGTTGACCTTGCTGGGCAACCTGACCCTGAACTTGCCCTTGCTGGGTATAGGACAGATAAAACTTCCTCTTTTTGCTGAAAAAGGGTTTTTTATAGGGTTTCTTTTTGGCTGTAGATTTTGACAATCTATCTAAAGTGATATTGTCAGCATCTATCTCATTAGCCTTTTCCTGCCAATTCTTGCCAAAGAGGTTTTCTCCTGTGCAAGGGATGTTTCCCAATTTATCCTGTACCCAAATCTCCAAGTCTGATGCCTGGAGCCAGGCAATCCAACGTGCACCAATGGCAATAGCAGAGGTTCTGCTGATGCATTCAAAGCAGTCAAAGGCTGAATGATTTGCAAACTTGGAGACGTCTTGAGCATGCTTGACAAGAGTAAGGAAGTCTGAAATGTTTGACGCCCAAAAGCATCAAGAGTCCTGCATTCATGACCTGAAGGATTAGATGCATGTCTTTTTGTACTTTTCATCCTATGCATGGCTGACTCCACTACCATTGAATGGTGTGGCAGCTGAGTCTTTTGAAAACCAGGACATGGTGGAACTCGGTACATGGTATCGAGTCTCCTAGAATGAGGAGATGTGGTCAAAGGTGTCTCCCACATTCTGAGCATCAAATCATGAAGAATTTCATGAATGGGCAGAGTGGCTGCCTCCTTGGGAGCCTTAGGGTATTGGAGAATTTCCAATACCTTTGCTCTAGGTTCTTTTTCAGGAGCTACCGTGATTGAAAGGCCTCGGGCCACATCATGAATAAAATCCTGAAAAGACATGCCTTCCGGAGGAGATATTCTGCGTTGGAGAGAAGAGGAGTCTTCCTGGAGAAACACTCTCGTACCGGCAGAATTATCAGAGTCATCGGAATCGGAAGATTCAAAATATTTCTGATCCCGATGTTCATGCAAAGCATGGTCTCGGTATCGATCGAAGTCGGTACAGAGTTGGTCCGGTACCGATCTGTCGATGCCAGAAAAAGTCGGCATGGGAAGAATTCCCACTGGGCTGGTACCGTCGGTGCTGGTACTGGTATTTGTACCGGTGCTGGTACCGGCATCGGTACTGGTGTCGGTATTGGTGCCCGTTGAACTGCCGGTGTCAGCGGTACCGCAGCTGTAAGGAGAGCTGCAAGACTGCATTCGATAGCGAGGAATCTCTGGTCTATCGACGCTGCTGATGCCTGGGTATCAGTACTGGTAAAAGCGGCCGGAACCCCTGAGCATGACACCAGTAGTTCTGCCAAGGTCGAAGCCTCGAGAACATCCTGGAACCCCGTTGATGCTTTGAAGGCCGAAGCCTCCCGCCGGGGCTGTTTTGCCGGTGTAGTTTCCTCAAGGGCAATGCCAATGGCCTCTCGATGCTTTGAAGGAGAGCTACCCTTTGAGGACCGGCTCTTATGTTTAGTTACCTGAGATCTATGGGAGGAAGACGAGGCTCTTGAAGACGTTGATGCAATTGACCTAGCATCCGAAGAAAAGAGGGTACCCAGCTTTGCAGCTCGGTTCTGTCTTCCTCTTTTAGTCATCCCCAGACAAGAGAGACAGATGGAGAATGGTCAGGGCCTAAACATTTTAGACACCAGTCATGGGTGTCGGTGACGGAGATGGTACCGCCACACTTAGTACATTTTTTAAAACCACTAGCTGTTTTTTCCATCTTTTAGGAAAAATGGGGCCTAAGGCCCAAAATGGCGCCTAGCACCAAAAAGAAAAAGTTTCTGAAGAGAAATAGTTCAGAAGTATATATATATATATATATTTTTTTTTTTTAGAAAAGAAGAAAAAACAACCGGCGGTACCGGTAGGTGTTGTGCGGAGGCAGACGCGACCACAAAAAAGCAAGTTTAAAGAAGAAATTTTCTGCGGTGACAGGGTATGTGACCTGTTGGCTCTGCGGAAAACGAAGAATTGAAGAGGGACAGTTGGAAAGATGGGAAGGCAGCGCGTATGTGCTGAGGGAAGCTCCCAAAAGCGTTCCTATTGGATGCTGGGGAGCGTTCCCACACAGGCTCCGTCGGTGCCGACGATACCCATATGTGAAGACTACATTCCTGCTTGTTCCTGGAGATAATGATGTCATCAGAATAATAGTGTGCTGAGATCCCCAGTTGCTGAATGAGAAGAGCCAGTGGAGAGAGGAAGATATTGAATAGGAATGGGGCTAAGACCAAGCACTGCGGTACGCCACAGTTGAGGGGGGTATGAAATAGAGACAGATGAGTCCGAAATGATTGAATGGTCAACAAGATCGAAAGCGGATGATAAATCAAGGGAGACTGCAATGGAGATGTTGCCTCTGTCAAGGGAAGGGTGAACTTCATTAGAAGGAAGAGTAGAATGGTTCCCGTGCTGTGGCCGGGCCGGAAACCGGATTGCCGGGGATGATAGGCATTGGTGCTTTCCATTATCACGTCCTTGGACTGGTTTTTCGCCTTTTGACGTGGTAGCTGCGTCTGTTGTGTAGCACCTGGGAGTGAGTTCTCCATTGCATTAGAGTGGGCTTTCCAGCAGAATGGACTAGATGCATTAAACTCCCAATAGAAATACATGTAGTATTTCCAATCCTATGTAGAAAGTCTGATCTGGGATGTGCTACAACTAATACAGGTCAAATTGGGGCAAACAGCATGGAGATACTACCTTGATTATCACAAATCACTGTTGCTCATTCATTCAGAAGTAGGCCAGAGTGATATAAGATGACCTGAAGTCATTTTCATTTCCTGCTCCAGATGCAGTAGGCAAAAATAGGGCAAGGAACATTGATGGGTGGGAGAAGAATTTAGAAGGGAGGGAAGACAATGGTGGGCAGAGGAATAGATATAGAAGGGGATGTGTACAGTACCCCAAAGTTTGAATGGGCTAATACAATCTTTCAGAAAGGCCTACATAATAGAAAGAAAAAGACTGTTGCATACCGAAGGCAAAGTCACCACTACTACATAGTAGCAGTATATTATAGGTTGTATTTATTAAGCTTTTTTTTTTCTTTCCCTAGATACAGATTTGGGGGAAAAAAAGCCTTGGTAACATTTTTAGATACATATATGCTTGTGACAGAAAGGAGTGCAGAAGCGTCATTACAAGACTCAAAGGTGAAGGCGAAGATTAGGTAGAGGCAGATGCAGGAGCAGATTGCCCTGTCAGGCATTCACGCATGAATTGGTGGGCAAAGTGATGGCAGGAGTCAGGACCTGCTTGCTATTGCCAAAGGGGAAGTTAAATCAAGTATGGAGCCTCTGAACCACTGCAGGACTCAAGACCTTACCGTGTTCCCACCTCCTCCTTTGGCATAGACGTCCTATTAATATTAGAAGTCTCTGCCAAAGGAGAAAATGGGAATACTTCAGGGCCTTGAGCTCTGCAGCAGCTCAGATGTTCAATGTTTGTTCTTTTATTCACTGCAGGTCAGGACGTGAGATTCTGGTGTTGATGAGGTAAGAAGATGGGTCAGCAGGAAAAAAATTCTCTGGCCTGGGATTTTGATACCATCCACGCTGGGTAGATGAGAAAAAAAGTAGAATTGCTTAACAAATGGAAGGCTTGATTATTCTAGAAATACCTATAATTACAGAGTTTTCAAAAAATGATTACTTGATGTTATTGTGATTGAATGATTCAATTTTAGTTTTTAGCTTTTTATATTATTATTGTCCATTGTATTTCATTGCAGTAACAAAAATAAAAAAAACATAAAATCAAGACAGGGAAACACTAAGCAGGGGTGCTTAACAATAACAGAAATTTTGAATGGGGACACAAAACAATAGGGAAAATTTAATTGACACTAAAAAACCAGGATCTAAAAACTAGTTAAAAGGCTTCATTGAAGAGGCAAGACCGTTTTTAAATTTATTAGAAGCAGTTTTAGTCTGCCATACTTTCCAGGAGATGGGTTTATTATTTATCGCACTATTACACCTTATGGGAGATCTAAGAGAGAAAACCTCATCCGGCTACAAACCAGCTTCAAGTCTACAAAAAGCTTCAATAGTATTTATTTATTTTATTTTATTTATTTATTTGGTATACCGCTACTTCCAGCGATCAGCAGCGGTTTGATTACAGATTGGAAATTGTCAAATCATGACAGGAAATTTTTGAGGTATAAACACATTGATTAGACAGGAAAGCACAGCACACAGAGAACTATTTTACAGGGAACATGGGCTATGGAGGGTTAAGTGGCTTGCCCAAGACCACAAGGAGCACCTGTGGGACTAGAAACCCCAGTCCTTCCGGCCCAAGGTTACTGTCCTCCAGTGGGATTTGAACCCCTGACCTTCCGGCCCGCAGTACCTTGCCCCAACCACTAGGCCACAAGGTAGCCAGTAGACTGTATGACCCGCCACTCCTTAAACTTTTGACCAATTTGCATGCCAGGGAGAAGTTTTAGTGGAATAGGACACATCATAGCTTCCTCTAAAGAAAGCCATCTAGGTCAAATTCCTCCTCAAAACTTTCAGACCATGGGCCTCTCCTGTCTAAATAGAAATGAAACATGATATGGTTATGGTTTAGGCATTTGATATACCACCCTTTACTTACACATCAGAGTGATTTACATGTATATTAACAGGTATTTTTTATTCCCTTGTCTGCACAGGGCTCACAATCTAAGTGTACCTGAGGCAATGGAGGGTTAAGTGGCTTGCCCAAGGCCACAAGGAGCAGCCATGGGACTAGAGACCCCAGTCCCTCTGGCCTGAGGTTACTTGTCCCCATATGGGAATTGAACCCCTGGCCCTCTGGAACCTGTCCCAACCACTGAGCCACTCCTCCCTCCTTGCTGAAAATCAGGTTTGCCATGGGAACTTAAGCAATATCCTCTCAAGAGTTTTAAAACCCTTTCTAGGTATGGGTAATGGAAGCATGCTCAAAATATAGTTCACTTCAGGTGCCACATTCATCTTTGTTTCTTCAGTTAGCCCAATGGTGACAAATATAAGAGGAACCATGCCTGAATAAGGTTTTTAACTTTAATGCGCATCTGTGTGTGCGCATGTACAAGCGCTCAAGGCCTTCTGTGTCCTGCTCCCACGTCGAAGTGGGTGGGACGTGGCAGGCCTTGAGCGCATGGGTGCATGTGCATAGAAAGACTTACTGTTGCGATTAGCCTTAAAGGGTTTTTCTGCTGCTGTGTGAAGGCTGTGCCGGACCTGCGCTGTTGTTCCTCAATGCCTGATTTTTTTGGCTTTCCACGGTGGAAGTGTGGGGGACAGCGAAAGTAGTGGTAGAGTGAAATGAAGAGAGGAAGAGATGCTGGACACCTTGGGTGGGGGGACAAGGATACCTGGGAGGAGGAAGGGAAGAAGAGAGATGCTAGATATTGGATACTTAGGGGGAGAGAGAGGGAAGGAGAGAGAAACTTGAGACTTGGGGGGGAAGGGAGTACAAAAGGGGAGATGTTGTAGACCTAGAAAGGCTGGGACTGGGTAGGGCAGGGGCGCATGGCTGATGGTTCGCCTAGGGCATCAGGTACCCTTGGGCAGGCCCCTGGCAGTCATTGACCTGATTACAATGTGAGTGCAATCAATTGCCTCCAGGATGGAATGGAAAGATTCATTTCATTTATTACATTTGATAGACACTACAACCCAACAGCGCATAGAAAGAATCTGCTAAAACAGAATATAATATCCTTACAAAGCAGTATCTCTGATCCCATCCCCACCCCTACCAGCATCATTCCTTAACATGGTTACGGAATAATCAAATATCTACCAATAATCTCATCTGCTGTTGGAGAGCATTCCACAGAGATGGTGCCAGCAAAGCAAAATACCCACTCACAAGTTACCTGTAAACAAGTTGGGTTCCTTGGAGGATAGCTAGCTTCCTGTTCTAAGCTGACCAGAGTGTCCAGGAAGGGAAATACACTTGCACTAAAAACCCGCATGTGCATAGGTTCCATCGACATTAAAACTTAAAAACAAGCAAACAATAATTTTGCTTCTCAAGCCGGTCCTATTTTGCACCGCCTAGTCGGTCTTGTTTTTCAGGATACCCACAATGAATATGCTTGACACAGATATGCATGCTTCCATTCATGCAAATCTGTTTCATGCATATTTATTCATTGTGGATATCCTAAAAAACAGACTAATACTAATACATTGCCAAAGTAACCTGCTCCCTATACTGCAGACCATCTAGGGTTGTCAACTAGCTCCAGATTTGCCTGACAGGCTTGATCCAGCCCTCGGTTTACCCCATTGCATGCAAAGATATGTATTCTGATTTCTCTATTGCACTCCATAACCCAAGACTTTAAGTTCCTGCATGCAATGGGGTAAACCCAGGACTAGATCAAGCCTATTGGGCACATCTGGAGCCAGTTGGCAACCCTAAAACTACCTCAGTAATCTCGCTGCAGTGTTTAAGATTAATTGCAGTTTATGGGTCTCCCATTGTGGCAAAACCACATAAATCACATTACAATAGTCCAGCCTCATCAAAATCAGGGCTTGGATCACCGTGCACAAGTTCTTTGAAGACAAATAAGTCTGTAATTGATGAATCATTTGTAAGAGCGCTAGATGGACCATTATTTATTTATTTATTTATTTTATTTATTTACAATTCTTATATACCGCACTATTTGCAATCAGCGCGGTTTACATATAACAAAAAAAACATCCGACAATATACATATGTCTGGTCATTACATTGAACAGGGAATGGGACTTGGAGAACAAGTATAAACTATATAAAGGAACTTGGAGAACAAAGGTGAACTATATACATAAGAAGTTCAATGGGAAAGGCTCCTGTTTAGTGTTTATCTGCTGTCATATACTTAGTTACTATATAAACGTAACTATCTCGTATATTCAACAAATAGAGGTGACCTGCATGGAGCGGCAGGTGCATCTACTCTTGCCACCTTGCTGGGCAGACCAGATGGACCATACTGGTCTTTATCTGCCATCATATACTATGTTACTATAATTACCAATGTCATAGAAGCTGTTGGTTTTGTGCTACTTAAGAAAAAGAAATATATTGCCAGTTGTCCTTTCAGAGGGATTTATGTGAGTAAAATAATTATTTTACTATAAACAGTATAGAGATAAAAAGTTTTAAATTACCTAAGGGGTTGAAGTTGACCTTCAGGCTCCAAATAGCCAAGCAGGAAGCAGGAAGGGCATTGTACCCTTCAGACTCCAGGAAGTGGCACCAGTGAACAGGAAAAGGAATGAAGGTGCCCATTAGCCCAAGCCACACACCTCAAAGGAGGTGGCATGAGGAGAAAGGAAAAGTCTCCCTCCCAGAAAAGAAGGGGAAGCACTGTCTATAAATGGAAAAGACATGTATGGCATGTGCTGCAGGCAGAGCCCTTGTCTGGATAGATCAAAGCAGTCCCACGAAAAGGAGACAGTACTAGGTAAAAGCAAGAGGTAGTACAGACTGAGTTGAGGGCCCCTCACCCCTCACAGAAGGACAGAGCCCTGAAGATCAGTGTGTGCTGCCTAGGACCCAAGAAAGAGAAGAAAAGGAATATCTCTGGAAAGAGCTTGAAGCTAAGAGCCATGAAAGCCAGGGGAGTTCTCAGAGCTGCCGGTGCCCAGTGCTGCAAAGTGAGAAAGGAGGCACTACTGAAAATAACACGTTGTGAGAGAGAGTAACACAGCATGTGTGCAGAAGAGTGTTGAAAGGACACAGCCAGGAAAAACAACCTGTCTGCTTCAGAGAGAGAACTGTGGGTGGCAGAAGGAAAGCTGCTTATTCAACGGAAAGAAACCCTGCTCCTCAGAGACTGTGGAACCAGAACAAATCCCTGAAGAGACCTGGCTAGGGAAGTAAGTGTAATAGTTGCTAGACAGTTAAAAAACAGAATTTTATTTTTATTTCTAATTTAGTTCCAGTGTCAGAGCAGCACACACACACGCGCGCACACACCTACTAGAGCAAGCATATTTGGGCAAAGCCTGAACTTCGATTGCCTGCTGCTTCATCAGAGAAATCTTATTTTACTTTTCATATACAGTTAAGTGCTTCAAGAGACAGGAGGGCCCAGTGGCCTACATTGTTGGATCCCAGCAGCAGGAGGCCCTGCAATACCCAGTAGGGCCAGAGCGCCATCAGGACATGAGAACCTGGATCACCAGTGCTGAGACTGTGCATGCACACACAAACATTAGCTAGTGATTTGGATAATTAAGCTCAATTACTGGGTTTTGGGTGGAATTAAACATTTCGGATACTAGTGAAATATACAACAAGAAACTAGGACACATACTAGTGACGTACACAACAGGAAATATAGACACACCTACCTAGATTTTTGGGGTGGAACTGACTGTCACAGCACAAAGAGAGGATACTCAGGACAGAAATCCAGGTTTGTAAATTATTATTGCTGTGGTTTAAAGTAAGAGTTTTGTTAGCAAACAGAGATCCTCTGAGGTCTGGCAGAGGGAGGTCGTTACAGTAAAGTGTAGCAGCAAAGCGCAGACAAACCAATGATACCAGGAGTCTGTTCAGAAGGTCCAAATCATTTATTTGTGCACAAGTCTCAAGCAAGTCAATTTCAAAATGGCTGAGCAAAGTTTTCTAGCATTACAACAACTTTTATAGACTTCTGTTCCATTCTAGGTATAGAAAAACATTTCATTGGTCCCGGTACTCTCCCGTACCCCTTCCATTGGTCCCGGTACTGATAAGATTATCCAATTATGTTCCTTCAGTGGGCATGGCACCTGCATACCCCCCTTCTAGTCCCAATTACAATGGTCAGTTCATCAACTTGTTACTTTCATACTCTCAAGGCCATAGAGCCAATTTGTGCATGCAGGGGAGCAGGGCTCTGCAACTCATCTGTCAGCACTCCCAATTATATTCCTTGCAGATGTACTTTTTCTTATCAGTAACTTTTAAACATATTTTTCTGTATTTTTCCATCTCTCAGTTTTGCTTACCTAAGTTAGTTTAGTTCTCTTACAGAGTTCTATCCTACAATAGCAGCATATTGGGGGATGTGCAATTCCTATGAGCCTCTCCACAGGCTTCATTTACAGGTCAAGCTAGTTAGGCCTGTCTGCTTATGTCAGACACTGTGGATCACAGGCCTGCACCTGCCACATTCCCCCCTTTGATTAATCTCACCCTATTACTTAATAAGGTGTGAGAATTAAATCACCTTTAGAAGAATCACATCATGATTGAAGGATTACGACTAGGACTGGCTTTATACAAAGCCATTATTTTAGTTGCGGTCTTCCGCTCTACTGTGCTGTCAATAGCATTATGAATGGAACGCATACAACATGGGATTAAACATGGTAATAAGAAAATAACAGCAACAAGAATTAGTACTAAGACAATGAAAGTCTTAAATCCTCCCAGCCAGGAGAAAAGGTTAGCAAACCAGTTAGGGAATTTCAATGAGTGCCAAGTTTGCACTGGCACATAAGCATGTCTTTGCATATCTTTAGCAATTTCTTCAACTATTTGACCTTTATCATCTATTTTTAAACAGCAATTAGTTAAATTCAGTTTACCACATACTCCTCCTTCAGCTGCTAACAAATAATCAAGTGCTAAGCGGTTCTGATATATAGCAGTGCGCATCTGAGTACTTTGTCTAGCTAAGAGCGTAAGAGCATGACTAGTTTCATTGGTTATTATTTCAACTACTGCTTGTAAGCGAATAATACGATTAATCATATAGATTGGAGTGCGATAACCATACATACCATCATCATTCCAAGTGGCAGGCCCATAATACTCAATGATTCTTTCTGGTGGCCAATCATCACCTTGCCACTTTTCCCACTTGCCTATCTGTAAGGCTTCTCTTCTCTGTCTTGATGCTCTTTTGTGTCGATGGGTAGTGTATACAGGGTATCCTAATTGTTCTCCATGTTCAGTGTTTAGAAGAAAGAAGGAAGGTCTGATGGTTCCTAAGACACATGCTCCTCCCCATTGTGGTGGGAGTTGGGCATACGCTCGGTTTCCACAGATCCAATACAGGCCAGGTGGGGCTTGCCAGGCATGGAGTTTGGCAAGGTTAGTCCATAAATCAGCAAGTTCAGGAAATCTGGCTAATGGGTTAGGAGGTTCAGGGTGTCTGATTCCTGACCACCATGCTGTCTTTTTGGTCGTGGCATTATAATACTTCTGGCTAAGACAGACCAGCTGTCCTACCTTTTAGGTGAACTGGGATCCAGTTCTGGCATAGCAAAGACGTCCAACGATTGAGTGCGCTAACACCCATTCACTGGTAGTCTTGTGTAATTCAGTCTGATTGTAAATCAAAGAATAATTCAATTCTTGGGCTTCCCATGGCCATTGGTCTCCCATTTGGGTTCCGCCACAGAAATAGCAATCTGAGATCTTAAGACTAGATACTACTGCTCCGGCTAATTCTAGAAATGAATTCTGAGAAGGATGAGGGATCTCAAACTTATTTACATGCATGGCTTCATAGAAGGTGTTATGGATATGATATTTGGATGACTTGTGAGCTTGGGTATTCAATCTAATATACACAATGGTTCCTGGATCTACTGCCCCTCCAGCAATACGCAAACCAAACTTGTATCCTTGTTTCCATGCATAGGGATTGTGTATACGTAAGTGTAAGGGGTTACAAGCATCTTTCTGACATTTATCATTTGTGGTTGGCTTGGTTAAGGTAGCCATTCGTTTATCTATCTTCTCATCAACTATACCATTATTCCAGGTAGCATAAAAAACACATCCCCAATACGGGCAATAGTAATCTGCTGCTGGTGCAGTACTATAGCCTGATCCCGTTTTACCTGTACACTTCCACCATCCTGTGGCACCTTCCGGACACATGTACTTATGGTCATTTTGATACGCTTTCTCTCAAGTACCACAGGTGGAATAACTATCTCTATTAATGACATTACATGCATCAAAATTCAAAACAGCAGGTTTAGTAATATCCTTAAGTGGTGGGGTAGCAGCTATTATAGGTCCATCTGCATCCTTCCATCGTATTTCCAACGTGTAATAGGATGGATTCTGATGCGTATTATAGCATGCTCTAATTTTGCCATAAGTGCAAATGTTTAGTTCAGTGGTGTTATAAATACACCGAGTCACTTTTCCCTTGCAGGTATAGTACGAGTGGTAAATCAAAGTCTGAGTTACTTTCAGTCCAGTTCGAGTAGAAGTAATGCAAGCAGTGCATGGAGGTAAAGCATAAGTCTGTTCAAAACCTCCAAAGAAGGCAACCAAAGCAAAGCAAAAGTAAAGATGCATGTTGATGTTGATTGGAGTTCTTCTGAATCCTCAGCTTGCTGATCTTGATCATGGCGTTCTCTTTCTTCATCCCGTTTGCTAATGAAGCAATTTAACGGGTGCTGAGTGTTGATTGAAGATCCTCAGGTTGTCCAGTACACATTAACCAACTTATTAGCAATTTCAGTTGGCTTGTGAAGTCTGGCTAGTCAATGTAGTATCAAAGTAGTGTGCCAAATCGCACGCAAATTGGGTTCGTTGAAACAAAACTGTTGCTGCATGGAAAACAGCAATCCTCTTCGAAATACTTGGCTACTGCAAAGCACTGTGATGAAGTGTCTAAGCTGCTGGTTGCCGTCTCAGAGTAACTCGCAAGGGTGCATCAAGATGCTGTTCTGCTGTCCACTGCTCAGGTTCAGGATCAGCGGCAGGCTTGACTCTGCTGTGGTGGATCCAGGCGTCGATCTCGGCTACCTTTACTGCAGTTGGGGTAGACAGGATGACGGTGTACGGTCCCTTCCAATGGGGTTCCAACGGTGTCTTCTTTCAATCTTTGATCCACACCGAGGTACCAGGCTGATAGGGATGCAAGGGTTCCGTCAAGTTGATAGGCAACTGGTCTTGGATCCACGCATGGAGAGTCTGCAGAACAAAACTAACAGCTAGGAGTTCTTGTCTGGTTACTTCTGAACCAATTTGGGCTAAACTTCCTTTAATTCCCTGCACTATTGGTGGGGGTTTACCATACAGGACTTCAAAAGGGGAAAATCCTGTTGACTTTACAGGAGCTGAGCGTATTCTGAGTAAAGCTATTGGGAGCACTTGGGGCCACTTCAAGAGTGTCTCCTGGCAAAGCTTAGACATTTGGGCTTTTAGGGTACGATTCATTCGCTCAACTTTCCCTGAACTTTGGGGTCTGTATGCAGTGTGGAGTTTCCATTGTATCTGCAAAGCCTTTGCTAACTGTTGAGTAACCTGGGAGACAAATGAGGGTCCATTGTCTGACCCTATTACTGCTGGAATTCCGAATCTAGGGACAATCTCTCTCATTAAGACTTTGGTAACTTCTCGGGCTTTCTCAGTTCTGGTTGGGAAGGCTTCTACCCACCCAGAGAAAGTACAAACTAATACTAATAGATAATGGTATCCATTGGCTCTTGGCATTTCGGTAAAATCAACTTGGAGGTTGTGCATGGGGGTTACACCTCCTGACTGAACTCGGGGTGCCGTTATAAGGCCTTGCTTGGCATTATTTTTGGCACAGGTTAGACATTGACGTGCTACTGAGGCTGATATGGTTGTCAATAGAGGGATGTAAAAATGTGGTCTGAGTGCTTTTTCCATAGCACTTTTCCCATAGTGGGTGGCTTCGTGGAAAGCTTTGACAAAAGATGGTCCTAACAGTTCAGGAATTACTATTCGTCCAGGGGGTTGACTGCCCTCTTCTGGTGGCAGCTCAATCCATCCATCTTTCAGTACTCCATCTTCCTTGTTACAGTAGTAATCTAATTCTTTGGTGGTATATCGTGGTGTCCATAAATTCAGAGGTACTGGAAACAATGCTGCTTGCATTGGCATTGCTTGTGGTGTGATCTGTCCTGTCATAGCTGCTTGTCGTGCTGAAGCATCTGCAAATCTATTTCCTCGGGCGACTTCTCCTTTTCCTGCTTGATGTCCTCTGCAATGCATGACAGCTACACGTGTTGGGGCCCAAACTGCATCAAGCAACATCAATATCTCGGGACCATATTTGACTGATTTTCCTCCGGATGTGATGAGCCCTCGTTCTTTATAGAGAGCTCCATGGGCATGTAGAGTGGTGAAGGCATATTTGGAATCTGTATATACATTTAGCACAAGTTTTTCTCCTAACAGCAATGCTCTGGTGAGTGCTATCAATTCGGCTTTCTGGGCTGATGTGCCTGAGGCTAGAGCTGATGATTCAACTACTTCGTGTTGAGTGACGACTGCATATCCGGCACAGCGTCGTCCATCAAGGATGAGACTGCTCCCATCAACATAATAGATTTGGAGGTGTGGGTGGCCTAGTGGTTAGGACAAGGTACTTCAGGCCGGAGGGCCAGGGGTTCAAGTCCCACCTGGGGACAGCAATCTCAGGCCGGAGGGACTGGGATTTCTAGTCCTATAGGCACTCCTTGTGGTCTTGGGCAAGCCACTTAACCCTCCATTGCCCATGTTCCCTGCACATATTAGCGTATGTGTGTCATATCCCCTTGTGTTAAATGTATCTCCCAATTGACCGCTTTGACCCGGTGAAAAGCAGGATATAAATATAGCAAAATAAAATAAAAATAAAATAAAATAAATAAATCTGTCAAATCAGGTCGACTGGAGAACACAGTTTCCATGACTTCGATACAGTCATGTTCTGGGAGTTCTTCACTGATGGGTATCAAGGTGGCTGGATTCAAGGCATGACTCACTTCCAGTTGTATCTGTGGGTTTTCACATAACATGCTCTGGTACTTCAACATTCGGGAATTGGTGAGCCAATAATTTGCTTTTTGTTCCATAAGGGCAAGGACTGCATGTGGCACAGTGACTCGTATGTTCTGTCCTAGTGTGAGCTTGTCTGCTTCACTCACTAATAGTGCTGTAGCTGCCACGGCTCTCAGGCAAGGTGGCCATCCTTTGGCCACAGTGTCCAACTGTTTCGATAGGTATGCTACAGGTCGTTCCCAATTTCCCAATTTCTGAGTCAACATGCCTAAGGCATTTCCCTGTGCTTCATGTACAAACAAGTGGAAAGGCTTGTGGACATCTGGTAGTCCAAGTGCTGGTGATGACATCAATTCTTCCTTTAACTTCTGGAAGGCTGTATCCTGCTCAAGTCCCCACTCCAGTGGCGACTTCTCTTCTCCTTTTGTGGCTTCATACAGTGGTTTGGCAATTTGGGCGAAGTTGGGTATCCAGATTCGGCAATATCCAGCCGCTCCCAGAAAGGCTCTGACTTGCTTTCTGGTTGTTGGAGTTGGGATTCTACATACTGCTTCTTTTCTTTCTCTACCTAATCTTCGGCTTCCTTGGGTTATACGAAAACCCAAGTATTTCACTTCTTTTTGGCATAGCTGTGCTTTGGCTCTGGAAACTTTGTATCCAGCTTCATCTAGTAACTGCAACAGATCTTTGGTGGCTAGTATACATTCACTTTCTGATATGGCAGCTATCAGCAGATCGTCCACGTATTGGAGAAGCACTCTCTTCCCCGGGGCCACTGGATAGCTTGAAAGGTCTTGATTCAGTGCAGCACTAAAGATGGTAGGCGAATTTTTGAATCCTTGGGGTAATCTTGTCCAGGTGAGTTGGCCCCCTCTTCCAGAGATGGGGTCCTGCCATTCAAATGCGAACAATATTTGACTTACAGGGGCTAATCTTATGCAAAAGAATGCATCTTTTAAATCCAGTACAGTGAAATGGGTAGCTTCAGCAGGTATCAGTCCTAGAAGAGTGTAAGGATTGGGTACAACTGGATGTATAGTTTCAACTGCATCATTTACTCTCCTTAAGTCTTGTACTGGGCGGTAATCCTCCATCCCAGGTTTCTTTACTGGCAAAAGTGGAGTGTTCCATGGGGATTGACATACTTTTAGTAGGCCATACTCGAGCAATCTTTGCAAGTGGCGATGAATGCCTTCAATTGCAGCTCTTGGGAGAGGGTACTGTTTGACGTGCACTGGTGTAGCACTAGGCTTGAGGGTTACAATCACTGGAGCTATATGCTTGGCTAGGCCTGGGGGACTGCCTTCTGCCCATACTCCAGGTGGTGCATGGATATTCTTTAAAGTTTGTTCAAAATAGGTGTCTTGGATGGAGTCATCGATGTAATACCTCCATTCTTCTTCTCGGGGAACTGTCAGCAGCATTATTCCTGCTGGTTTGGCTTGAGGATTTACTGTCATTTGCATTTCTCCTTCTTCAGAGAAAGATATTTGCGCTTGGAGTTTGGCTAACATATCTCGTCCCAGTAGTGGCACTGGACATTCGGGCATGTAAAGGAATTGATGAGTTATTTGCTGTCCTCCTAGACTGCATATACGATTCTGAAGAAAAGACTTTGTAGCTTTGGCACCAGTTGCTCCTATAATGGTGACTGCTTTTGTAGAAAATGGGGCTATCTTTTTATCTATTACTGAATGTTGTGCTCCAGTATCAACCATAAAGTCCATAACTTGGTCTCCTATTTGTATTCCGACCATAGGCTCCTGGAGACCTAAAGCAAACTTGGAGCCCGGTCTGTCCTAATCCACGTCATTTTCATCATGGGTCGTTGTGGCCAATGCTTGAATGGCTCCTCCTCTTTCTCGCTGGAATTGTTCTCGATTGGCTCCTCCGCGGTTTCGGGGATAGCCTCGTCTTTCTTCTCGCTACTGATGATTGCTGTCGTCATCTTGCTGGGCGTCTTCGAGTTGCGGGCACGTATCTCTCCAATGTCCTTCCTCTCTACAGTAGGCGCATTGGTTCACGCCTAGCTTCTGGGTCCGGCCTCCGCCTTGACCCCGCCCTCTTCCTCTGCTCCATCGACTAGGGACACCTCCCCTTTTCTGTTCAACTATGGCCGCAGCCAAAAAATCAGCTTTCTTCTTCATCTTTCTATCACATTCTCTCTGTCTTTCATTATCACGATTCACATACACTTTATGAGCGACTTCCACGTCTAATGTCTGGTTGAGACTGGTTTACAAAAGCAGAATTCACCATACATAAACTTCCTGGTGCCTCGGGATCATAGGGGGTGTACATTCTGTATGCTTCAGTCAATCTTTCGTGAAAGTCTGCTGGGCTTTCATCTACACCTTGGATAACTCCTGCAACTTTGGAAAGGTTCATAGCTTTTTGGCCCCCCCTTTTCAGGCCTTGTAAAAAGCCTTGGCGAAAACGGGCTAGGGCTGTGGATCCTTCATCTGTATTTGGATCCCAATGGGGGTCTTCATTCGGGAATTCCTTCTGAGCCGCTTCCCGATAGTCTATTCTGCTCAGTCCCTGTCCCGGAGCTACAGGGTTATCTGACATCCACTCAATAGCTGCTTTTCTAATTCGTGCTCGCTCTTCTGTCGTGAATAGGGTGGACAGGAGCTGGCGGCAATCTGCCCAGGTGGGTTGATGGGTTTCCATTAGAGTAGTTACTAATTCTGTAAGTTCCTGGGGCTTGCTAGTATAGGAGGCATAATGCGACCTCCAATTTAACAAATCAGTTGTAGAGAAAGGGATATACACTTAAGTTAAGGGTCCCGCTACCACCTCCTCATTATCGTTCTTTATGGGCACTCCCGGGACTTGCCGTAAAGGCAGCATTTTGGTGGTAGCTGTCTTGTGGGATCTAAGGGCTGTTTTCTTAACTATCTTTCCAGGGATTACTTTCGCTTTCTCAACAGGTTTCACTTTGGGTGTACCTTTTGCTGGCACGCTGGCACTGGCAATCACTTGTTCGCTATCTTCCTCGCTTTGGGCATTCTCATTTTCTTCCTCTTCTACCTCTGCTTCTGACTCGCTTTTTATAGCATCCTCTTCTTCAGCTAATTCCTCTTTCTGCCCTCCAGGAGGGGGTTCAGGGGTTGGGTCCCGCTCCGGCCGTCTCTGGGGTTCTGGGGCAGGACGTCGGGCTACTCTTATCGGACCTGGGGTTCGGGGCTGTCTGAGAATTATCTCCGGGGAATCAGGATCTACCAGGATGGGTTTCTTCCTGGACTTCTTATCCTGCTCTTTCATTTTAGGCTGTTCCGTTTTCTGTCTAGAATCTGTTTTCGCTAACATTATCCTGCACTGTTCCTCATAACAGCGCTGCGCCCAGGGGGGCGGATCTTCACAAATACTTAACCAGGAATCTATATAGGGGTACTGATCGGGGTGCGCTATCCGCACTCTACGGTGTACTGACTGAATAATCTCTACATTAAACGTTCCCTCTCGGGGCCAGATGGGGTCTAGATCGGGCCACTCCCTAGTACACAAAATCTGCAAACGGGCTGCTGTCATTTTAATACCATAATCTCCAGAATATCCCTCTTTAAAATGTGCGATCATACATTCTAATGGAGTGTTTCTAGTAGACCCCGCCCCTCCCATTTCGATGTGTGCGCGCAACAACAGACAAAAGGGAAAAGGAGGGCGGACCGTGGGTAAGGGGTCCTCACGGCCCTGGAAACGTATAAGGAGTACAAATAACAAGACAAGACGACAATCGCTTCCCCCTTTTTGCGACCTGAACGCGGTCGCCCGGTCAGGAAATGCGCTACTCAGGGGTCCGCCTTCACTTGGTCCGTGCTGCCAGACCTCTCATTCACACTTCATTCACACAATCATGCTAGCAACGTATCCCAGAATGCATTCGTTTCTATCTATTCTGACTAGTCTTTTTCCCAATTACAAAAAGGATGAGGGTTTCACCCGGCGAATTCCCATGCGGGGTTACTCGGCCCTTCCTTGAGAGGTGATCATGCTCTCTTACCAATTCCCAATATCTCGAGATTACAAATTCCAAATTCCAATGGCAGTACTGCTCTTTCTATTTCTGTCTAGACACCAAATCAAAACTATACTCACCGGATCCGGTCCTCAAACTTCCCAAGCAGGCGCATGAGTTGGACCTCGGACTCCCCTCACTCGGGTTTGAGGCGTTGGCTCCAGCCGGGCCCGGCACCCGCCGAGGTCCGACCAGCTCCCTCCGATACAAGGGACCGGCGGCGCCAGGGAGCAGCCCTCGTCGGAAGGGCGCGATCCCGGCAGGACCAAGCCTATAGAGGCGGAAAGTCGTGGTATATTGCCCTATATACACTTTGATTCCACAACTTTCCGGCCAATGCACCAAGAATATGTAGCAGCAAAGCGCAGACAAACCAATGATACCAGGAGTCTGTTCAGAAGGTCCAAATCATTTATTTGTGCACAAGTCTCAAGCAAGTCAATTTCAAAATGGCTGAGCAAAGTTTTCTAGCATTACAACAACTTTTATAGACTTCTGTTCCATTCTAGGTATAGAAAAACATTTCATTGGTCCCGGTACTCTCCCGTACCTCCCGTACCCCTTCCATTGGTCCCGGTACTGATAAGATTATCCAATTATGTTCCTTCAGTGGGCATGGCACCTGCATACCCCCCTTCTAGTCCCAATTACAATGGTCAGTTCATCAACTTGTTACTTTCATACTCTCAAGGCCATAGAGCCAATTTGTGCATGCAGGGGAGCAGGGCTCTGCAACTCATCTGTCAGCACTCCCAATTATATTCCTTGCTGATGTACTTTTTCTTATCAGTAACTTTTAAACATATTTTTCTGTATTTTTCCATCTCTCAGTTTTGCTTACCTAAGTTAGTTTAGTTCTCTTACAGAGTTCTATCCTACAATAGCAGCATATTGGGGGATGTGCAATTCCTATGAGCCTCTCCACAGGCTTCATTTACAGGTCAAGCTAGTTAGGCCTGCCTGCTTATGTCAGACACTGTGGATCACAGGCCTGCACCTGCCACAAAAGGGTATGTTTACTAAACTGTGGTAGCGGCCTCCGTGCGATATTGGAATAATAATTATTTACAAACCTGGATTTCTGTCCTGAGGGGCCTCTCTTTGTGCTGTGACAGTCAGTTCCACCCCAAAAATCAATAGGGCCATGGCTCCAATATTGCACGGAAACAACTACCGCTGTTTAGTAAGCATACCCCTAAGAGTTACTTAAATAAGAAGTGTCTTCATGCAAAGTGTGTCCTTGCAGAGTCTGTGCCTATTGTCTATACTGTTAACCTTGAAGTGCTAAAAAGAGTTGCATTATTTAAAGTCCATTTCGGGGTGGGGTTATTTCTACCTGCTTATATATTTTGTCTCATCCTACCACCTCTTAATAAAGATTATTCAAAATGTTATCATTTCTGGTTATCTATTTTCTTTCCCAAAGAAACTGTTTATTTTGCTAACATTTTTCTTTTACAATGCCAGTCCCTCATCCCTACCTCCAGGGTACCCATTCATGGCTGTGCCTAACCACTCTGCAAAGGGTGGTGTCTTTGTGTACCCTGACTTTGGGAGGGTTGGTGCCCAGTGGTCCTGGCTCGACCTGGATGATGCAAGGGGAGCCCGGGCTACTGACCCTACCACACACAGGTGCACGGGTTACATTACCTGCATGAAACATCTGAAAATTGCTTCCCTTGGGTGGCCAAAAATCCAGTACATTTGTAACCATACTGAGAAGGAATTCCTAGGGTGAGTTTAGGTTGCAATCATATTGTCAAATCTGCATGCATTATTTTCCATGAATAAAGTACCAGCGGACTAAGCAAGTTCAAACATCCATAAGTATTTGTACCCATGGCAAGTTTCAGGGCAAAAATAAGTGCATAATTTATTTTTGAAAATTGGTGCAAAGTCCATGGGTTAAGTGCTAAATTCAGTTTGAAAACTGCAATATCACCACAGGGCCGTACCGAGGGAAGATCGCGCCCTGTGCGACTTGCACATCGGGCTCGTGCCCCCCCCCCCACCCCCCACGGCGGGAGAGAAGAGGCGCGCCCGATGTGCAAGTGCAAGGTTTAAGGGGTGCATTTTAGCAGTCTTGCCATTGCCTGCCGCCGCTGAGAGAAGAAAAAGTGGCAGCGGCAGGCAACGGAAGACAGCTAAAATGCACTCCTTAAGCCTTTGCGCCCTGTGCGGCTGCATCGCTCGCACAGGGCTAGGTACGGGCCTGTATCACCATACTGCTTAATACATGGAGAAGTAGCAAGCTAGCTGAACTACGTGATGATCCACACAATGCTTTGAAGGTTGCTCAGATTGTGGAGACTTAAATTCATAGGCAAAACATGACTTCTCAGGGCTGGACTCTCCAAATCTCCCTTTAATTCCTGGTAGGGAGAGGAAATTGTATTACAGATCTATATCTTATGAACACATAATAATCAGATAAGCTCCAAAAGTACATTTTGGACCAATAAACCCTTTCTGGAGGTTATCTCCTATTCCTCTACTAACTCTGCCTTCTCTGATGCCCATAAGTTCAAATCCACACATGAGATCATAGTCTTGGAACACATATACTACCAAACACCACACTACTAGCCACAAGTCATCATCACTATCATCTCTCACAGGTTAGGCAGCAATTCTTGTTCCAATTTAATGATACATCATTAATCTATCTTTTCCTATTCTGCCAGGATCTCTCTTTCCTGTAGGTTGATATAGAAGAGCTTATTTTGGAAATCTTGTATGTTCCATTTGTAGTCCTTTCCACACCCTCTGATCAGATGCAGGAGCTTTTGAGGGAGCTCAGGATCCACTAATCTCAGGTTTGTTCTTGGCAAGGGGAAAATAGTCTTTCATGGCCCTTGACTTGTGGAGTAACTACTGGAACTGTTCAAGTAAAAACACAACAAAAAACAAAAATGCATACAGTCACTCTAGGTGATTACGCGTCTGTTTGGTGTATATAAATTACCTAGCAAACAGTACATTTCAGTCTGGAGGCAAAGAATCAAAAGTCAATATAGTCCACAAAGTAGCCACTGGGATCTGCTCACTAGAGGTTTCATAGGATCATTTATGCCCTCATAAATGCCCGTTCACTTCGCAAGAAGTGGCCAGTAATCACAGACATAATAACATCCCATAACCTGGATATCATCATGGTCACTGAAACGTGGCTTTCCTCGGAAGACAATACCATTCTCAACCAGCTACTCCCATCTAACTTTGTTGCATTCACCAGCCATAGGCAGAACAAAAAAGGTGGAGGAGTGCTCATCATTACCAGGTCGGATCTCCAATTCAAAATGGATGACTCCACCAGTAATAACAACTTGGAAACTGTATCAATCTCCAACAACACATGCTCTATAAACCTGATTTATAGAGCTCCATCAGCCGATCCAGATGACCTAGCAACCATAATAAACTTAGCTTCCAACGTCCAGGGTCCATCAATCTTAGGGGACATCAATCTGCCATCTTTACAGGACAATCAGGCAACTGCACTTATAGAAGCCCTAGAGATCCTGGGATACACACAAGCGGTACAGGAACCTACTCACGCGAAAGGTAACATTCTAGACCTTATATTCACCCATCAGGTAATTTGCGATCGACCACAAAACATCATGCTGTCAGTAGCAGCAGTCCCATGGTCTGATCATAAACATAACTTTTCAGATGCCTATCCTCAACAAGCAACAAAGGCCCAAAGTGGATCCAAGCAAGACCTCTAGCCCAACGGCCAGAAGTTTCCACCTGTTTAATAGAGAACGCATCCTAGCCGAAACCTGCGCACTCATTGATGAGATTTCCTTAAACCTAGATGAGCTTATCACCGCCTGGAACAGCAAACTCAGCGCAATCGCGATCCGTACTCCAACAAACAAGTCCCCAAAGAAAAGAGCATCAGCCCCATGGTTCACAGGCGACCTGAGGGCATCCCTAACCATTCTATGGAGGCTTGAGAAGCGCTGGAGGAAGTCACGCACCAGCAGTGACCAAGCAGCATCCATCCAACACTTGGCTGCGCACCGCAAAGCCATCACAGACAATATGAGGCAATATCATACAGACACCCTGAGACGCTCATTAAACAAACCGCATGACCTGTTTAACCTAGTCAAAACTCTTGCTAAAGACCCAACCCCGGAGCACCTTGGCGATATCCACCCGCAGGTCTATGCAGTCTACATGCAATCCAAAATGTGCAAGACCAACAAAATAGTAATACCGGACCCCCCCCCCCCCCGATGATCAAGAGTACCCAGCATCGCTAACATCCTTCTCTACACCATCAAAGAAGCTTATAGAAGACACTATCTTAGCCCTAAACACTACCACCGCACACACAGATCCTTGTCTGGCATTCTGGATAAGAGATCTGCGATGTGATCTCTCTCCAATTATAGCCAACATCATAAACCGATCCTTTAACACTGGATCTTTCCCCTCTACTCTCAAGCAGACCTCTGTAAGACCTCTTTTAAAAAACACCAAGTTGGACCCCCAAAAGGTAGAATCTTACAGGCCCATATCTAGTATACCTATGCTCGCAAAAATCATTGAAAAAGTAGTGCATAGACAATTACAAGATCATATTGACTCGGCTGCCCCACTAGATCCATCCCGACACGGATTCAGAGAATCACACGGAGTGGAAACACTACTCACAGTCCTTTTCAACAATATAATTTCTGGCGTGGACAACATCCGACATGGATTCACACTCATTTTCTTAGATATAGCATTAGCTTTTGACTCAGTATGCCATGAGATTCTTCTTTGCCGGCTAAGAGAGAAAGGTATCAGCGGAACGGCGCTCGAATGGTGCAGATCCTACCTGTCCAGAAGATGGCAGCATGTTCAAGCAGACGGGGCTACATTGGAACCATTTCAACAAAGTCAAGGAGTGCCACAAGGATCCTCCCTATCATCCTTGATGTATAATATATACATCCAACCCATCTGCAACATCATTAGAACTTTCAATGTCAGTTGTATGATATATGCTGACGATGTTCTGTTATACATGCCAGTATCATTGGATAAACTAGACCTCGCCCCTCTAACCAACTGCTTCAACACCATATCGGAGTGGCTCCTCTCACAAAATCTGAGGATTCAACACAAGAAGACGGAGGTTCTCTTCATCTCGAGGAATCCAAACTTCATACCACCCAACTGTGTGAAGGTAAACGATGCCGAACTACAAGTGAAAACCGTTATACGTTACCTTGGAGTGACGCTGGATCAAAATCTCGACATGAAGAAACACATTGCCAATACCGTAAGAGCGATCTATTTCAAGATCAGATCCCTCAGACACCTACGCCCGTTACTTGATCCAGATGATTTCCGCACCATTTACTAAGCCCTGATCATTCCCCATTTCGATTATGCAAACCCCATACTACAAGGGCTACCCCAATCCACCTTGAACCCCCTGCAACTTGCTATGAACAGTGCAGCGCGGGTACTTTTTGGAGCATCCAGGAGAGACCATGTAACACCCCTCCTGAAACAGTTACACTGGCTCCCCATTCAAGCCAGGATCAGCTTTAAGACCTTGCTGATGACCTTCAAAGCTGGCAAGGGGCTCTCCTCCTCCTCCCTATCTGAGCTCATCCAACCACTTGCACCTAACAGACCAAGAAGAACCGCAGAGTCAAACATGCTAACAATACCAAAAGAAATGACAAGATGTACCAAAACAACAGCTAACAGAGCCTTCCGACTCTGTGCCCCAAGTCTATGGAATACCTTACCGGCACATATCAGGGCAATCCCCAACTTGAGCCAGTTCAGAAAGGCCCTTAAACATTTCCTTTTCATCAAATACCTCACTGACAACACCGAACCTCAGTCCCACTTGAATAGTGAGAACTTCAGCAGTAGTACTAGTCAACCAGGCAAGCCCTCGCAACATGTGTCCCCAACAAGGTAAAACGCCAAACAATATCCTTTTCTCGTTATACATCTTATGTATATAGTTTACCCTGTTATCCAAGTTCCATATCCTGTTAATTGTAATGACCAGACATATGCAATTTGTCGGATGTTTCTGTTCCATGTAAACCGCGCTGATGTTGAATAGTGCGGTATATAAGAAATGTTAATAAATAAATAAATAAGGGTCCAGGCCTACCCAACAGCATCAGTGGATCCAAATATGGAAAAAGTGCTGAAATATGAAAGTAAACGTCCAGAATCTGTCTTCATCATAAAACTTGGACAAGCGTTCCAACAACTAGAAGAATGAGTGAGAACCCATAAGAACACACAGGGAAGGAAGCAACAGAATTTTAAAAACAAGGCAAGATCTTCAAAGAATTAGATCAGCAAACAAGGAAAAATAAGTGACAAATACACAAATACAGTATTACTCCAGGAACCCTTTGTTGATCAAGAACAGGCAGATGACTGGTTAAGGAGAGGTGAACATAAGAACATAAGATATGCCATACTGGGTCAGACCAAGGCGCATCAAGCCCAGTATCCTGTTTCCAACAGTGGCCAATCTAGGTCATACGTACCTAGCAGTTTCCCCAAAAGACACAGGCTCCACAAATGCTTGAACTGAGTCAAGCATTGATATCCTGGGTCCCTTCTTAATAATGGTTTATGGACCTTTCCTCCAGGAACTTGTCCAACCCTTTTTTAAACCCAGCTACACTAACAGCCTTTACTACATCCTCTGGTAACAAATTCCACAGTTTGATTACACGTTGAGTGAAAAAATATTTTCTTTTATTAGTCTTAAATAGTTTACCCTGTAGCTTCATTGCATGTCCCCTAGTCTTTCTATATTCTGAAAATGTAAACAATCGATCTATGTTTACCCGTTCAACTCTGTTCATTAATTTATAGACTTCTATCATATCTCCCCTCAGCCATCTCTTTTCCAGGTTGAAGAGCCCTGACCTTTTTAGCCTTTCTTCATAGGAGTATCCTTCCATCCCCTTTACCATTTTGGTGGCTCTTCTCTGAACCTTTTCTAATAACGCTATATCCTTTTTAAGATACGGCGACCAGAATTGCACACAATATTCAAGGTGCGGTCTCACCATGGAACGATATAGAGACATTATAATATCTTTTGTTTTATTTTCCATTCCTTTCCTTATGATACCTAGCATTCTATTTGCTCTCTTGGCCGCCGCTGCACACTGGGCTGAGGGTTTTAACATGGTATCCACAATGACGCCTAAATCTTTTTCCTGGGTGGTGGTTCCTAATGTGGAACCTTGCATCTTCTGAACTCCATCAGCCCCGGCAGGCTTAACAGAGCCGCGAGAGGGAAATACTACTCTCTTCGCGGCCCTGAAAGCTGCCGCTGATGGAGTTCAGAAGATGCTTTGCCGGGCAGATGGGAAGGGGCCGCGGGACAGTTGATTCTGCCGCTGCCACGCAGCGGCAGCAGCAGCAGAAGCCGGGGGGGGGGGAGGGATGATGCAGTCCCCAGGGACACGGAAGGTCCCGGGGGACCCGCTGCCGCTCTGCAACTTCTTCTATTCGCACCATAAGACGCAGGCACTTTTCCTCCCACTTTTTGGTGAAGAAAAAGTGCGTCTTATGGTCCGAAAAATACGGTACTTCAATAAACACCTTCAGATCTCACATAGGCAACAATTGACCTCAGGATGGCTAGAGCCCTACATTTAGTGATAAAATCACTATAGGGAACAGCTGACGCTCACATCACAGGTCATGTAGCCACTTTTATTCAACCCGTACTCAATCACCACTAATGTACCCTAACACCACAAAAAGTACTTCTGGGAAATAAATATTACATCTAATCACACTCACTTCTAATCACACTCATACTACATACACAACATCCATAAACACACGAATAGCGTCATAATCATCACAGCGTTAGGATGAGCAACACAGGAACAGATCGTAATTCCCTAAAAAAAGGAAAATAAAGATAAGTAGCTATAAATAAAGCCCACCAATGGAGTCAACAATTACTTATCTTTAAAGACGCTTCAAGCCAATCGCTCCGTTCAGCGCTCAACTGCTACGCTGAGAACATCCCAAACAGACATCACAAAGCAGAGAGACTCCCAAATTAATTCAGATCAAATTTCTTTCACGAAACAGCCCTACGAACGTTCTCGTTTCGCCACAGCCAGGCTTCATCAGGGGAAAGAATAACAATTTAAAGAGTCCATGTAAACTCTCACAAAACTCTCCGCTCCTCCTTGTGAGAGTTTACATGGACTCTTTAAATTATTATTCTTTCCCCTGATGAAGCCTGGCTGTGGCGAAACGAGAGCTTTCGTAGGGCTGTTTCGTGAAGGAAATTTGATCTGAATTAATTTGGGAGTCTCTCTGCTTTGTGGTGTCTGTTTGGGATGTTCTCAGCGTAGCAGTTGAGCGCTGAACGGAGCGATTGGCTTGAAGCGTCTTTAAAGATAAGTAATTGTTGACTCCATTGGTGGGCTTTATTTATAGCTACTTATCTTTATTTTCCTTTTTTTAGGGAATTACGATCTGTTCCTGTGTTGCTCATCCTAACGCTGTGATGATTATGACGCTATTCGTGTGTTTATGGATGTTGTGTATGTAGTATGAGTGTGATTAGAAGTGAGTGTGATTAGATGTAACATTTATTTCCCAGAAATACTTTTTGTGGTTTTAGGGTACATTAGTGGTGATTGAGTACGGGTTGAATAAAAGTGTCTACATGACCTGTGATGTGAGCGTCAGCTGTTCCCTATAGTGATTTTATCACTAAATGTAGGGCTCTAGCCATCCTGAGGTCAATTGTTGCCTATGTGAGGTCTGAATGTGTTTATTGAAGTATTTAGGTAATCTTGTTTAGGAGTAAATCTTGTATTTAAGGGCTTTTTTTGTTATTTTTGATTATTATATTGCTCTTGGACAGTTGGTGCTTGGTATATGCAAAACTAAGCCATTTGGAGAAATTGCCCCAAAGGTTTCTTCTCTAACTACTGTCTAAGAAAGTTTCTCTTTGGACAAAGACCCTACCCTATTTTTTCCCTCATGTTAGTGCATATACGGTTTTATGGAGACCCCCTTTAGTGAAGTTCTTCTCCTTAACAAATTGCAGATGGGCTCGTGCTGATTTCCCTTCAGACTGCAACTCAGAATTTCCACTATCCGACTCAAAGCAGAAACTACTCTTCCTTACACATTTAAGGCAAATTTTCAGTGAAACCAAGGAGTAGGGGATGAACTCCTCTTTCAGCCTTGAGCTTCGTTTTGATTCCTCCATCTTAAGATCCTTATAGACCTTAAGCAAACTACCATTTCCTGAAGACCTAGGAGCTCCTCCCTTGAGCTTCAGCACTTTCCTAGGACATAAGAGAGAAAACAAGACTAAGTTATCGCCCCTCGCTACTAAAAGAACCCATTCCTGTGAGTTGTGCTTACCCTACAAATCAACATGTATGTACTTCAAATTTTAATGCCCTGATTTGACAGTTTCCAATATGTAATCAAACCCGCTGCTGATCGCTGGAAGTAGCGGTATATAAATGTTTGCTAAATAAATAAATAAAATAAATAAAAAGTGACGGAAACATGCTTTGGGAAACTCCCTCTCACTGGGGAGAATCTGAGACACAGCCACACTCTTCTCTCTTACCTCATTCATCCACATCAGTAAGGACTCTGATGTGACTAGTAAGGGACATGTTTGATACACTCGTGCATATTGCTGTATTAATTTTGATATTTGTATTTCTTGTTCACAGAATGCATATATATGAGCCAATATTAAGCCTGTAGTGATCGGCATTTTTTAGATTCCAGCTGCCACAGGCAAAAGTGATACCAGCTATGCAGCGAGAATGTAGCGGCTTCAGCTAAATATCCAGTTTCAGCAGTAGCGGTAACCGTTGCAGGCTATCTGAATAGTGGTGATATTCAACTACTATTCGGATAGCCAGTCTGTATAAAGTTAGGCCAGCTTTTATTTGGCTTAACTTTATGAGGTCATTTATCTTGTTAGTGGACTGAAAATTGCTGCTAACTGGATAAGTGCTTGCACCAGCCTCATCCTACCCACAGACCGTCCAGCACTATCTGGACAGCGCTGCAGCAGTTAGAGGGAATATTCAGCAGCACTATCCAAATGATGCTACTGAATATTGGGCTCAGCAGGGTTTATCCGATTAGCAGCTTAAAATTTACCTAGGCAGCAGTGATATTCAGTATTGTCCAGACAAACTTAGTTCCTAAAATTGGGCTGTACAAATAGGAATTCTAAGATTACCGTATTTTCACAGAAATAACACACCCATGTATATAATGCACGGAAACGATGCCATTCTGTTTGAGAATTTTCAGATAACATACCTATGCATATAATATGCATGTGCATGCCCTTTTTGCTGCTGACCATGCCAGAAATGAAACGCAAGTCCTATACTGCTAACTTCAGAGTTCTAGGTTGGAGAGACGTCCTTTCACGAATGGAGAAAGGAGAAAAAGGAGCTTGA
This sequence comes from Ichthyophis bannanicus, assembly GCA_033557465.1. NCBI lineage: Eukaryota > Metazoa > Chordata > Amphibia > Gymnophiona > Ichthyophiidae > Ichthyophis > Ichthyophis bannanicus. The sequence continues at coordinate 435,260,311 of CM066035.1, forward strand.
GAATATGAACCCCTGAAAATGCGCACTTTGTGGGCCCAAAGCAAACTGGCCTAAACTGGAGAATGACTTGAGAGATTGAGGGTTTTTTCGGAGGGAACAAAATCAAGCTGTCTCTACTGTCGTAATTCAGGTCAAAATAAAGCTTCTGGCAAATGAAAGAGAAATCTAAATCCATTAACACGAACTCCACACCAAGTTGTATACCTAACCCCGTCTCAATTACTCAGCCTCTAAAAAATTTTGTCGCTCCCACAATGAAATCCATCACTGACCTTATTGCCACCTTGAATACTACCACAGCCCCAAACGATCCATGCCCTGCCTACTGGATCAGAACAATGCGTGCTGAACTGAGCCCCATACTTGCCCTTATCATGCAACTTTCCTTCACCACCGGATCATTCCCATCATCTCTCAAGCAAACTTCAATACGCTCTCTCCTAAAGAACAATAAACTCGACCCAGCAAAAACTGATTCATATCGTCCAATTTCAAGTATACCCCTTCTAGCCAAAATCATCGAGAAGGTGGTACAAATCCAATTGCAACAGCATATAGATACTTCAGCTCCTCTCGATCCCTGCCAACACGGATTCCGAGAATCACATGGCATAGAGACCCTTCTCACACTACTCATCAACACCTTATCAAGAGGGATTGACAAATTAGAAATTGGGTTCATCCTCATCTTCCTTGACATCTCAGCAGCGTTCGACTCGGTTAACCATGTACAACTTCTTCACCGTCTTAAAGAAAAGGGAGTCCAGGGATCAGCTTGGGAATGGTGTAGATCCTACCTAAACAACCGCTGGCAACAGGTGCGGATAGGATCTTCAACCTCCGATCCTTTCCAGCAACAACAGGGTGTACCCCAGGGATCCTCTTTATCAGCTCTTCTATTTAACATATATATCCAACCAATCTGTGAAATCATCAAAACATTTAACGCCTCCAGCTTGATCTACGCAGATGACGTACTAATATTCACGCCAATAAAAATTAATGCCCCTGACTTCTCCCCAATTATCGCCTGCTTCAACGCGATTACAGATTGGCTCCTATCCCAGAACCTGCGAATAAACTTCAAGAAAACGGAAGTCCTATTCGTAACCAGGAATAAGAAATTCTCCCCCCCCGCAACTTTGAAGGTAAGAGATGCGGAACTACCATGTAAATCATCAATTCGCTACCTGGGAGTAACCATCGACCAAGAACTGACCTTCAAAGATCACATAAAGCAGACCGTTAAATCCATTTACTACAAATTAAGAACGCTGAAACCCTTAAGACCACTACTCGCCTCCAATGACTTCCGAACAGTCTTCCAAGCCCTTATAACACCTCATTTTGACTATGCTAATATCATCCTGCATAGTCTACCCAAGAGCACCCTCAACCCACTCCAATTGGCGATGAACTCAGCAGCCCGCATCCTCTGCGGTACTTCCAGTAGAGACCACATCACCCCCATACTAACAGAGCTTCACTGGTTACCCCTACAAGCCAGGATAACTTACAAAGCACTTCTGCTATCCTTTAAAGCAATTAATCAAATAGCCCCACCTTCCCTCTCATCACTTATTATCAACACCCCCACGAACAGACTGAGAAGATCCGCAGCCGCCAATACTCTTGTCGTACCAAAGGAGTACACTAAATGTAACCAAACAACCAGAGACAGGGCCTTCACCTTATTCGCTCCAACTTGCTGGAATAATCTCCCTCCTCATATCCGATCAATAAAAGACCTCTCTCAATTTAGAAAGGCCCTCAAACACTACCTATTCTGTCATCATCTTTTAGGCCCTAACCCTACACCTCCTCCCCCCATCTCACAAATCACTCACACAGCCTCTGACATTCGAACAACATAGTCATAACAGAACACGACCTAGACGCTCTGCACACCCAAAGTTACGACCCAATTTAACTGTAAATTTCCAGAGGTAATATATCTTTCTGTATATAGCTTGTATATAGTTTACCATGTTGTCTCCAAGTTACTGACCCTGTTATAATGTAAGCAAAAGACCCTGTTATAATGTAAGCAAAGGACTGTTCTAATGCGAAATTTGTTATCTGTAAACCGCGCTGATACCAAAGAGCGCGGTATATAAAAACTGTAAAATAAATAAATAAATAAATCACTGATTTCAAAGCGGGTTTTGCCTGGATTTCTAGATTCATGAAAAGGAATGGACTTTCAGTGAGAATGAGAATCACTGTAGGCCAGTGACTTCCGGATGATTGGGAGCAAAATATGAACAACTTCCATGAATTTGTCTCCAAAGAAATCTCTGAACATGGAAGCTCTGCAGTGGACTTCATAAATATGGATGAGATTCCATTTTCTTTTGACATCCCTGCCACCAAGACTGTAGCTGCTTCAGGTACAGAAACTGTAGCCATTGCAACCACTGGGCATGAGAGGGCTGCTTCACTGTAGTCCTTGGAGTGGGGTAAAATTAAAGCCGATGGTAGTTTTCCAGAGAGTTACCATATCCTGTCAAAAACTGCCCACTGGTGTGGTTGTCCATTGCAATAGGATGGGATAGTATGGGTTGATAAATGTTATAGTGCAGACAGAGGGGATTCTTCTCCAAGAGGTCCTTACTCATTTTTGATGCCACAGCTGCCCACAAAGAAAAAATGTCCAAAATTATATAAATTCCGCTGGTGCCCACATAGCTGTACTACCTGGAGGTCTTACCTGCAAGCTACAGTCAATAGATTTAACAGTTAACCACCCATTCAAGTTGTTCGTGAGAGGAGAGTAGGATGAATGGAAGCAGTCTGGGATTCACAAATTCACACCATCAGGAAGACTGAAGTAGGCACGGTTTTCAGAAGTCTGCAAGTGGGTGTCTTCTGTTTGGTATAAAATAATTCCACAAACTATTCACAATGGCTTCAGAAGGGCTGGGATTAAGACACATTCAGATACTGACAATGAAGGTGAAGATGCCAATAGCAGTGACAATGACATCACTTCGGAAATCACAGAAGAGCATCTGCAGTTGGCTCTTAGTTATTTCAACAATGACAGTGAGGTGGGAATGGACTTTGAAGTGTTCAAGGAGTCAGATGATGATGAGGTTGACTGAATTCGAACTGGCCTAGTCTAATTTAGTCTCATTTAATATAATTTACTCGCATTTAGTCTCATTGAAGTTCAGCATTTCAGAAATAAAGAAGCTATAGAAAAGTTAAAAACGCTTCTGAATTCCTTCTCGTGTTGTGTTGATCAATACATATATAACATGCACATGCATATAACAAGCGGGGGCACAGTTTCTGCAAAAACACGTATAACACGCACGTTATTTATTTATTTATTTTATTTATTTAACAGGTTTTTTTATACCGCTTTATCATTTAGTCAAAGTGGTTTACACTGTTACTTATTGGTAATGTACATTAAAAGGGATATCGATAACTTGGATTTTTCTGAGGCAATGGAAAGTTAAGAGACTTGTAACTAGATACCTTTATCTGATTAATTTTAGCCAGTTATATTCAGTAGCCCAACTCAACCATCCATTGGAAGCTAAGTCCACTGAATAACTGGTTAAATTTATTTTATTTATTTATTTAAAAGTTTTCCTACACCGCCTTATCCTTTAATCAAGGCGGTTTCCACAGCAAACAATCATAATGGTGGTTCAAGTATGTTCATGCAGTAATGCAGATTGTGTGTATGTGTTGGTGTATATTAGATTCTTTTGAGCTATATACATTCTTATGTACAGGGCTATTTACATTATGAGCTATATACATTCTTATGTACAAGGGACAGGGGAGGGGGTTGGTCTTTTGTTCCTGCTTTTTGAGTAGATCATGTGATGTGCCCATTTTGTTTAATGATCAGTGTTGTCTTAAGCTGCTTCCGAAAGTCTTTGAGGTCTGTTGTTAGTCTTAGTTCATCTGGGAGGGTGTTCCAAATTGCTGGTGCGGCCAGGGAAAGGGCTTGTTCTGCTGTGTCCTTGCGGACCTTGGTGATGTCTTTTGGGGTGTTAACACGATGGAAGTGCCTCTCCTCCTTGGTCGTGTGCTTCTGTCTGGTTGTATGAGTGTTTGTAGGCTGAGAGCTGATGACTGTTGTTTGATCTTGAAGATATTTATGACTGTTTTGTATTTGATGCGTGAAATGATTGGGAGCCAGTGGAGGTCTTTCAGTATGGGTGTGATGTGTTCATGTCTTGTTGTACCAGATATTATGCGAGCTGCTGTGTTTTGTGCCAATTGTAGCGGTCTGAGGGTTTATTTTGGTAGACCAATGTATATTGGGTTGTAGAAGTCTAGTAGTGGGATTATTAGTGCCTGGCAGACTGTACGGAAGTGCTCTGGGGCGAGGAGGGGCTTGAGGCGTCGGATAAGTCTCATCCTGTGGTATGCGCTTTTGATGGTTTTGTTTATGTGTGACTGTAGATTCAGTTCCTTGTCCAGGATTACTCCGAGGTACTTTACTTCCGGTTTTATGGGCATGGTTGTGTCTTTTATCTTGATTTTGTGTGGAGGGACGAAGTCAGTGTTTCGAGTGATGATTAGTGCCTCCGTCTTGCTATAGTTTATGGTAAGGATCTTGTTTTGAAACCAGCTGGTCATGTGTATGGGGCAGTTTGTTATTTTGGAGTAGTCCGGGTTGTCGACTGTGATGGGTGTGTATATCATGATGTCATCGGCGTAGATTGTGTATTGTATGTTGTGTTCCTTCATGATGTCGCATATTGGCTGGACGTAGAGGTTGAACAAAAGTGCTGATAAGGATGTAGAGGTTGAACAAAAGTGCTGATCCTTGTGGTACTCCTTGTAGGACTTTTATGGGTCGGAAAGTGTTGGGGCCTACCTTGACCTGTATCTGTCTGTCGGTTAGGTATGAGTGGAACCATTTCAGGGTGGATCCATGTAGCCCAATGTTCTGTAGTCTTTCCAGTAGAGTTCTGTGATCCACTGTGTCGAATGCTGATGAAATGTTGATGAAGATCATTAGTATTCCTTTCTTGGAGTTGTCTATGATGGGGAGAATGTTATTGAAGAGGTATATCAGGAGTGTTTCTACCCCGTGGTTGTGGCGTAAGCCGTGTTGGTTGATGTCTAGTGGTGCGTGGTTGTCAATGTGGTCTTGTAGCTGGTGCTATACTGTCTTCTCAATTATTTTTGCCAGTAGGGGTATGCTTGAGATCGGTCTGTATGCTGCTGGATTGTTCTTATCGAGTGTGGATTTCTTCGGGATAGGTCTTATTGTGGCGAGCTTTAGTTGATTTGGCATGTTCCCTTCAGTCAGAGAACTGTGCACCATGTTTTATATGGTGTGTATGAAGCTTGATTTGGTGGCTTTGATCCATGTCACTGGGCATGGGTCTGTTGGAGCCGTGCTTGTATTGATTGCGGTGATGATATGGGAGAGCTGTTCTGTGGATGGGGTGCTGAATGTGCCCCAGGTTTTCAGGGGTGAGTTTGTCTTTGAGGTTGTGTAGGATCTTTGTTGTGCTGCCGAGTAGAATTTTTCTTGTATGTGGTCAGCAAATTTTTGTGGGTTTATTTGCACTTCATTTTCTGCTTTCTGTTCCTTGGTGAGGGTTTTCACAATTTCGAATAGGTTAAAGATTTTAGGACAGCTTATCCAGATATCTTTAGCTATCGGGCCACTGAATGTCTACTCCATTGTATTCATAAACAAATTGCAGCTTAAGTCAATGAAGAAAAAGTGTGCTTGTATTTAGCAGGTTAAAGAGCTGATGCATACATGCAAGTGCAGGTCAGCACACCTGGAAACTCTTCAGGTCTGACTCCTCGAACACTTCAGGATTCTACATGAATTGCCAATACTCTCTGGGTTAACACTAGAAAGCTTCAGCTGGTGATAATCTGTGAACTCAGGCCCTTGTCGACCCCCCTGGATCTAAAGACAGAAGTGAAGTCACCAGGGCTCCGCAGATCAGAAGAAGCAGAAGAATTCCTACCACGCCATATGGGCCCCAAGGAGGAGGCAGTTTGTGTGGCCTACTTGTGACTTTAGTGGAGTCCTGAAGACCAGAATCAGAAGGATGCTGGGACTGGGCCTGGAAAGACAGACAGAGAGATGGGGAATGATGGGGAGAAGGTTTCCACAATCTTCCTTTATAAATAAATTTCAGGAAGATTGGAAATGAAAAGTTCCCAGGTATGCAAATAAGATCTGTTGGGTACTTTTGACTCATACTGGCCTTTGAAAGAGACAGGATGCTGGGCTCAATGTACCTTGGCCTGACTCAGCATTGCTTATCTTATGCAATTATAGCCTCATATATATAGACTATATATCAAAAATGTGATCTATGCATTTAGTTTACAAAGGTCACCAAGCATCTCCAATCCACCTAGTTTGTAGGCATGCAGCAAAGCCAGAGAATGGAACTACATTTTTCAGCTCCTTCACTTTGAAAATGACTGTTGTACAATATGCGCATTGAATTGAAGTAAGCGACCAATTGTGTCTGTGTTCCACTTGGCAACCTTTGAAAATTGCCCCCTTTAAACTTGCTAAACAAATTACACCCACTGCTACACAAAATTATTTTTGTGCAGCGATAAGTGCCTCACAAAACCTTCAGATTGAAATATTCTCTGCACGGAATTAGCATTTCCATTCATCTGGAAAATATTACATTAGCTGATCTCAAACTACATTCTGAAGCAGACTGTTTTCATAGCATTTGACCCCAAGTCCTGGGAGAAAACTTCATTCTCCAGTTGAAAAACATATACCTCCTGCCCTGAAGGGAAAATAATGAATAGATTTTAATTGTATTCTATACTCAAACAGAATCACTTTCACCAGATGATTTCTGCACAGTTTTCCGGATGCCCTAAGGATGTTCCTTCTGCAGCAGAGCAAGTCATGTGTGTTTTTTCCAGAACACACAGATATTTCAGCACTTTATTTTCAAAACAATGTGATATGTAGAAGCTATGGATGATCTTTGAGGGCAAACATAAATTAATGCCTTTCATATACAGACGCTTATAGCCATATATCGCTTGGATTTTAAAAGCGGGCCACTGTGAAATATTTATGCAGGCGCCAAGACCGACTGTGTGTGTGTAGAATCTAGGTTCAATTTTGATTTTGCTCTCAGGCCAGCCGGGGTAGAGGATACTGCAGTGGGAGTCTCAATGATACCTAGCAGTCAGTCTTAAAATCTACAGGGGGGGGGGGGCGGAATTTTCAAAATGATTAATGTGGTTAGCACACCTGTGAACCATGTTAATCACGGTGAACGGGATATTCAGCTGCACCAACATGCTGAGTGCTGCTAAATATCCATGGGTGCCACCCCTGAATGCCCCGAAGCCAGCCGGCTAGCATCAGGTGTTCCGGGGGAGGATCAAAGGTGGTACCTGGGGATAACCAGCTAGCGATGATATTCAGCCGCTAGCCCGTTATCGCTCAGCAATGAAAGTTAATCGGGTGGCGGCTGAATATCACCACTACCCGGTTAGCTTTGTACTATCTGGATATGGCCCCGGCACTGAATATCCAGGTTATGGCTGCATGAGTTGCAGCAGCCAATTTGTGCAGGAGTGGTGTCAAGTCCAGCTGTTGTGATGCCAGAGCGGGAGAGCTCAGAATCCTCTCCGGGAGTAGATCTCACTCCTCCAGAGGTGCGGCGTCCTCTGAAGTTTCCTGATACCTACCGACAGTCCCTTGATTGGTGTGCTGGCTGGTTCTCAGGGGACAGGTCTTGGAGGTGACGGGGAGCAAAGAGACCCCATTGGGACAGCGTGCGGCAGCATTTCTTCAGAGATGACGAGCTCTGTTGGGCTCAGGGACCGGTATCTGCACGGACGAGGATGACTGAGCTGAAAAGTGCTACAGGAGGGGTGTCTCTTGAATTTTTCCTGCTACAACCTGACCAGATAACCCTTGAGTCTATCTGGTCCATCATTAAACAGATTGCCAAGGCTCTTCTGCCACAGGTCCATACTTTGAATAATCAATTTCAAGCTGCTCAGACAGAGTGTTCCAGGAATGTTACTTAGATCTCCAAACTGCAAGTATGTTTGAATGAAATAACTGTTCGTGTAAACCAGGTGAAAAATTGTACAGAGGCTGTTGTGAAAGATTCTACTTATCTAAAGACTAGACTGGAACATCTGGAAAATGTCTCTAGACTGTTGATTAATTTTCCAAAATCACAATTTCTTTCTGCTAACGAAATGCTTAAAAACTATCTGGTAGAGGTTTTAGGTATTTTGCCTGAAGCTCATCCACCGGTTACTAAAGTTTATTATCTGCCTCAAGGAAAGAAGACTTTCTCGTGTGGAGGGAATTGTAGTTCAACAGTCTGATTAACTTAATGTTTCTGCCATACTGGAGACTTGGTATCTGATACTGTAGTTCCTGCTACCAGTTTGTTTCAATTTGCTCTATCTTCAGATAGGGATTGGTTTCTAAAAATGTTCTTTAAAAAGAAGAATGCCAGATTTTGGGGTCTTTTGGTGCAGGCATTTCCTGACCTAGCTCGGGAGGCCCAATGTCCTAGGAAGGAATTCTTTATCATATAGGCTAGAATGGCAGGACAAGACAAACAAAAGAACAAAGGGAAGAACATCAAGGATGGGGACTGTAATTGCACAACAATAAAAAAAACAATGAGACAAGGAGCAATCATGAGTTCTCAGTGTGGCAGGAAAACATGAGATGGGGAGAGAGAAAAGCATCATTGGAAATGAAGGTCAAAAACTGGAAATAAGACTAATTGCTGTCAAAGACTTGGGTAAAAAGCCAGGTCTTTACACTAACCTTGAAGTTTTTAAAAGAACTGTCTGTATGTAGTTCAATTGGCATAGTGTTCCAGAAGTGGTCATCTTGCTCGTCAGCCTTCTAATCTGATTTATTGTCCACGTTCTCCTTTAACCCTATCGCCCCCTCCTCTCTTCTGTTCCTGCAGCTTGCTGTGCTCAATTGTTGCTCTCTCCATTCAAAAATTCCTCTTATGAATGATCTCATCTCCCAACGCGCCCTGGATTTATTTTTTCTAACAGAAACCTGGTTGAGGGAGGGCGAGGAGCCTCTCCTCAATCGCTGCCTCCCTCCAGGTTATTCAGCCCTGTCCACCTCTCGCCAGGGTAGGAGCGGCGGAGGAGTTGCTGCCATCTACCGCTCCTCCCTCCCTCTCCAGGAACTCTCCTCCTCTTCATCCTTGCTCTACCCATAATCCCTGCTTCTCTGTTTAAGCTCTTCCTCTCCTCCTTGCCATTTTCTTCTTATTTACGCTCCCCCCTCTCTATCCACACCTATGTGAGACTCTCCCCTGGCCACTATTTCTGAGGTCTCACTTCTTTACCCACATCTTTTGATCTTAGGAGATTTCAAAGTTCATGTAGACTCTCCTTCTTCCACAAGAGATCTTTCTTTTCTTACTTTTCTATCTGATCTGTCCCTTCACCAATTTGTTTCTTTCCCCACCCATGCTGCCGGTCATTCTCTTGATCTCCTTATCACCTCAACTTCTTCCCCTTCCCCTCCTTCTTCCCTTTCCTCATTTTCCCTCCCTTGGTCTGATCATCTTTGTCTTCTCTTTTCCCTCCCCTTGCCATCCCTTTCTCCCATTTCAATGTCAGATCCACACAACAATAATACCAGTACCGGTTCCAACTCCTCAACGTTTATGTGCAACCTAAATGCTAACACTCTTCTTCAGTTTCCCTCCTCTGACTCTCTATTCCCTGCTGATTTCAACTCGCTCTCTGTCGATGCCCAAGCTCATCTGTGGAATTCCTCTCTCTCCGCCGCCCTTGATAACGTCGCCCCTCTCCGACCCCACCCTTCACTCCGCCATCACCCTCGGCACGCTTGGTTCCACCCCGACCTTCTCCTGCACCGAAAGCATCTCCACCGCGCAGAGCGTCTCTGGCGGAAGCACCCCTCTTCTCCCAACCTGCAAAACTTTCAATTGTGTCACCGTCACTACCGTTCCCTCCTTCACTCAGCAAAGCGCAACTACTACTCTAAACTCATCTCTTCCTCCTCGAACTCTTCTTGTCAACTGTATTCTGTTCTTCGCACTCTCACTGCATCGCACTCTGCTTTATCTCCCTCCCCTCCTCAAACTTCTCTTCTTGATCCTTCTTCTCTGGCTTCCTTTTTTGCCTCCAAGGTTCTTACCCTTCGTCTTTCCTTTCCTTCTTGTCCTCCCCCCCTCTCTCCCCCTGCTGTACCCCCTCTTCCCCCCTTCCCTTTCTTCCCCCCTCCCTCACCCATTCTCTCACTTTCTCACCTTTGGTCTTCCTTCGAGCCTATCTCTCCGGCGGTCTTGTCTAAAGCCTTTTCCTCCATTCAGAAAACAATTTGCTCCGCTGACCCCATCCCTTCTCACTGGCTCCTGGAACCTTCCCTAGCCCTTTCTCCATGTATTCTTTCCCTCTGTAATTCTACTCTGTCATCAGGTATCTATCCCACACCTTGGAAGCACGCTCTGTTCGTCCTATCCTGAAATCCCACACCTCTGACCCTTCTTCCCTTTCCAATTGGCTTCCTATCTCTAATCTTCCGTTTCTCTCAAAGTTTCTAGAAAAATTGGTCTTTTCCAAACTCTCTTCCCACCTTGAAGCTTCTCTCACCCTTCACCCTCGGCAATCTGGTTTTCGCCCAGGTCACAGCACAGAATCTATTCTCCTTTCCCTTCTTAGCGAACTCCATTCTGCTCACGATCATGGCCTCTTCACTCTCGCTGTTTCTCTTGACCTCTTGGCAGCTTTTGACCTGGTAGATCATCGCACTCTCCTAGCACATCTTCAGGAAGCCTGTCTTTCTGACACAGTACTCCAATGGTTTCTTTCGATCTTTTCTCTCTTGTCGGTCCTTCTCGGTTGTTTCTGGGTCTTCTTCTTCTTCCCCCACTCCTCTTTCCTTTGGTGTACCTCAGGGATCTGTCCTTGCTACACTTCTCTTCAATGTTTTCCTTGCCCCTCTTGCCCTTTTGGTCCAACAGTTTGGCATCTCTGCGTATTACTACGCGGATGACATACTCCTCTTCCACCACACCGATTCTCTCACCCCCGATATCTCTCCCCTCAATACATGTCTCTCTGCCGTTGCCTCCTGGTTCACATCCAATTTCCTTCATGTCAATCCTTCCAAGACTTTCGCTATTTGATTCACCCTTGGGAGCCCCCCCCCCCCCCACTTGTGCCCCCTCACTTTCCTCCCTGCCTATTCCTCTTGTCTCTTCTCTTTGGTATCTAGGTGTTATTCTCAACTCGTCTCTCTCTTTTAAGGAGCACATTTCTTCGGTTGTCCAGCGTTCCTTCTTCTCCATAAAACAATTACGAGCCGTCCGTCCATTCCTTTTGTCTTCTGCCCTGACCACTTTACTTCTCTCTCTCATAATATCCCGTCTTGACTATTGCAATGTCTCTTTGGCAGGTCTTCCACAATCTCAACTCACCCGTCTTCAACCTGTTCATAATACCGCTGTTCGCATTTTAACTTACGCTTCCCGCTTTGACCATGTTACCCCCTTCTCCTACGTCAACACTGACTCCCTATTTCTTTTCGTATCCAGTACAAGTTCCTTATCTTTGTTCACAGGGCAATTCACACAGGCACTCCCCTTTACCTCGCAGACCAAGTCCATCTTCACACCCCTCGCTGCTCACTCCGTTCCATTCATATCAATCGCATGTCCCTTCCTTCCCCATCACAAGCTCATTTGGAATCCACCCATTCATCAGCTTTTTTCTTTCTTGCCCAAGGCTCTGGAACTCGCTCCCCCCTCCCTCCATCTAGAACTGTCCTTCAAGACCTTCACGATAAAATTAAAAACCCACTTTTTCTGTCTCGCATTTGACCTTCCCCCCCTTCCTCACTCCTCTCCCCCTCCTCGATGACGCACAGTTTACTTGTTCTCTATGCTTTTTTCTTTTCTCCACCCTATCCTTTTTCAATTTTAATGGCGTTCCTTTCCTGTTTCCCTGCAGCCTTTGCATTTTATGATTGTAAACCACTCAGAAGCATATGTTATGGGCGGTATAATACGTTTTAATTAAACATTAACATAAACATAAGTGAAGACCTAGGAAACTAAAGGTCATAGAATGGTAAGTTTCATGATGCCATATATGCTTGGTAGGGATAACTAATAAATTTGTATTTGAAGAGCAAAGGGTGCAAGAAGGGCAGTAGGAGATGAGAAGAGAGTGCAAGTATGCAGGGAGACCTGAATAATAAACACGGTGCATCAAGGATAGGATTTTGAACTTTACTTGGAGGGAAACCAGGAGCCGGTGTTGTTCGCGAAGCAGTGGAGTAACATGTGCATGCCGTTTGGCCTTGTAGATAAACTTTTCTTTAGTGTTTGGTATGATTTGGAGTAGGTTTTTCTGAATCTGGGTGATGCCTGCCAAAAGGGAATTACATTAATCAATTTTGTTGATAACGAGTGCATGAAGGACCATCTTTAGGGCTGTGGTGTCAAGGTAGGGTGTCATTGACTTAATTCTTCTCAGTGTGAAAAACCAACTTTGAACAGTTTTAAAGAAAGGATTGGAATGTGAGGTGAGCATCTATGATAACTCCAAGGGAATTAATAGCATACTTACTTCCTGCTTGTTCATGGAGAAAGCCTAGTTACTCACCTGTGGCAGGTGTTCTCCGTGAACAGCAGGAATATGTCCTCACATATGGGCGATATCACCGATGGAACCCATGCGGAACTTTCCCCAGCTTCCATTGGAAGCTTTTGGGAGCTGCACAGTGCATGTGTGTCTGCCTTCCCATCTGCCGCGGCACCATCTTCTCCAGCCAAATTCCAAAGCAGTAGACAAGGAAAAGCAACTCCTCGGGGAGGTGGGCAGGTTGTGAGGACTTATTCCTCCTGTTCACAGAGAACACCTGCTACAGGTGAGTAATTACGCTTTCTCCATGAACAAACAGGAAATAAGTCATCACATATGGGACTCCCAAGCTACAAGCTACCAAAATCCGAGGGGGGTCAAACCCAACAGGGGCAACAAAACTGGAGAACAGGAAGAACAGGAAGGTAGTGCAAATGGGCCAGAGAGATACGGAGATGCTCCTGTGGTGCTCCAAGAGTCTCCCTTTGTCAAGCCCCTTTGGTCATGCCATGGCCGCAAACCTACGGCTGCCCGCCTAGCAACCAGATGTTTTTATTCAAACCCCCGATGACGTCGGGGCTGCCCAGAATAGCCTGCTTTCTCGCTGCTGCATGGCTGCCCAGTAACCTACTCCCAGCGAGTGAAGGACCAACTGATTTAATTCAAGCCCCTGATGATGTCGGGGCCACCCAGGAAACAGTCTGCTTCCACGGCTGCTGGAAAATTTAAGATAAATCGAATTAAAATAAAAATAAAAAATAAAGTACAAAGATTTGAAAATATGTTATTGTATCACCAAGCTGTAGCTTCAACTGAACAGGTGGAAACATTGAGGATGGTGGCAACAAGCCTGGGAAGAGGGGCTGGGGGCCAAGAGAGCTATAGAGTAAGTGTGTACTGTATACGTGTGGAAAAGAGTGTGTGTGTTGGGGGAGGGAGAGAAAGCTAATCAATGCCACCCAAAGAGAGGAGAGGAAGTTCAATACTCACTACCACTAATCTGAGCTCCCCTCAAACAAAGCAGGAAAACTACTCCTATAATTCCCCAAAATATGTTAAGAACACAAGAACATAAGAAATGCCATACTGGGTCAGACCAAGGTCCATCAAACCCAGTATCCTGTTTCCAAGCATGGCCAGTCCAGGTCACAAGTACCTGGCAGGTACCCAAAGTCCACAGCTTCCACAATGCTTTTCCTGGGGTAAGTAGTGGATTTCTCAGGTCCTCTTTAATAATGGTTTATCAGCCTTTCCTACAGAAACTTGTCCAAACCATTTTTAAACCCATCTACACTAACAGCTTTTACTGTATCCTCCAGTAACAAATTCCAGAGTTTGATTACACGTTGAGTGAAAAAATATTATCTCTTATTAGTCTTAAATGGGTTACATTGTAGCTTCATTTTGTGTCCTCTAGTCTTTCTACTTTTTGATGGTGTAAACAACCAATCTACATTAACCCGTTCCACTCCAATCATTAATTTATAGACTTCTATCATATCTCCCCTCAACTTTCTCTTTTCCAAGTTGAAGAGCCCTAACCTTTTAAGCCTTTCCTCATAGGGGAATCCTTCCATCCTCTTTACTATTTTGACGGTTCTTCTCTATAACTTTTCTAATTCCACTATATCCTTTTTAAGATGCAATGACCAGAATTGCACACAATATTCAAGGTGCGGTCAAACCATGGAACGATACAGAGGCATTATAATATCCTTTGTTTTATTCTCCATTCCTTTCCTTATGATTCCTAGCATTCTATTAGCTTTCTTGGCAGAGGGTTTCAATGTATTATCCTCGATGATGCCTAAATCTTTTTCCTAGGTGGTGGTTTCTAAGGTGGTTCCTTGCATCATGTAACCAGCGTTTGGGATGTTCGTTCCTAGGTTCATAACTTTGCACTTGTCCACATTAAATTTCATCTGCCATTTGGATGCCCAGTCTTCCAATTTTTCAAGGTCCTCTTGCAATTTTTCAAAATCCTCATGGGTTTTAACAACTTTGAATAATTTTGTATCATCTGAAAATTTGATCGCCTCACTCATTATTCCCATTTCCAGGTCATTTATGAATATGTTAAAAAGCAGCGGACCCAGCACAGATCCCTGGCATACTCTACTATTTACTTTTCTCCATTGAGAAAATTGGCCATTTAGCCCTATTCTCTGCCTTCTATCTTTTAACCAGTTTCTGATCTATAATACTACACTGCCTCCAATCCCATGACTTTAATTTTGCCAAGAGACTCTCACAAGGGACCTTGTCAAAGGCTTTCTGAAAATCCAGATACACTATATCAACTGACTCACCTTTGTCTACCTGTTTATTCACACCGTCAAAAAAATATAACAGATTAGTAAAACTATGTTGGCTTTCCCCCATTAAACCATGACTGTATACACAATCAGTAATTTTATTCTTTATAATGGTTTCTAGAATTTTTCCTGGTACTGATGTCAGACTCACAGATCTGTAGTTTCCCGGAGCACCCCTGGAACCTTTTTTAAATATTGGTGTTACATTGGCCATCCTCCAATCTTCAGGAATTACAGATGATTTTAATGATAGTTCATAGATTACTAATAGTAGGTCTGCAATCTCACATTTCAGTTCTTTCAATACCTTTGGATGTATACCATCCGGTCCATGTGATTTGGTACTCTTCAGTTTATCAAATAGTTGTAATACACCTTCCCGGTTTATTGATATTTGTTTCAATTCTTCCAGTACATACTATTTCAGACATGGGTAAATTCCCTACATCTTCGTCAGTAAAGACCAAAGCAAAGAATTCATTCAGTCTCTCCGCTATAGCCTTGCCTTCACTTATCGCCTCTTTCACTCCTCTGTCATCCAATGGTCCAACTGACTGTCTCAACGTTTTTTTGCTACGAATGTACTTGAAAACGTTTTTATTATGCATATGTGCTTCCACACAAGCTTTTTTTCAAATTCTCTCTTTGCCTACCTTATCAATGCCTAGCATCTAACTTAGCAATGCTTATGTTTCCCATTTTTGTCATTTGGTTCCCTTTTCCATTTCCATTTGCTGTTTCAGATATAGCCCATCCCCCCACCTGATACAGAGACAGGTGGGGGGGGGGGTGGGCTGTGCCTGAAACCACACAGACCCGATGGTCTCTTATACTTCTGCTGTTGGCAAAAAGAAGGAAAGAGCCATCCTGGCGCACCAGTTAGGTAAATTGTGACTCCTGTCAGTGATCTCTGGGAAATGAAAGGAGGTAAATGCTGAAAAAAAGGGAAAGCTGAGGACCTTTCCCTATTTTTCTGCATATACCTGTTCTAGGGAGGGCAAGAGAAGATGATTATTTGGAGACACATTGTGAGAGGATATAAATTTTGGGTAATGCGGAAAGAAGAATGCTTGGGAGAGGGGGTGATGTGAGATAGAATGTCAATGTTGAGGATATGAGGAAAGGTTTATGTTTATGTTTGCTTTTATTTGATATACCACAGTATCTGCTCACAAGCAATGCGGTTTATAATAAAATACTATGAGGAACAGGAAAAGAACACCAGCTTCAATGATAGGAAAGACTTGTATAGAGAGAACAATGAAGCAGGAAAAGATCAAAGAGGTGAGTGCTTGGGAGGGCACTATGAGAGAGGATGAATGTTTAGGGGGAGAATGCTTGGGGGCTGTGTGAGATGAGATAAAGGTAAGGGAAATAGAGGAAAGGTAATTGTTTGAGGTGGAACAAAAGGAAGTGAATGCTAGGGAACTTGAAAAGGGATTGAATGCTGAGGGAATATGAGACGATCAGTTTTGGAGAGGAAGAAAGAATAGGATTTATGGTTTATTACATTTGAAATACCACCTTTGATAGTTATCTCCTCTCATTCTTCCATCTCCATGAAATCAACATTGCAAACTTGGGCCATTTGACAATATGGAATATGAAGAAGATGAAAGAGAGCCAGAGATGCTGTCCCCTCTGACGAGTCCTCCACCCATACTCTTATCAATGGGGTTGGTTCAGCATATTGTGGTTTCAAATGTAAGGAGCCACTTATAATTGAAACCACAATTTGCTGAACCATTCCCAATGGTAGGAAGGTGGGTTTAGGACTCTCTTGATGAAGCGGGAGGAAGGGTGATGGAGTCAAAGATAGTAACGGAGTGAAGGGTGACATAATAAAAGGAGATGACGAAGAGCAGAAGGGAGCCTGTTTGAGAGAAAGAGAGATGGTGGAGAGTGAGTGAGAGCCTTATGAGGTAATGGGGAGGGTTGTGAGGTGAAAGAATGAGCATGTGGAGAAATGACTGGGGGTGAAAGCATATTAGATTTAGAGTCATGGAGAGAACATGAGTGGGAATATCTGTGAACCGAGAGTCAGAGTGGGGGCATTGTGGGAAAGCACAAAAAAGGATACTTGAGGGTAAGGAATGAGGCATGAGCACGTCAAACTGGAGATAAGGGGATGAGAACTGAGAGGAGGTGAGTGAAATGTCTGAGAGGATGTGAAATTAAGAAAATGGTGGAAGGAGAGAGAGTCAGAGAGGAGGAATCAGCAACCCAGAAGGAGGGCTAAGGAGACAAAGGAAGAGGTACTGGAGAGGTGAAGTGTTAGAACAGGGAGGACAGAGAGTAGGAGGGTAGGAGAGATCCTTTTTTCTTGCTTATATAAACAATAAACCCCATAGATATCTGATGCTAAAGACGCAGGCAATAGTTCTATGAACATTCACATCTAGAAGAGTTAGAAATGGTTGTTTAAGAGTACACCGCAGAGACAGTGCTCTTAGGTCTGGGAAGGAAGCATCATGAACTGTGGCTACTGTGGTGGCACCTACTGGCTCACTAGCAGATGTTCTTTCAAGGAGGTAGCCTCAGATTAGAAAGAGTTGCTAGACCTGCCTGGACATGTGCTCTGGGGAGAGCACTGTGGCAGAGACCAGACCCAGAATTAGGCTTAGGCAACATAGGCACTGCCTAGGGTCCCAAATTTTGAAGGTGCCAAAGAAAAGCCTGTTCCCTCTTACTTTAGGGCATGTGCTGCTTCAAAGGGGCACCAGGTGGCATTATGGCCTTCTTCTGCTCCTCTTCTGCCTCTCCAGTCTTTGGGATCTCTGACACTTCCCCACAGGGCCATACCTATGGCTATGCGAGCAGGGTGCTGATATCATCACTGGGCTTCCAGAAAGCTCAAAAAGAGTGTGTTACTACATGCAGCTGGGGCGGAAGGGGGCACCAGATTCATTAGTCACCCAGGGTGCATTTCTAGCTTGGTACGGTCCTACTTCCCCCCATCCCTACTCCTTATTTTATGTTTTAAAATGTCTGATTTATTGTGCCTTTGATTTCATATTTATTCCATCAGATTCTCCCATTTGGTCATTAAAAACTTTCACCACTAAGCGTCTGGTAAAATGTTCTGCAAACAGTAGAAAGCAGGCAATGCTCACAAAATTATTCACAAAAGAAAAACTATATTTTACATTTCTCCTTACTTTTTATTCATGTTTGCAGCAAAAGGTGTGTGTCTTTAATTATGGCGAAAATGCCTTTTCATTTTTCTTTTTGCTTCCCCTCAAATCATTTTAGTTATACAAGCTTTGTTATTCCAACAAGTACACATCAGAGCAGCCCTATCTCTGTTTTCTAGCAGTCACACTCAGATCCATACCCTGATAGATGCACTTTAAGAAATGAAGCTTTCCAAAACATACATTTTAAATACATTCATGGGCCTTGGAATGAGGGGGGAGGGGGGGAGGCGGGGATGATGATAAAAACTTTGCTGCTGCGATCAGAGCTTCCCCTACATTGGCCCGCAGGGACCCGATCTATCGCAGGCAGAAGTAAGGGAAGGCCGGCGATTGCAGCCGCATAGAGTTCGGCTGGCCAAGGGGCAGAGCTTGGCCTCCCCACGGAACACAGTGTTCCGACGCTTCTGAGTACATTAGACAGCACAGCTGCTTGTAATCTTTTCTAAACTGAGCATTTTTAACCGGCAGTAAACTAACTAGTTTCTAAAGCTGATTAGGTAAAGAAAGTTAATTTTATATTGTGCTATGCAGGTGGACCTCTCCATTCCAAAAATTCTGGGATGATTAAGGCTGTCAGTACCTAAACCTCTTTAACTGTAGTTTTCTCTTTAAAGTTGCACAAAAACTAGTTATTATTTCTAGGGGGTTGCATTTCTTAGTGCACATTTGTTTCTTTAGTGTATCTTAGAAAATGTAGGGCCCAATATTCAGAAGGGCTAATTTGGTTAGCAGCTCCTTTTTGTATAAGCCCGCTGAATGTGATAGTCAACAGCAGATTCTCAAAAGTGCCAATGAATATCACTACCACAGGCCACCTTGGCACTATCCAGATTGTGCTGAGTGGTCCATGCAAGAGAGTTGGGGTGGAGTGGGAACTTAATGATTTTCATCATTGCTATCTGGATAGGTACCTGCATAACTTAGGATAGATAGCAAGTGCTATGCAGTTAGCTACCCGGATAGTGGGCTGAAAAGAGCAGCTACTCAGTGCTGAGCTACCAGCAGTGAATCCAGATATTCAGTACCAGCCAGTGTCCAGATGCTCACATTGAAGCACTGGATATTTTACTCACAGATTTTTAAAAAACGATGACTGCCACAGACAGAATATTGGCCCGTTAATATGCGTTAAATTGTTTCATTCATACTAATTGACTTAGCGCACTTTAATTCAGTGGTCGGTGTGCTTTTAAATGGTTATAGTTATATTTTATTTTATATACCGCAGATCTGTGAAGAAACTCTGCGGTTTGCAATAAAATAAAGTAAAAAAAAAAAATCAATTTAGACACACTAAAAATTTCTCATTAAAACAAGTGCATAAAACGAATTAGAAAAACATCTCAAAACAGAGGAAAACATCTGCGAAAAAAACTGAAAACTAACTGAATTTTTCGTGCACGCGCACATTCTTAGTTGTGTAACATACATGGCCAGATTTAATAGCTCTCAAAGTTCTCCCCAGAATAGCATGAAAATATTTTCCTTTCCCCTCTTGATAAAATGTTAAGAAAAGCTAGGAAAATAATAACTCTGAAAATGTTCTCTTTTATAATACCAGAACTATCAGGTATGTGAATTAATAGCCATCAAAGAGAAGCCTTTACTTCAGCAATCATTCCATGTACTGTACTTTAAGGAAATATAAAGTTGAGAAATAAAAAGAAAATAAGGTGATGCCTTTTTATTGGACGACATTTTTTGACTATCTTTTGAAAGTAAAAGCCTTATTTTTTTGGTTCAGGACACTATGAGCAATAGATGGCAAATGCCAGAATATATAAGTAAATCACAAAAACATTCCAATGATAGTTTCAAGGAAGGGAGGGGGGAATAATGGGAGAGATTCATTTATATATTTTGGTACTGTCATTTTTGCTCATATTGTCTTGATCTGAGGAAGGAAGTTTTAACCTTCAACAGCTAGTCCAAAATGTATT